>JAOCZM010000063.1:2405000-3132872 GCA_026122235.1 Vinca minor
CTATAATACTAAGACTAATGTAATTTGAAAACCTAAAATTAAAAATGTCCAGAAAAATCTCAAGCCAACAGCCTTGAACTTTCATCGAACTTCCTTTTATGGGTTTAGGTGCCTCATTCTTTGAGAAGCTTCAAATTTCTAAGCACGTGTGGCTCGGGGGGAAAGATAAAGTTTTCTTTTAAGATTTTTCTGATATGAACCAGGTTTAAATGGACCTTATTTTATAGTGTTGTGATCTATTCTGAATCACATGGTCTAATGGAACTGGTCCATATCAAAACTATCCTTTCTTTTATACTCTATAATTAATCTTGAGGGTCCAAAAAAAAGACATGGCAACGGGTAAGGTCGATCCTAAGGGTTGGGAAGCTCGACAGATAGCACGTTCAACGCGTACTTCGAAAAAAATTGGGTTAAAAAACTTGAATCGGAACGTGGAGGTTGACGGCAACGTTTAGGGAGTCTGGAGACGTCAACGAGGACTTAGGAAGAGTTATCCTTTCTATTTAACAGCCTTCTCACCCTGGAAACGACTCAGCCGGAGATAGAGTTCAACAACAACTGGAAGAGCACTGCATGTCGTGTGGTGTCCAGTGTGCCCTCGGCGACCCTTGAAAATACGGAGGACCGGGTGCCGTTCACTCCCCCGTAGTACTAATATGTTACTAATAAGTAAGAATATATGTTATTTTGCTTAAATTAAATTAGGATTTGTGACTTACTATATGGTTAAAAGTGTAATTCACAGTAGAAAATACATTTTTATCTTTGTTCATTTATATCGGAAGTAACAATGTACAACCATCTATTTGCTGCACCCAAAGGTCCACTACTTTCCATTTTTTTCTCCTGCCTTTTTGCCTCTTTTCTGTTTAAAGCTTAATTTAGGAGGATGATGGATTAATAAATGAAGTATTTAGATGCTTAATTAGTTCTTATTATCATGCAATTGATAACTTGATGAAGGGGTAATTTGTAGCTTAGTGTGTTCACTGGTGCTAAACCTTTTTGTCTTGAATTTTAAGAAAAAAATTGAATTATTCGTAAAAAAATATATTTATTAGCGATTATGAAAATTTTGTGTTTGATGAGAGAATGATACAGCCTAAATATACTATAATATCCAGAACCTTTCCTTAAAGGATTTTTTACTAATAGAAAATGTAAATCCCTTACACTAATTGTAATAATCTCACAAACACGACAGATAGTTATTCAAACGTTAAATTAAACAACTCGGCACGCACAACATTATGCTAACAAAAATCCTGTCAACATAAAAATCAGACTGACTCCCTCCATGAAGTGCAATCAAGCAATGGACTAACCAAACACTTATTCAATATATATATCATGATTTTATCTACTCTCTTATTCCAATTTAATAGAATTCCAAAAGCAAAGAACAAAAACAAGTGCTATAGGAATTAGTGAACTTCTTCACTGATCTTTTTTGCTTCTGAAATACTCCCTACATTCCTTAATTCCTTAATATAAGATTTTTATTACTGGTTGCGAAAATTAATAAAGCAAAAAAAAGATAATTTGTTAGTTAAAATACAAATATTATTTTCTTAAATATCACTTGTATACCACTAATTTTATTTAAGAAACTAATATTGATATTTTGATAAAAAAAACATTTTAATTTTTACTTCCTTAATTTTCGCAACATGTAATGAAAGTCTTATATTAAGGAACATATGTAGTATTAATTAGTACTCCCTCCATTCCTTAATTTAAGACTTCCATTACATACTACGAAAATGAAGGAAGCAAAAAACAAGATATTTTATTAGTTAAAATACAAATATTATTCTCTTAAATATAACTTGCATAGCACTAATTTTATTTAAGAGAGTAATATTAATATTTTGATTAAAAAAGCATCTTAATTTTTACTTTCCTTAATTTTTGCAATACGTAATGAAAGTCTTATATTAAGGAATGGAGGTAGTAGAAAACTAATTTAAGGGTTGTGGAGACAAGGATCAAACATAGAGAATTTCTTCTGAATTTCAGACATCAATTCAAGGTTCTCTTGGCGAAGAAGACTAGCCTTCTTCCTTAGTCTTTGATTTTCTTCAAGTATACTCATGTTCTCAATGTACAACTTCAAATTCTTCAATACCATTTCCATTCCACCATTTTCTTGATCACTTCTTATTCTCCTGTTTCACAAGCATACCCAATCATATATAGATTATTACAACATTATTTTCAAGAAACACAACAAGATGAGTGTACAATTGACGCAACACTTATGACTCAGAAAATATGTCTCCAACTCGACACCCCTCACTCATATATTGAGTAAAAGGTCGTACACAGTGCATAAGGCTCCCATATCAACATGGTTTGGGGAAGGTCTCGATATACGCAGCCTTACCCTTTTTTTTCTTCTTCATAAAGAGACTGTTTACGGAGTTCGAACCCATGACCTAGCGGATATCAAGTAAACACTTGACTATCGCACCAAGCACGACCTTCCCTCACTAATATATGAGTAAAAAAAAACATGAGTAAGATTTACCTTGTAAGCCTATAAACTTGAATTCGACATCGCTTTGATTGTCTGTTTTGCATAGAGAAGTAGAAGTTCTGGGATGACATGCACATTTCTATTTGATTTCTTTTAATAATATATTGATAAGAAAGAATAATTAGAAGAAGAAAGGGAGAGCTATGAAATGGATTAAGTGGAAGAAACTTGAAGAGAATAGCTTGGTTGGGAAGACTATAAATAGGTAGAATTCTGAAATGTGATTTAATGTGCCCATGTGGTGTCTTGGTTTGGCTAAGCTATGGTGCTGAATACAAAAAATATAGTACATATTCAATATTTTTTTACCGACGAATTAAAAATTTGAAGGCCCAGATTTTTTAGATTGAACAAGTGCTATGATTTTTTTACACATTGCGTAAAACAGATGTTACAATTGTTTTTTTTTTGCCTCATCAGAGGAGGAGAATTTATTGCTCCATGTATGGGGAGGGTGTCGAACCTGCGACCTCCCGGTCACGGGTTGAGGCTTGCCCCACTGGGCTGCGACCTCTTTGACAGGTGTTACAATTGTTAATCAAGAGAAACACTTATTAAATAGAATGTAACAAATGTTTAAAAGACTGTAACACCTATAAAATGTTAGTATATACTAATTTTTTTTGTTCTGCACTATAGTGGTGGTGGTGATATTGGCTTTGTATGTAAGTTGAAATTAATTGGGCTAGGTTAGAGAGGGAGGGGGGGGTACTGGAAATTAGTTTCAAATATTGTAATGATGGGGAAGAGGGTCATGATTACAAAGAACAGAAACCTCTCCATCTATTATTATCCATGAAGGAAAAAGTCTAAGAAGGAAAGGTTTTTTTGATTTTATGGATTTTTCTTTGCTTAATTAGCACACTTTTTGTTTTGCAGATTTGGAAAAACTAATTAATTACTGCGGGGCACAAACTTTATTTGGCCTTTGCATCTATCTAGCGCGTCCCGTTGACGTAGGAAAATAAATTTATAATTTCGAGTAGTAATTATTGGATTAAAAATTTGAGATCAAATAAGAATTGAGAAAGCATAAAGTTATATCAAATTCTAACTATCATTTTCATTTTATACTCTTTGATCCTTATTTGATCTCAAAATTTTGATCCAACAATCATTATTATTTCTGATAATTGCTACGTATTCATTTTTTTCTGAGAGTTTTACGATTTTAATAGGTCATAGATTTTCTAATAAAATCAATTGATCATAGTAGTTTCTTATTAGAATAATTCTGATATGGACCTGGCCTACCACTTGTTCATGGATCACTTGGTACACATTCAGCCACATAACAGTCTTGATTAAAATAATAAAAATAGGTGGGGCCTCATGAGAATTTTTTTTTTTAATCAAAAGAGGTGATGTGGTTAATTCTGAACCAAGTGGTCCATGACCAAGTGGTAGGCCAGGTCTATATCAAAATTTTCCTTCTTATTAATGGATACGGAATGAAATGAAAGATCCTTTCCGGTTGAGATGCATGCTACTTGCATGAAGTTGCTCCAATTAATCAGAACAAAAAGAGGCAAAGTTGTCCAACTAGGAGTAAAACAACTTGTCACTTATAAGACTATCGTCTCCATTTTGCTCCCAATTAATTAGAGTAACTTGCTTTAACAAGAACCGGCCTTTCTCAGATTGTTATGGGTGGTTAAGGAAGTCTGCATACTTAGTTTAACACTTTCCACTAGAAATAATAAATTTCGAGCCGAACACCTGTAAAAAAAAATTTAAAAAAGATTGTCGTGGGAGTAAATGCAGACTGCTCAGGTACTGATGATGTTCATAGAAATAATATGTAAGGACCAACCCCAGAAGTATATGTACTTTTTTTATTCTTTTTCATATACGTAATAACTAAATGTCACTATAGCTGTGGCATCCATACTTAAACTAGAACCGTGCATTTTTAACCCTAGAGATAAAATTCTATGTAACTAATCAAATGGTAAAGATTTTATTTGCCTTTCTTTTTGTTGTTCTTGTTGTTTTGACAAGGAACTTAATACCGCGAATCGAGGATTAACACTAGATAAATTTTTTTCAGTATAATAAATAATTCACACGAGAAAGTAAGTTGCATTAGACAAACTTTGCATGTCAGGCTTATATCATGATTTTTTTTTGGGGTAAAAAATGTATGTGCCCATGGGCATAAAGGAACCAAGCTTGGTTTTAGTCACTTGTTTATTAAGTTTTTCTTTCATTATTTTTCTCGAACACTCCTTTATAGATTCTCATTTCCAAAAATCAAAATTTTAGTAGCGTGTATGATCGGCGCATATCGAAATTTAAGATAGCAAAAACTCCTAATCTTCTTCGACCGTCTGGCAATTTTCATGAGTCACTCCTTTGTAGGGATGGCAATAGGGATGGTGGGGGCGGGGACTAGGTATCTCAGCCCGTCTCTCCATTCCGATCACAGTCCCAACCCATTCCTTCTGTGGAAGATAAATGGATTCCCGCCCCCTTTTTTCCCGCTTAAATTTAACCGAAGTCTTATTATTCAAAAAAGCATAAATATTTTCTTTAATTCACTTTTTCATAATGTCTCATATTTTCGGCTAGCGAAAAGTATTCGCCTCCGATCTAACCCTATCTTCATCTTAACTGGAACGGGAGCGAACGAATTCTCAGTTTAGACGGGTGAAATGACATCCCTTCTCCTTTGGCATGAAGTGAAATGCCATGTTAGGCAGAATTGGTTTAATTTCATATAGAATTGTCCTTTTTATCTTGGATGCAATCAAGTGGTTGAAGTTGGGATGGGCCTTGAGAGGCGAGACGAAATCATAGCATCCTTTGTTTCCGTGTTTAATGTTACCATTTTAGATAGTCAGGATGTGGGCTACTACCCCTTCCTGGAATTTTGCTATTCTGGATCTCCAAGTACCCCTTTACTTCCTTTGCATTGGAAAATTCAATTATAGAACCGTTCTTGTGGAACTGACTCTACAGCCCTTCGTATGAATTGGGCAGGGTCTACACGCAGATGTGAGCTCCGCTCAATTCATGTGAAGGATTGTGGGGTCAGTTCCACAAGTATGGTTCTAGGATTGAGTGACCCCTTTGCATTTATTTACTCTATTTTTTTACGGTGCCCACATATGCTTTTTTACAAATTCCATCCTTTTAGGTTCCGGTGCTAACACCTTACTGAATCAATTTTGGCCGTTAGGTCGCCTGATGACATCTGAGATAGTTGATTTGTTGCAATTACGTGATTGGTTGTTCTTGCGTAACTATATTGGTCGTCAAATCAAACAATCTGGCACTCAAGATTGGTTTAGTATAATGCTGATAGAATAGCTGAGTTCCATCTGCATATGATCAAAGCATTAATTTTGAGATTTTCATCTTTAATCTTATTCCTAAAAATTAAGAACAAACATAAAAAATCACGAATGATGGATATTTCTACATTTTTGTGTCTAACAAACCTAAGATTTTTTTTTATATCTAAACTAATGTCCGTATTAATTTTTACATCGTACAATTAATTTTTTGGCGAAAAGCTCCTAACAAATTTTCTCCGCGTACAAAATTCAATATATCTTAAGGTCATCTGTGCCAAGTCTTGTTGGTAGCCTTAGCTTTTATTAAACCCTAAATTATGTTAATTTGTTTGGATAGTACTAGTAGTTACTTCCATCAAATTTGTATGGATTATGTGATTAGTGTCTCATATTTCGAGAAGTATATAGTTACACGAGTAAATTAATCTGATGTTATCTAGAGTTAGATCTTTTTATGAATGCATTATGCATCTGTTATTGCCAAAATAAATCTTATATTAACTTTGTAAATTTTGTGATTATTAATACAAAGATCCCCTTCAAAGCAAGTCGGCATGTTTTCCCTTTTTTTTGGTTAAAACTTTAAGGGGTGTATTCAATGCGGATTTTAAAAGATTTTAATTGATTTTCAAAAGTCTATGAATTCTGTTGACTTTATGGATTGTTTTAACTCTATGCAAATTCTATCAGATTATATTAGATTGATTTATAAGGATTTATGTTGATTTAAAAAAGTCTATAGATTATTTGAATAACACCAAAAAATATAGAAAATACTGATTCAGTGGTGTATTATACAGATACAGCGGTGTTAAATTTCCAAAGTCAACATATGTTTATCAATCCTTCTTTTTTGGAATTAAATCATTTTGTTAAAAATTTAAAAATTTTGGTGATGGTCTTTGATTTTTTTTTATATCACATAACTGACGGTTTTTTTGATTTATTAGTTAAGATTTGTATAATTTACTTACTAGTATTCTTTTCTTTGGCTTAATTAAGATATGTTTTGTGATGGGTTTTGTTTGAACTCTTTTTTCACTTTGATTTTCTCTTTCAGGGAAATGAAATCCATGTTTGAAAAATAGAAAATTGTGGTTAAATAGAGAAGAAATTGTTTGCTTTCTTTAATTTCTGTTTGAAGATGATCAAAAGATAATTGTTTGGATAGTATGATAATATATCTTGTTTTTGAGAAATAAACTTTTCATATTGAGTTTTTTAACGATGTTAAAAAAATTCTCATTTTTTTTAGTTGGATATTTCTTTATTTTTCTTATAATTTTAATGAATGAGATCTCTCAAAAAATTGTACTCAAAGACATTTAATTTTAATATTAATGAGAGAAAATCAAAATCTTGAGGAAAAATGAGAGATTTCACAATACAAATTTAAGCCTAGGAAATCCATCAAAATCCTACCTTTATTGAAATCTATGGGAATCTATAAAGTTTTGAATACCTCTAAATTTTAATGGACTTTTTAAAGTCTAAATTGAATACATCTAGATTTTAATGGACTTTTTGAAATCTAAATTAAATACCTCTAAATTTCATTGGACTTTTTAAAATCCAAATTGAATACCTATAAACTTTAAAACTCCTTAAATTTTTTATAGAATTTAGATTGAATACACCCCCTAAGTCAACATATGTATATAGCATTGAAAAAAATGACTCTTTGTCGGAAAATTAAATCATAGGAGACTGACTCTACAGCCTTCTCACATGAATTGGGCGAGATTTACCTAGAGATGTGAGCAGGGACGGATCCACAGCAAGGCGAGTGGGGTCAAATGACCCAGTGAAAAAAAAATTCTTTAATTATATATGATATATTTTACTTCATTTAGATAATAAATGTATAAATGACCCCAGTGAATTATTGTGTATATCAAATGACCCCAATGAATTATATTTCTAGATCCGTCACTGATTGTGAGCTCCACTCAATTCATGTAAAAAGACTGTGGAGTCAATTCCCACAAAAATGGATCTAGGATTGAGTGATCTATCATCATCCACGAGATGTGAGGATTAGGAAGTGTTTGCCACTACCACTATAGCGAGTGGTGAGAAGCAAACCATTCAAAATTGGCAATTCTTGCATGGGACTATTTCCAAGTAAAAAAAATAGATTCTAATCACAAAGAACTTAATTAATGTCCAAGAAGTCATTGTAATACAATGCAACTTTCTTTACTAGGCTTTAGGTTTCGTGGACCATTAGAGATGGACTGCTCATGGTAGCTTTGAGGCTTTTGTCGTTGGACCATTAGAATGTGAAAATGACCTTCATATTTCACACTTTTTTTTTGCACTGCGTATTTGACCTACTAATTTGATTGGGATCTTAAAGCACTTAGGTCCACCTAGTAAAAATTCTTTTAAACACGTAACAACTTTTTGTGTTTTAGACTGGATTTTTCATAAGAGCCTTTATTTTTAGTCATACGACGTGGATTAACCTATTTCTCCACTTTTACGCTATTAATCTAGACCATCTAATTTAAGTATTGCTTCTTTACACAATTCAAATTATCAACCTTTTTGATTGCGAGACTCAGCTATTACCACTTAAATAAGTGCTCGTTGGCATATTCCACGCTTTTTTCCCTTGTACATTCTCAAGCTTTTTAACAATTTTCATTATACTTAGTTTGAACACAAATATCAAAGAGTCAAATATTGTATTGAGGGCCTATAAATTTCCTTCTCTATCAGTCTCTCTATGTGTTGATGGTTCGTTATGATTACCAAAATAATGCTTAATACCATCAATTGCACTAGACAACAAAGTCTTGCAAAATGATAGTAGTCTATAAACAAAATACTCATAATTGCAAGCAAAGAAAACAGAAAGGCGTATTTGTCACATGTATATGCACATATAATTAAAAAATTCATGCTAGAAGATAAGATGAAAGATAATTTTACATCATTTTTTGAAAAGTACGAGACAAATTTTATCAATGATCTTTCTAAAAATAAATCAAATTTATAAACAGAAATACAAATTTTAAAATTTTAGAGACGGTCACTCTTATCCCGAACTCGTCATTGATTGTATATATTTATGACAAATTGAGGTGACATTCAGCCTTCAAGATTTTAAAAATTGGATTTCTATGCTTATTTGGACATTTCCATTAATAATATGACTATTATAATTATTAAAGAAATAATATAGAGAGAGATCGATGTACATTATTTGTTTTGTTCAGTGTAATGTACGCATATATATATATATACATACACATACGTGTGTGTGTGTGAGAGAGAGCCTAAATAATAATGTGGATTTTGAAGAGTAGCAGAGCCACTCAAATCCCTCACTTATTCCATCTTTTACTACTCCAACTACTACTTTTTTCTTTTTTCTTTTTTTCAAAAAACAGGATTTATTGAAAATAAGATTATACATGAAGGGGATATAACTTACCTCAAGAATAAGGTGAAAACATATTCACTATTACATCGAATTAATGATGCCTAGTAGTTTAGAAATTCCAAAGGAAACAATCTCGATCGCTAAAGCTAAAGTATTCTAAAGGGTTTATATCTAATCTTCATGTGATTTTCAGTCTGAGCTTTCATGATTTTTTTACCATTGCATGAGCGGGCGGGAATAAAATCTTCGTAATCATCTTCCAATTGAAACTTTTCAATGCTTCAAAAGATCTCGTATACGGGACATCGTCCTCGATATTTTCTTATTCAAAAGACACACTTTTCTCTTGCGCAATTGAATCTACGCGCTCACTAACAATTGGATCAACGCGACTTCAACTACTACTTATTCACAACTATGAGGGTCGAGTAAGCCTGCTCATCATGTAGTCAACAAGGAAATCGAATTCCCCTTTGCCTTTAATTTCCCCCTTTGTTCCTATATTTCTTCTCTCAAGTTGCATTTAAAGAGAGATGCGATAATAGGGCCGCGGTTGAGTGTTTGACACGCAATTCATGAGACGAGCAATTCATCGGACCTTTGCAATAATAAAAAAAAATGTTAGAGGGAAAGCTTAGGATGTATCTGATTCATTGATTATTTGTTCATGCCGCTTACCATTAAAGATTTTCAAGTGGAATTCTAGAAAAATGTAAAAAAGAAAATGTAGTGTCAGAACTAATAGATCAAATTCAAGTTTCAGTTTTCCCATATGAATTTAGTTGAGCGGTCTACAGTTTTTTGAATCGGTATTTGAGTATTTGACCTGACTAGTCAGATTGAGATTTAATAGACATTATGACTTGCTGGGGAAAAATCATGTAAATCTTCAACAAAATCCAAGATATCTTATACTGACGACCTCATTTTGAGCAAGCTCTGCGAAGTCACAAGTGTGACTAGCCAAGTTAAAATCAGTTAACGCTGAACAATCTACAATACTATTAAATGCGTCATCAAAATTTGTTGAGTAAATAAATAAGTATACATGAGAATTATTATCTTCTTTAGAGCACTCAATATTTCATTTTTAGCGTGCCTAACTTAGAGTTACACAAACAGTGTCTTATTCTTGCTAGGAATTATGATATTTACAAAGGATTATTATGAGCTGGTATGGCTATGATCTTCACTTTGTGCAGTAGCTAGCCAATTGGATTATAAACGACGTATAATTCACATGCAACAATCATGAAAAAAATTGCATTAATTTACCCATGGGTCCAAGCCAAGGTCCATATCAATCCCAACCCAACTTCTCCTTCTATCTCTATCTCATTTATTCATGTATCTATCCTTTAAAAAAATATATATTATCGGTGTAGGGGTGTTACGCTCCGGTCTTACAAAATATGTCGAGGTGATTGTAAATGTTTAAGTTTTTATGATATAATATTCGATCAATAATTGTGTTTTAATATCATAATATTATTTCTTGTGATTATTTACTTGACAACCGAATTTGATATGCCTAAAATGATATTTTAAGATAATAATAAATGTTTAGGTCTTATATACCCGTCAACAGTGGAGGAACCACATGGCCTCTAGTGGGGTCACGTGACCCCATCGGAAAATAAAAGTTAGTATTCTCCCGTTTCAAAATTATCTATGAACTTTGATAAATGTATTGGTATTAAAGTTTTGATAATTTTGATGGTCAAATATAAGTAAAAGTCTAAGCTATCCCTCATTAATTTTATTAATCTCATTTAAAATTTATGTATTTCTCTTCCTCTCACACAACATTCAACTACCTCTTAAATATATGTTGGAAAAATTATAATTTTAATTAACTAAGAGTATTCAATGAGGAGCTAGAAGATGGGTAAAATTGGAAAAAAAAATCATTAATACATACTTTATTTAGAGAGTGGACAAGTTAATTTGGGACGGAGATAGTATTAGTTATATGCTTTGTGTCCCCTTTATAAAGTAAAATGGGTAAAAGCGATCCCCACTAATATTTTTAAGTATCTCCAAAGAGTTTAAAAGTTCATAAGATCAGATAAGACTACGTTACATTATAATTAATTAGTTGTCTCTAATTACACTTTTTATTGTCCCAATTTAATTGTTTATGTACAATTCCAATAATACTTTTATGTATCATTTCCATGTCTACCCTTATTTATTTATTAAGTTAGACTTAAGAAATATGTGTATTCTCAATTCCACGCTCCTAAAAATGTAAGGGTAATTGATTGTTTTAAATTTTCTTAATACATGCATTTTTCTGAATTGAGACAACTAATATGGAATAGAGGGAATGCATTTTTATTTGCTTTTAAGGAAACTAAGTACAAAATAGAATAACAGTTCCGCCACTAAAATGTTCCCACTGTCTACAGTGTCCTGACTTCGTCACTGCAAGGGAAGAAGACAGAGGGGGGCGAGGGTGGCAGTCGCCCCCTGAGATTTTTAAAAATACTATTAGATATAGTAAATTTTATATGTAGTTAGGAATATTTTATCTAATTCGCCCCCAGTATTTTTATTTACATTTTTTTATATATGGTTCGATATACTTTTGCAATTTTCACCCCCAATGCCAAATTCTTGACTTCGCCCTTGGTCACTGCCTACAAATCTTCTCACACGTATCTTATGAGATTGAGTTCACGAAATATCGAATTCGAAAATTATTATTCCGAATGAAAGTCCTTGCCAAGAACAACTATAGCTTATCTTAACGTATCTATCCATTCCATGTATATCTACTTATGGTGCAGAATGCAATTGATTGGATCTGCATTTGGGCACCGGCCTTCTTGATGATCATCACCACCACCACTGCCTCCTTCTTGCCAATAATTTGTGTGTGTATGTGTGTGTGTGTTTTTTTTTTTTTGAAAGTATTGCCTATAATGTGTGTAATATATTCAAGTTTTACATTATTACAACGAATTATGGCATGGAATAATTTGTTTTTTTATTGTCCAACATAGTAATTCATTTGCAAATGGAATACTGTAATAATTACGGTAGCCATATGTCATTTGAGTTGCCAATGAATACTCATATTTGCAATTGGAAAATTTTGATATGGATTATGGTCTAATGGAATATGTGGTGCAAATTTATTCTTATTAGTAGAAAAATTATCTCTCTCATTATGTAAATGAATCTGCATCACATGATCCATTGGATCATTGTCCATATCAGAATTAACGGTTGAAAATTTGGGTTTAAAATGAACTTCACTCTAACTTCAAATCCCCATAAGTACCTTGATTAAAAGGGGAATAAACTTGCTCACAACTCACAAACTAGTCAATGTGGTGTTCTCTATATTCATCCTCCCGTACAGAGCTGAGACATTTGAAGTATGAACATCAATAAGAGGTCCCATATTGTATTAAGTAGCTCTAATACCATGTTTAAAGTGAATTTGGGTCTAATTCCAAACCTACAAAAGGTAGTTCAGGAGTGGAGGATTACTTAATCCTTGTAAAAACCTAAACTTGCCAATGTGAAATTCTCATCCATTTAGCACAATATTTTCATTTTTTCCTACACTAATCATACTTACTTTTTTTTTTTTTTGACTAAGTACACTAATCATAGTTCTAATAGTGTTTTTAACACTCTCTTTAAGATGGTTAATAGTTTGATTAGTGAATGTTGTAGACAAAATCGATATTATTATGAAATTGATAGTTCTTGGAAAAAATAATTAAGTAGAAAACACTCTTTTGGTTTTTGTCCTTTTAAATGATCAAAGATTGAATGATTTTCTTCTTACCGATATGAATTGCGTCATTGATATTTGGTATTTTTAGAACTCTTTCTTGTTTTAAGGTCTATGTAGATTACTTTGAGTTATTCTTTCTTTGGTGAAATACTTTACTCGAGATAACATAATTGCATGAAGAACAATAAAACATTTTTCTCAAAAAAATAAAATAAAATAATAAAACATTGTCACGTGAATAGTACTGTCAATAAAGATCTACCCTAAAAATCTACTCTAGTTTTATTATTATTAATATTTTTTTCCAGTAAAACCGGATTTGCAACTCAAAGATGTTTTTTTTTTTTTTTGCTAAGTAAAATGATAAAATAGATGGATTAAAGTTACAAAAAGTGTCTCCTCTATCACAAAGTATCACAAAGTATTAAAGTTACAAAAACCGGATTTGCAACTCAAAGATCTACACTTTTTGCATTTTTTTTGCTTTGTGATAGAGTAGCCACTTACAACATTTGATTTGGCCCATAGAGCAATGTTATGTGCATGGTAATTTTGCTAGTCTATTTACATAATTGGTCTTCCAACGAGTAAATCTAGACATCAAATTCCTACCCACCCAAACCAATTCCGCTCAAGTGAATTTCAGATGGCTGCCCCTAAAAGCCTTTCAAGACATTGAGGCAATCACCTTCAATAATAGCATTTTGAATATTCATAGACCATTTCCATAACTGCCGCATTAGCTTCCAATTCAAAGGGAATTCTCGTTTGAAATCTTTGAATCCACACCCCTTGAATGTCTCTCCTTTGTCGCTTCTGATAATGAAGGCACTAACTGCTTTATCATCTATTATAAAACCCGCGTCAAAATTGGTCTTTACATAATTCCTTGGTGGTAAACTCCAAAAAAATTGCTCATTTTTGTTCCCCCTCTTTAGTCGTCTACCTAGGGCCCCTTCCCAATACATTTAAACCTTCATCTCTATCTGTTTCAACATCTCTTCCCAGTTCCTCTTATCCTTTCCCTGCAAGACCTCATTTTTATATATCCAAAACTGCTCCATTAATACTGCAAAAAAAATTGAGAAATTCAGGAATTTTATCCAAAGAAATAGGTAAAGAATTATATTGGATACTTACCTGTTCCATCCATTTAGAAATATTCCACCCATGAAAATTATCCATTCTTAACTTCCACTTTGATGCAAACCAAATTGACCTGGTAAAAGCACAATTAAGGAATATATGGTCCAAATTTTCCTCTTCATTTTGACAGAAAATACAAACATCCTCAATGATAGAAAAATAATATTTCAATCTAGCTCTAATAGGGAGTGCATTGTTAAGAATTTTCCAAATGAGAAGTTTATGCATGTTATGAAGATTAGAATGCCACAATTTTTTTCCAATAATTCATTTGAATAATAGAACTCCCAACAAACCTTCCATGGTTCACAGTTCTGTAGGCGGATTTAACTGTGAATTGCCCTTACGAAGAGGGCAACCAAATCAAAGAATCATGTTCCCTCGAGGGAATAATTTTGAGAATGGCTGAAACAGTAGTCTGATCAAAAGAAGTCGCAACTCATAGATGTTCACTAGAGTAATAATTGCAAAATTTTCACGAGAAGATAATTACACCAAGTAAAACTTATGCAACAAGATATGGAATATTGAGCCACTCGGACAATAGTACGAGACCAGGGATGAAACTTGATAATTAAAAATATATATATTGAATTTTGATTGGAGACACAATATTCATTTATTATTATTTTTTTTACAGAAAGGCGATATTTGCATTCCTCTTTTAATTTCTTATACTTCTTTCTTATTTTATCACCGTAAAGACTTTAATACTCAAATTCAATAAATTGAATTCACAGCTGACACTTTAAACAAATATAGCCAAAGGTATTAGAGTCATTATATTTATTAAATAAGATGAGAATAGTGCAAAACGTTAATTGAGAGTGTGAATATTTCCTTTTTTATCAACTAGGTCACTGTCCTATATTTCTTCAACTTGAAATGTTGGGGGAAAATCATTTGTCCCCAACGAATGTCATCGTGCTTGTCCCAATCACTCAAAATTTGTTACGTGAATATGTCTCTAGTTCAACTTTTTTCAGCAGTCATTATTCCAAATATAGGAAAGAGGAGAAAAAATAGAAGTTAGTTAATTAATGTGAATAATTACGACTGAAATAAGTTAAATTAAAAAAATATCTAATTGACGAATTGTAAATGATTCAGATATACTATTTTTTGAAGAATGTTGGGGTGGAGGAGGGCGTCCAACTGCTAATATATGTATTTTCCATTTTAATGAATAATGAATACCGTTAATACATGTTAGGTTTGCATTTAAAAAAAAAGTTAATATATGTTAGGTTGAACCCAAAGATTCGCATGAGCTAGTTGGGCCAGATTTGCATGAGCTAGTTGGGCCCATCAAAAGAAAACAAGTTCTCCATGGTACCATTCTCAAGACCCAAAACAAGGCCTGAAGGTTTACAAATTATAGTTGTGCTTCGGAGCCCAGCTCCCAGAAGAGGCAGTCCGGCTTTTATGCGGAATATTTTTTTTCCTTCAAAAAACAAGTGTTCGACGAACAGATTTTTTTTAATCAATCTCAGCCGTTAAAATTTTAATCCAATAGATGAGAATCTGTTCTACACATACAAAACATTTGTCGTACTATACTGAAACCGTGGTGCAGAAGAGGCGGATAAAAAACTTAATTGCTTGGAGCAAAATTAGAAAATTTTGAAAAATATTAAGGGATGAGATGAGATGCATATTTTAACAAAAACAAATAAATAATTTTTTTTTATTATAAAAAAATAGCGTTACAAAAATATGTTGGGAACGACCACCTCTCTTACCCAAAATCTTAGGTACCGCCTAACATTACCGTGTGCTCATACACACGCCATCACAGCTCCCCCAACAAAAATACGGATGCAATATCTACGATCTTACTATTCTCTATCTCAAATTGAATGTTTATACTACTATTTTATTTTATCTTAATATGAATATACACTTTCTTTAAATACATAATTTATTTTTAAAATATCATAACTAACCTCACATATTTAAGGGATTCAAACTTCACTAACACAAAAGTCACGCCTTACACTTTTTAATTAAAGACTTTATGGTAATTTATGTATGATCAAATTAATTTCTTTAATTTTTTTTTTTTTGTAAATTCGCATTATATAGTCGATAATTCTTCACAAAATTTTAATCGTAGATATATTTTCTAACAATTAATCCTGATCCATCACATTAAATCGTAGTATTTGTATCGATTGATTTTTTGAAACGTTATTCTCAAAATTTTATATAACTATAATTTTATTTGTTTGAAGAGAAAATAAAACTAAAGTTAAAATTTTGTGTTAATAATTAAATTAGAAGATGACTCTAAGGTATGTTTGGATTGAGTATCAAATTGTGATGTTGGTTTCCATTTTAAATTAAAAACAAGATTTCAGATAATTTAATATTTTAAGCTTCAATTCTAAACTTAATTCAAAGACAGCTTGTAATTCGTTTTGAGTTTCAAAGTAAATCAAACTAAAGTTAAAAGCTGAAATATATTAAGATTTTCTCCCTAGTCGGCTAGGGTTTCTCTCCCCTCCTAGGGTTTCTCTTCTTGCTAAGTTTCTTCCGGCTTGAAATCTCGGCTTGCTTGTTCTTTCCTTGATCCTTTGATACTACTGAGGTTACTCTTTCCTTTACTGGAAGCATTGTTACGGATTGGAACTAATATGGAGAACAATCTCGCCTTACAATTAGGCTCTATTACCCTCACGGAAGAGGAGTCCGAAGCCATCGACCTTGAGGCTGCGGACTTGGTCACCGGATTGGCCGATTGTCATCGTAGTCTTCTAGGGGTGGTGCATGCGTATGGTACTATCAACCATGCTGGGTTTAAGTCGGCCATGGCGCAATCATGGAGGTGCGGCGACTTCCATATTCAGGGGTTGGATAATGGAATCTATCAGTTTTTCTTTGGTACGGCCGAGACTGTGGAATTTGTCCTTATAATGGGCCGTGGAGTTTCGACAATCATGTGGTTGTCCTACGTGCTTGGAAACAAAACTATGTTCCTGACCCTTTGGACTTTCAAGCGGAGTATTACTGGGCTCATGTGGCGGTGGGTGACCGATTATTGGCAAGTTTGGAGGTAGCGGCGAGGGTGGCGCGGGGGTTTACCAGCTGTAAAGAGATACAAGTTTGTGTGGTGATTGGTGGCAAAGGCGACACCTTTCTAAGGCTGCGGGTGTTGGTGGATCTTACAAAGGCGCTACGCCGTTACATTAAACTACGTTTGCATGGCGGTGGTGAACGGCTTCTAAAGATAAGGTATGAGAGGCTCCCAAAATTGTGCTTTTTCTGTGGCTTGATAGGGCACCGGTATAGAGACTGCAACGTTAAACCGGCGGAGACAACGGACATCAGCAAAATGCCGTTTGGTATCAGCATTGGGGGAGTAACAGAGGTACCATTTGATTTCTTGGTTCGCCATTCTGACTTGGCAGCTTATCTGGCCAGTCTTGTGGAGACAGACAAAGCCGTGAGCCCCAAGGCAGTACACTGCCTGACCGATGTGGCTGGTAATCAGAGGAGGTTTGTTCATATCACGAAGCGACCTCTGGAGGCACGGCAGGGAGAAGGATTGGTAGGTGATGAGGTGTGGGCATTCAAGCGGATCAGGCAGGAAGTGATAGTAGGGGCAAGGGCTGACGTCACCCCTCAAGTGGAGACAAAGGCCACTATAAGTTGTAATGAACCAGCGGTGGGGATTGCGGTGCATCCCCGCCGACATCAATGAATACTTTAGCTTGGAATTGCCGAGGATTGGGGAGTTCTCGTGCAATTCAAGATTTGAGTAGCTTGGTTCGAGCTGTAAATCCCTGTGTACTTTTCCTTTCAGAAACTTTACTTTTTAGTTCAGATATGGTAGCTATTCGCACTAAGTTAGGATTTCGTAATGGTTTTTTTGTTGACCGTGTAAACCGTAGTGGCGGTCTTGCTTTCCTTTGGAATTCTGCTATAAATCTAAACATTCTTAGTTATACTCGGGGTCACATAGATACTTATATTACTGAGGACGATGGTTTTATTTGGCGTTTGACAGGCTTCTATGGTAACCCTAAACACGAACTCCGTCATGAGTCTTGGTCCCTACTCACCCGATTATCACAGTTGCAAAGTCTACCGTGGCTTGTTTTGGGAGATTTTAATGAGATCTTGTTTCACCATGAGAAAACCGGGTGTTTACAACGGCCTCAGGGGTAAATTGACCGATTCCGTGATGCAATCACGAGCTCTGGCCTTCATGATCTTGGTTACTCTGGGCCGAAATACACTTGGAATAACGGGAGGGATGCACCTCATACAGTTTATGAAAGATTGGACAGAGGTTTTGCTAATAATGAGTGGATGGCGAGATTCCCCAGCTCTTACCTTTATGTACTCTCTCACAAGGGTTCAGATCATCTTCCAATATTTGTGACGGCTCAGAAAATGTCAAATGGGCGGCTATATAGAGGGAAGAGGTTGAAGAGATTTGAACCATTATGGCTCCGACATCCCGAGTGTAGTCGGATTTGGGAATCTCTTTGGTTTCCCATGCACTCGGCAACACCAACAAATATTCTTCAGAGAGTCTCGGACACTCAAACAGCTTTGCGAGACTAGGGAACCGAGTCATTTGGCAAACTGGGGCAGCAAATCGCTGAGGTGGAGGGGCGATTGCTTTTAATGAGGACTCATGGTCCGTTGGTGCACTCGGAGGAGAAACGGTTAATGGTTAAGTTGGAGTCTCGTGTAGCGTACTCAAGAGGTTTATCGAAGGCACGCTCAAGAGTCGAATGGCTTATGGAAGGTGATCGCATACGAAATACTTCCATCATAAGGCTAATAGTAGGCGAGCGAGGAATCTAATCCTCCTACTGGGAAAAAATCGAATTGGGCAAATGGATGAGAGAATGGGGGCGAAATTCAAAGAACCGGCTCTTGAGTATTTCAAAGGTATTTTTGGGACCAGCCGAGGCATAGATCACACGGCTTTGGACCCCACACTGTTCACTAAGAAGCTGGATCCTACGGCCGGTGTCAGTACTACGCGGGCTTTTTTCTCCATCGGATGTCGACAAAGCTCTGAAAGACATGCCATGTATGAAATCTCCAGGTCCGGATGGTATGCATGCATGTTTCCTTCAAAAAATGTGGCACTGTTGTGGAAATGATGTCACTAATATGGTACTTGGGATTCTGAATACGGGTGAGGATATTGCACCGCTTAATCATACATATATTGTACTCATTCCTAAAGTTAAGTCCCCTTTACGAATGACTGATTACCGCCCTATTAGTCTGTGCAATGTGTTATACAAGCTTGTCTATAAAACTGTGGTTAATAGGCTGAAGGTGGTTATGGGGAAAGTTATCGATGAAGCACAGAGTGCCTTTCTCAAGGGCAGACTTATAACGGATAATGCGATTGTGGCTTTTGAGGTTTTTCACACTCTGCAGGTTAAAGTAAAAAAGTCCCCAGACCTTGCCCTCAAGCTAGATATGAGCAAGGCTTTTGACCGAGTGGAGTGGGATTATTTGGAAGCCGTCATGAATATTTTATGTTTTCCGCAGACACTGGTTCACACTATTATGGCATGTATCAGAACAGTACGCTTCTCGATCTTGATCAACGGGCAGCCGTCGGCCATGTTCCAGCCGAGTCGTGGGCTGAGACAGGGAGACCCCTTGTCTCCATTTTTATTCATTCTTTGCTCGGAAGGGTTTTCAGCACTTATTAGACGTGCTCAGGAAATAGGTGCATTAACAGGGGTGCAGCTGGGAAACCGTGGTCCGGAAGTTTCTCATTTATTATTTGCTGACGATAGCATCCTTTTTGCGCAGGCTACAATGCAGAACATAGACTCCATCCAGGCGATCTTAAAGGAGTACGAATATCACTCAGGACAGTTCATTAACCGAAATAAATCGTCTGTGTTCTTTGGCAAGGGTACTGATATGGCATTAAGGGAAACGGTGTTAATGCAACTCGGTGTCAATGAAGATGCCGGAAATGGGAAGTATCTTGGTATGCCGTGATATTGTGGGTCGTTCAAAGAATAGAGCTTTCGATATGTTAAGGACATGGTGTGGAAGAAGCTCAATGGATGGAAGGAAAAATTCCTTACTCAGGCGGGGAAGGAGGTTCTACTTAAGTCAGTGATCCAAGCAATGCCTACGTATGTTATGTCATGTTTCCTCCTTCCAGAGGGGGTGCGGAATGATATCACCTCAATGATGAGATCTTTTTGGTGGGGGGACAACGATGGGTCGCGCAAGATTTGTTGGAAAGCTTGGAAAACTATGTGCACACCTAAGTCGGTTGGTGGACTAGGACTACGTGATCTTGAAGCTTTCAATCTTGCCCTTTTGGCAAAACAGTCATGGCGTATAGTACAAAACCCCCATAGTCTGGTCAGCCGAGTGCTCAAGGCAAAGTACTACCCGAGGTCTAGCTTTCTCAATGCCGGAGTTGGTGCACAATCGTCATACATGTGGAGAAGCATTGTGGATGGCCAATACCTATTGCATCTGGGGTTAAAATGGCGTGTGGGTGATGGAAAAAGGATTCGGATTTGGGGGGACGGATAGTCGCCCGCGCCCGAACTTTCGCATTACGACACCACCGCCCTTTCTCGGCTTTGAGAACCATCGTGTGTCTCGACTTATTGACGAACCAAATGGCTGCTGGAATGAGGGACTTTTAAATCACCTGTTCAATCCATATGATGTTCAAAATATTCAGGCTATTCCTTTGTGCCCCTCTCGGCCGAATGACAAATTGGTGTGGGCAAACCACAAGTCTGGGCGATACACGGTTAAAACGGGTTATCAGGCGTTGATGGAGCATTTGCATCGTACAGAGGTTGGAGTAGAGTCCTCTAGCGGATCCTCTCTTCGGCGATTTTGGACTTCTCTTTGGCAGCTTCCCATTCCGCCGAAGGTAAAGTTTTTCATATGGAGATGCTGTCACGGAATTTTACAAACCAGTGAGAATCTTGCTCGGCGAATTCCCAGTAAAAGCCCTATTTGTCCTCGCTGTGGTCTCGACCCTAGACTCGGATAGAAATCTTTTTTTTTGATTGCCCATATTCACGCTCCGTTTGGGGATCATATGGATGGGCTTTCGGTGGAGTGGACTTCAATGCAGACTAGTTTCTTGGATTTCTTTGATGGGATCTTGCAACAGGAGGATGCTCGAGGTAGAAGTACTATTTCTTTCTTTTTTTGGTTTCTCTGGCTTCGCAGAAATTCTCATATTTTCCAAGGGAGGATTACGAAAGAGGCGGAGATTGTTCGCCAAATACATGCTCATGTGGAGGAGTATAATGCTTTGATCTTGGGAAGCCCGGATGGACATTCAGTCGGACCATCCCTTGTCGGTGACAGCCGTTGGGTGCCTCCGGCGAATGATGTATACAAGTTGAATTGTGATGCTTCGTGGTTTGCTTCACTGAGAGGTGCAGGAGCGGTGTTGCGGAATTACAAAGGAGAGGTCGTTGGAAGCTTGGCATCGCGGCTTTGGCACTCGGTCTCTCCTCTTCATGCCGAGCTCTCTGCCATTCTAGAGGGTGTGAAATTCGCTGCAGGATTCATCAATACTGAGCTCACTGTTGAGACGGATTCTTTGGAGTCAGTGAGTCGTTTGTGTGCCACTGAGGAGGACCTTTCAGATATTGGTCATTTAGTTGAATTAATCAAGAAAGAATTATCTTTCTTTCCAGTTGTTAGTGTTTGGCATGTCCGTAGGAGTGGTAATGTTGTTGCTCATTTGTTAGCTAAGTATGGTACGACTCTAGAGTCTGTTCGTACGTTTGTTGAATGTGTGCCAAACTCTTGTGTACCTGCTGTTCGTGCGGATATGGAATGAAATTCCTTTTTCTCTCAAAAAAAAAGTAAATCAAACTAAGTCAAACTAAATCAAAATAATCAAAGATTTCTTAGCCCAGTAAGACAAGGGCATGCCCACGACCATGAGGTCGTGAGTTCGATACCCTCCCCATACATTAGGTAAGCTTTAGTTGTCTCCATTTTTTAGGGTTCTCTTCTCAGGTGTTCTCTCTCCCCCTTATGGGGCAGCCGCCCAGACGGACTTTAAAAAAAAAATCAAAATAAAGAGAAACGTAAATTTCCAAAAACATCAAGCATATATGTCAATCCGTGTACCAAGTGGACTCGGTTTGATGGTATTTTCGTCAATTAGAAATATCCACCGTCATTATTTTAGACTTTCCTGACCCCTTGAGAGGCTATTTATATTCCTCCCCCTAAGCAGAATCCTTAATAATAATTACATAATCTGCTCTTAATTAGGAACCTTCTCCTGCGAGTCTCCTTGTTATTCACGAAAAAACCAAAATCTCTTTACTTTTTTTTTGAAATCGAATCAGAAAAATCGAAGAAAGATGAGTTCGGAAGGCAACCAGATGAACGACGGCACCAGCTTTCAGACATCGGAGCCAGTTTTATGCTCCACCGGATGCGGATTTTTCGGGTCGGCGGCGACGAATAATCTCTGCTCAAAGTGTTACAGAGACTTCCGGATTAATGAAGAACAAACAGAAACCGCAATTAAGGCTTTTGAGAAGCTCGTTAACAACAAAGAAGACGATCTGGTGGCGGTTTCTAAAGCCGCCTCGTCCTCGGCGGCGGAGCTGGTTGACTCGGAGGTCGATTTGTCGGCAATGGTGAAAAACGACGTCGGTGTGAGCAATAAAACTTCGAATCGGTGTTTTTGTTGTAATAAGAAAGTCGGAGTTATGGGATTCGTTTGCAGATGCGGGTCGACGTTCTGTGGTGTTCATCGGTACCCGGAAAAACACGATTGCGGGTTTGATTTCAAGGGTCAAGGAAAGGAAGCTATAGCCAAGGCAAACCCGGTGGTGAAAGCTGATAAGATCCAGAGGATATGAATCAGGGTCAATTTCGCAGCTCCGACCTGGGTTTGAATTTGGATTTCGGGTCGGGGATTTGATTTAAATATTTATTAGCTTGTTAGGTGGGTTTGCGGTGGTGGGTGACCGTAACGTGAACGGTACGGGAGACAGGTTGGAAGGGGGTCATTGAATAATGAATAGTAGTGTGTTTAATTACATTACATTATTATTATGATTGAATTAATTTGGTGGCTGCTTAATTTGGTGGACTATACTTTAGTGATTGTCATTAAATTATCAGTTTATAGCAATTATTAATTAAGTGTGAACAAATTCTTTTTATGTGGGTGATGTTAGGTGGTTGTTTGGATTGGGTTTGGTCTGGTTCGAGACTTAAATTTAAATCAGCTTTTGATTGAGTTTGAAAATGAAATATGAAGTTTTAAATCATGTAAAATATGGTTTGGGTTTGAGACTAATACCAAAATCTCATACCCAAACTCAATCCAAGCACATAGCTGGAATCCCAATTGGCTAAGTTTAATGACTAATGTATCATTTTGCTTTAATAATTTCAAAAAAAATCAAATTTCCTTTAAATTTTCCAATATTCCTTTGTTTGCTGACAATAAATCTAACACCCTATTTTTTTATTTTTTTTTTGCTAAGTAAAATATTAATTAATTGAAGGATCCAAACCCGGATCAAAGGTACAAAAAGTGCCTCCCCTATCACAGAGAATCGATGGGGAAATTGCAGAGGGATTAATATAGCCTATTACAGTATTGGATTTAGCCCATTCCACAAGATTATGGGCATGAACATTAGCAGCTCTGTTTACAAAATTTAAGTCCCAATTCTTAAATTTCTCACAAGTAAATCTGCCTATTCTAATCAAATCCAAACCTGTCCAGTGTATATCTTCAGAATGGCCTTTGATGCCTCTAAGAACATTTAAACAATCACCTTCCACAATAGCATTCGGGTGATTCAAATTTCTCAAGATCTCCATGGCATTAACAACAGCATTTGGCTCGGCCTCAAAGGCTGATCTTGTAGGAAATCTGTGAATCCAAATACCCTCATTTTCCCCTCTTTCATTCCTGATAAGAGAAGCACTAACACCCTATGCCTAAACCTGTTCTACATAGAATTTATAAATAGATAGTGAGCAACGATGGGAAAATATTTCAAATACATTCATTTGGAACACTTGCATTTGGAAGAAACTTGGCTTCCATGGTTTTTTGTTTTGTTTTGACTGATTTTTCATCCATTCTTCTTCATCTTCCTTGTTACCCTACCACCATTTTTTGATAGAAATTTTACTTAAGAGCAAAATTTCTCTGTAAGTGATAAAGTTGATCCATTTATTTTTCCAGCAAAATTTCTCTGTGAGTTTCTTCCTCATAAAATTATGATGGAAATTTTTTGCAAGCAAACTTTCTCTGTAAGTTTTTTTCTCATAAAAATCTGATTGAAATTTTTTGCTAGCTAAATTTCTCTGAAGTTTCTTCCTCATAAAAATCTTATGAAAAAAATTTTCCAACTAAATTTCTTTGTAAGTTTCTTCCTCGTAAAAATGTGATGGAAAAGTTTTGTAAGTGATAGAATAAGTGGTAAATTAGTAAATTAAAAAAAAAACACTTGTTCTGATACTCAGAATACATGTTTTAAGCCCAAACATATGTTCTCATAACACATGTTTTAAGCTAAAACACATGTCCAATGACTAATTTATATGTAAGTGATAGAGTTGCAATGTGCTTGCAAAAAACAGATTATATAAGCAGCAGGAATGGATTAGGATTCCATAGGATTATAACATTGATTAAACTTCTTGCTAACAACAAAAAAGAGAATTATTACAACTCTAAAATACAAAGGAAAACGAAGAAAACCATCACAACCCTAAAATACTTGGAAAAACAAAGAAAATTACATCTCTAAAACATCAACTACAAAAGTAAAATGATGTTCTCCAGAAATTTTCACCATTCATCGCTTCCATCACTATCATCTGAATCACATACAATGAGATTCATATGAGAAACTTCGGGAAAATAAGTAATATTTGTACCTTGAAGCTCAATGACTGGGGGAAGAAGCCTTGCTGAAGAATGGGGCGGTGTGATGAACGAAGACGTTGTCGGCTGACCGATAAGAATTTTTTCGGGTCCATTTATTTCAAACTAGCTTTCAACTTCTTCATCCCTCATTATCACGACCGAAATCGGAGCACTCCCAAACAATTTTCTTATTGTAGAACAACTTCCGGGAACGTATCTCCGCAAAGGTGGAGTTTTGGACCGAAATCTCGTAGGACGTGTTCTACCAGACAAAACGGCCGACGTGGTGGGAGTGGGGGGTGGCTACATTTCGACGGTTATTTGTGATAAATGACGTATACCGATTAGCAAAATATAGACTGTTGTTTCTCACAATACAATTACGAACTCCATCAGCTCCAAAGTTTTCTGAAAGCATCTCCAGACTTATCAGCAATTCAAATCGTTCGAAAGCTGCATTTGGATCTTCCAATATGATATGGACATGAAAGAAGTTTTCGGTGTAATGGCGGCCATAGCAATCGTTCTAAGTGCAGATTATTTGTTGTGTTATGGGTATTTTAGTTTGAAGTATGAACCTAAAATACCTATTACACACATTTTTATAGTCAAGGAAATCTTTTGGCAATGTAAAGAATCTGGGTAGTTGGTCATTAGTGTATCGTTTTAATTGTTTGAAAGATTGATTTGATTGACACACATATTTTCATATGGAGGTCAAAGTGTAGTAGTTGGTAATGTAAAGTTGATTTGAGAGACGAATTAAATTCAGTGGAGAGATGATTCTATGTAGAACAGTTTTTTCAGTATATACAAAACACCTCAGAACATGTGTTATAAGCTTTAAACACAGGTGTTTTGAGTTTAAAACATGTGTTCAGAGATTCTAAAACATGTGTGTTTGAACTTAAAACAAGTGTTATTTGATTCAACAACATATGTTTTTTAGCTTACAACAGGTGTTCTGCGATTCAACAACAAGTGTTTTTTAAACAGGGTGTCTTGAGATTAAAAAACATGTGTTTTTAGCTTAAAACATGTGTTATGGGGACACACTTGATACATAAAGACGAGAACATTAGTAATTTCATTAACTTCAATAACTACTACAATCATTAACTACTTAACAATGCATTATATAACAATGCTTTGATAATGCAAAATTGAAAACATTAGTTACTAAACTTACCTAATACAAACCAAATTAAGACAGTAAACAAAAACAAACAAGACAAACAAGCATGAGTCATCACAAAACAAACATGCATGAGTCATCACATGACAAACTTGCATTGAGCAAAACAAAGCGTCCAATCATTTCAATGAGCAAAAATCATTCCCAAATTCACCAACAAAGCAGCATTCATATTCTTATCTCCACCGTCCATCCACCAATTCCGCATTAAGCATCAAATAACATCCACACTACCCCTCCCGGCTAACTACTCACCATTTCACCAACAATCTTCATCAGAAGAGGAATTGCCGATTCCTGATAAAAGCATAGTTCTATGTTTGTCTGAATCAGAGTCGGATTCAAGCAAAATAGGATTTATACTAGACCCACCACCAAACCTAGAAACTTGGGAAGTTACATTTCTAGTACTCGAAAATGGAACATTGCTTGGGGTGGAAAGGAAAGTGGGGTGTTGGGGACTCTGCCATAGCACGACGGAGTAACAAAGTCATTGAGTAGGGGAATGTCGGTTAAGACAGGCTCAGCTGGTATGACTCTAGATGATGAACTAGATTGCCTCAAAGAACTTGCCATAATATCTCTAGGTCGGACTCTATGGCGGGTACCTCCAGTACTCATAAACCTCTCCGGCAAACCCCTTCTAGATGTCACACTTGGGCTTGATACAATGGGGAAAAAAAATATCTTGGATGCCTTTCTATTCCAATCATAATACTTCTTGCCAAGACTAGGTTATTTTCTCAACTGAGAGAGTTACAAATTTTTTAAAGTCCGTAATCATTGCAAATAATTGGGCATTGCATTGGACTAACCTAGGTTTGGCACCCACTTCCGTCCTCAAACTCCCACTTCCGTCCTCAAACTCCAGGGTTCTTGGAAATTTGTTCTTGAATATTTGTGGAGCTTTGGCTTATGTTGCCAATCATATATATGATACTCATTAAATGGGACAGAAGGGGGAATGAAAATAAAACGGCAAGTAGCTGAGTCCCCCGATATACATTTTGGGAGAAATTTTGGTTAAATTCTAAGATTTCTTATGAAGTAACAAAAGTATTTTATTTTATTAATTAGACTAGTTGCTCAACATTTAATTACTTAATCTTGATAACATTCGACGAACTTGCAAAATACTTCCTCCATTTCTTGATAAAAGACTTTCAGAACATATAACAAAATTTAAGAAAGTAAAATCTGAGGTATTTTGAAAATCAAAATAATAATATTATTATTTTAAATAAAACTTACATGCCACTAATTTTATTTAAGAGTGTAATATTGATATTTTATTAAAAAAATATCTTAATTTTTTATTTTCTTAATTTTTTCTACTTGTCCTGAAAGTATTATATTTAGAAACGGAGGTACTACAAATTATGGAAAAAAAAACGTACTATACATAACATTTCATTGATATTGTGTTGGACCATAAAAGAGCAAAAGGAAAAAACAAAGCCCACAAATTTCTGAGGGAATCACATGACCATGATAGTAGTACTACCAGAATTAACGGGTCATATTGGCAATAGAAGCCAAAGCTCCACAAATATTCAAGAACAAATTTCCAAGAACCCTGGAGTTGGGACAAACGTGCCACGTCAGCCCAGGACGGAACTCCCATTGACAAAAATGTTTCTCCAAAAAAAAAAAAACTGTCATAGTTGGCCCTTTATACCAAATCTAGGTCAGTCAAATGCAATCCTCCCAAATAATTTCCAAACATAATTGCAATTCTCTGTTGCTATCAGATTCATTTAGGGTTGATTCCGGCGGAGCAAAATTAGTTGGAAAATCATCTTCCGGTGATTCATTTGAGGATAGTCTTACTCTTTTGCCAATAGGTGAATTCATGTTGTTTGTTTCCCTGGGTTTGTTTTGTTTTGTTTTTTTCTCGAGAGATTTAGCTTATCAAATTGAGATAAAAATTGGTCCAAGTAAACATATTTATACTACAAATTTCAGGCATTCTTGGTGTGTAATTTTCTTCTCTTGGCGACATGGGTGTTAATGCGGTGGAAAGATTGATTTGATACTTATACAGTGTAGTTGGTGGAAGAAGGTAGAAGATATGAATTGAAAAGAAATGATGTATAGTAGGTAGCTATATCTCAGAACACTTGTTTTGAGAGGCATAAGGTTTTATTAAAATTTCTAAAGCATAGAATAGTAGATAACAGCTCTAGATATTATATGATAATTCATTCATAGGAAAAGGATATTGACTGCAGTCTAGCAATCTTTCAAAAAAAAAAAAATCATTTATTGCACATGAATAGCAACTAAGCAATTAAGAAGAATGCTTCTAGATAAATTAAACAATTAATACAATGTAAGCAGATTATAACTTACATCAACATTCGATTCATTTAAAATAAACACTTGTTCTGAATCTAAGAGCACATGTTTTAAGATAAAACACACTTGTTTTTTAATCTAAGAACACATGTTTCATTACAATTTCTAAAGGTATGAATAGATATATTCAGCTTCTAATTCAGAAGTACAAGCTTCACACTCAATTTTATCATCTTCACCCTCAAATTCTGACCAACCCAGTTTAATTTTTGGGTGCGGCACTCTGCAACAAGCGATTTACTTGTCCAGTGTTGGTTAATGAAAGACTTCAATTTTTCACGACATTCTTCTACAAATTTCCTTTCATCTTTTGATTTCTTCATCCTGCGCCCAATAAACGTATCCCATTCTTGTTTCAAAATGCCACCATTAAAAATAAACAATATTTCCATTGCATAACGAGCTCCTAAATATCCCAAATTTTTAGCTTCTTCAAGATAATTAATTGTTTCATCAAACCGTCCACCTTTAAAATACGCTACATGATCATGCAATCCGGATGTAATTGATCATTGGAATTTGACTAGATAAATAAAACATTTTGGCAAAAACTCATTTATATTTTTAAAACACATTACGTACCATTCCTTCTCTATAAATTGCTTCCGAATTATTGTTTTCAATGCACTTCCGATAGAATTGTTGACGGTCATCTTGATTATTTCATGGACCGACTGGAAATATTTTCTGAGACACTCAACGATAAATGTAACTTTCATCTTTCTCTGGTAATTTGTGAAATGTCTTACAACTACAAATGATGAACATCAAAAGAATCTTATAAATTCAACAATGTAAAGAAATAAAAGTAAATTAATTCAAAAAAAACATACACGAATTTGGTCATTAAAAAATCCCTATGCGAGAAGGCAGCAACATTAGCAATTATTTCAGTGATTATTTCTTGAGGAAAATCTAATAGGAGAGGCATTGTTGATATTCAAGGGAAACAAAAAACTAGAGAGAAAAATACGAAAGTTTATGAAGTTTCTAGGGAGAAGAAAGGAATTTATAGGTGATGAAAGGTTATGCTAATGACGGAAGGTGATGACATTTGTAGAAGAATCTCTAGAGTTATATTTTATTTGATATTCGAAACGCCAACTCTAGATATGATCATTCATTCCTTAGAAAAATCAATAGACTGCTCTCAAGCAACCTTTCAAAATTTTCTTCATTAATTGTACATGGATTAAACTAAGCAATTAAGAAGCATGCATCTCGATAAAATAAGCAATTAATACAATGTAGGCAGATTATAATTTATATCATCATTCGATTCATTTTTTAAAAAAACATCATTTCTGGATCTAATAACACCTGTTTTTGGCTAAAAAAACACATGTTTTTGAATCTCAGAACACATGTTTTTAATATGAGAACGCATGTTTTATGATAAAAACACATGTTTTTGAATCTCATAACACCTGTTTTTTAATCATGTTAATTACAACAATGATGTTAAACTTACATTTAAAGAATATTCTTTCAAAATAATATCAATGTAAGTTAGTGTTCTATATATCGGATATTCTTCAATCTTTATAATTATAACATTACACTAACAATGTATAACACCAATTACGATTATGAACATCTAACATTACTCTTTGTCTGGTACAAGTTATATAACGCCAATTACTTATTTAAAATGGGTATTATATCAAAATAATATCAATGTTAGTTAGTGTTTTAGTCAATTACTATTTAATCATTTAATGGATATTCTATCAATATATTAGTCATTTACTTAGAATGATTATGAAATTCTATCTCAATAATCATAAAAAATTATTTCATAATTACTATCAATGTTAGTTGGTTTCCTTTATACTTGAAAAAATTAATCTTGGGAGCATTTTGTAAATAAAAAATTCGTTTGGGGTGAAAAAAATAAATCAAAGGACCTATAGGGTAATCAATATGTAACCCTTTAAGGACTTAGGGTAACCAATTATGTAATAGATTGAGACTTAAGTGTACAATTTGACAATACATTTGTACCAAAAAAATAATTAAATGAGGGATGTCTCCCACCCAATCAATGAAAAGAGTCAATTCAAACATTAATGACAATGACAAGATGAAATTTACAAAATGATTATTCAGCAGACAATGACATGATGAATAGTGCCCTGTTCCCTACAACCTATCCCTAGTTGGCTGACACATTGGCAGCAACTAGGAAGCTTTACGTTTTTTTTCCAATTATTTTTCATTTGTACTTTTCTGGCATTTTGGAAAACGAGAAGGGTATAATTGGTACAAATTTTGATTTAGATAATTTTTATCCAATTGGGCTTAACCATTAATCATTTTACTTTATGTAAATGTTAAAGTGTTAATAAAATATAAAGTGTTAAAATTAAAAAATATTGTGAAGTTTCAATTACTCCCTCCGTCCCAAATTATCTGTCCACATTTCCTTTTTAATCTGTCCCAAATTATTTGTCCACTTTCTAATTAAAGGGTTTATTAATGGTGATTTTTCCAATCTTACCCCTTACATTAAATGTTGGATAGAAAAGAATATAGAGAGAAGAGAAGGTAGAATTAAATTTTAACTAAAATTAAATAGGGTCATGTTTGACATTTTACCATATCCCATTATAGAATTTGATGAAACCTTAATCCCCGTGCAAAAGATAAAGTGGACAGATAATTTGGGACGGAGAGAGTATTAATTAGGTTACTCAAATTGAATTGTTGTCCAAATCAATTTAACATGTGTGAAATGTCTTTTTTATCCATTGTTTGTTTATGAACTTTCATTCTTCTACTGAATAAAGTTCAAAGAATTCAATCTGTATTATAAACAAATATTTATTATTTTATTAAATTTTAAAATATTTTAGTTGCTAAGTCATTATTTAAAAAGAATTGTCTTTAAAATATTATTATTATGTCAATAATGACAATCTTTGTTTTAAGAAATAAAAAATTACTTATATATCACGATATATTGTGATTCAGCAAAATAATAATAATTATGATTCAGAAAAAATTAGATTAATTATGAAGAAATATTTTAATTATTAATTAAATCAATTAAAATTTTATTGAAAAAAATGTTTATGTCTTTCTCCTGAAAATTCAAAAAATTATCATTATCATTATTATCATAATTGATTCATTGATAAGGAATGAAAAATCAAAAAAGGAAAAACATGAAGAACTCGGTTAAGGAGGGAAGGGAGATTTGTTGGAGAAGAAAATTTAAGGATTTAATAAATTAGGGGTTTGACTTGGGCGGTATTTTTGATAACTGAGAATTTTTTCTTTGAAAAAAATTCAACCAGTCTTAATTTGGATAATTATTGTCGTTAAATGGATAACTCTAGTCATATTTTTACTTAGAAATGTTTCTTTAACATTAATTTTATGATCATTATTTTGTAATTATTATTTAAGATTGATACTATTCCTAGACAAAACTTTGACTCATGAACATTTCTCCATAGGACAAAGGTCAAATTGAATTGATGTCTTGTAGGAGTCCTTAACAAAGTTATGCTCACATCCACTAATTTCACATAAAGGGGTTTTAGGCTTTTAAGTAGGGATAATTCTGATATGGAGCAGGCCCAATTAAATCTTATACTTTAGAACTTACCACATCAGCACAGAATAAGAAAAGATATAATTTTGTGATGATGTGGTCAATTCTGTACCACAAAGTCCACGTGAACCTGATTCATATCAAAATTTTCCTTTTAAGTGTCACACCCCGTTTCCGGAATGATGACATGGCAGTGCCCCATTAGTAAATGAAACACCAAAGCCATTGTCAGAGAATTACTATTTTAAGGAGTTCATTATTCAATGTTCATAAAAAAAAATAACAGTATTAGTGAAATTATTATTTGACAAAAGAAAATCCTCATAAGTTTATTACAACGGATAAAGAACTACCAGTTCCAAATTAAATGACTAAAATGAGCAAAACAGTGTTCTTGAACTAGCAGCTTAGAATCACTCGGTGTAATCCTCATCCCATGTGCCGTCATCAAAGTATAGGTCCTCACCTAAGTCATCTGCAAAATAAGAAAACCGGATATCGGACTGAGCTCCGGTGCTCAGCAGGAACCTAAAACAGTAATATAGATAACAAAGACAGAATAGAAACGGAGACAGCATACAATGACCAAACACATATAATGCATCAATTAAGTAAATAACCACCTTCTTCGCACCTAAACGATTCCATAACCGAGTATACGACAAGCACCATGCATTGCCCATCTGGTACACCCAGTCACATACTCGTCTTAGATACTTAGAACGTAGCTACCTACTATGACACGACTCCCACCACATGAGCTCACATATCTAATCTCTACTATTCAAAGAATAATAGTAGTGGTCCCGAGTTTATCAACCAAACTAGGGACGGTTTCAAGAACTCGTGGGTCTCGATTCTCCCCAAACTACAGGACACGATTTTAAGGTTCAATCCTTACATTGTCTCATCATCCCCAATCAGGGACTCCACAAAACCACCACCGTACCAAATGATTAGCCCCATTAAGTGTGGGCCACGGGTGACGTAAACGGATCATAAGACCACTTGGGTCACGCAACGTAAATCGTAACATAAGCGCGATCGAACTCGCTAAGTAGCGATCCTAGATACGAGCTCAATAGAGAGCGACAACTCTGACGACCAAACCATTTAGGAAAAAAACAATGACACCAATTAAACGACTCAAAATAAGACCTAAAGGTAATTAATCAAAGTAACGAATACCATACAGTACAGAACGGTACATAAACAGTTATATATATATATATATATATATATAACAATTAATTAAAGCAATTGAAATCGGTTTATAAAACATGCTCAAATTACCAAATTCAAGACATAATCAATTTAATAAAGGGTAACATTAAATAATTAATTTCTAACAGTTTATGCAATAAAATATTCCCAAATACAGTAATAATGCCAGAACAGAAATTTAACGGTAATAAATATTTTAGAACAGAATTTCAGCAGTTTATGCAATAAAACATCCCTAAATACAGTAAAAATGCCAGAACAGAAATTCAGCGGTAATAAATAATTCAGAATAGAATTTTAACAGTGATCAATATTACAGGACATAAATTAAAATGGAAAGCGAGGTCCCTACCGTTACGGTGTTAATATGAGGCAAATAATTCAGAAAAATCAGCCTAGCAACTGATGAAAATTTGGATAGAAACTGATCACCAAAATCCTTATATTCTGCTCACTCACAATTCCCGAGGCCGGAAAGAGATTGCCGCGTGGAGAGTGTGCCGGAAAGAGAAAAATCACCGCCGGCTTTAAATTTCTTTCCTTGTTTCTGGGGTAAGTCTGGCATGGGACGGACCCAATGGGACCGGCCCCTCTCCCCTCTCACATAAAATTAAACAGGATCCACTTACATGGTAGGTCCCGCAGGTCATTCAGCAAGTCATTCAGGTGGGTCCTCCATCTTTTATGTGAGAGGGGAGTGGGGCCGGTCCCATTGGGACCGTTCCACCCCAGATTTTTCCCTTGTTTCTGCTTTGGTTCGTGATTCCCGAGGCCTAGCAGCCAACTTTTTTTTTCTTTTTTTTTTTTTCTTTTCACCCTACACTCCCACGAAGTACTATATATATAAATATATCGATCTTCTGCTTTCTTTCTTTAAAAAAATGCTATTCATTCATTTTCTGCTCCAAAGTACACGAAGTGACCTATGTATATCTATACTATTTTCTAAAAACAAAACGCCTACTGTTTCATTACTTTCCTTTTAATTCCTTTTGTTTTAATACTACAAAAACGCTTCTTTTTAATACTACAACCCTCAAGTGCAGCCCTTTGATTTACTACCCTCTTTATTATATATATTTTTATTTTACTGATTTAATTATATATATTCCTTACTAAAGCGCACACAAAAGAATGTAACACATAACATGTTATAAAAATAAAAGAACACATAATCACATGACATTTAATATAAACGAAAAATTATGCAATTAAATCACATAATTCACATAAATCAAATTGGTAAAAATCCTGGATACCACATTAAGTAGGCACAACTTTGGATTGATGTCCTTTACATAGAAAGCACATTAGAACCACTATAGGACAAATCATACAAATTCCCATGTTAAACCATACTTTTGATTATATTCAAGCAGAGTAGGAAACAACCCTATATTGGGATTTCTCAAAAATCCTTTCAAGCCAAGTTTTCGAATTTAATTTACTATTTTCTTCTTATAGCATGTGGTATTTATGTTAGCCGCGGCGAGTCTGATTTGCAGTCGACCAGAGTCATAGTATTTTACTCTTACTCGAGAATATCTAATTCATAACTCTTTCAGCATGACGTCAAAAGTAGAAGCTAAACACTTGATATTACTTTGATATAAACTATTCACTTACTAACTATCCCAAATTGTTGGATTTTAACTAGTTAATTACTGGAAAATAAAAAATGGCACATCCTCTTGTTGCGCGAGGTGGTGGTGAATAATGAAGATGGTGGTGATGTAAAGAGGAAGGGAGTTGAAGAAGACAATAATGGAGGTCAATTTTTTTGAGACAAAAATACTCCTCACGTGCGGTTTTTATTAAAAAATAATTGCCTGGAAATTCCACCGGAGTTCCACAATCTCTACCCATAAATTGTTGATGGTTATTTTCCGCCAAAATAATTGTTTTGGTCCAACATTTAAAATGTGGAAATAGTTTAGGGCCAATTAGTGCATATTACCCTATATACCAACATTTTTACAAGTGTTACATGCTTTTAGATATGCGTTCATCCTATGGAATATGTGTTCTCTAATGATTAACACCCATCTTAAGACATGCAACACATATTTTACGCGACATGTGTTTAAAAATCACAATAAATGTTCGATCTAAAAAAATTTGGATTGTCAATTTTTTTATTCGACAACAAAATCAAAATGTACTAAAATTTTAGTTTTCAGCACCATATGAACCGACATCCTCTACTTTTTTTTTAGCTTTCAATCTTTATCACGTAAACCTACCACACCAATTGATTATGATAGAACAATTTTACCAAAAGGTACATTTATGTCTTTAGTGTTTCAACCTCATGGCTTCCAAGTTCAATGAATTTTGTAACCACATTGGACAATTCTTCCTAGATGTTCCTATTGCTTTTCAATTTGTCGAATTGAGTAGGAAATAATTAAGTTGGGTTGGGTTTGGGATATATGTCCTATAGTGAATGGAACTAAACAAAAAGGAAGAAGAAGAAGAGAAAGACCGCCCAAACACCAATAAGTAGAAATGCATGGGCCACATGAGTGAATCCCATAACCCCTTTAATTAAGTGCCTCGGGACCCCTCAACACTTTGCTTTCGGGTGGAAATCGTATGTCCCTATACATGTACATACCACTCAAAATTCTTATGTGAATATTTTTTTTTCCTAATTATATATACACGTGACGAATTGTGAGTGATTGAATATAGGAATGAGAACATACGATTTTTTTCCCTTTGCTCCATAGATATATTTATATTGAGTAAATATCTATTTATGTCACTAAATTATTTACACATTATTATTTTGGGTACTCAATAATTTTTTTGACTAATTATATCACATTAGTATTTACATTGGTTGAAAATAAACCGTCATCACTTTTGTGGTGGTTTTCGAAAAATTCGACATGGGTCGGACATGTGGCTAATAATCTAGGGGAAAAAAATGAAAGTACACACCAATATCACTCCGTGCAAAGTCTTTGTTTGTTATTGTTTAAGCCTTGGAAAATAAAGAGATAGAATTATTTTGACACACACATATTTTGGTACACTAACTTCCATTTTGCCTCTTAATTATTGGCCACATACCCGACACGTAATACTGTCAAACGGACCGAAAGTCCGTGGACCAGTCCGTAATACGCACTAAATGGACTGAGTATGGACTTGAAAACAAAAGTCCGTTTAAATGCAGGTATTTTGGGTCCGAATCCGTTTGGATATGGACTTCACGAACAAGACTTGGACTAGTCCGCAGATTAGTCCGCAAAGTTAAAATATAAAACGGACCCGGATTTTGCGGACCGAATCCGGACTCATCAGCGGATAAGTCCAATATATATAATTTCTTTTATTTTTTATATACCAACTTCAAAGATTCAAAGTTTTCCAACCAAAATCTACTCAAAATCCAAATCCATTACTCTCTCTCTCTCTCTCTCTCTCTCTCAACCTCTCAACTCCAATCGGCATTCACCTCTATCCCATTTTCGTCTCTTTCGTCGAACAGTTCTAATCGATTCGATTAGAAATCAATTAATTGTTGATGTGTAACTAGCTACATGGATACTTAATTTAATTAGGATGTAGAGTAGTATTGAGTTGCTACTCTCTTGTACATTGATATGATGAATTTTTCATTATTGACTTTAGGTCGGTTCGTAGTCTATTGAGATGAATATACTAGCTATTTTTCATTTACTAGTTTCATTGAAATTGTCAAAAAAAAAATGATAAAGTCTGCGAATCGGCCCGTAATCCGCAGACTATAAGCAGACTGGGTATGAACTTACCATTTTGAGGTCCGCAAAAAATGGACTAAGTCCGGTCCGGTTCGTTTAGGGTGAGTCTGTTGTGGATTTGGACCGGACCGGACCGGACTGGTCCGTTTGAACGTGTTTAATTTGGCCGAAAATACCACAAAAAATGGTAGCGATTTATTTTCAACCAAACGTAAATACTAAGGTGATATAATTAGCCAAAAAAATAGTTAAATGCCTAAAACATCAAAGCGTAAATAGTTTAGTGACTTATTTACTCTATATATATTCAACTTGCAACACTACGTTTTTTTCGTATCGTGCAGAATTATTAATAAGTCGTGAGGATAACGAGCTGTTTAGATATTTATTTTTTTATTTTTAACGAACTGTTGTTTACTTCATAGAGAACAGTTGACTTATTTGTCGTTTTGCACGCGCGAAGAAAAATTATCTTACGGACCTACTTCTAAAGCCATTACATTGATGTCCAAATATTGTTACTTTGACTGATTTAATTATAATCCAAAATCATTTTGATTGACTTATTAGTAATTTTTATAAACATACAATCATTGTCGCTTATGAACATTGAATTTGAGACATCCATGAATTCCAAACATTCTTTCCTATGTTGTTTTAATCCCGGAAAGGTAGATAGGGCGATTCAAGCAAAACAACTTGTTATTTTGTTGGATTTAAAAGGAACCGCAAGGAGCCTTTTTATTAACACTTTTTCTTTTACTCTAACATCTTTTTCTACATCTAGTCTTGCTATTTTTCAGAAGTTTCATGAAGTCTTCCCTAAAGAGTTGCCGAGAAGATTATTTATGAGCCTTCAAAATCGTGAAAGGTATAAACCATCTTCGGTTAAAAATCAGAAGGCAGCCCTGAGGTTGGTACCGTATCATGTTGTCTCCAATGCTTCAAATCAATCATTAGGAAAAGACAATAATACCACAATTGAAGTTGCCTACTAAAATGTTTGATCCAAGTCCTCAAGAGAAAATGGTCCCCCTTTAAAATTTGCTTTAGGAGGGTAGTGGATCAGAAAGGTGTTAGAGTTGAGGCAAATTTGAATGGATTGAGAGGTAAACTAAAGATAGTTTGGACTTTTCACAGTTGATTTTCAATTTGGTTGTCTTTATGAGTGACTTTACACTTTTTTTTTTTTTGGGATTGCTTTCTTGCTTTCACTATATGAAAAAGTACTAGTACTGATTTCCTTGCTTCTTCAATTAATTTTTCAGCCTAACTCTGGTCCGAAATAAATTTTAACAATCAAATGTTAAAGTTAACAGCTGAAATTTTTTTTGAGCGAACACCTATCACAATTTTGAGGGTTAAGGAAAAAAAAAGTCTCTATAGTCTTGACCAAAACACACATAAGTACCTTAACATTATTTTGGACAATTAGGTATTTACTATTAATTATGTAATAGAAGGCTTTGTTTCACAATTATGTAACTTTTTTACCACAAAACGTCTCACGTTATTGGTGGAAATTACATAATCAACGTGATAATTATAATTCAAAGTACAAATTTATATAAGAAAGAACCCCATTAAAAGGAGGAAAAAAAATCCCGCAATGGACAATAATTGAACGCAACCTATTTGTGTTTTTATTTTTACAAGATGGAGGCTATCCTGCACTATATAAGAATCAAACTCAACACATGTTAATACACTGTTAATGTATTATTAGTTATTGAATTAGTTTGATAATTCATCTGACAATCACATATGTAAATATATGAATAACTATTCAAATAGGCATAATAAAAGTAGATCTAAGCAACATATACAAATGATTCACCAAAAAAGAAAAAGAAAAAGCAACATATACAAATGGAATAGAGTGGTTTTTAATATCATTGGTGAAAGATTAACTGTAAGGTTTACAATGGTACTATCCACAACTAGAGAAAGTGCTATTATATACATAAATTATTTCCGTTTTTCTTCTTTTATCAGTAAATTTTTATTTTAACTCTTTATATCCATAAATTATATGTAAACTATTATTTTTTGTCAAATTAAAGCAAAATTGGTGATTTCCTACGCTTTTGATCACGTATTTCACACATTTTGCTAGCCTTAAGAATTTAAATTAACAAAAATATCCTTAAGGCTAGTGACATTTGCAGAACACGTGATCAAAAGTAGAAAAACACCAGATTTGCACTAATTTGACGAAAATAGTTGTTCGAAAATAGTTTCGGGACAAAAAGAGTTAAAATAAAAGTTTACTGACAGAAAGAGAAATGCGAAAATAGTTTATATACATATATAATGTTTTTCTCTTCAAAACTATTCAAAATAAAACATTTAATTTGTTTGTTTTTGTCTCTCGATATTCAGGTATTTAATCCGACTAATTATATTCAAAAAATTATAAAGAAAAACTCCATCCGTCTCAAATTAACTGTCCACAATTGTTTTTCCCAAATTATCTGTCCACTTTCTAAATTAAGTATGTATTACAAATTTTCCAATTTTATCCCCCCTTCCAACTCCTCATTGAATATTCCCAATTAATTAAAATTAGCACTTTCCAACACATATTTAAGAGGTGGTTGTATGTTGTGAGAGAGGAAGGAGAGAGAAAGACATAAATCTTAAATGAGATTAATAAAATTAATAAAGGGTATTTTAAATTTTTTATTATATTTTACCATCAAAAACTATTAAAACCTTAATACATGTGTATGTGTCAAAATACATAGATAATTTGGGACGGAATAAGTATTTGCTAACTCACACGGGGTGAAAATCTGCTCTCACTGTTCATCTATCTCGTCCCCGTACCAATCAAAATTTGCTATATAATAGTTTTTCCAATTATATATACACAGGGTGGATTGTGATTGGCTGGGACAGGGATGGGGACAGGAATTGGGGACAGAGGATTATTTGCCCTCACACGGTATGAAATTATAAAGAAATATTTGCGCACAATATGACTCAAAACTGATAATTACCTTATTCTGAGCATGCATCGGACTAACGTTACTCTACTTCGGCTCCAGTGCGGAACTACTTCCACACCTACTTCTTCTTCTGCTATTTTCCTTTTGTTTAAAATTTTCAATTGTTCCGTACTGTGTGGAACAATTACGATCCGTTGTATCTAAAATTTGACGGTTGAGATCATTTGATTTAATAACTTCTTCATAAAATTTATTAAGATATAAATGATATTAGCCGTTAAATATTTAATTTGACGATCCATAATTGTTTCGCATAATGCGAAACAATTGATATTCCACACCGGAGCTGGCTCGCCGTTACTCATGCTGAGTAGTATTGTAATCCAAGTAACACATGACGGTTAACTCAATCTAACGACAGGGGCAATCAAGTAAAGTTACACAAAAATTAAAGTGCAAACCAAGTAAGGATAAAAAATCCATGACCCACACCACCACTCACTCTCACCGAGTTTTACTCCCATGACTCAGTCTCATTTTTTCTTTCCTTCAATTTGGCAAAGACCTGAATTTTGATGAAGAAAGAAGTGAATTCTAGCAGAAAAATGTGTTAGAATCAGAAGGTAATTCAAAGAAAATGTCGAGATTCAGAAATGGCGGTGGAGGTAGTAGCAGTAGTTATAATTCAAAGTACAGTAATGGTAATGCTATAAAGATGGCGGATAGGTCGAATTTGAAGTCGCCGTCGCCGTCGTCAACGGCTTCTTCTAATAAGTCTAAGCTGAGTAATTTGCGCCGGAGCAGTACCGGTTCGATTGGAGGATCAGCGGCTTCTTCAGCTAAGAACGACTCCGGAGGTTAGTTGAATTGTTAATTTGACTTGAGTTTCGGTACTATTGAGCTTTCGTTCTCCTTCCTCTTCTAGTTTTTTCGTTTTTTAGGTTATGTTTTACCGGTGAAATTTATGATTCTGAGTTAGAAATGTTGTGCAAACTGCAACTAGTTGTCTTATTGTTTGTATTTTAGCTTGCAAGTGTTATTGATTTGATTTTAGCTGATTCAATTCTTACGTGTGAATTCATTTGCATTGTGATGGCATAATTGAGTAATGGAGCTTTGGAATTAGGAAATTTGAATCAATTTACACATTAGACCTGTTATGAATATTTGAAGGAAGAGTCTTTCGGGAAATGTAAATGGAACTGTGTGAACTATAGTTAATTTTGGTAATTTAGTTTCGATCAGAAGTAGAAAATTAGTAATCAAGTTCAAATTGAATTGAGTCCTTGGATTATGAAGTGTTGCATGGTTTACTTTTCCACTGACAGTAAATGTCAAGGAATTTATTAGTGTAAAAAAACTATAATAGTTAGTTAATTCCGTGCTACATTTTTTCACGTTTTTTAGTATTTGAACTATCAAGATTCAACCTTTCTGCAACAGTAAGTTTATTTCTACATTGACCGTCATAAACTAAACAATTTAGTTCTCCTTTTATCTGCTAAAAGTAAATGATATTTCAATAATGATAATTCATGGAACAGAGATCAGATTTAAGAGTTATAGAATACTTATAAGTTGCTTTGTGTTATATTGATGCACACAGTTCGAGGCCGAGTTCGCGTTGCTGTAAGGTTACGACCCAGAAATGCAGAGGAGGCTGTGGCTGATGCTGATTTACCCGATTGTGTAGAGCTACAGCCAGAGGTATGTTAGATGTTTATTCTTAGTGGAGTATGATGATCGGACGTCAGTGCAAGCATATTCTTAAAGATTATGTTGCTAAGTTAATACAAGTTATGATTATGAACCTTCATTCTGTTTTCTAATGATCTTTTGTACTCTTTCAGCTCAAAAGGTTGAAACTTCAGAGAAACAACTGGGACACAGACACATATGAGTTTGATGAAGTGCTTACTGAATTTGCTTCTCAAAAAGCGTGTCTACGAAGTTGTTGCTAAACCTGTTGTTGAGGTTAATGCCATGATCCTCAAAATTCTTTTTGTCCCTTGAGATATAAATTCTTTGACATAATAAGCCCCATTACCAAGAAATGATTTCTTCCAAAAATATTGTTTTTCACATAAAATCTGCAGACACGGGGTCCAAGAATAGATCGGATCTGAGTAGTTGTGGACCATAAAATGGACACACTATAACTTTGAAACATACAAACTATTCTCTTTGTCTGTAATTGAATTCTCTATCTTGGCTTGGCACGAAGATTTAGGAGAGAATTTGGCCGCAGACAAGTAACCACCTTAAAAGAGGATAATGATGGGATAGTGAAAGGCATATCTTAAAATTTAAGAAGGTTCATTGAGGACCTTTAGATAAAAATATATTTATGTAAGGAAAGTGAAGATTCATTTTTGGACATTCCATAATAGAAATGTTGACATTCCAAAATCAAGATGTGGACATTCAATTCGGACATCCCAGAATGATCATGTTCTTTTACATGAAGCTCTTGCTTTATCTTTCATTGACCATTGATTTGACTTCTCTACAATGAATTTGTGAGCGTGACATATCTGCAGAGTGTACTGGAAGGTTATAATGGCACAGTCATGGCATATGGGCAGACTGGTACTGGAAAAACTTACACTCTTGGTCGATTGGGAGAAGAAGATACAGCTGCACGTGGGATTATGGTGCGTGCAATGGAGGATATTTTATCAGATATAGTGCCAGAGAATGATACTATCTCGGTCTCCTATTTGCAGGTTGTTTAGTTTCCAAGAAAAGGGAAACAATCAAGACTGATTTCCTAATAATATTTCATTCTATTTATGTTTAAGATCGAAGGATGTGATTTTTCATTTGAATCTGTAAAATGTATAACATGAATTCACCTACTGTGCAGCTTTACATGGAAACAATTCAGGACCTTCTTGATCCAGCAAATGATAATATGTCAATTAGTGAAGACCCCAAAACTGGAGATGTTTCACTACCTGGTGCTACGTTGGTAGAGATTAGGGACCATAATAGTTTTGTCGAACTATTACGAATAGGAGAAGCTCACCGCTTTGCTGCTAACACAAAATTGAACGCAGAATCTTCACGTAGTCATACCATTTTGATGGTAAAAGAGATTCAGTTGTTAACATGGTTTAGATGCTCATGCTGTGAGGATTAGTTGTGAATTTGAATTTAACTTCTTTGCAGGTTAATATAAAGAGGTCCATCAAGGGAAAAGAATCTATTCTTTCAAGTGAAAATGGTAATGTTTCTCACACTACTAAGTCACTGAAGCCTCCAATTGTCCGGAAAGGCAAACTTGTTATTGTGGATCTTGCTGGTTCTGAGCGCATTGACAAATCAGGTAAGCTTTATAGCTCTTCTTGTGGTTGCAGGTTTCTTTTTCTCTCATCTACTTCAAGTTGAACCTGGAAAACAAGATGCCTAATTCTTCTCTCTAGGGCCCCCTCTCTCTCCCCAGTCTTTTGATGAAGTCTATTGAATCATAGCAGTAGCCAATCATTTTCAATTGTCCCTTGCCTGCTCAGGTGTTTTGGCATAACAAGTTTTCTCTTCTCCATCCTAGTAGGCTAGTACACAGACAGAGAACAGGAGAAAGTTTTAACATGCTTTTTATTAACTGTATTAAACCTCTCTTTTGGTCTCTGGTGGTAGACAATAATGTTGGCTATATGGCAGGAAGTGAGGGTCATACATTAGAGGAAGCAAAGTCTATCAATCTCTCTCTGAGTGCACTAGGAAAGTGTATTAATGCATTAGCAGAGAACAGTGCTCATGTTCCAGTACGAGATTCAAAGCTAACAAGGCTGCTTCGGGATTCCTTTGGAGGTGAGATATTCCATCATAGTTTGATTTTTACTCTTCGGGAAATGAAGTTTCATAACTCTGGTCAAGCAAGCATGCATCCTAGGATTCAGATAAAATCATATCAAGAGTAATTTCCCGATCTACCTATCCAGTCAGCTGTAGTTTAAGGATTTATGTTCGTCATGGGAACATTTTTGGGATTTTATTTGGAATTCTGAATTATATTTCTACTTATGTGACGTAGTCTCTCTCTCTCTCTCTCTCTCTCTCTGGTTTCAAAACCTTGTCTTATTTTGGACTTCAGGTGATTTCTAACAACCCCAACCCACATTCCTGTGCACCAGATGAAGACAGTGGGGGTTGGGTTGGGGTCTGTCACAGCCCCAAAAAGATGGGTTAGGTTGTCCGTTTCTGAAAATCCATTGGGAATATTTTAACTTTAGTTGCAAAATACTATATTATCCATAATTTTATTTTAAGGAAAAAATTGCGTGTACACAACTGACAATAAGACTTTAAACCGTTACAGGCACAGCAAGAACCTCATTGGTTATTACAATTGGGCCATCTCCACGGCATAGAGGAGAGACAGCAAGTACCATCATGTTTGGACAGAGGGTAATGCCCAAATTTTTCTTCTTTTTTTAGTTAGTAACTATACAAGTTCTCTAATAGTCATTCTTGGCTCTTTTGCCAAGTTTTGTTGGATCTAAATTTGTAATTAGTCCTTAAATTTGTAAAAATCCATTTATGTATAGAAAACTGGACTTTGTTTTATCAACATAGAAGATTAGTAAACAGTGGGGAAGTGATTTCTTTTTGAGCAGGCTATGAAGGTGGAGAATATGTTGAAAATTAAGGAAGAATTTGATTACAAAAGTTTGTCCAGGAGGCTTGATATTCAACTAAACAAACTGATTGCTGAAAATGAGAGGCAACAGAAAGAATTTCAGGATGAGATTGCAAGAATAGCTTCAGAAGCAGAAAAGCATATTGCCGAGGCTGAAAGAAACTACGCTGATGCACTGGAGGTAATACTTTCTAGTATATAGTTTATCTCTATCCTGTGATAATTCATAATAGTCATCATCACTGTTGGATTGTTCATAGATGATATTGAGATACTATACTACCTGAAATAGGTTCTAAGATGAGATGATTCATATAGCTGGTCGATGTAGAAAGATTGGATATCATTCTGCAGAAGCATATTGCACACACTGGGACCAATACTCATGAATGTGCCTGCTTTTAAATTTGGGTGCAGCAAACTAGCTAAGGTTACTTCTTCATTGTGATTTGGTAGTTGGACTAAGGCCTTTGCAACCAGAGAAGAATTTTATATCAAAGACTTGGCTGAACTGTTATATAATCACCCTTTTCTAGACTTCATCTACTTCATGCTTACAGTGTTTGATTTGATGATATTGTCTTGCTTAATTTTTCTCTTTTAGTGCTTTCTAATGCATTTTCTTTCTTCCTTCTGCAGAATGCAAGACTGAAATTTCAGAAAGATTATATCAACTTAACACAGAAGGTAGAGGAGCAATTTTCAAATCAGAGAAAGCGTACAAATGGAAAAGTTGAACTTCAGCTGGAGGATGAAAATGATGATGCAATATCCAAACAGGTTTCCAGCTTAACCGATTGACTATCTTATTCGTAATAGCAGCAGTGGTTCTGAAACCGGTTTAAACAATTAACTGTGTATCGAAAACTTGATTTAAACAATTAACCTTTTTGTGTTAAAACCTATGAGTTACTTCTGAGAATTGTTACAACAACCCCCCCCCCACCCCCAAAAAAAAACACAGGAAAAGGAAAAAACTACAGGAAAGAAGTGACTTCTGAGGTGGTGTAGGATTGCTTTATACCAATATTTGTATTTATTTTGGACTTTCCTATCTTCAATCTCTTAGTGTTTCTCATTTTTAATTCCCATTTGGCTTCTCGAAGTGTTATGTCGAAAACATCTGAATCATGAGTTCTTTTTCCTTTTCCAATCTGAATAGTGGGTAACTTTCTGTTCATCTTCTGACTGAAACTGCTTCATAAATAGAGTGCATCTCTCACATGAACGAGTATCTTTGTTATCTCGCATTATGTGGTTAAATGCTGGACAATGATACATGGAGTGGAGTAAACATTTCATACAATGTCTTTATTTCCTGCAGTCTAAAATATTATCAGCAGAAATTAATGAGGTAAAGAAGGTGCTTCACATTGAATCGCAACAACGGATAGCTGCAGAAGAGGAGGTCTGTAGTCTCAGAAATCAATTAGCACAGTGGAAGAGGTTGGAGGTATGGTTTCTCTACTGCTAAAACTTATCTCATTCAATTGTGCATAATCTATTGCAAGTAACTAAGCTTTTGCTTACTTCAGGCAGCAAAAAATTCTGAGATCCTAAAGCTTCGCAAGATGCTGGAAGATGAATCAAATAAAAAAGCAAAGTATGAAGAAGAAATTACCGCATTACAAAGTCAACTATTGCAAATAAGTTTTGAAGCTGATGAGGTAAACTGTAGTGTCTAATCTATTTTCTGTAGATGGTACAATACATCTTTTATTTCACAAGTTGGGAGATGAACATAAATTTATTTTTGTCTTTTATCTTAGGTAGCTGTATAAGGGTTAACCTGTTTCCAAAAAATTTGGACAGGGGTCACCACTGACTAGAAATGCTCAATAAGCAAATGTTCTGTAGATATGATTCTTGTAATGACCATGATAAACTTGTTCTCTTGTGACTTTACAATCAGGGAACAGATCTTTTTGTGACAGCCTTCCTGTAATTTCTTACTAGATAGCGCATCTCTTGAGTTATAAATTTCATTGAAAAAGTTGGTTGTTCTTCCGAGAATTTTTCTGATTCTATGTCAATAATTATGCCATCATCTACTTATCATATGTGTTCACTTTCCTTGGACCCTAATTATTTGACAGACAAGCAGCAGGCTTGATAAAGGGGGTAGCACAAATCTCTCCTGTGATTTAGCTTCTCTTAGCCCTCAAATTAATCATCAAGTGTTGAAAGAATCTGGAGACGGAGAGAAGGCCTCAATGGCAAAACTTTTTGAACAAGGTGATGAAAACTGTTCTTTCTGTCATTTATGCTTCTCTTTATCACTGTGCTCTTACTGATTTTTTTTGTTCGGAAACAGTTGGACTGCAAAAGATATTGTCATTACTTGAAGCAGAAGATGCAGATGTACGAATTCATGCTGTAAAAGTTGTGGCAAATCTTGCAGCCGAAGGTCTTTGTGGTCCTTTTTCTCTGTACTTGGTTCATAGTTTTCTAACATCTCATTTATATTCATTCCCCACTTTTTCTTTCGCCTTTCCGGACTTTCATCTTCCAAATGATACGAACAAGAATGCCAATATGCATGCATGAAATTTCTTCATCTTTCCGTCTGCTGGTTTTGTCTTTGAAATAAATGCACTGAAATTGTATCTGAAGCAAGATAACCGGAAAAATTGAAACTCGTATCTTCTCCTTTGCTTCATTCCACTCCCACCTTTTCCCTGCAGAACAGAAAGTCTAAAAAAAAATGCAACTTGAAAAAGTACAGTACACTGCATAAATGGTTTCGTTCTGGTTTGATTACTCTTTCTATCTTGACAAGTATCAATAGCTGGTCCTTTCACAATCATATTACTGTTACCTCAGGTTCCATTGCTTATTATGCTTTAGATTGTTTCTTGGAGATAACATGCTCAATTCTTGAAATTTTCAGAGTCCAATCAAGAAAAGATTGTTGAAGCTGGTGGTCTTACATCTTTGTTGATGATCCTTAGAAGTTCTGACGAGGAGACCATTCAGAGAGTTGCAGCTGGTGCACTTGCAAACCTTGCTATGAATGGTAATACTAAGTTACTAATTTTTCAACTAGAGTATAACCAGAATTTATGACTTAGAATGTAGTTGCTGGAATTTATGTGGCCCTGAAGTTGTAACCTGCTAGTAAATTGTATTTAACACAGAAACCAATCAAGAGCTTATAGTTTCTCAAGGAGGCATAAGTTTGTTGTCAACGGCAGCAGCTAATGCAGAAGATCCTCAGACCCTTCGCATGGTTGCAGGAGCGGTAGCTAATCTTTGTGGCAATGGTAATTCCCGTGACTTTTATTCTTCAAAGTGTTGATTGCTTTTTTCTTGATTGTAAAGTACACTTTTGGGTACATACGAGACATTGATCATGTCATGTGCTTCTTTTTCATGGAAAGAGTTGAGAGTCTGACATGTGTCCAAAATTGTAACTTTTACTTTCAGTTTGAGAAATGCTCAAAGGAGTATCAGATACCTGTTTGCAGATATTTGATGTGTGCTAGTATCTCATATGTTTCTGATATTAACCCATTATTCTTGTGAATGTCAAGATTTCATAAACATTGTTTTTTTTATCTTATCAAACTTATTGTAATTTATAGACAAGTTACGGGTAAAGCTAAGAGGGGAAGGTGGCATAAAAGCATTACTAGGAATGATCAGAAGCAGGCATCCTGATGTTCTTGCCCAAGTTGCTCGGGGAATTGCAAATTTTGCAAAATGTGAATCCAGAGCATTTACTCAAGGTAAGCGGCATGCATTTCTCTATGCAAATGAGCTTGCTAGTACCAATCTTTTGGTTCAATTATCCCAAAGGAACCGCTATCCGTCATATTTTAGTCAGTGATGAGAATACTGTTGATATTGAAAAACAAATGTGATTATATCTTTATGCCTTTTTTTTGGGTGACATGTATGTTGTCATGAGTTTTGTCCAGTTTTCAGATTTTATAATTTATTTGTTTGTTGTCGGGTTGGGGGTGAGAAAATACCTCTATTGAGAATCTATTCTAGTCTCAATCCTCACGCAAATCCAGGAAACTCTTTTGTTACTGAATTTCTAGTATAGTTAATATGAAACCGTTCCTCTTGGTTCTGAGAAGGGGTACATTTTGGAGGGATTTCTAATATGAAATCCCTTGTTAAGACATTTCAATGTGAGGTATAAAAGATTTTCCAGGAGGATGTACAAATGGGCATGTCCAAAGACAATTTAATCGCATATTGTCACTCTGAAATTTATATTGTTCTAATGTGATCTAATTCTAATTACTTTTCAATTTTCATTTGGTAGCAGGATCCATGACAGGGAGGTCTCTCTTAATTGAAGATGGCGCTCTTCCATGGATTGTGCAAAATGCAAATAACGAAGTCTCACCAATCAGGCGTCATATCGAACTTGCACTTTGCCATTTAGCACAGCACGGTAAGATTCCAAATTCTCATCCTCAATTCTTCATTCTATAAGCTTTCTGCTAAAACTAGTTTAAATTGCTATATCCCAGACATGAATGCAAAAGATATGATCATTGGAGGAGCTGTATGGGAGCTTGTTCGAATCTCTCGGGATTGTTCACGAGACGATATTAAGAATCTTGCATACAAAACATTAACTTCCAACCCAATTTTCCAGGCTGAATTGAAGCGATTGAAGATAGATTACAGTTAAAGATGCCCCATTGTTGGGATCCCTGGTATGATTATTCATTAATTATTAGCACACGAGTAGGTCTTACATAGATGGTTCTTGCACCACGTTTGTGTGACTGTTTGATGGTTGAAGCTTTACCTACCGCAGCATTTTGTATAATACTCCTTCCGTCCCAAATACAGTTCACTTTTCTATTCAAAATAAGAAAGTGGACATTCTATTTGGAACGGAACGAGTATATAGATACAATCTGTTGCGTGAACAACTAAATTTGCTTGAATGGTGGATAGGTTTGGTAGGTAGAATTAAGATGACCTCACGGTAATCTTCTGATTATTTTGTACAGTAGTATGTGATTGTATTATAGACATGAATTTACAGTGTTCTATATCTAGTGGTTGGATTTTGTAAAGCTTGTGAATTGTTTTTGTTCTTTTTCTTTTTTACTACAAAGAATGTCCTAATGGCTAATGTGTAGTTGTTAATGTCTCTGTCACGAAAAATCCTAACATGGGAATATTGCATATAAAAGAGCAACAAAGTAGCTCATTGGATATCGAATTCTCTGCATCACTTTTCATGTAACTTTCTTAATTATAATATTTTTTAATGTTTAGAGTTATCGTTTAAATGAAATTTCTATGAATTAGATTTTATCTCCTAGGTAAAAAAGGACTTTCTTAAAGAGGGGGAAAAAAGGAAGAAAGAAAAAGGAAAAAAGACGAAAAACAAGGTCCTCCAAAGTTCGTCACCAAATGTGTAGCCATCCCCACGTGGGCAGCGAATACCACAAGGCCTTCCATATGGCAAACACTAAACTTTTTTTTCAACGTTGATAAAAGAAAGTCGCAACTTTGGATATATATATATATACATATATAATGTTTTGAAACTAATTCTATGATATTGCTTTGTTGAAATATCCTAAATTGCAAGTTTTGGAGTCATGAAAAAGGTTGGTGGTGTTGTTTCATGGGAAATTTCAATTATATGACCGTCTTTGTGAGGTCCGTTCAATTTATGTGAGGGGATTGTGGAGTTAGTCCCACAAGAACTGGTCCCTTGTTTCATTGCATCCACAGGTCATAGCAACCACGGTTTGACTAATATGTTTGGATAATGCAAATTGCCCACAAGTATATAGACTTTGACATTTTGCCTCACTAAACTGCGACACTTCAACTGTTGCCATATCTCTGTATTTATTTTTATCGGAGAAGATGATCACCAACCGTTGCATATATGTGGGTTCAAATTTTTTTTCGGGGACAAAATATTTTAATTACATATTAAGGGGTTTTTTAAAAAATGTTTGGGGAGTTGTTACCTGTGTCGCTTTCTTGGATCTTGAACACCACTTGAATTATAGAGTGATCATTCACCAAAACTTCACCAACTGACCAAAGAGATCACCAAGACTTTATTTTAATATTAGTATTTAGGTATTTTGACTCGACTAAGTTAACTGAAATTTGTAGATTATTTTGATCGATTTCAAAAATATTATTACAAATATGCGCCAATTATTGTTCTCAAGTATGAAATGTCAAATGTATAGTCCAGACGAATAGCTTCCCCATTAGGACTGATGTTACTCTATCCACCGAAGCAATTTGCAGCAACAACATCATTATCGTCCCCGTGTTTAGAAAGAAATTCTCGAACTATATATATATAGAGAGAGAGAGGTTCTTGAAATATTTCAACTCATTTTAATGTATTAATGTTTCATTTACTAGGAATACCATATTGTGATTATTGTCATGTCTTTGTTAGAGTGGCTTAAAAGATTTTGACTGGATAAACCAACACCTCCCGCTATCTCATGTTTGAATTTTCGTGTTCATCAACGAACATATCAGACTTAACTGCACAATCAGCGCTAGCATTGGCCCCGTCAATGTAGCACCAACAAGGGGCAAGTATAATTCATAGAAGCCGGCAGCACCAGCCAAGATTCGAACTCATAACCAAGACTTTACCAAACAACTTGGGAGTAAGATTGGGACCACTTGACCATCACCCCTGTTGGTGATAAATCTGTAATTCTATAAAAGTTTTTATGTAGGTCCCACATCTTATTTCATTTACAAATAATTAATCTCTTTAAAGATTTTAAATGAAAATCTTAAATAAAAACTCTATCCGTCTCACATTAAATCCACGTCTAACGTGGCATAGAGAGTAGTATATCTTATAGGGAATAACACTATATATATAAAAACTATTTCCGTTTTTTTTATGTCAGTAAATTTTTATTTTAGCTCGTTCTCTGCCCAAATTATTTTCGGACGAATACTTTATCAATTCAGTGCAAAACTGGTATTTTTCTGCCACTTTTCATCACATGTCTCCAGCCTTAAAGGTATTTATGATAATTTAAGTTCTTAAGATTGACAACATGTCAAAAGCGGCAGGAAACCACCAAATTTACATTAATTTGACAAAAATAGTAGTTCGAAAATAGATCAGAGACAAAAAAAATTAAAATAAAAGTTTAAAGAGAAATTAAAATAGTTATATATATATATATATATATATATATATATATATATATATATATATATATATATATATTTATTTGCGGAAAGAATTAGGAAATCCTTAAAAGGTAATAAACCTACAATTCCTTATCAGGAATTTACTTATGGGAAGTTAATAGGAACTTGTACCCAGGAAGGATTAAATCTTTGTAATGAAATCAAATTAAATCAACAATTGAAGAACCAAAGAATTGTTGAAAGAAAATAATTAGGTGAATTTTGTGGTCAATTTGGTATGGATATGCCTGCTTATAAGCATAAAGGTAAAAAGAAAATTGATGATAAACCTCCTTTTTATAGGAAGAAGAAAAGAAAATATTCTAAAAAGAAGCTAGAAGATAAAGCTGATAGAAAGGAAAAGAGGAAATCTTCTAAAAAATATAAGAATTATAATAAGAAAAAAGACAAAATAATTGTTTGTAATAAATGTCATAAGGTTGGACATATTGCTAAAAATTGTTGGACTAAAAAAGAGATTAAAAATCTTGAATTTGATGATGAAATCAAAGATAAATTGTGTAAATTATTATTAGATTCGACTGATAGTTCAGAACAATCTGATAGTTTAGATATGATAGAAAGTGACTATTATACTAGTTCCTCTTCTGGTGAATCTGAATGTGAGCCTTGTCAGAAAGGACAAGCTTGTATAAAATCTCCTAAAAAAGATGAACAACTTTATAAGATAATATTACAATTTCAGGATGAAGATCATGAAATTAATGTTTTAGAATCTGATCATTGGATAGAATTGTTGAAAACAATTAAGGATCCAGAATTAAGATTAAAACTGATAGATCAGATGGGTAATACTCCTAGTACCTCGAAAGGTAAAAATAATAAAAAAGAATTTGATATTGACAAATATAAAGAAGAATATAGTATGTCTGAAGTTCATAAAATGATCTTAGAAAATAAGAATTCGAAGGAAAAACCAACCTCTATAACTGATATTCTTAAAGAGATTGATAATCTTAAATATGAAATTAAAGATTTAAAAAAGAAAAATATAGAAAATGATACCCGGATTTCTAATTTAGAAACCTTAACAATTATAGAAAAAATTGATAAGAAATCTAAGAATAAATCAAAAGAAGAAATTCTTAAAGAATCTTCTGAGAATGAAAAAGAAGAATTTTTACAAATTCTAGAGTATGTCACTATACAAAAATGGCATATTAAAATTACTTTATTAATAGGAAATTATTATTCTCAGGAATTTACTGCTTTATTTGATAGTGGTGCAGATTTGAATATTATTCAAGAAGGGGTAATACCTACTAAATATTTTGAAAAAACCACCCATAATATCAAACATGCAGGTGGAGAAAAAATGGATATTAAATATAAATTATCTAAAACTATGGTTTGTACTGATGGTAAATGTATACCATTAAGCTTTTTATTAACTAAAAATAAATTGTCTGTCCCTGTTATATTAGGACAACCATTTATAAATAAAATTTATCCTTTTAGATGGATAGATAAGGAAAAAATGGTAGCAACTTATAAGGATTTCCTAATTCTTTCCGCAAATAAATGGGGTAAACCATCTATAAATTTAGCTTTCCAGTGAGTACTATCACTCTCTGGTAATTGTAAAACTCTATTAAGAAAAGTATCTTTATACCATCTAAAATCAGTAAGTGTTTTACACCTAAGATTTTGCAATAAAGTTCTAATAGTATCATAATTTTCAGAAAATGTTCCTGTAAAATGTTCAATAATCTGAACTACAAGTGTATAAACAACATTTTCTTTGGTTTCACCATTTTCCAGTTTTACTGTTCTTAAAATCCCTTCTCTAGTTTCAGGTTTTAAATAATTATCCTACCAACCTTTTAGTTAGCCTGTAAATCCTGCAATTATCATTTTTGCAATATTAAGGTCACTATTACCTTCATTTTTACAAATAGTAGAATACATAAGCATTCTATGCATATGACTAAAAATTTGGTTATGGGTAAAATTATCTATATTCCATTCATAGATATATTTTCCACCATAGCTATTATTAAGCTCAAAATAATCTTCCTCTTGAAGAGTATCATAGGAGAAGGTTTAGTATAATAATACCTCTTTTGAATAGGCTTAGATGCCCATTTTTTCATTTACTACAGCATGAATATTATCATCTGAGTCATTTATTACCACATTAATATTATCTTCTTCTGATGTTTCATCAGAATCCTTACCAAAAGGGTTTATTTCATTATCACTTAAAGTATTTAAACTTAAATTAGCTATTTTCCCTCTCAGGATTTCGGCTAATTGTTTAGTTACTTCTTCTTCCCAAGGAGAAGATTTTCTAGACTTAAAATCTTTTATTTCAGGAGGGCTTTGTAAATTTGCCTCTATTTTAATTGGTTCAACAGTTTCTGGTTTAACCAGTGTTATATTACTATTTATTAATGTTATAACATTGTCCATTTTCTTATGTAAAGATACCATTTGCTCTCCTAATATATTCAAATTAAGATTAGCAAAATTATTTTGTTGTATCAACCCATTTATGTGTTTAGTAGTAACACTAAGAGTTTCATCTTCAAATATTTTTGACAATGCTAAAAAATCACATTTGTCCATTTTAAAAGATTGTAATGGAGGATTAACATCCTTTATTATTTCACCATTTAATAATTTATAATTTCTTTCTATAACATTTATATAATCTTGAATATGGGTAGAATAAAACCAAGGAACAAAATATATTGTTTTGTCATGTAATGCACAAAATTCATAGAATTCTTTTTGAAATTCTTTCTGTCTGATTTTATCAAAATTCTCAAAGAACCATGTTCTAAAGAGTTCCCATTTGGGTAATTTAATTTCATTCATAATCATTTTTTCTGGCTTCTGAGCCAAAACTAAAATCAATTTTAGGTTTACTATCCATTACCTAAATTATAACTCATTTGAGACAAAGTCTCTACATCCTTTTTATTATTAAAGGCTCTTAAAATATTATCATCATGTAGTTTTAATCCATCAACTTTATTATCTTTGATAGATTCATTGCTACTATCATCTTTTCTATCCTCTCTAATATAAGAGGTTGACAATCTAGATGGTCCAAGATTTTCTTCAAAAATTTTTGAGGGTCCAGGGATATCTGGATCTAATGGAGGTATAAAGGATCTATAAGATCTTGGGGTTGTTGATCTAGAAATATCTTTCAATCTATTATTATTTCCAAAATTTAAGGTTACAGAACCTTCTGGGGTCTGAACTACATTCAATAAATTTGTCTGTATTACAGGCTGAGGTCTCATGGCTCTTTCTATTTGCCAATTATCAGGAAAAGTTATTTCATCCCACTTAATAGATCTTCTAGTAGTTATATTAGATCTACTGAAATTAGTTTCAATTATAATTGTTTCATTTAATTTTTTATCTGCTAATTTGCAGTGAGGATTTAAAGTATATAAAGGCTTAAAATAAATCCTATAACATATACAAATTACTTCAGATCCTGAAGCATAATTATAACCATGAGTCTTAATATTTAATGTTAAAGCATCCAGAATATTACTATCAGTTAATGAAAGCTGTAAATTCGGATAAACATTAAAATATACTTGGTCCATGTGCCGATCGATTGTAAAACACCCATGATTGATTTCTTCCAATCAAGATTTCTCCCATCTCTTAAAGGTCGCTATAAAACTTTCGAGTAAACCTTCTAAAGTTAAAGGTTTAAATACTACCTGTACTAATCCAATATGAATAAATTTATGATCTGAGTACCTATAAGGTCTTATATCATTTTCATTTAATAAATGAACAATCATTTCTTCATTATCTAAGGAAATAGATTCCTCTGTTGTCTTAACAATTTGTTTTAAACCCAGTTTTTCAAAAGTCCCTAACTGGTAAATTGTCCTAGGTTCAACCTTAGGAATTGTCCATCTATTTAATAGTTCCAAATTCTGAGGTATCTCAGATTCTTGAGTCACACTGTTTTTAACAGTTGGTTTATTGTTTATTATGCTTTTAAACTTAAAAGACATTTTCATAAAACTCATGTTGAATTATGAACATCATAATAAAACTATTCAAAACTTCATGGCTCTGATACCATTAGGGGGTCAGGATCTTTAAGCTACCAGCATACATGGTAAATTTTACAGATTATTGCATTATTAGGGAAAGCCATTTCAGAATTCAACAGACACTACACACGCCTCAACGCCCTAACGCCTTCATCCTCTCAACGGCTTAGCAGGCTCAATAGGCTAAACAGTAGTTCGTCCATAATTTCCTGGAATAACTCCCTAACTACTCATATTCTAACCATAACGCCAGATTTCTCAAAAACCCCTAGTCCTAAGACATCTTTGTCATGGAGTTTCTCTAATTTTATTAATCAGCCATAATTCAACACAAGAGAGTTTAGTCTATAAGGCTCATGAACAAAATAAACTTAAAAATTAAACAAAAATAAAAACAAAAATTAAAAACTTACAGAAATTTAAAGAGAAGCCTTATGTACATCAAACTTGAAGGATTCTTATTGATATGAGATTTTTACAAAGTAAGAAGAGAGCGGATAAAGAAAAGCGTACTTCCTAATGAAGGATAATCCGCTATTTATAGAGATATGCGGACTTCAAACTATAATAAAAAACTAAAAATTATACAGTATTTTACATGATTGCTGCTTTATTAAAGCATCTCCTTTTTATAAAGGCGCGAATATTTTCTACTTTATAAAAGTAACGAATATAATCCTGTCGGCAATAATTCAAAAAGTAAAGATTCCTTTTACTCCTCTATCTTATCTTTACCTTCCTCTATCTTATCTACCTTTCTTGGATTTGTCCAAGTTTCCTGTTATGAACTCTGCTGATGTCTTTAATATATCATCAAGATTAATTTCAATATCATCTGGATCTTGAGCATCCTCAAAATCATCCAATTCTTGAAATTTATTGACACTTGTCATTGAAGTATCACTTCCTGTTGCAGATCTTTTCTCTTTTTCCAATCTTTCCATCTGCTTCTTTTCTGCTAAGACTTTTCCTAAGTCTTTAATATACTTAGCAACAATTTCTTGGTTTGAAAGATTCATTTCTTCCACCTTTTGAGTATCACCTCCAAATCTGAATGTAAGACTTTCTTGAAGTCTCATATCATTATACTTATCAAGCATCTGTTTGATATAATCAAGAGTATCCAAGCAATTTAATTGCTTTGTCTTGGGATCCTCCTTCATCATCGTATCCCAAAATCTTGTATATGAACATCTTTTTAAACATAATAAATTATTATGATCATTACTAATTTTAGGATCATTCCGCCATATATACGGAATTGAAAACTCTATAAAGAAATTCATCTGGTTATAACCAGGATTAGCCCTTTTAGACGTATTAGGAGTAACTTGAATATATTCCATATAATACTCCTTAAATATTTGAGGTAAAATTTCCTCAGAAGCTCCATAGAACTGCCACCAGCTTATAAACCAGTTTGGAATTTTCCGATTATAAATCTGAGAACATAGTTTAATAAACCATGTATGGCTCCTCTTGCCATTCTCATATAAAAACACTTTATCAAATGCCTGAATATAATCCCAATAATTGTATTTTAACTGGACATTCTTTATAAAGAACGATTTCTCTGTAAATGGAGATATACCCCAATCCTCAATAGATATAATCTTCTTTATTATAATTTTGGAGAAATTATAAATCTCTTTATTAGTTCCTGTGAAGTGGTTAAACTCACATTCATTATCAGAAAGTATCATTTCATAATATTTCTGAGATTTATAAGTCTCAAAGGTATTACCCATATTATTGAGATATTTCTCATATATTATCCAGGGCTGATCTTCCCATTTGATATCATCATCATTTAAGAGTAAAATAACTCTTTCTTCTCGGTTTTTAACCATCAGTTCATCTTTCTGTTTTCCTTCTTCCACTATTCTGGCGAAGGATTGAGCATTTGAGCTGCTAGAGGTATCACCTTTCCGAGCTTCTTTCCAAGCTCTGAATTGTTCAAATTCATCTTTATCTCTGGATAAACCAGAAATATCAGAAGCTATTAACTTCTTATTTCCATGTTGAACAAGAAGCCTTTCAGATCCTCTGCCTCTACCTCCTCTTCCTCTATAAGAGGAATTACCTCTGTAACCTGACATATCTGTACAATGGTATACATAAAACCAATCATCAAATGATTTCTCATATAAAACACTATAAGGATCATCATATAATCTATAATTATAATTTACTTGATCAAATTCATAACGATTAGATTTTAAATCTTCAGAGAATATTTCTGTATCTAATCTTTTAATTTCCTCAAATGTTTCAATCTGAGCTTGCATCACTTCTTCAGGTGATTCATAACACCTTAAATCAATATTACCAGGTGTAAAATTATCATATTTAAAATAAGTATTTAACTCATTTTTTTATAAAATCATATGATCTTTGATCATAATACATTTCCTCCACTATTGGATTTAAATGTATCATAAATATTCACGAGTTAAAAAATCTGGAAGACTATTATCTTCACCTTTTTTATAAACAATTTCAAAATCAAAAGGAGCTAGATTAGCTTGCCATCTAGCAAACATTTGCTTAGAAACATCATGTTTAAAATCTTTATTAAACAAATATTTAGCTGATTGACATTCTGTTTTTATTACAAATTTCTGATTATATAAATCATCTTGAAATTTCAAAACACATTTAACTATGGCTAGGATTTCCTTAGCTATAGTTGCATAATTCTTTTGACTAGTATTCCATTTTCCTGAATGAAATCTAATCAAATTCTCTTGCTTATTTTCAGGATTAACCTGTTTCAAGATTCCACCATACCCTATATCAGAGGCATCAGTTTCTATAATTTTATCCCAATTGGGATTAGATATCATTAGACAAGGTAAAGTTTTTACTTTTTCCTTAATCTTTTGTATAACCTTAGTATGACTTTCAGTCCAAGGTTTTGGATTCTTTTTTAATCTATCATATAAGATTGCAGTATCTTCTGCCAAATTCTTGTAATAGGGTAGAATGTAATTTAAACTTCCTAAAAATCTTTGTAACTGAGTTTTATCAGTAATTATATCAGAAATTTTGATCCAAATTCTATACTTCTATTTATAGGTATTATTTCACCTTTTTCAATATTATGACCTAAGAATCTTATCTTAGTCTGAAATAAAACCATTTTAGGTTTAGAAATTACTAGCCCATTAGCTATTACTAATTTCTTGAATATTTCCAAGTGTCTAAAATGATCCTCTATTGTTTTAGAAAATACTAAGATATCGTCAATATAGACAATTATAAAATCAGTATAATTCATGAAAATATCATTCATAATTCTCTGAAAATCAGAGGGAGCATTTTTTAATCCAAAAGGCATAACATACCATTCATATTGACCAAAATGTACATTAAAGGCAGTTTTATACCTATCCACTGGATTTATCTGTATTTTCCAGTAACCTGATTTTAAATCAAATTTTGAAAATATTAAGGCATTATATAATCTATCCAATAAATCCTTTTTTATTAGGAATAAGATATCTTCCCCATTTTAATACCTTATTTAAAGGTTTATAATTAATTACCAATCTTGGTACACCTCTTTCTATTTCTGAATGTTTGTTAACATAAAAAAAGCAGTACAAGACCAAGGAGAATTAGATGGTCCTATAATTTTTCTTTCTAATAGAGATTCAATCTCTTTTTTACATAAATTTAAATATTCAGAATTCATCTGACAAGGTCTAGCCTTTGTAGGAATATCTTCCTCATTAAAAGTTTCTTCGTAAGGTAAACTTACCATGTGTTTTTTCCTATCCCAAAAAGCATTAGGATGGTCATTACAAATTTCTAAAGCAAACTGATTAGTTATATTAACTATCTTTTCCTTTAATTTAGGATTTTCCAATTTTTCTTCAATAGTTAACATATTAACTTCATATTTTAAAAATCCTAATTGTTTTTCTTTGTATAAAATATCATCATACAAATTATTTAATACCTTAGTAAAAGGTTTAGTTATAAACTTAAATGTAATTGGTTCATTTTTATAAATATATATATAACTAAATAAAATGTTCCAAAATGATGGACCACTTTACAATTTTTCAATCATCTCAAGCACATTGCAACGGGCCCTGCACAACTAATGTGTATTGTTTCCATCTTCCTATCTAAGATAGGATCCTCATATATAGGTAAAATAAAGGTTAAAAAAAGACACCAAAAAACACATATCCTAAATGGGTGGATATATATACCTTAACCACACAAACCTTAAACTGGAAAACTTACAAAATTAGAAACCAATGAAAATATCCCAATCATTGTAGACATTAGTTGGTGGATTCAAATACATTGTCAATGCATTTTGGGCCCATTAAGAATAAGAAATTATACTAAGTTGCACCACAAGTTTCCCATATAAAAGTTTGAAGCAAAAGAAGATGGAAAAAAAATAGAAAAAGAAAAGGCAAAGAATTAATAATATTAATGGTTGAAATACCTGGTGACCTAAAAAATAGATTCATGGTCCAAAAATTAATCCAATCTTTTGGAACCTAGGAATTGCTTATAATAGCTCATGCTAGTTCTACTATTTTTAGCAATGCACCTAATGACAATGAGGTCCTACATGTAAATTCAACTTTGAAATAGTAAGTCTTCTATGATTTTGACCTGCTATATTTATCATCCACGGTAACTGTCTTATTAAACTCAGCCCGCCCCCAAGATTTTTAAAAATACTATTATTTATCGAAATTTTATGTGTATTTTGAAAAATTTTGGAAAATTTTACCAGTTTCGCACCCCTAAAAAATTTTTTTTGCCTTTTTTATTACCTCCAAGAATTTTATCAGTTTCGCCCCCCACCACCAAATTTCTGGCTTCGTCCCTGATTAAACTGTCAAGTGTCTATATTTTTATTTAAAGAAAACCGATAGAAAGAGTCTGAACCCTAAAGTAATAATGAGATACGTGACAATTTGTTACGATTAGAAAGATGATCAGACTAGCCAGAGATACCGCAAGTGAGAAGAGAGAGATATAAATCCAACGTGCAGATTTGTAAAAAATGGATCTATTAGACAAAAGGAGAAGAAAGATAAAAGAAAAAGCTGCAAATGTCAAAGAGAAATGGATAAGCTTATGAAGCTTAAATACTACATATGGGTTGTTGCATAAAAAGCAAGCAACAACCCATGGGTGTGACCCTGAATGAATAAGGGGGTTGCTTCAATGCAAAGAATATGAGCTGTTTTATCTCATCTTACTATACTCTTGGTCCCCCCCCCCCGAACCACCTCCACCATTTATAGTCTATCATTTGTCAAAACCTCAAGTTCATAGAATTTTGAATATACATACATACACTTCTCCTATCCCATTTTAATTGGGAAAATCTGATATGGGATCAGGCTAGTAGAGTGCATTCAAACTGCCATTAATGTTGTCCCACGTCGCCTCCCCTTTGCAGATTTTTCCCACTACTACAGTTAAAATACAAAAAAAATAGTCCTGATATGAATACGGTTAAAAGTTAAAAAAAATCTCTTCCTCATTTTATAGTGATGCATGCAAGTTTGTATAATTTTTTAACTTTTTAACCGTATCCATATCGTGACTATCTTTTTTTTTATTTTAACTCGCGATCGAGAAATCTGCAGATGAGGCGACGCTGATACTCATTACATAGTTTGACTGCGCCTCTACCTCTACTCTAGTCCCATATCGTAATTATCCAAAAAGTCCCAATTCAAAAGACACGATGTTAAAAAATTGTTAAATTTTTTATGCAACTATAAATATAAAAGAGTCAAATATCCTTAAATATTTCCTAAGTCTAACTTAAAGTTATAAAAAATAAATAAGGGAAAATATGGAAAAGATAAAAATATTATTGTGACCGTAAAAAAACAATTAAAATATAACAAAGAAAAGTGATATTTGGATAACTAAAATGGAATAGAGAGCGTATAAAATATATAAAGAGAGTTGAAAAAATTTATATATCCAATATCTTATCTGACTTATCTCCGGTGCTTAGAAACACCGGAAGATCCTCTGGAGAAAATCTAAAGGGGTGAAATTTTTCCAAACTAATGTAAGCTACTATCCTAGTAGGACTTTCTAACTAACTTACATAATCTCTATCATTGAATTTGTAACGAAAGATTAATTACACTAGAGAAAAGTCAAATCTCCAACTAACAATATTGGATACTCTCTAGCTGGCTAGTTTGAGCATATAACGCTCAAAGAGACATATTGTTTTGGGAGGCCAAGTATGGAGAGTTACATTGTAGTTGTAACCGTTGCATTTGCCTCGAAAAAGAGCTACTACTTTGAAACTCATTAAGCAGTCCGGCTCTTATGCGGAACAGTTATTTCCCCTAGTATATACGGAAAATCTGTTTTTGTCTAAAAAATAGATGTTCGCGCGAACATGTGTTTTAAAAAAAATGTGTTTTTTAAAATTAATCTCAGCCGTCAAAATTTGAATCCAACAGATGAGAAACCATTCCGCACATACGGAACATTTCCCATTCCCCACTAGAGCCGTGGTGCTCATCAAGAGTCCAGAAATAACTCAAAGTTTGCATAGGAGAATGGAGAAAAAGAACCCTAAAACTCTCTCAAATTCATAACCAACCAATTGCAACATCTTGGAGACAACAAACCAATTGCTACTCCCTAATCCCCCAAACCACATGATTTATGCTTATACTCTTGTTCTTTCTCTCCTACATACTCAATACAAGAACACCCATTGAAAAGCACCAACAACACCAACTTTCTGGATTGGTCAACACTTAAAGAGTGTAATGGTGAAAAACACAATAATTACTACTTTTAAGACTCTAAATAACATGATTAAGATATAATGGTGTCTTCTTGTAATCAAGAAGAACTGAAACAACACCACATAAACATGAACTAATGAATGCAAGATTGGCACCTTGAATTTCTAGACAGAGAAGAAGAAATCTCATGGTAATAATTAGATTTATAGCTGCAGCACACAGAAGAATATCATTTTAACATAAGTTGATGATCTTCCTAGAACACATTTATATGTATGATAATATGACTAAGATTATTCCAAATTAAATTGATCTCACCACGAGATCAATATAATTTACAAAGTTCTTTAAGTAATCAAATTACAACCCACATAATTTTGATCATCAAACTCAAATTCAAAGGTAAATTAAACCTAGCTAATTTAATCCAAAAGAAACTCAAAAAACAAGATCATAAAATTCTCAACCTCAAAAAAACAAAGTTCTCTACCTAAAAAAAAGATCACATTTCTAGCAAATTCTTGATAATTAAGGTGAAGGAATCAGAAAAATTACCCTATAATTTGTAAAATAAAGTCCCTTAAAATGGGCAAATAATCGTATGTATCCGTGCATATACCCATTCATGTATCCAACCATTCACAATTCACCATGTGTATATATATAATTAGAATAAATGTCCACCTGTCGAATTCTGAATGGTTGAGCACATAAATATGAACATACACATACAAACGATTTTCACCCCCTTAAAACGGCGGTCGGCCGGTAGCCCAATAAGCTTCATTAGGCAACTGAATAGAGTTAAGCAAATTTGGTGGCATCCCATGAAATAAATTAGAAGGGTCACCTCCTCCTAATAACTGTTGTTGTTGCTGCTGTTGCCCTCCCCCTTGACTTCCTCCGACTCCTCCCCCGGGCGACCCCAACGACCCTCCACCACCACCGCCTTGCATTGGAAGCGAATTCTCCTCCTCATCTAAGGGTAGTCTTTCATAAGCAGCATTACTAAACGACGCCGCCATAATCACAACAGGTCCCGACGCTAAAAGTGCACCCACCACACTTCCACCCACCACTTGCCCTTGACCACCAGCTAAGTATATGGTCAACGTGGTGGCAGCAGGCGGAGCAGGCGGTGGAAGGAACGATCCGGCTAAAGATAAGATCTCAAATCGGCCTTGTAAAGTCACAACTGCACCGGGGGACGCTGGTTGTCGCAAGGTAACATTAGTGACGGTTCCGCTCCCGCTCATAATGCAAATCCCTCTTTGGCGACGTCTAGCAAAATTAGCGATGCTTTCCATTACGTCGCAATTATCAGCTATTTCCATAACATGGGTTCTAAGTGCATTGGCGCTATCACGAGTTATGATGATTGGTGGCTTAGGTTTGTTCTTGGATCCAGCTGGTCTACCACGGGGTCTTCTCATCATTTCGCCGCCCTCTCCGGTCCCGCCGGAGTCTTTGCCGCCACCACTGTCGTGGTCGTTATTTTCGTCGCGATCTCGCTTTTGACCACCACCCATGTTTAGTCCACTCGTTTGTTCATCTTCGGAATTGTGGTGGAATTGCTGCTGAAGATTGAAATCCCTTGTGTTAAAAGGAGGTGGGAGTGAATGATCCATATCTGTGATAGTCAACCGTCAGTCAGGCTGCGTGAACACAAATCTATGTAAAACAGACTAAATTAAATTTTCACTTGGAGTCTAAAGAAAGGAGTTGACAAACAACTTGGGTGAACACACATGAACACAAATCTCTGTAAAACAGACTAAATTGAATTTTCACTTGGAGTCTAAAGAAAGGAGTTGACAAACAACTTGGGTGAACACACATGAACACAAATCTCTGTAAAACAGACTAAATTGAATTTTCACTTGGAGTCTAAAGAAAGGAGCTGACAAACAACTTAAGCTGAACACAAATCTCTGTAAAACAGACTAAGTTGAAATTTTCAGTACTGGAAAATTCAGAGACTAAAAATAAAGGAGTTGTTAATTCAGAGACTAAAAATAAAGGAGCTGACAAACAACTTGAGAATACAAATCTCTGTAAAATAGATTAAGTTGATTTTTTCAGTACTGGAAAAATTCAGAGACTAAAAATAAAAGGAACTGACAAACAACTTGGGTGAACACAAATCTCTGTAAAATAGACTAAGTTAGAATTTTCAGTACTTGGAAAATTAAAAGGTTAAAAAGAAAAGAGCTGACAAATGGAATGGGAAGTACAAGTAAAGGTTGTAATGATTCAAAAAAGATGGTTTGAAAGCTACAAAAAATAACAAAGGAATAGACTTTTTTTGGGCTTCTTCTTTTTCTTGCCTTTTTTCTTTGGTTTGTTTTGGGATTGTTTGATGAATCAAACTACTCATATATAGTCTTCTTCACCATAAAGATGAGTGGATTTTGGGTGTAACCCACAAATTCTCTAGCTGAATTAAGCTTCCATGAATAATTTTCCTCTCCTTCAAAGTCCAAATCTTGATGGTTTCTTGAAGTTTTTTCAGCTGTTTTTTGAGGTTTTTGAAAGGGTTGGAAGTGAAGAGAAGACTGCGGACAAAAGTATATGTAATCTAGGGGTTGGATTTGGGTTTTAGGGTTAGATTGTGAAGATAGATAGATCCATGGGCGGTGGATGGGGTCATTTCTCTCTCTCTCTCTCAAAGTCTCTTTCTTTCTCTCTATATATAATGTAAGAAGAACATATAATTTAAATAGTGTCTATTTGTGTCTTTTAAAGAAATGAAAAAATTAGTGAATTAATTAAAGATAGGTGGAGATAATAACAGTAGTGTGAGAGAAGCCAAAGAGGCTGAGATTTTGTTCTTTGTACACTCTTAGACACACACTTTTGAGAATTGAGACATATATCTTGCAAATTTATAATTTTTTCACTAAGACTTTTTAAGAGGGACAATGACCTTTTGTGAGTTGTTAGTGTAAATGATGTTATGGTGGATTTCATCTAAGATATGTCTTACGATTTAACTTTTTCACCAATTTTAGGGACGATGAGATAGTTAGGGAACATTACATTTGAAGATCAATCTTTTTTTTTTTAAAAGGATAACAACAAAAAACAGTCGTGATGAAGCGTTATAAAAAAAGAGAGGAGAAAATGGCAAAAAATCATTTGTCCCCATGTATGTCTCTATTATTGTACCCAACCAATCACAATTTGCCATGTGTATATATAATTGAAATAAATATTCACATAATAAATTTTGATTGGTTGGGAACGTATACAGGACAGACGATTTTCACCATGAGAAAATGGTCACTTGAAATTGATTGAGAGAAATTTTCAACCTTGTTTGTGTTTGTCCATTTCTATGGCTGGGTTTAGTGGACATAAAGTCCCACTCCCACAAGCGTTTTTTCTTTATCGTGGCATTTGTCTACTAAATAAGATTGCTTTTCTTATGGTCAGCTACTGATGGATGATTGGTTAAGGTTTCTATTTATTTTCTTATTTATATTCATATATATATTAATTTCTTTGTACTAAATTAAAGGACTTGTTCTATGAATTTTATAAATGTTGCAATTTAATAATCAGAAGAAAATGAAAGGGCTAGAAGGTGAGTATCATGCACTGGTACTGAAAAATAATGAAGGAGCTAAAACAATCAACTCGACGTTTAGGCACCACTAGATTAAAGAGAAACATGGAAGGGAGGGTAGAGGAGGAGATGAATAAATTAAATTTTCTATATTGTTGATAATATTTTATGTAAGAAAGAAAATGAATATAAGACAGATTTATTATTTATCTTTTAATATTAAAATATCAGTTTCCTTTCCGTTTAAAATCGAACGAGAATAAAGATAAGATGCTCTTTCATAAAAAAAATATTTTGCATTGGATATATTATCTATTGTCTAAACTCCTTATAATGATTCAACCATGTCTTTTTCTCCACCTCTTCTCTCCCTCTCTCTAAATGCAAGTATTGCCCGGAGGAGAATTGTATAGAGTTTATAGTTAAAATTTTTGTATTTCGTAAAAGTTGAATTATTTATAAGAGTAAAGTACTGATAAAAAGAAACAAATATAGTTTTTACTTTATCAATAGAAAATCTTGTCCAAATACATCAGAACGTTGTTGAATTGGATATGCTTGAATATGTGTGAAGCAAACTAAAAAATGAAGCACAATTGAGTGTAAGACAAACTTTCACTCTCAACTCAACATATAGAGAATCCAGGATACATTTTTGCAGGCTTTGTTGAAATCACCTATTGTTTCAAGCTATCATTTCAATTAATATACACTTTAAGCATTGAATAAAAAAGGAAAAAAGAAGAGAGGGTTTTTTCTATACATAAAAGATATAAATCATGTAATATTTCAGTCGCGATAATTAAAATATAATAATGAATTAGGGAATCCAAAGTTGAAATCTAGGAGATTGATTCAAATAGGAAAGAAAAAAAAAAAAAAAAGAAAAAAGAGCAATACTTATGGGGGTGCACCACTATACTGCATAACAAAAAATATCAATATATACTGTACACTGTAGGATATATGTTGCATTTCTATGCAACATATGTTCTCTCCTGATAAATATATGTCTTAAGGTATGTAAGATATACTTTACATAACAAATGTTTTAAAAATCACAACAAGTGTTCGCTCTAAAAAATTTGAATCATTCAAATTTTTTTGCGACAACTTAAAACATTACAAATATTAAATATATATTAAATTTTTAACGTTTTGCAGTCGGACCAAGGGTAATACGATGATACTTAGCAAAAAAAAAAAGGGGTAATACGATGAAATTGAATGAATGAGAGGTCAGATTCAATCTTTCCAAGACCATCACCCCACCCCACGCTCCTCTCTCTTATCTATCTTCAACTCGCCGGTGGGTTTTAGAATGAGGTCCACATGTTGCTCAGATCGACACGTGTCTCGTCCCCCCCAATCTTTGGGTCTATTCTTTGAACTACATTTTCTTCCTGGTCTTCGCTCCCTCCTCGCCGTGAGTTTTATTTTTTTTGCCAAGTTCATAATTCTTTTTATGGACAAAATTTTGTCGTCTTCATGTAATAACCATGCAATTGGATTCCTCTATACAAGTTTTTGGTCTAAACTATGTAAAAAAAATTGAATAGTTTGTAAAAAAAATCGTAAGTGTGATATTCAAAAAATTTTGAGCTTACGTATATATCATGATTAATGATTATTTTATTTTATGTTTAATTTTGTGCCTTCAACTATTACATTTATATTGAGGGTCACTTCTACTTGGGGTTAGAACTTAGAGGACCTAAGAGTACTAGGGGGTGGAAAGTGAGTTGGAAATTTCGACTGAAAGTAACTTACAATTCGATTCGATATTCGTAAATTTCGACTAAATGACATATATATATATATATATATATATATATATATATATATATATATATATATATATAAAATAGCCTCACATCTTCTCAAGCAAAATAAACAAAGAAAACTCTAGAAATCTCTTATAATCTTCTCATCTTATAAAAGTGGAAGAGTTATTGATTCATATCTAGCTTCTTTGCTCGAAAGCAGTTCAAGCATTGAGTTGTGAAAGAGATTGGCTTGAGTCACTTATGACATTAAGAGAAACTCAAAGTGTATTACTACTTGTCTTTTATTACTGATGATAATTAATTATTAGTCTACAAAATGCTATTTTTATGACAATATTGTATTTTTATCTTTTCAGGTGAAAAAACATGCTACAAAATCAAATTTGCTTATATAAGAAGATTTTTGAGACTTTTGTCATTTAATAATAAGGATTAGAATATTTGGTAGCTAAACTTTTATTGGTTTAATTTTATATTTTGCTAAGAATTTTTTTCTTTTTTTACTGGAGTCTTTACATAGTATAATTAGTTTAGAGGTATGAAACTTATATTATATGTCATTGTGCTAATAAAATCTATTTATTTATTTTGTATAAGTTGGATATTAAACTCATATTATAAGTCACCTTATTTTTTCTAAAATATTTGTAGATAAATGAGTTGAGTTGAGTTGCTCGTGAGCTACTGATGAGCTGAGCTATGAGTTAGGCAAAATTAGGGTGAGCTGAGCCTGAGCTAGCCTCAGCTCATTTCCATCCCTAAATGGTACAAAAAATTTGTAGGTCTTTTGTCACATTTATAAAAACACAACCTTCTTGGTAATTATTGCTAGAAAAAGAAATAAAAAAGTTAGAAAGAGGTTAGAAAAAAGAAGTTAGAAGAAAAAGAAGAGAGAGAAAATCTGGAAAACCAAGAGTATTGTGAGCGTATTTCATAATTGAAGTAATAAACGAACTCCGTTTTCGACGTTCTTTAGTGCGTTTTTGAACGTCTTCGAAAGTGCTACGCGTGAGAATTGACAGATCTGTATTTGGAGTTGTGAGAATACGGAAATTCGATTTTGAAGTTGCTGCGTTTTCCTGAAATTTTGTGCTTTGATTTGCTTGTTAAGAATCACAAGTAAGGATCTTCACCCTTCTATTTTTTGTCCATAAAATCATGAAATGCAGTGTTTGAACTTCTAGAAAACTTGTTTTAAAAGGATTTAAAACATGATTTATTGCATAGGATGAAATGTCGAATTATTCATACATGTATATGGAAGCATTGAATATAATTGTGTATGTTGTTGTTGCATTCTATCATGTTCATACCATGTTGATTTTACTGTTTTGAGAAGTCGTATATGCTATGTGTTATTTGGAGTCATCACTGGTCTTGAGCTCTTGTATAGAATCGATACCATTGCAGGATTCATTCTCTTGCATATGTGTGTGTTGTCGTTGAAACGATTCTCCGTCTTTGTCTCGTGAGCCCGCTCTTAACCAGGAGAAAAGTTAGGGAATATAAACGGTCTTTGTGGAGTCCACAGTGTTCTGCATTCTCTGATACCTTTCCCTTCTTGGCTATTATGGGAGATAATGTTTACACTGACAGCAGACACGACCATTTACTTGGCAACCGATCTCGTTATGTTAAAATGAACATTCTGAAGTGACCGTAGATACTTAGACATGACGTCTTATATATCAGTCAATCATTTCAAGCATATCCATGTGAGATGAGACTCACAGTTCCAGCACAAAAGTATTTTAGAGTAAGGATGTTTATAAAATTTAAACTTCTAAGCAGGGTCGTCTCAATCATTTTGGAGGTCCTGTGCTAAATTCTAAAATGTGGCCCTTACATAACTGGGGAAAAGTGACTTTCATGTAAATATAACAACAAAAAATCATTACAATGGTATTATAATTTTTGTTCTCCAAAATGTAAAAAAAAAGTAATAATTAAACATAATTTTAAAAATATAAATACTGACAAACTTTCTTCCCATGAAAATAGCTATCCTTCTAGTTTTCTTTGAAGCAAAATCATCAACTACATCTTCATATGTGATTTGCTCCAAAAGATCATTCTCAATTGCTATCGTCGTTAATCCATTGAGTCTTTCCTGAAACATTGTAGAACGCATGTATGACTTCAACAACTTCAATTTTGAAAAGCTCATTTTCTGCAGATGCAACAGTAACCAGAATAGAGTGGGCTAGTTTGTCCTATTTCACGTTTTTTGGCTTTTACCTATAAATAGAGTGGGTTAATTTGTCCCACTAACAATATGTAATGTAGTTGTCAACATAAAAAATCCCAAGTAATTACAATTTTTATTATTCTTTAACAAAATACAAACACACACACCCTAAATAATATATATATACATATATATATATATATATATATATATATATATATATATATATATATATATATATATATATATATATATATATATGTATGTATATATATAAAATTTGGGACTCCCCAATTTTATGTTAGTGTACCAATTTTTTAAGGCCATGTGCTGTTGATCGCCTCAAACACCCTCTTAGCCACCCCAGCTTCTAAGATAAAACAAAAGTCAGCCATTTTTAAATGTTAGGATTTGCAGAAAGTGGGCTGAGAAATGTTTATATTGCAGGTACTATTTGTTTTAATTTTACAATTTACCGTTAAGGTTGTCTCGGCTCATGTCTTGCCATGATCACCCACACAAAAAATATGTACTCAGCCTAAGATTAAGATAAAGGGACATAAAGTGGAAAACAAAATTTCCAGTTTACTGTCCTTCATAGGACAACCCTTTTTTTTTCAAATAATAATAAAAAATCATTCCTCTTTAGCATAATTAATAGTGAGTCTTACTTCCTCTTCAACATGACTTAAATCTCTAACCTACCAGTTGGATGTGAAGCGTTTTACCGTTTGAGATGTGTTTCGTTTTCATAGAACAGTCTTGATTGGATTAAACTACATAGAAACTATTAAACACATATCTTGGATTAAGTAATGAGATCTATTAATCCATTAAGAAGAGACCTTGAGTTCAAATCTTACAGGGAATGATTAACAGGTTTTCTCAAATGTAATTTTTACGATACTCGATTCAGATTAGTTGCAGCCAAACCCGAGTCTAAGACTGCCGAGAAACATTTTTTTTTTAAAAAAAATGAAAAAAAATAAAGAAATGGAAGGGATAGTCATAGCTCATCACACTAATAAGGAGTTTGGTATGTTGTATGCATTTGTTATCGTTGACCAGAAGAAAGCATATAGCAATAGCAATAGCTGGCCAGAGATCATGACTTCATTTTTATTGTAGTAGCTTTGAATATTAATTAATTTACAGCTCACAATTTAATTAATTTGGTTCCTTAAAGTGCACTTGTTTTTATTTCATTTGAATTCTCACTCTAGCCCACATTGAGTAGCTATGGAAAGTGGGTAAAGCCCTCGTGCGACTCATAAATATACATAAACCTGTTCCACAGGAAAATAAAATAAATTTGAGAATTTAGAATAGAATCTATTAACACGAGTTGATTTAAATAGAAGGAGCTTAATTGATGTTGAATTCGAATTTTATGAATGAAAAAAAGTATTCTGATGAGAGCTCCCCAAAAAGAACTGTTCGAAAAAACAGATTGAATTAGTTGTGAATCGTAAAACGGATACGTATACCGATAAAGCCACAAATTAAAGAACTAGCAAAGTGATCACTATAACAAATGTTTAGAATTTGGAATGATATTTTTTGGCACATTTGTTACATGATGAAAACATCTTCAAATGGTTAGTTCGATCATTAGGAACCAAATAATAAAAGTCATGATTATTTTTAAAAGGAAACAACAAATGGAATCAAATTAGGTTGACCTGACCTGTATTTAAAACTTTGTGTTTGATTAAGAATTTCTAGTTGCAAATCAACCAATCATCAAGTTGGTTGGATAGTGCAATTGGTGGTTTGTTACCATATATAGTATTTGTACATAAAATTAATGTTGTATTAAATAACATTTTATTGTAATGTCGATATAAATATAAATAATGTTGGCTGGATAAGCAGTGCAACATAAAGGCATTATCAAGACAAATACATGATAATAAAGAAAGATTCAAGAAAGGAAGAGGTAGAGAGGGATTATTGAGACATTATTAGAGGTTAGAGGATGGAATGTGCTTGTATAGTTAGGTGGTTTGACATTATCTGTCTTATTTCTTGTCTCGAATTGTTTTCAACGTTTAAAAGACTGACTTGTTTCATATTTTTTTCATCACGGGCTCCACTTTAAGTTTAGGTTATATATTTTCAAAAAGAAAATATAAACGGGATTAGAATTTTTTTCGGTACAGAACATGTGTTTGTTTAGTACATACGTAATAAATCTCACCCGTCAAAATTTTATCTAACAAGAGTGAACATTTTTTTTTTGTTTGGAAAAACACCGGTTCAAAAGAGGTCTCGTGATAGGTATTCTTTAAAAAAGACTTAGCAGCCATATCAAATCATCCTACGACTGAGATTCATTTCGCATGTGTAGAACAAAACCCTATTCTACACTCAATTTAAAAATCCTAGAAAACCCAATTTAAAAACTGTGGTTGCCAAGACCAAGACCACCCTCTCACTCCTCAATTAGATCCGCCCCTTGTAAGACTTGAGACCAATCCCAGTAGACTGGTTCCATCATGGTCACCCCAATTTAGGAGTATAATTTTGTCAATGGTACTACAACAATTTTATAATATAAGTCGTTTAGAACATTTTAGGAAAAATTAAGGAAGTAAAAAAATAAGGTGTTTTGTTAATCAAAATATCAATATTATTCTCTTAAATATAATTTGTATACCACTAATTTTATTTAAGAGAATAATGTTGATATTTTAACTAATAAAATACCTTGATTTTTTGTTCTTTAATTTTTACTATATGTTTTAAACGACTTATATTAATATATTATGGGAGGGAGGAAGTGCAGAGAGCAAGGTTTGACCGCATATATATAAGAGAAGTGGGAGCAGACAGAAGAAGCGGGCGTGGGCGTGGGTAGCGCTGACAGACTGAAAGTGCATAGCACGAGCACGAGTTTCCCCCGGGGGATTCGTTCTGTGTTGGATTGGTGAGCAGCAGCCCCTAACGCCCCTCAACACTATACCATCTTTGGTCCTGAAACTGATACACAAACCACCACAACTCGCATGACTTTCTTGGGCGAAAACCCCATGTAACCCAAGATGCCCTTTGTCGGCTCTTTTTTTCTCTTTCTAGTGCCATCTTCCCACCCACTCTTCCTACAAAAGTCGGTCTTAAATTCTGGATGTATGAAATAAATCGCGGAAGTTTGATACATTTTTTAATGACTGGGATGCTTTTAAGAAAATTACGAGTTCATTTTTTTTGTTTTTGTTTTTAGAACACCTGTTACCTGTTCATCTCTTGAGAAACATGTATTCATCTCTTGATAACCAATGTTCATAACCTCTTTTCCAGGAAAAAAAAAGAGGCATTCAACTAAAAAATCGGGAAAATGACTTGAATAAGCTTCAAACTATTTAGCAAAATATGATAAGATCCTGAAAGTTTTTTTACTTCATGTTAGGTCTCAAAATAAATTTTGCTACTGTTAAGTAGTCCCACCATCATTGTACACGGTGGTTTCCAATCAAAATTAGCCAGAGTGTGGTGGGACGATTTAACATACGCGAATTGATTTTGAGACCTATTAGGAAGTACAAAAAACATGAAGGTCATTATCGTGTCTTGGTAAATACTTTGACGATCATGGGAGTCATTTTCTCAAAAAAAAATCACAGCTGTCAAATTTTTTGCATTAACAACTGCAATTTGTTTCGCACGTAAAGAATTTAAGGCATTCCGCACTGGAGCCGTGAACCACCAAAGCACCAAGAGAAACAAATTGATAGCCCTTGAGGGATTGCGACAAATTTAGTTGAATAATGTTTTGTTTTAAAATATTTTTATATAAATAAATGTAATAGTTTTAATTTAAAAATTTGTATTCTACTTCGTGACAAAATACTATCTAACTAAATTATGTTACTAATAACTAACATGCATTAGTCCATTGCACTTCCTCTTTTCCCTTCTAGTTTGGTTTGTTTACTAATGTACCATAAAGCATTAATATAGTGTGCGACATTAAATAGTAGCTTTTTTTTTATTTTATGAATAACATTAAATAGTAGTAGCTTGAGACCTTATTATAAAAAAAATAAAAAAATCACATACTGAAAGGCCAAACTACTTATCGGCTTCCTCGGGCTATATAAAGTTGCATATTGCATGATAGATTATAGTTAATGTTTGTTTGTGCAGATTTGTTGGCAAAGAAAGGAGTTATGTCGCCTAATTGTGGACTTGTTTCTCTTATTTTTGTTCCCCTTTTGTGTGTTAACTAGTGACGAGGGGATGCTCATGAGGCTTTTGTTGTTAGAGCTGTTTGTAATGATATTAACTTAACAATGCTCCCTTTTTATTGATATATATGTTTATCTATTATTACCAAAAAAAAAAAAAAAAGTTTGTTTGTGCACTTTTGTGAAAGAAACTTTTTTATGAATATATTTATTGGGTTAAATTTTAAAAACATTCTTATCGGTTGGGTACCCATTTTTTAATTTTATCAATTGAGAGCATCCAAATCAATTTAACATAAGTGTGAAATGTTTCATTTGTCCATTGTTTGCTTATAAAATTTCACTCTTCTACTTAATAAAAGTTTAAATAATTATATATTTATTATAAATAAATACTTATTATTTAATTAATTATGAAATTATTTTTAAAATATATTTTGCTAAGTCATTATTAAAAAAATTAATTTTTAAACATTATAACTACGTTAACAATGATCGTCTTTATTTGAAAATCTTCATCTCTTAATATGAGAAATTAAGATGAATTTAAGTTAATTACATAAATTATCGTATTGTTTAAAGGAAAATGTCTATTATCGTATTTATTTTTTTCATCAAAATGTTTATATGGAACTAACATCAAGGACTAATCCATATAATTTCTGATATCACTTAATGATATATATAAAAAAAAATTATTGTTAAAAAAACCTCGGGGACTGATTCATGTGTTATTCACCATTTTCATAGAGGTGTAAGTTTGAATTAGTGTCACAAACATGAGTTTAATTTATTATTTATTTGTATAATATAATGAGATTAGATATAAAATGTCTCCTCAAAAAAGGACATTTTGAAGTTTCTAAAATCTATTTTAGTCTCGAACCCTAAAAAAATCTATAAATGTATACGATATTTCCACCAAGTGGCTACTTGTTACTTACTACATTTACCTAATAATGTGAAGTACATTATCCCAATTTAGCCTTGACTAAATTTGGTAAGATCATCAATCATTATATGGTTCTTCATATGACATAATTATATGAAGGAAACCTTGAAATGTTCTTTCTCTTTATATATATTGTAGTTGGATATTGGTGGATTAGAGGGATCATAACAATGATTGGATAACTCTCCAATTAATTTTTGTTTTGTTGGTACAAATGATTGGAATTCAATTAAGAGCTGATTACTCATACCATTAGATGAGCAATCATTAAGGAGACTATTTGTACTTTGATCATGTAATTATCGACCGTGCTCTATCATGTTTCGACTTAGGATAATAAACTCATGGGCTTGATCTTACTTCATCGTCGAGAAAGGAAAGAAGACTTTCATCTCCAAATTTAATTCAGACGTAGCTGCCTTCTTTTTGGGTTTATTACTAGAATAAATAGACATAATATTTTCCTCTAATGTCATAAATATATGGGAAAATTGCTTCAAACGTTCTCACACTATTTTATTTTAGCATCGATGGTCTTTGTGATGTTTAAACAACATACAAGGACTACCGAGGCTTAAAATTTTTTATGTTGTTTAAATATTACAAGGACTACCGAGATTAAAATGAAATAGTGCAATTTCTTTAAATTTATTATTGATATGAATATATTTAACAATCGTACATATGGATATTCGGATAGTTTCGCCTTAAATGTATATGAGGTCTAGCAAGAAAACGAAATGCAGACGCCCAAGCTGAAGCTAAACCAAAAACTAATAATGGAGTCCAAGATTTTGGAATTAATTTGAGCATCTGATTCCATGGCGTCTCTTTCATAGGTTTTACTTTCCTACATTTGTCTTAAGGCAGAAATTATATAATTGACATCTGATTTGATTGATCCATAATTGCTTCTATTATTGTGTACTATCCCATTTAATAATATAAGTGGTTTAAAATATGTAGTGATTTTTTTTAAGGATGTTTTATTGATGGATCGCTGCAAAAACAGTCATACAAATTACAGAGGATCACCTAGAGGGATTAAATACATTTGGTGAGACATAACAATAGCGAAAGGTGGTGATTTTGCCTTGAAATCCCTTTCCCCTCCTCATTCTTGCTATATGCGATGCGTATATATGGGATACGTTGTCGGTCCAAATTATAAAAGAGACTAATGTCTCTTAAAATCCTTGAATCTAGTTACCATGTGATGATCTATAACAATCTTAGGGGTCTTTTTCTTTCATCTACATTTGCAAACTGGGATGAAATCATCATAAACATCCTCGTGTTGAAAATCATTCATATCCTCTAAAGATCCCGATTTTGAAGATTCATTAATTAGTATGTTAATCCGGATCAACCTACGCACTAACAATTGGCACAACAATATTTTTACTGAAGCCCTGAAAGCTAGCAAATAACTTGTGACTATCCGAAAAGAGAGGATCTTTTTGTTGTCTCCTCTTACAAGAAGAAAAAGTAAGGGAATGCTCATCCTTAGTTGTAGGGAGGATTGACATTGATTGTTGTAGATGATCTTTTTTATAGTCTCGTTTCGCAAATTGACCAATCATTTCTAAGTCTATCTCAAATCTAGATTTAGTTGACAGAATCAAATCCTGATTATCTGAACAACCCCCACCAAATGTGGAGGATATCATGAGATCCACCGAGAAAGAATCTGGAACTGAGTTATTCTCTGCAACCGTCATCGCCTCTGTTGGAGCAACAACGGGAGCAACACCAAGCTCTTGTTCCGCTGGAAACTATTTATCCATCATATCTAGTGAAAATTAACGAAGTAAAAAATAAGTTGTTTTGTTAATCAAAATATCAATATTACTCTTTTAAATAGAATTAGTGGTACATAAATCATATTTAAGATAGTAATATTGATATTCTAACTAACAAAGAACTTGATTTCTGGTTCATTATTTTTTGCTAAATTTCTTAAACGGCTTATATTATGGAATGAATGAAGTATTATATCACAACCATTTGGACATTTAACGATTGCAAGAAGACGCCGTTTTTTGTCTTTTATATATATACACACACACACCATGTTTTTTTTTTTTTTCATCCTTTGGTCATATAGAAGTTAGCTTATAAAACCAGTAAGAAAATTCCTATCAAGATAAATCTTCATATATTGTCATCTTATGGGACATTGAGGACTAAAAACGTGAGACTTGTGTTTCTTTTTCCTAGCGAAAGACAAAATGTAAAAACTATTATTATTAAAACAGATTACTGGTTATAGATCTTCTATTACTACTATTTATTGCCAACTGAAATCATCACATGAAATAATGTGACTAGTCTTCCAAGACCATTAATGTTTTGGACGAATAATAGTATTGCTAACATGGAACAATTTTATGAATGCCGTAGAGGATAATAACCAAATACAAAATCAAGTCACAAATTCAAGAAAACTTGAGGCCTTCAAGATAGACATACACGTTATAAGTAGAATTTTTTTTATTTTGGTAGGCTACTAAGTTTATAAGTTACATCAAAATCAATGAGCATGAGATCACCGCGGAGCTAGGGGGGGCTCAGGGGGGCAAGTGCCCCCCAACTTTTTCCAAAATTTTTTTATAATTTTAGTTTTGTTTTTATAAGACCTCATCCCGTGAACATTTTGAATCACTTTACAATTTAAAATTAGATTTTTTAGTTCGTGAGTTATAGGAATTACACCACTTATATCTTAACAATTTTGGTTAAAATTGTAACAAACTTAATTGTGTAAGAGATTATAAAATTTCATCAAAAAATTCATAATTACTAATAGATTATAATATAAGATTTTATCAAAAATAAAAAAATATTCGTTCACATTAATAATAAACCCTTCATGTTTCCTCCAACTTCATATCTAATACCCATAATATTTCTAAATGGCCTTTTATTTTGGTCTAATCATACAAAAAAGGTCTTTGGGGCCTTTTTATTCAAGCTTGTTCTTTTTGGATTCAACAATCAAACATGATATATATTTTAATTTCCATTGTAAATATTTATTTTTTCTTCTCGAGAGTCCTTCTCATAAAAAAAATTTTTTTGGCTCCGCCAATGTTTATATGCTTTTATGAATTTATTTTGTCAATGTTAATTTTGCCCCCCCAAGGAAAATTTTCTGGCTCCGCCACTGAGTGCAGTACACGTAGGAAAGAAAATTGATATAAGTTCAATTCTCTTTCCTACATGTACTGTATTGATTGGCTTGAATGTAAGTTTTAAACTTAGTAGCCTACCAAGATAAAACTACTCAAGTAAGTAAGGTCCTAATAATTAATGTATGGAGTAGAAGACATTAATAGATTACTATCTCTATCTCAAAATGTTTGGTTTTCATCAAGACTAATGAAATGATTGAAAAAATAATTAATACTCCTCATCTAATAATAGTTGGGTAATAAATTAGAGGGTAAGATTGAAAAAGTAATAAATATGCATTAATTTGTGAAATGTAACAAATAATTTGGAATATCTTAAAAAGTGAAACGTTACCAACAATTTGCGACGGATTTGGTAGTACTTAGTATATTGCTTATAAAGAAAACAAATAATTAGTAGTGTGGTTTTAATGACAAGAAATATTAAAAGATTCCCATATTAACGAGTCATTATCAATAAAGACATTGATGCACAACCATCTAAATGATAATTTGCAGTAACCCAAAGAGGTAGGGACCAATTGAAAGTGGGATTTAAATTAATTAACAAACAAATACTAAAACAAGTCCCATGTGATGACCACCTTTTATTATGGTTCGATGGAATCAGGATTAACTTCATCTTAAATGCTTATGCTTCCCAACCCAAGACAACTTTTCCAACCAGCTTTCATCCACCAGCCAGACCACAATGTAAAAAAAAATTGATTGGGTCTAACTCGAATTTTAAAAAATATTTCAATAATAGATAACTTCTCATGCGAACAAATTTACTTACTAACTAATCAATATAGAATTCTCAATATTTATTTCTCATTTTAAAAAAAAAAACTAAAAGAGAAAGGAAACACGAGGAGGTCCAACAAATCCACAACTACATTCAGGGACGAAGACAAGGGGGGGATGGGTGAGGGCAGTCGCTCCTCCTCCCCGAGATTTTTAAAAATTCTCCTAGATATAATAAATTTTATATGCATTTCGGAATATTTGATCAAATCCCCTCAACATTTATTTTTTACAATTTTTATATGTAGTTTTGTATACTCTTGCAATTTTTTGCCCCCTCAACCTAAAAGTCCTGCCTTCGTCCTGACTACGGTCTTTATATATATATATATATATATATATATATATATATATATATAACAAAGTAATATAGAGAAATCCTTCTAAAATGTAAGCTCATAATTCATTAAGCTTGAAAATAAACTAAATAGTAGTGAAAAGCACATGAAATCACTTATTCAAATCTTAGATGGGCAGACAAAATAAGAACGGTCAAGCTCCAAAATTTATCATTCTGAGACAAAAGTGCTTAGTCGTTAATTACACTAGCCTTCTTAGATTCTGTTCTTGATAAGTTGAGTAAGGTGAAGAAGAGGAGATAGATATTCCTTTTACTCTTAAAGGTAACAGAAATTTCTTCAAATGACCTTTTGCTACTTTGGTGAAAAAGTCCTATAAAGTCTAAACATCCCAAGTTAAGATTTTGGCAATTTGATAATTTAATTGATGAAAGTATCTTTAGGCAAGCAATTTCTATATGGCATATTAATTTCTGTTATGGATCTAATGATCTAGAAATTTCTTCATATACAAAATAACGAGAGAAACAATTAACAATTCAAAAAAATTGTCTCTCTTTACCATTGAGAACTCTCGACCATAAAATTTATGTGCGAGGATATGATCAGGTCTATACCAAAAATTTCTTCTATATGTTAAAAAAATACACCCCATATAAATTGATAACTTCAAAACAACAAAATGATTAATCAAAGCAATGACCTTTTAGAAAATTAAATTTGAGTATGCGACAAAAATGAGATGTGATGTCGTGATTATGCATAGGTACTTTGAAGACATAGAATAAAACAAAATTATAATAAGTTAAACAGTGGTTAATTAGTGATGAGATTTCAACTAATCTACATTTGCGTTGGTCAACGATGCCAAAGTTGATTGTTTGGTAATTGTTGATAATCTCCTCTCTTTTTTAAATCCCCTATTTCTTCTAATAGATATATTTCCCAACTTTATTAATAAATATTTAAAAAAAACTTGGAACCAATGGAATTGATTTTAAATTACTATAGTAAATAAAAGAGAAATTGTGATTATTTCTTTCTTGAGAAAGAGGAGATTTGTTCCTTTTCTTTTGGGTGTATGCTAAGATAGAAGCACCTAGACAATGGGCCAGGAATCTTCTGTCCCTAGTTGCTATTTCATTCCATATTTTTCACTAATAAAAAATTGACATTTGTTAATTTTTAAATTAAAATATAACCCAAAATAAATAGTGAAATCCCGTATGAGAAAAGTGAATACGTGACAAATATTTATTCGTGGAATATAAAACGGGACACAGAATGTGAACGTAGAATTTTTTACCTAAAAAATGTTGAAACGTTTTTTCAATAAACCGAGTTTACCATGAGCAAGCTCTTTGTAATTAAATGTGAAATTAATTGAGCTAAGTCCACATATTAAAATTAAAAGTAAAAATGTTGAAACATTATTAGATTAGTAGGTTGCCCAATCTTTGACAGGCAAAGTCTAGTTATTACAACAACAAGATCCAATAGTTTTGGGCCGACAAATACTTTGTAATCAAAAGTATTCATATGCCCAATTTCTCCAAGTTAGGTGTATCCTCAATCTCCATTCTATTCTTCCAAAATAATTTTGTTATACTACCTATATTTTATTATATAAATCGTTTACAAAATATAATCGTCAAAATATCAATATTACCTAATAAAATACCTTATTTATTATTTTTTTAATTTTTTGCTACACATTTTATGCGACTTATATGAAATGGAATGAGTGACTTGTTTTCTACAATCTGCACCTCTAGTTAGAGTAAAAATACTAACCTGATTGAAGTTAACCGCTATTTGTTTTTTTTCTTCATGTTGCCATTGGCGAACTTAGGGTGGAGCATGGTGGGGCAAGTCTTTCCCCCAATTTTTTATTTTATTTTTTATTTTTTTATTTTAGCCTTGTTTCTATAACACCCTGTGCCGTGAGTATTTTTTAGTATACCCATTTTGAGTCAGATTTTGATTTGATATTAGATTTTGTGGTTCGTGGATTATAGGAATAATACAACTTATATCTTAACAAGTTTGGTTAAAAAATTTACAAGCTTAAATGTATAATGGGATTAAGATGTTTTTTTTAAAAAAAAATTAACAAACTTAAGTGTAAAAATTTGAAATCTTGTGAAATTTTTACTATATGGTGATTATCAAAGATATTGCTGATGACTTATTTTCTATTCTTGTTGATGAATCCCGTGATATATTAATGAATGAGCAAATGTCGGTAGTATTTCGTTATGTGAAGAATAGGCAGGTATTAGAGCATTTTGTTGGTGTTAGTCATGCATCAAATACTATCGAGAATGATATAATATAGAATATTATCAAAAGTATGAAAACACGTATATATTTTTATAAATATATTTTATCAATATTGATTGTTCCCCTCCTGCCTTTAACATCTACGTTCGCTACTGTTGCCACACATATAAGCAATTCATCAATTCCTAGTGAACAAGAAGAAGTTCCAACAAAGAAATGTTGTTTTGCCAGTCTCGAAAGCCATATTAATCTTTTACTACATTCCAAGTTGATTCATTTGAGAATTTCAGATCTTAAAGAAACCAATTAGGCAATCATTACATATCTAAATTCTTAAAAGGACATAATAAAGAGGTCCACCTCTGATTCCACTTATAGTGATTTTTTTTGTACTCTCCCGTCCCAAATTATCTGGTCAACATTTCTTTTTTAATCTGTTTCAAATTATTTGTCCACTTTCTAAATAAAATATTCATTAATTTTTTCAACTATACCCCTTACATTAAATGTTGAAGAGAAAAAAATATAGAGAGAATATGAAGTATAATTAAATTAAAGTATTATTAATGTTTGACATTTTATCATATTTCATTATAAAATTTGATAAAATATTAATTCTAGTATAAAATATAAAATAAATAGATAATTTATGACGGATGGAGTATCTCCCAAGTAACTTCTTCTTCAAATTCAATCAGTCAACAGTGACTCAGTTTCAGGACTAGGTGCGGAATCCACTTTTATTTCTCTCGTAAATACAAAACTCAAAAACAAAACAAAATCTAGCGAATAGTTATTTTTCACAGAATAAATAGTTATTCTTTTTCCAAAAAAAAAATTTACTTCTTTTTTTTAAAAGAAAATCTTTTGTGATCGTTGATTGCAATGGTATGCGGGAATGAAGCATGACTGATATGTCTAACAGTACTCAAAATCACATATTTAGTAATCAAATTCATTATGATAAAATGAATATCACGAAATAACTATATATACTTATACTCATGTTATACTTCCTCCATATCTAAATAAGTATTGTTTGAGCCTTTAACATACAAATTAAGAGAGTCAAACATAAAGTTTTTTTTTTCTTTCTAAAATTACACTAGTCCTTTAATGCTTTTTCACATAATTCAATATACTTTTTTTCTCTCTCATAAGCAAAATTGAAATAAATGTACTAATTGCTAGCAGAACAATACTTATTATGGTAAAAATATCTCCTCTCAAATTACACTTATTTAAATATTGAGAGAGTATTCAAGAATGGAGGGACTAGTATATTTTTGTATCATGAACTTTCACCTTGTGTTATCCCATTATCTATAAATTACTATAATCATCATTAGTGGAGTAATATTCACTTTTATTATGCATTCTTATCCTTGATCCCAATAGATAAAGCCCATTAAGGCCATAATGGCATTGGATTATTCTTCAAAGTTTTGAATTGGTACTTTTTCTTTTTCTTTGCATTAATTATTCCTAGAATAAGGAATCTAATTGGTGTTTCTAGTACAAGTCATGCAATTCATATCGTACTTCAATCCTAATTATTCTCTTTATTTATTCAAGAATGTTTACCATATATTCTTTTTAGCAATGTCTAAATCTATATACCTATGAATGATGCTTGGATTTTTTTTTCATTTTAATCCAATCCTTTAGGCCACCACGATTATTGAAAACATTTTTTTATTGGGTGATCGAAATTCTAAGTATTTGAACAAACTAATTAATTTGGAATTTGATAGACATTGTGGTCTGCTATTAAAAAATCCTGCAAATCTGCGATATAAGCTGTTCTCAAGATGTCTTGAATTAGCAACCTTACTATAAACAAGCCCTGAATAGTCGAAAGTGTAATCAGCTTATCACATAGATCGTTTGACATTAAAAACAAATGTATATATATATATATATATATATATATATATATATATATATATATATATATATATATATATATATATATATATATATATATATATATATAAGAGATTCATTTAATTTATGTTCCATCTATCCAAAATCCATTTTCTAATCTTCCTTTTCTTATTCTAATTCTCTTTTCCTTCCTATACTTCTTACATGTTAAGTAATTTGGTTGTCAATGGAACCAAAATCATCCTATACTACATGCTTTTTATCAATAGGGAACACAAAAGGGGAATGCTAATAAGAAATAGAAAATAAATACTTGTGGATACATGACTCTCATCCTTTATTTTTCTTTTTCCTTAAAAAGTTGGTGCATTTGGAAGTATGGGAAAAGCTTAGTCCTATGTCCATGATATATAGAACACTTTTTTGCATAAAAAAAAGATATGTATAACACTTTTCTTCTTTATTTTTATTTTTTCTCTTTTACTTTTTGGGGAGGGTTGTTGTTCTAGGAAAAATAAATTGTAAAACTACATGGTACACTTATATCTCAAATTAATTAAATATCCATTTTCTAATTTAATTTGAATAGAAAAGAATATTACATTTGGAGCGGCTAGAGTATTTACTAACCACGGGAAGATGGAAACAAGGGACCATGCATTTTTTTTACTTCTAACTGGTAGGTCAAGAGTTCGAGTTATGTTAGAAGGGTGTGGAGAACCACTATTGACGGTCTTCGGAGATTTTTAAGAGTCGTACTATTATTACTGGATCACAGCATTATTTGATCTCTCCTTTTAGTAACAAAATGACCTATTGGAACCTTATGTATTATGGTATAGTGTCTTAATGTAGAACTTTTTTAACTTGGCCCTCAATAATTATCAGCCAAAATATATTTTTCTCTAAAGTAGAAAGGAAAAGCATATGGAGAAAGAAATAATTCTGTCCCTCTCCTTTTTTTTCTTCGTCTGATGTTGCCATCTTTCTTGAATTTTATGTGTGAAAAAAGAACAAAACAAAAGGGAATGATATTTAAACTCCTAATATAGTTTTTTGCGCTCTTTCTTCCTTATTTTATAATTAAAAAGACTTTAATACCCTTAATTATAGTTCTTTTGGAATGTTGGATTTGTTGAGCTTGGGTAGTAAGGTATTTTCACCAATAAAATAAAGGGAGATGAGTGCAAGAAGGTAAAAGAGGAGTGCAAATATCATCTCTGGGAAATGATATTTGTCATGCCTAATTTAGCTTCTTGCACTTTAGATGCACTAGTGGAATAGTTTTAGCTTGGTCTATGAGTAAGTTTAAAACTTATATTCAGACCAATGAGTGCATACACGTAGGACAAAAGGCAATTCGCTCTCTCTTGTGAGTGCCACTTTTGGCCTTTGTGTAATTTGGTCCAAAAGCAAGTTTAAAATTTGTACTTAGATCAATTAGTGCAATACACGTAGGTCAAAAGTGTCCATTCACAAGAAAGAGAATTGACTTTTCATCTTATGAATATTACACACATTGATCTGAATACAAGTTTTATACTTGCTCTATTCCAGTAATGCTACTAGCTAGATACCTTAAGCCTAAAGGCTTGAACATAAAAATTAGGTATTCATCATTTTTTTTGATTTCAGAACTGAATCGATTCTCCTATATTCTTATATTGTTGAGTTACAAAATTATCATTAGGAGGGATTTTGCTGGAATTTCAAATGTGATAAGGATTCTAATTTTTTTAAAAATTATTTTTTGCTAAGTGGTAAGGATTCTAATTCCAAAAGCATATAATTAGATCGGAAGATATTAGAAAAGAGTGTTAAAATAAAAATATTCAGTAAAAAGAATGTTCTCCCACAGAATTAAGGTACTTTTTGTTGAATATTGCCATTGTTTTCTTTATCGGTTATTAACGACAAAGACATTAATCGGAAGTGTCATAGCCAAGTGGGGTTTGGCACTCCCCACGATCGTGAGGTCGCGGATTCGATACACGCCCTTTACGTGGGGTTTAATAAATTCCGTCCTTCTAGAACTCCTTCTCCTGTGAGGCCGCCTCTCTCTGTTAGGTAAAAAAAAAATGCATTAGAATTGATGTGCATTCCATCTCTTGATGTATCTTATAAAGTTTTAGAGGAAAAAAACATTTGTTATGAATTTCTTCTTGAAATTAGTCTCTCAAATCTTACAAGTTTAGTTAGTTAGCATGTACCAAAAGGCTTGTTAATTTATACCTTTATTCTTCAAGCTTCTTTTCCCCCCAAAAAAAAAAAAAAATTGGGAACCAGGATATAAATCGAACCCAAGATCTCTCATACGATACTTAAAAAATGCTTCTAACTAACTAAAGTATTCCTTTGTTACCGTTTCAAGCTTTTTCTCTAGATACATTGGGGAGGGACTTGGATATTGCTGAAAACCAAAGCCTATGACATGAATCACCTGATAATGAGTATTTATAACTAACTGAGTTACTATATTATCACAGTTTGTTGAAGATTTTAGAAATTTATAATTCTGTAATGATGTCAAATCCAGTCAGGACATTTTCTCTCTCAAAAAACTCAATTTCTTAATGGTGGTTTCCCACTTTTCTTCCAACACAATTCGAACTTCTAACATATCAATTGGAAGTGAAGTATCTTACCCCTTGAATTGCGCTTAATTATCAAGTCAGCAAGGACGAAGTCAGGAATTGTCTTTTGGGGGCGAAAAACTACAACAGTATTCCGACACTACCTATAAATAATAGAAAGGAAAAACTTTTGGGGGGGGGAACTTGATAAAAAATTCCGAACTACATATAAAAATTATTATATCTACACTATGGCATATTTGACCTTTCGTGGCACTGAAAAAATGCCACGAAAAGCTATTTAAGTGCCATAAAGTAGGTTTTGTGGCACTTGTGCGATACTTTTTCTAAGTGCCCCCACAAGTGGTGTCGCTTTTTTTAAGGCACTTTATAAGTGCCACAAATAAATTGGTGGCACAATTAGTGGCACTTTTTAAATGCCACAAACACATTGAAAATATGACATATTTTGCGGCACTTTTTGGTAAATGCCGCGAAAATAATTTAATTATTTTTTAAAAAAAATTTGAAATAAAAATTATTTTATTTAAAAATAAAAATAATAACCAGAGGAGGATCCTTAAACATTATCTATAGTCACTCCTTATCAACTATTTAATATTTGTGGGTCGTGAGATTTGAACCATTGACCTCTCGTTGCAAACACTAACGCTCTAACCAATGTACCACAAAGACTTTTGTTTTTATTCTAACCAAATTTATTTATATACCATAATAATAAATTTTATTTAAGTACTTTTAAGTTTGATATTTATATTTATTACTGTTTATTAACAACAACCAACTAGAAATAAAACTCCTTTAAAACAAAAACTGAGTAGAAATAATTTAAATGAAAACTAGATACAAATTTTAATCTTAACATCATACGAATTATAGATAACTTTATTTACTATATTTTCTATTTATATATATTTTTGTTAATATAATGTTTTTTAAAATTTGATAAATGAAATTCAATAACTAGTCATTTCTTTTGTAAAGCTTGAAAATGTTATAAAATTTATATAAGAAATGTAGAATATAGAATATATGAATTTCGTGGAATGTGATTTTTTTTTTATTTCATCTAAAATAATTTTTAAATGGAAAAAATTAATTAATTTCATTTTCAATTAATTATAATTATTTATTATCATTAATAAACATATATCTTATTAACTTTTAATAATGAAATACTCAAATAGTAATATCAATGTTTTTCTTTAAATTACTTTTAATACAAATTTCATTTATAATGTTTAATTTACATTTATGAAATTAACTCGAATGAAATATTATTTGACAATTTTACTGTAATTGCCACAAATTTTAAGGTATTATTTGAAAAATACCACTAAAATTTAACATTTTGATATATTGTCGTAAATTTTGTAGCACTTGTTATAGCAATTGAACAAATGTCACAATTTTTTGTAGCACTTGTTAAAGTTCTCAAAATTGTCAAAATTTTGTGGCAACTCATAAGGCAATTTAAAAAATGCCATAAATTTGGTAGCACTTTATGTGGCAATTGAATAAATGCCACAATGTTTTGTGACACTTGTTAAAAAGTGCCACGAAAATGCGACATTTTCTCAAAATTGCCATAATTTTGTGGCACTTCACGAGGCAATTAAAAAAATGTCTTAAATTTTGGAGTGCCACAAAAAAAAGGCATTTTCACATAAGTGCCACAAGTTAAGTGTCACCAAAACCCAATTTTACTATAGTACTAGTAATATTTTTTAAAAAAATTTGGGGACGGGAATCGTCCCTGAGTCGGGGCTTAAGTGCATGAAGGAGCAACTATTTATTTGCGTGGAAGTTAGGTTTGAGGTTTCCATTAAGATAACTGTGATTAATTATGAACCAAGAGTTTCATTCCCCTTACCATCTTTAACCAATCAATCAAAGCAAGTTTTATCTACCACAATATATAAAGCCTCCACTATATCCATCCCTTTCTCAATTGGCCAACCAACCCCAAAAAAAGCCAACTTCTTGGTGCCATTCTAGCCAAGCAACACCTTCACGAAAACCACGTTAGAAATGAAGCTTTAATTTGAATGAGAAAATTGTTTCTCAAATTGAGAATCATTTTATATGTAAAAGTGGTTTATATGAATTTAAATTACCTTGGTAGGACTATACCCCATGTTCGACTCTCGTGCGTGCCCGCACAACGGGTTCGAATTTAAGGGTCATAAAAAAAACAAAATAGTTTGACTTGTGTGCGGGCGCGACCTGCGCACACAAATTCTGGATAAAAAACTACGGACCTGATCAACCCATGTTTTCAAATTTTAAACCAGCCGAATTGAAGTGGACAGTTACATAAATGGTTTTATAAGAGGCGAATTTATTTTGTTTAAACTGCTGTCTCTAGTTTATAGATGTTTTTTCCAATGATTCTGTACACTATGAAAATTCTTTGCATTTTTTTGTAAATTCGGTGTTCATCAACAAATTCAAATTTTAGTTCATCGGTGGAGCTGTATAGTGCAAATCAGATTCCGCATTTCCGTTGTATCTTGGGAGATCTATGTCATTTTCAAATCTTCAGCAATAATCTAGGATGAGGCGAATCTGTTTTAGACAAATTGTGTCTGACCCAAACCTCAGTTTTGTCTTTATTTTCTTTGTTTCCTTTGTCATTACCGTTACTTTCCTGTCATTACGATTACTTTAATTATTTTCTTAACAAAACCATGCCATAAATGATTATTACATCAAATTAAACTCCTCCCTAATGACTCAGCTCCCATCTTTTCCTTTTCTAATTTTGTTATTAGAAATAGGATATATAATTCTAATATGGACCAGGTCTGTTGGACCTTACGGTTCAGAACTGACCACATCACCACATAATAAGGAGAGAGACAATTATGTAATGATGTTGTCAATTCTATATCGCAAAGTCCACATGGAATTGATCCATATCAGAATTTTCCTTAGAAACATCGAATTGTATTACGCAAATTGTATTATGACAACTCTAGTTTCCTCTTTAATAATCAAACACAATATATTAAAGGACCCCAACAAAAAATTTCATCCCACCATATTATAGCTATGGAATCAAATCTTGAAGAAAACAAAGTAGATGAAACTCATCCAACTTCTTCTTCCTTTTCTTCTTTACCAATTCAATCAAACTTGATTCTAGCAGAGCTAAAATTGCAAAGAGGAATAATACTTCCATTAATTGCATTAAACATCACATGGTTTGCTAGAATTACAATAACAACCTCATTTCTCGGTCGACTTGGCGAGCTCTCATTGGCTGGTGGAATTCTTGCTGCCACAATTTCAAATGTCACAGGTTTTTCAATCTTGAATGGTCTTAGTCTTGCTATGGAACCTATTTGTGGCCAAGCTTTTGGAGCTAAGAACTTTAAGCTTCTCCATAAAACTCTTGTCATGACAATTATAATATTATTATTAGTAGCATTGCCAATTTCTTTTTTATGGATTAATGTAGATAAAATCCTAATTCAATTAGGACAACAAGAAGATATTTCAATTGTAGCAAAAAAATATTTGTTACATCTTTTACCTGATTTATTGATTTATGCATTTTTGTGCCCTCTTAAGGCTTATTTAAGTAACCAAAGCATAACAATTCCAATTATGCTAAGTTCAGCTATTGGATTAGCTTTACATTTGCCAATCAATATAATTCTTTCAAGAGCTAGAGGACTTGAAGGGGTGGCCATGGCAGTTTGGATTAGTGATCTTATAGTGTTGATTCTTCTTGCTATTTATGTATCGATTTCCGAAATGCGAAAAGAAGGGAGTTGGAAAGAAGGAGGAGGGTGGTGGGAGCTAAAAGGATTTGAAGATTGGATGAAATTGTTGAAACTTTGTGGACCTTGTTGCCTTACTAGTTGCCTTGAATGGTGGTGCTATGAGATCTTGTTCTTGCTAAGTGGTCACCTTCCTAATGCTAAACAAGCACTTGGAGTCTTGGGAATTGTCATCAACTTTGATTACTTGCTTTTCTCTATTATGATCTCTCTATCTACATGTGCATCTATACGAATATCGAATGAGGTAGGAGCAAATCAGGCTAGTCGCGCTTATCAGTCAGCATATATTTCTTTAGGAATCAGCATACTTTCAGGTAAGGACGGTATTCAGATAGATCATTAAAAAAATAAGAGTAATATGCAAAAACAGCTCCCAACTATGTTCATAGTTTGCAATTTAGTCCCCATTTTATATTTTTTAATGATTTTGATCACATATCTATTTTATTTCAATGTTTTTAGTCCTCATGCGGCTGAATCTGGTGAAGTTTTGTGATGCGCCACCACATGAGGAGTAAAAATATCGAAACAAATATATACTAATTAAAGTTATTGAAAAAAATATAATGGACACTATGTTGCAACTTTAAGCAAATTACTCGAAAAAATTATTAAATTTTCTCTAATGTTATATATTTTTTTTGTAGAAACTGCCTCCGTAACATGAAGTTTCTGATTCTATCTTTATTCTCAGGTTTTGTAGGTGCTTCAATAATGATAGCAGCCAGAGGAATTTGGGGCCATTTGTTTAGCCATGACAAGGGACTAATAAAAAATGTGAAAAAAATGTTACTAATAATGGCCTTAGTAGAAATATTCAATTTTCCCTTATCAGTATGTGGGGGAATTGTGAGAGGAACAGCAAGGCCACAACTTGGAATGTATGCTAATATAACTGGTTTCTACTTGTTGGCCTTACCTGTTGGGGTGGTTTTAGCCTTCAAATTCCGTCTTGGCCTTGCCGGAATGTTGACCGGTTTCGTGGTCGGGTCAATGTCTTGTTTGATTTTGTTGTTGATTTTTATTATGAGGATTGATTGGGATGAAGAGGCTAAAAAGGCTCGAGTCCGGACCGCGATACCGGAGAAAGTTTGTGAGTGTGAAGATCAGAAGATTAATTGTGCATTAGGAAATCTATGTTCCTATCATCGTTGAGCAAGTAGCTGCACAGTTTCGAGTCATGGGTTTGAATTCACCTCGCATGTGTATGATTTAATTGTTTTTTTTGAGAAACCGGGTGATGGGTCTTATACTCCCCCTTAGGGAGCACGAGTCAACGGGCCTACGACACCCAGCCAGCGAGAGCTACTACTTCCCTCACGGGGCACCCGCTCAACGGGCTTCTACTACTCCTCTGGTGAGGTCCAATCAATTATTGTAATAGAAAGAAAAAAATTTAAAAATAAAAATAAAAATTTGTGCATTAGGAAATGTTGTTCTATCATCTTGACAAGTAGTGAAGTTTCAATTTTTTTTTTTTGATGAATAGTGAAGTTTCAATTTGAATTCCTGCTTCTTGTACTATTTTGAAAGGGTTCTATCTTTTTTCATGTAATATGTAAGTATTATCTAGATCAAATTCAAATTAGTCTTGATGAATGTGGAAATATTCAGGGTTCTAAGCAAAAGAAAGAAAAAGTACATACTATTCAGCTCACTACGTGTTGATTTCTTATTAGTAGTTAGATAAAAACAATTTGATGATTAAGTTTAAAAATTATTCCAATTAAAAAGAATAAACTAATTTAGAGAGCTATTTACGATAGGCGAATAAGTTATTTGGTTATCCATGCGATCGAAAATCAATGATTGAAATTGTATTAGCATCGTATTGAGAAAAATATGCATCGGTATTGTAACAGAATCCTTTAACACGTGAAACTTGAAGTATGTATTTCTTTTTCCTGTTTTCTAGTTCGAACTGAAATTAATTGGGGAATAGAAAAATCAGAACAATTACATAATCAATTTTATATGAGCCAGTTAATAAAAATACTCCTTACTAAATCGAGAGGCCTCTAATTTAATTCTCACCAAGTACATGTCCATCTTTCTACGGTACCCCTCACTCTCCACCCCGACCCCCACTCACAAGAATGAAAAAAATAAAAATAAAACCAAGTTCATACTTCCTTTATTTTATAATATAAATTATTTAGGATATATAGCGAAAATTAAAGAATAAAAAAAAGTAATAGTAATGTATTTTGTTCGTCAAAAATATGAATATTACTCTCTTAAATAGGGCTTGTATACCACTAATTATAGTTAAGATAGTAATATTGGTATTTTTACTAACAAAGTCTTATTTTTCTTTCTTTTTTTTATTAATTTCACTACATGTTATAAACAACTTATGTTATGGAATGGGGTAACATGTTTGATAGAGAACTTTCCTGTCACAAAAGGTTCTTTTAGAAACACAAAAGCATGATAAAAAGGAAAAAAACTCCCACCATATGCGCGGCATTTTTATCAAACAACTCTATCATGATCGACTGTTGCATCACATTGTTAGCTATTTTGACCTGATCGTCCGCTCTTTATGTTGTAAAGCATGATAAACATGACCTGTGTATAAAAATAGAATCCGTTATTTTGCGTGAAAAATGACACAATTTGAGAAGCAGCAATAATCCAAGAATCCATGGATAAGCTCTTCAGCTTTTTGCATTATTTGAAGTTAAAGTTTTAGCCAAAGTCTGGTGACAAAATGATGATTCTTGTGATAATAGTGCAATCGCTAAAGTAGCAAATAACTCGTTCTTATTTCCCCCACTATGACCTACATTACGTTACGGGTCTGACCGTCACGGTCGTGGGTAGAGGCCAATTTCACTGGGCAAAAAATCCTCTGTCCCCATTTGTGTGTGTCCCCGTGTCCCCAACCAATCACAATTCACCATGTGTATATATAATTGAAATAAATATTTATATAGTAAATTCTGATTGGTTGAGGACACGGGGACACACACAAATGGGGACAGAGAATTTTCACCCGTTTCACTGGGCTATTACACTCTTGACTTTTAACAGAGCTTTTATTTGCTGATTAAAAAAAAAAGTTAAGAAGTTAAATAATCTTCTTTCAAAATATAATCGTGTGAAAAATAAGAAGAAAAAAAATTTATTTATGTGGTTGTTTCGTAATTAGTAGTATATAGTATACTAGGGCCTTTTGATGAAACAAAAAAGCTCCAATGTAAGCCATTCTAAAACAACGCTCCAGAGAAATATTTTTTTAAATCGGCTTTATTGAGGTTATTTTAGATTATAAGTTAGATCTAGAAGAAATTGAGAATTTGTATAAATCTTCTATCACATTTATATTTGTTTCCTATCTCAGTAGTAAAAAGCTGCTTTTTTTAGGAGGAACAGATGACCATGTATTGATATCAAAAAATACATGTGATTGTAGAAAATTCGAAAGATCTCCAAACCATTGAGATAAGCACTTAGTCTTCATAGCTAGTTTTGTCAATACATCGACAGGAAAAAAAAATTCTAGGACATGTGCATTGCACAATAACCCACTTCACGCTCACATAAAACCAACCGCTTACATTTAGATATGTGTATTACTGCTATAAGTAGGACCAAAAGAAAAGTTATGAGATGTGAGTGGGTAAGTGTACAATGCACATGCACTCCAACAAAAAAAGTCTATTGCGATATTTGTCATCTGTCGCAATAAGGCAAATAAATGTCGATATAGATTTATACCAACATTTATTAAAAATGTCATGTAAACAGGTACTTTCACCAACTTTTGTAAATAATCGCAACAAGTCGTCTATTCCAACGTTTGTAAATATCGTAAATAAGTAGTTATTACGACGTTTTTAAATAGTCGCAACAAAATACATATTCCGACATTCATAAATTTTGAAACCAGAATGGCCGAGCTAAGTCAAGCCGAGTCGGAGCCTAGACAAGGCGTTGAGTCTAGCCACCTTTGAATAATCGGCCGGAGCCTAGAGACAAGCCGAGTCCTCGAGTCTAACCACTTTTGAATAATATACAATAAATTTTCTACCTACTCAAAGAGATGGGAATTGAACACGCGACCTCCTGCAATGGGCCGCTGAGCTAAATGATCATTTGTTTATCCTCCTATTATATTTATTATAATGGAATTTTGGATTTTGTACATTTACTCATTTTAATCTCTTTGTGTTTTGATTTTGTTATAAATCAAATTAAAATTAATACACTCATTAAAATTTTAATAATTATATGTCTTTAATTTTTCTTTAAAAAATATTTCAGAAACATAATCTTTGTATTTGTGTTTGTTTGAAAATGTCACGAGATCTAACGACAAAATATATAAATGTCGCTATATGAGTCGCAAAAAGTAACAATTTATAACAATATGTAATCTAAATGTCACTAACTAACATCAAATTGTCGGTAAGAATTAAAATTACAATAACTGTCGTTATGAAACATCGTATTATGTAATCTAAATGTCACTAACTAACATCAAATTGTCGATTTTATCAATAATTATTATAACCGACGCTATGAAACGTCGTATAAAATTCAAATTTAGCGATGTTTGTCTAAAATGTCACAAGATCTAACGACATTGTATATAAATATCGTTATATGAGTCACAAAAAGTAACAATTTATAACAACATTTAATGTAAATGTCGCTAACCAACATCAAAATGTCGTTTTGAACAACAATTACTATAATCGACGCAATGAAACGTCGTATAAAATCCAAAAATTGTGACGTTTGCAAAAAGTATTGCTTTAACTTATTCTTTTTTGTTTTAAGCAACGTTAAAAACGTTGTTTTTGTTGTAGTGATGTCACTTCTCTTTGCGGCTTAATACAAGTACCAATTAAAAACGTCTGATCATAAGGCTTGAATTTGGCAAGATATGTATTGTAAGATCTTCTTTTTCATTTCGTTCATCATTCTTTGTACCGTTAATAAAATGATGTCATATGTTAATTCATTTAATTAAAAAATATATAATCTAAAATAAATAGTCAAACTCTTAAAAAAAATAAACACGTGATAGTTATTTTACATGAGATTTTCTGTGACACATTGTGTGATGTTCCTATTATAGTCATGTTCACACTTATGGTTTATCGATTTACTAATAAGGTTTACCATTTTAGTTGAGGTTATATGCACGGAAATTTCCGTGAATAAAATGTCACAGTGATTGTCACAAAGAGTGTCATAAAAAATTCAAACCGCAATCATCTATTAGTTGCATAGGAATTCGAAACAAAATATTTTTTTCCTGGTACGTGGACAATTTGATAATCATAGAAACACGGTCCAAGGTTGAGAAGTTTTAAGTTTACCGTCTAATGTTTCCACCAGTTTACCGTCTAATGTAAAACAACAAAGTAATACTTTGATAAGTGTACTTAACTACCAAAAAGTAGAGATAGAAGGTCTCCAACTATTTAATAATACTAGTAATAGTAGTATATGTTAGTAGCACTTAATTTGGGCATTAATCTTAAAGTCCATTTCTATAGATATTGGACAATTATCGACTTCTAGCAAAACACATCATCATAAACTATATAAGCAGAACAACCACAATTTGGACAGTAGTATAGCTATCACCGACTCTTAATAAACATTTCCTGTCATTAACAAAAGAGTTAGACTCAGTGACGGATGTAGCATAGTGACAGCAGAGTCATATATCCCGGTAAAAAAAAATTAAATTAGTATATATGTTATATTTTGCTTCATTTAGATGATAAATATACAAGTGAACTCATACAAATTTTTGAATTGTCCTATACAGTGTCCTTTATTCCTGGATCCACCATTCGTTAGAGTCAAATTGGAAGAATTTAATATCCTTTTGTCAATTATTCTGTTAGGAATGCCACTGATGGCTTTTGTGCAAGGGTAAATTGCCTACGATCAGGGCCGGTCCTGAAAAATTAAAAATGGGGCATTTCGTATGAACATTAATATTTTTAACTTGTTACAATTTTTAAAATAAACGAAATATGACATTATAAAACTACAAAATATGCTTTCTTCGAGCATTGGTAGAGGCAAAATCGTCAATAATAGTTGGACTATTAGAATAATGGACATGGATGGCTACATGGTAGCTTGGATATTTGGGCTGGACTTAACATATAAACAAGTTATACTTGAAAATTTTTGGGGGCCCTCCTCTGTGCGGTTGCACCACCTCCATTTCCTCTCGGGCCGGCCCTGCCTACGATGCACCCTTTGGGGTACGACTTTTCCCAAACTCTACGTGATTGCTTCATGTACTAGACTACTTTTAAAGAAGAGTTTCCTCGAATAAGAAGGGTTTAGTATCCCTTTCCTTAGTTATTATGTTAGGAGTTTTTCCTCCGCAAGAAAGGTGAGACTCGACTAGGAAGAGTTTAGTATCTCTTTCTTTGGTTATGTACTGTGAGAGTCAGGAATTTGTTATAGGGGAGACGAATTTTTTACAGAAATTTTTTAGGGGGGCCAAATACAACACCCCTGCCCCTATTATGCTCCGCCACTGGTTATGTATTATGTTAGGAGTTTTTTCTCTAGAAGGAATTTGACGGTGCTAGCTGACCGAATAAGTCGTGGACCGTAAGATTAAACTAAACAAAAACCAAAAGAAAAAATGAAGGTTGTACGTATAGATCAGTTCAATACATCTTCTTCCCCTTGTTTTTCTACGTTTTGTTTCTTATCTACTTTTGCCAATAAAAGACATAACACGTTCTTTTATCAGTTTCCTCATTAATTAGTTCTGAAAACTAAACTAATCTTGGCAGTGATATATCCGTGGAAGAAAACTATAAACATCATGGTTTTCTTTTCTTTATTATTTTTTTTTGCCAGGTTTCTTTTGTTATTGCTATATGATTAGGGTTTTGATGAACTAGTGGTTGATACCAACCTGAATTACTCAATTGGAAAGAGCTTAGTGTCATTTAAGAAATATCTCGAGTTTGCATCTTGTGACATGGAAAAAACTATGTTGTTACTTGGAAGCTATATCTCCTGGCGGAGCTGTAAGAACCGACCAAATTATTTGTGAAACATTAAAATGGACATGGACATAAATACCAATCATCTTAAAGGTATTACCCGAAAAAATTCAAGTAGGGGTTGGCGTTGTGAAGCCTCGATGGTATAAGTAAAAGAAATATAAACGTTATATAAGCATGAGTCTAACTCTTTATTGTCACCTTCAAATATTTATTTTGGAATAGGACAATGGTCAGATTCATGATTTTCATTTTGGGACGCGAGAGGGGGAGTGATAATATGGCATCAAGGCGTGGTTACCAATTCGATGTGTGGAACAACGGCTACACTGTGCATGGTGGAAACTAGTTTTAGCATCCCAAACCCTTGTTTCGATTTTTGGCTAGTATGTTGCAAGCACCTAGCAAGAAGGCTAAGATCGCCGAATGTAATAATAAGTATAAATTGTCACGTTCCGTGTCCGAGGGTCAGAAGCACGATTCATGAGTCTAGTAGCACTCACAACAACTTAGCAACCGAACTCGATATGCCAAAATTAATATCCGAGGTGATATCGAATACTTAGGCTCATGATCACAATCTTCTCATACTTTTCCTATGTGAGATGGGGTTCACATTCCTCATCCCCTCCCCTTTTTAGGCTCTAGCGTTCTCGCTAGGCACCCCAAAATATAGTTCAGGACCAAACAGGTGTGTATGATTCTAGAGGTGGCTCTCACCTCGTACGTTATACCACTTAACTCCTACACGTCCGTCTGGTCACCGTGCTATGATATTATAAAGTCACGCCCCGAGCCCACGAGCCTGAGAGCTCACCACATGGACTTGGAGCACCCACGGCCACCTAATTGGCAACCAAACTCACTATACCAAAATGGATATCCCGATGTGACCATGAATACGTAGGCCCATCTTAGATACTAGTAAATATCTTCATATTTTTCCATATGGGATGGGGTTCATATAAATCTATCTATATATACATACAGATAATTGTATCTATATATTTCTTCCATCTTTTTTCTTAGATTTTCACTTTTTTAATTAATTTACTAATTTTTATTGGTTGAGAATATTTAGGTTAATTAAATTAATTAAAAATTAACTTATCTTAATAAAAATTAAATATCAACTTTTATTGGTGCAAAAATGTTAAACTATTTTATTTAAATCGGGAGAGGGGGGATTCGATGCCCCGACATGCAGGTCGGATGCTGCGCTGCATTGCCAACTTCTCTAGTAAGAATTTGACAACTGTTTTCTTTAATTCTTTTAATGGAATGCTAATTTAAATTTTATTTTGGTTGTAAACTCTTAATTGGCTTATAAGAGTATCCCACATCGAAAAGTTACATTGTTTTTTGAGTTTGACAATACTATAAAAGATGGTACTTTGACTTGTTTTGAGTTACAAAATTGGGTTGACATTTTAGCCCATCAAATTAAGGAAGCCCGCTTATTTGCTTCTTATATTTTTTATTTATATAAATATTAGTTAAAGTTTTAACAAATATCCTCTGAATTCCGATCGAGGTTATAGTCAAGTTCGATTTAGCTCAGACTTATGCAATGTTCATTTTTTTTTAATTCTAATGGAGAATTTTTTATTTTCATTGACATGTTTTGAATTACAAAATTACTTTGACCTTTTTTTTTTCATTAAACATTATGTTTCCGTGCATAGCACGGGTCATTAGGCTAGTACTATATAAGCACGAACCTAAATACTCACGTCATTTTGGGATATCCGTTTTGACATAATAAGAATATGATAATAGGGTATGGTTTTTTCTCGATTCAGATTGGTAACTGACCCGATTATGTGACTGATTCTGCAATCGACGGTAATTCCGTTAGGTAATGATAAAAGGCCTCTTACCTACTAACATATATATATATATATATATATATATATATATATATATATATATATATATATATATATATATATACTTTAGTTTAAAATTTATGAAAATATATATAAAAAGTAATACTCTTAGTTTAAAATTTAAAAAACAAATTAAAATGCCTTAAAGAAAAATAAACACAGTCATTTGTTTTTGGAAAATTTTGTTGATGTTTAAAAAATTAAAATGACAATCAAATTGATCAGCATTCGGTAATCCGAGTCGGACGGTATTCGAATCATAAAAATCATAATCAATCGGTACTCGATTCGGTTTTGGTGTTTGTCTTTAAAATTAGGTATCACAATCGGAATGACAAACCGGTCAAAATACTTACCACTACTGCTCATAAAGTAGAACAGTTGTCAAGTAAGAAGTCGAGAATACTGTCAAACTTATGTAAACTTATGAGTCGGATTTCAAACAGCGGCCCGGTGTGTGGAAGGCTTTCAAGACTTTATTTTGTTTTACTTGATTAATTTGACAATTTCAAAGTTAAACGTCACGAATCATCTATCTAAAATGGTCATGGACAAAAAAAAATTAAAGAGAACTCCACATTCGATTCCACTCATAGCTTTGGAATCTTGCATGAGATCCACGAAACCTCGTTTATTAAGAAACTCCTCTAGACATGCGATTTGATTTTATGAAGAAAAAAAGCAAAAAGACTAGCTATCTAAATAATAATAATACTAGAAAAGCAGAACTTTTTCTTTCTTTAGTCAATTCTTGAATTCTTTAAAACTTTTATAGACACTAACAATAAAGAGTAATAATTCTCAGTCACGAAGACAAGGGGCGGGTGGGAGAATCGCCCCCGAAATTTTTAAAAATCCTATTAAATATAGTAAATTTTATATGTATTTCTGAATATTTGATCAAATTTTCCCCAACGTTTCTTTTTTTTTTTTTAGGAGTTTTTATATATAGTTCGGCATACTATTGTAGTTTTTCGCCCCCAACCTCAAAGTTCCTGACTTCGTCCCTGATAATTCTAGTATATCAATCCCAAGCCAATTTCATATTCTTAGCAGTTAGAAAGTATAAAATCCATGAACTAAAAATTAATATCATATACTTCTCTTCTATAGTAGTTGGCTGGGTTTTTTTTTCCATCTTTTTTTATTAGATGATCTTGTTTGGAATTTCACCAAATTTATCGTAAACCCGACAATTATGTCAATGGAATCCAAGAAAGAAGAGAATATAGCAGAAAAAACATATATTGATCCTCCTCTAACCACAATTCTTACCGGAAAATCGCCTAAAAACTTGATAGGATTGGTTCTTGCAGAGCTGAAAGAGCAAAGAGGAATAGCTGCTCCATTGCTGGTATTATATGTTACTTGGTACTCGAGATACATCATCACAACGGCATTTCTCGGGCGGCTCGGGAAGCTTTCATTGGCCGGTGGAGCGCTAGCTGCCACGCTTTCCAATGTGACCGGTTTCTCAGTCTTAAACGGGCTCTGTGCAGCCATGGAGCCGATATGCGGTCAGGCCTACGGAGCTAAGAACTATAAGCTTATTCACAAGACCCTTGTCATGGCAATCACTTTATTACTAGTAGCAACATTGCCTATTTTTTTCTTGTGGATCAATGTTGACAAAATCCTAATTCAATTAGGACAACAAGAAGACATTTCTTTAGAAGCCAAGAAATACTTGTTACATCTTCTTCCTGATTTAGTCATTTATGCTTTCTTATGCCCTCTTAAATCCTACTTAAGCTGCCAAAGAATAACGGTTCCCGTTATGCTAAGCTCAACTCTTGGACTAGTATTACATGTTCCAATCAATATATTACTTTCAAGAGCCAGAGGACTTGAAGGGGTAGCTATGGCAGTTTGGATTAGCGATCTTCTAGTTGTTATTATTCTTGTTGTTTATATCTTGATAATGGAAATTATAAGTCGAAAAGAATGTACCTGGAAAGAAGGAGGCTGGTGGGAACAAGGGCTTCATGATTGGAAGAAACTGCTGAAACTTTGTGGACCATGTTGCCTCACCACCTGCCTAGAATGGTGGTGTTATGAGATCTTGATGTTGTTCGCTGGTCGACTTCCGAATCCCAAACAAGCAGTTGGAGCCTTGGCAATTGTCATAGACTTTGATTACTTTCTCTACGCGCTTATGAGTTCTTTAGCTACATGTGCATCCATTCGCGTATCAAACGAGATAGGAGCGAACGAGGCTAGTCGCGCTTATCAGTCAGCAAATATATCTTTGGGTATAAGTTCATTTTTCGGGTTCATAGGGGCATCAGTGATGATAGCAGCCAGGGGTATTTGGGGAAGATTGTTCACTCATGATAAGGAAATTGCAAGAGATGTTAAGAAGATGCTTTTGATATTGGCAGTGGTGGAAGTTTTTAACTTTCCTTTACAAGTTTGTGAGGGGATTGTAAGAGGAACAGCAAGGCCAAAACTGGGATTTTATGCTAATGCAATAGGCTTCTATATTCTTGCAATACCTGTAGGAGCTGTTTTAGCTTTCAAAGTCCATCTTGGACTTACCGGAATCTTGGTCGGGTTCTTGGTTGGAGCCATTTCATGCTTGATTTTGCTGCTGATTTTTATTATGAGGATCAACTGGGATGAAGAAGCATTCAAAGCAAGAACGTTGACCTCAACTCGGGTAGTAGCTGATGATCATGAAGATGTAAAGAATCTTGCACAAGAGTGTTAACAGCTAAGAACAACTTTTAGCTAATTATTATAAGCTAAGAGCAGTTTATTTTGCCTAAATTTGATGAATATAGATTAACCTGAGGCAAACTATAATTGTTTTGGCTACTAGATTTTTTAGGGTTTTTTGTACTGCTTTTACCTCTTCTAGTTGTTGATCAAAATTAACCTTGGAATTGACTAGAGCTATTAAGTTGTTGCATTAGTATATACTCCGCGCTCTTCATAATATAAGGCCTTTTTGGTTGTTTTTCCATAGATTACTAACAAAATAGAAAATCGGAGAATTATATTTATGGGTGGTTTGAGATATATTTTAAAATACTATCACTTGTGACAAGGAAAATTCTCTTATTTATAATTCTGATACTTTATGTTTTTATAAATCTAAAATCCACAAAACTTTTGTCAGTGGTAGTTCCTTTGGCCTACTCATACAGTTCTGGACGACAAAAATAATAATATATAATACTACGTCGTTTTCATAATATAAAGCCTTTTAGGCTTCGCATTTCTTTCCAAAATACATGGCTTTTCCAAAAGTCACCCTCACTCATAAACCGGGGAAAGAGGGTAGGTGGTTACGAGTTAATGATGATAGATTAAATTACTTAAGGGTATAATAGGAAAATACCTCTTGTTTTTTCCTTTTTTCTTAATTTATGCTAAAGTATCTCAAAACACAAGGGAATAGTATCCTCGAAGAGTTTGGGTCCAGTGCGGAACAGACATTCTATCCACAAATGTGAAACCATGACTAATAGCTAGCTAGTTATTCAGTTTTAATACCTATTCATCATTATTTCGCATATACAGACATAACACTCTCGTTACACTCTGGATCCGAGTTCATCCACAAGCCCTATTATGAGAGTATATACATTTTACCATTTCTTTCCTTTCTCATCGCTAGGGAAAATCGCCTGCGGTGGTTTGGACATATAAAGAGAAGACTGAGTGACGCTCCATCGGAAACTTGAAGGATGGAGTTGTGAGGTAGAGGGAGGTAGGGAGAGGCCGAAGAAGGTTTGAAACGAATTCATCAAGAATGATATTGATTTGTTAGACTTAGAGGAGGGTATGACGTTTGATAAAAGGAAATTGAGAGAATGTATTCGTGCGAATGAGAACACAGAAATCCTATATTGATTCATGTAGCCGACCCCAATTACTTGGGACTAAGGCTTTGTTGTTGTTGTTTCCTTTCTCATCGTTATAGAAATCTTTCCTACTGGGCAATTTCACTAGATGCTAAATCTATTTCTTCAAACAAAAATACAAAGGAGAAAAACTTGATTCCAAATATTGTACAAAAAAAGACTAAATCCTTTTTTTTAGATAACGCATCAGAACACGGAATTTATGATTATAGACTTACCTTTGTTGCTGCTGCTCAAGGCCTCTGCTGCTGCTATGCCACTGATATGTCAAGTCGTCGCTGGAGCTAAGAACCTTTAAACTTCCTCGGAAAACCCTTCACAGGTACCAAAATACTAATCTCATTGGGATCAAAGAAGCAAAACAAGGCAAAATACTAATCTCATCACATGAGGAAGTTAAACTATGATCAAGAAACTCGAAAGAAGATTCCTGTAGGAGTAAATGATGCTGTCATTATTCATCTTTGCTAAATCCAACCGTAGCAGAGAGGAGGGCAGCAAGGAAATTTCAAGAACTCTAATTTATAAATTTAAAACGGAAAAGGAACAAATAAAAAAGAACAAACTGAAAAGGTGCAAGATTTTATCAATAAAGAACTGCAATCTCAACAGTAAATGAGCACGGCATAAATTGTAAAACTTGTTGAGTCATTAAAAAGAAATAAGAATGAATTAAGGATTAATAAATACTAATCATCGAGGAATCCGGGTTCCGAAATTTTGGATTCAAGTTCTTTAGCTTTCTCATTATTGAAGCCAAAGGTAGCCAATATCTTGTGACCTGGTGATTCTTCTTGTGACCACACTCCGAGCAGCAAGTGACTAGTTGTAATTTCCCCATTATCGCCTGCATTTCATGCATAAAACTTCATTAAGAAAGATGGACAGAAAATCATAAAATGCAACATATTCCGTTTCCTTAACAACATCAGAGAGTTTCTCTGCTGATGTGGATGAATTTGTACCACATGGACATTGGGTCATGGTCCATATCAGAATTTTCCAAAAAGATTTCTAGTCGTAATTTCTCTAGTTCATCAAGTTAAACCGATTCCACTATAAACACTTCATCGACATATTCTTTTACCTATCCATCAGCCGGGGAAAGAAATATATGAAAATTCTTATCCAATAGATCTTTCCTAACTTATGCACAACGCTTGGTAGCAATATTCCTCAAGCACTTGGTCGTGGACACCGACACATATCCTGTTAAATATATCAAGTTTGAAGGGCAGCCTTCTCTTACATATAGTTGGCCTGTGCCGTATAATTTCTAATGTTCTTCTATACTGAATGAGCTAATTACATCCTATAATTAAGAGCCACACAAGGTGATCAGACCCAAAGTTGATCAACAGAATTCAGAAGCTGGATCTTTTCAATGATTAAACTAAAATGCACAATCAGGTACTCTTGAGTAACATGTGGATAGATTCACATATAGCTTTTGTAACAAATAAAATGCGTCGGGGTAGCTGATAAAATAGAAAACAGAGACAAACAAATAAAATCATCCAGGACCGTAAGAACACACATTGAGGATAGTGCATGGTAAAAATTGCACCAATCAGGATTCAATCAACTATTAAGACCATTTAACTTCATTGCACAAGCTTGTTGAATATTCATTTCGTCTAGCTTGTTGATCACTTTATATTCAAGGTATGTAAAGAATATCAACGAAACGAAATATGAGGTAATAGGAAAACTAAACCAACCACTAAGCAGTTAAAGAAGACTACCAGATTTAAGTTTTTCATCCATAGCCCAATCAAGAGCTTTTTGAGCATCTTCGGTCAAAGGAGGATGCTCAGGACTGAAAAAATACATGTCTGCTTTTCCAAGTAACTTGACTGTCTCCTCGCGCACTTTCAAAAGTGTAATTCCATTTGCGCGCAAGAACTTTGAAGCAAAATTTGTTCCTGCCCGAAAAATAATAAGAATCATCATAAAACAAGAAGAAGAGATCATCCAGTAAATGCATCTGCTTACCTGAGAAATAATGAGAATTATTACGCAGATCAATTTTGATAAGTTTTCCATAGAAATGATCCTCAAACATTTCAAGATTAAGACTAGACACCCACGCTTTCTTCAACTTATAAACTGCTGTAAACTTAAGTCAATAAATAATTACTTGGCAAACATGAAACTTGTATGAAGAAGAACAAATGCAACAATAACATAACTCATTAAGTCCCCAACAATTGGAGGTATGGGCGGGATTGAATAGGAGACAGACACGACTTTTGACCAGTGTTGCAGAAATCGCTAGTCGCTAGTCGGGCGGCAGACCGGGGACTAGCGACTAGTCGGCGACCATACATTACAATGTATTTTTTAAAATTCTGTTATCATATATATTATACTGCAGAATAAGATGAATCAAAGCAGAAATAATACATATTTTTTTCTTGATTTGTCATCACAAAAATTAGTACAAAATTTTGAGCAGGAGAAAATATGTTTTTTTTTTTAATTTCTCTGCCCAAAACGACGTTGTTTTGGGCAGAAAATCGAATTTTTAAAAAAAGTCAACCGACTTATGACCGACTAGCCCAATTTTTCACTCGATTTTAGAGTTTTCTAATCAGTTGGGGGCCGACTAGCGACTAATCACCGACTAGTCGGCCGACTTTTACAACACTGTTTTTGACAATAAACGCACAAAGGGGCTGCCCAAGAATACCACCGGAACGGATGGACTAGAGACTGGCATAACCTTTGACAATGAATGCACAAATTGACTGCTCACAAAATATCACTGAAACAGTAGTCCTCTATAACCCCCCAACGTCATGTTTGCTACGGAATCATACCCTCAAATCAAAGCCACAAAAGGCATCAGAGAAGGCAGACGCAAGAACCATTAAAAAGACAAATGGAATAACTAACCCTCAATCAAGATTCCCATAATAAGAGCTTCAGTTCCAGTTGTTGGGTACTTGAGCTTCCTTGCTTCCAATTCAGACATTGCAAAGGACTTTATTGCCTTTGATGACCATCTATAATTCAACAATAATAACCTCTATAAAATATAAATAAAGTAGAACACAACAGAAATCAGCTAACACTAATTAACCAATAAAAACACCAAATATTTACCCACTTGGGAATTTTTCCACTAGAAGGAGAAGATGCCCTTTCTGGATTCCTGCAACAAAACTTACAATCCCAACATTATCTCAAATTCAAACAAAAATCCCAAAAATCAACTCAAAAGTAGTCCAAGATAGAAAATTTACAATATTATATCAAATTCCAATAAAAATTCAACTGAAAATAGTCCAAAGATAGAAACTTTACGCAGTGGGGAGGCTGAAAAACGACGGTGGCTTTAATTTTACGGGGTCTTTCTATAAAGGGTCTGAAATTGGGGGAGTGAAGTGAGAATTCGGTCGTGATTCTTCCGAGCCATGGACTTTGAATTGTATGTAATCTTAGGCTGTTTTGAGCTGAGTAAATCGGTTTGAGCTGCCGGAAAATTGTAGTGGCGGAGGTAGATGACGATGGTGAGAAAGTGTGAGCCGCCATTTTCTTGGTAAGAATAATTGCGTTTCTGTTTCAACAAAAATTGTTAATTGGATAGGACGTGGAAGAATTGAGGAAGACTGAAAGGAAGTTGTGACTTGGGAACGGCAGCGTTTTACTGGTGTCGACTCAACAATAGCACCGGCAACGGTCCGGTTATGTCAAACTATCAAAATTTAGTAATTATTGGGTAAAAACATTGACTAAAATATTTTTTCGGACATTTTTACTCTTATGGTTGGGTAAATTTCCTTATACCAGCAAGGGGTAAGATAGTCATTTAACATCCCTCAATTTAGGGGTTTAAGATTTCTATCCCCAAAATTCTAGTAGTAAAACATTTTCTTTATTTTTTTTATTATGGACAGATGATTCAAAATTTTGAACGGCTCAAGATTTTTGGGGGACACTTATTATGATTTAAGACAAGTGTTATATTTTTAATGACAAATATTAATTAGAATAAGACACATGTTACAGTTTTATTACAAATATTTATAAGAAGAGAAATTTTTTGAATGGAATTTAACATTTATACGAAATATTAAATAGATGTATAAAAAATATTTCATATATATTGAATTTAAAGTGTTGAGAACTTTAACCGCGACGCACAAGCGAAAGCCCAATGTTGTCCTTGATTGTTGAGGTAAGCTCGTTGAGATGGGCTGCAAAATGACTGAATTGGGCTTAATTTTAGGTACCAAAAGATGGAATTTTAGGTATATTCCTCACTCTATTTTCTCTTCTTCCAGATTCTTATTTCTGAACATGAGCGGAGTTAAAAGTTATACATAACTCTTCCTTTCGTTAGTAATTGCTTGAATTGAAAAGGGTTGTTCAGTACTTTTATTTCACGTGAGAAGCCCTCTAGGCCCAATCCATTACCAAACCATACCGTCCGAGGTTGTTGGAAGAGAAAGCCAGGTTATGAATATGGGCTCTGCAGTCTGTTGTTCTGCTACTATTTTTCTCCAATCAAAACCTGTGGCCCTATTCAAAGATAGTTCTGATATGGATCAGGTTTATTGGAACATGTGACTCAGAACTGATCATATTACAAAAGAATGAGGAGAAATAATTCTGTAATAATGTGGCTTATTCTGAACCACACGTTCCATATAGATCTAATCCATATCAAGATTTTTCACATTCCAAAGTTGCTCATCCGACGCATCCCAATTCCTCCCCTGTTTTTGGGACACATCGCTATCTTTTAAATATTTTCTTTTGTCACCGTCCCGTCGCTAACCACCTTAACGAACAAATATGAATTGCAGAATACGGTAAAAATCGACTGTCTCCGTTATTTGTCAAGTTTGATGTCATATGTTATATATTAATTTTTTAATTAAAAAATTTTAATATAAAAGAAAACAGTTGAAACCTCCCGAGAAAAATTAACACATATCAATTTCTCATTATTGGGACAGAGAACGAAATACAAAATAGGCATAAGCCTGCAGAATATGCCTAAATGACACAAAGATTTCCAAACTCTACACTTGTACATACAGCATGCCCTACTTTTTTAATAAGATTTGAACCCTCATGATGAGCAGGTATTATTTCAGTTAGTCTCATCGTTTACATCAAAAGCATGCTCATTGCAACTTGATGTCATATGCTCTATATATATTTTAATCGGATTAGTTAAGAAACTCTAAATACTAATTCACCAAAAAAAAAATTTGAACCCTCACATTGCCATTATCAACAAATTTACTTTTAGTCCACAACTAAACTGTGCCGGAAGACATCTTTTAATACTTGCACTACAGCATTTGAACCAAGGAAGAATGTCATGTGCATCTCTTGTGCACAAAAATGCGTTACTCACGCCCCACATGGTCTCCACTCTCTATCCGATAAAGAATTTGGAGGATATAAATTAAGGTGATCCAGCGGCCTTACCAGGTGAGAGGGTTTGTCTTAACTCATCACAAGAAGCCACCCCACATTGGAGGGTTGAAATTTTCATACATGCTACTGTCAATATTTAATGTTGCGTCTTTATGCATAATCTACCACTCCGGAACCAACTGAGTTGCATCTCTGGTTATATATCACGTCAGCTGTCCCTTTCTTTGGCCTCTTCTTCTTTCTTGGCCTTAGGGAAATCTTTTTCTTTTGTTATACAGTGGACTTTCATTGTCAATTAATTGGAAATCAGACCCCAATCAACTGCCGTTTTATTACACACTGTATTTATTGTTTGAGGTACAATTAGAATCTGCCTAAGCAGGGGACGAAGTCAGGATTTTTGGTGTTTGGATCGAAATTGTAACAGTATGTCAAACTATATATAAAAATGATAAAAAAAAAAAATTCGAAGGCGAAACTGATAAAAAATTTCAAACTACATATAAAATTTTTATATCTAATAATATTTTTAAAAATCTCGAGTCAATTGTCTCTAAAAAAAACTTTGCAAATATGGTCCCATTCTTAGTTGCATGTCACTTAATTTTGTTAACAACTTTTACTATGTACCCATTTTGATTTGCAATATCAAATGTCCCAATTTTTCTTATTAATTAATTACTCCCCCATTCATTCCTAAATATAAGACTTTTATTACATGTTGCGAAAATTAAAGAAGTAAAAATTAAGATATTTTTATAATTAAAATACTAGTATTACTCTCTTAAATGACTTGTATAATTCTATTTAAGAGAGTAATATTGATATTTTAATTACAAAAACATTTTAATTGTTTCTTCCTTAATTTTTGTTATATATAATAAAAGTCTTATATTTAGGTAGGCAGTACAATCATAATAACTATATCAAAAATTTCAAAAATTGACCATTCAAAGGTTTGTGTAAAAGAACAGATGCCCCCTATGTTATTTAGAATTGGGTACGGGTGTCGCATACGGGTACATATAGGTGTCATATGCTTAAACCTAAAAGAGTAAGGATATTATGACACTTCAAAAAATTCGATGTTGGTACGTGGATCTATCAATAATTAGGGGTGTATATACAATGAAATTAACGAAATAACTACATTTTATAAAGGGAAATAGACGTATAATTTGGGAAATATGCATGTAGTATCCTACTCACTATAACATGATAGTGAATAATATCACCCTTGGAAATACACATACTCTCTGTCAAAGTACTCAATATATTTTGACAACGTCTAATAAGAATCACATACCTGTACCCATGACGTATCGTGCCGACACAGATGCAGCAATCAAAATAAAATAGTTCAGGTAATATAGGATGTACTTATTTTCGTATGTTTGGATTGAAACTCAATTTGAAATGTATTTATTTTTTATGAGATTTACGGTTGAATTTTATGAAAGAAACGGTGAAGATTTAAAAGGTTTGGCGACCCTCATAACTTCCAAACACCCTTCCAATTAAGTCCTCCCAAACTTGGTTGTTTAATGTCTTCACGAGAAAGTTGTTCAATTCTTCTTCAAACCTCTTAATCTTGAATATTGGCATTCATGACCTTGCGAATAACTTGAGGAACTTGGTTCCCATCGTGAACCCTTTAAAGAAATAAATAAATAAAACACATTTTCTTCGTATACCAATTTGCTAGTGTACGTGCTGCTCCTAGGAATGATGGGGTAGATTTGGGACGGGTATCTCAATATTCGACTTTGTTTCGCAAAATTGACTCATCGTCCCACCTTGCCCCGTGATTCGCCACGGGTTAAGAATCTTCGCCCCGTGCAGGTCGGGTCAACCTCGTCCCGCCTCGCCTAACTTTTAAAAAAAAATCACATAAATAACATACAAAAATTGAGATAGAACCTACAATATTTTTTAAAACTCAATCTAACAATAATCATTCTTCTTGGGCAAAAAAAATAAGGAAATCATAACTTAAAGAGGGGAATTTTAGATGAATAGCATTCATATAAACACAATTAATACTATAATATGGACGGAGCGGAGCATATCAGATATTAAATAATATCCAACCCCGATTTACCATGTTTACTAGGCATGTCAAATCTGCCCCAAATAGAACTGTTCAAATCAGGACGGGACGAGTCAGATCAAAATTGCCATTCCTAGCTGCCCATGAGCACGCCAAACCCTTTTCTATTTAGGATCCTCTACTATGTATGTTGATTTTATTTATACATAAATTTTGTCTTTTATGTATTGACACAAAGGGAAATTAAGTTTCTCCTTTTACTAGCACATAAGAATTTTTTTTAAGCAGTGTAAAAAATGAATTTGGGTTTAACTCAATCCCTCAAAAGTTAGTTCAAAAGGGCGAAGCTTGCCCTAACCATATAAAGAGAAAATATGGTATTGTACAAACCATATAATGAAAAAATATGCACACAAACTAGTCGATGTGTAATCTTTAATGTTATGAAATAAAAAACAATAATTGAAGAGAAACAGATCGAAAACTATAAAGAAAGACACAAAAAATTATTAACCTAGTTCGTCAAGGAATTGACTACGTCGGGGTGCTGTCAAGCCATGATATTTCACTATATCGAAATAAAATATGTAGGTTAAATAGGTAGTCTACTTCTAAGAAAAGACGAAGTCCTAATTACAATTTTACGTGTACTGCCCATGAACATAAAAGCCTCTAAAAAATTGGCTCGAGCTTCCCGCCCCCAACCCCTGGCCAACTCACCGACGAGTTGGAGCGCTGTTAACGTGGACGTGTTTAGTACTTCAGGCTCCATAACCCAACATTTAAAACACACCCTCATGGTCAAGGTTGCACATCTGGACGGTAAACAATACCATAGGTCCAAATCGAAACTAGGTGTCTTTGTCATATGTTAAGAATAGACTTGGGTTTGTTGGTCACCATCACTTGCACCTTATTTTTTATTCATCAAAAAAAAAAATATAGATTTGGGTTTAACTCAATCACTCAAAACGTACTTCGAAAGGAGAGAGTTGCCCAAATATATAAGGAGCAAATATACATACAAACTAGTCGATGTGTAATCTTTAACAAGAAGCAACATGTTGTGGTGGGGTTTCTGGAGAAGATGCATTTCAACTACTTAAAGCAACATTCATATTCAAGAGATCCAGGGGAGAGTTGCCCAAACATATAAGGAGCAAATATACATACAAACTAGTCGATGTGTAATCTTTAACAGGAAGCAACATGTTGTGGTGGGGTTTCTGGAGAAGATGCATTTCAACTACTTAGAGCGACATTCATATTCAAGAGATCTACTTGGGGGAAAAAATGACCTAGATCGAGTTTTGTGCATGGTTCATTTGGTTTCTTCTCCACTAAAATTGACAAATGCCTAGCTCATAGCTAGGATGGTAGAGATGATTAATTCAGTTAGCTTGCAATTGGTACATTGAGTAAGTTGGAAGTTTTCAAAGGGTCGATAAAGTGTTCAATGATTGCGAGAAAAAAAAAAGTTTGATACAGACATGTGCAATTATAACTTCTACTATATTGTAGCACGAGGTTCACGGGCTTTAGCAACAAGTCCATTGATCACTAGACTTTGGTGACACCATTTCTCAAGTTCCTAGAGTCATAATTTTTTCTTTTTTTAATTAAGGGTTAAATTACGAAATATACTAATTTATCAGGTTTAATCCTCTTTTTTTAAATTACAAGTCATGTACTTTAGTGTTACATTCTTACTTTTTTTTTGTTGAGAATATAGATAATAATATATTAATATTAGAGATTATATGTGATTGAAGAAAATTCGGAGGATCTGATTATTCCTCGTAGCTAGTCTGACCAATACATTCTTACTTAAATGTTATTTGATGATACTTATATAAATTTCAGAAGATTAATATTCAGAGTGAAATATAACATCTACAAGGATTTTCTATGATATTCTTCTGACCTTAAGAATTTTCTTTAAGAAATAAAAGAAAAAGGAAGAATGGTTATAATTTATAAGGAGTAGATGAGTTAAAGTAATGTGGTAGAATAACATGCAAAAGTTCATTTAATGAGATGGGAAAGCCCACATTGATGGTTTTGTAGGTCACGTACGTGAAGTAATTCGTGTGGGTAAGGAGGCTTAATTACTACTCGCTCCGTTCCAAATTATATGTTTACTTTGTATTTTACACGGGTTAATATTTCATCAAATTCTATAGTTGAATATGGTAAAATGTCAAACATGACCCTATATAATTTTAGTCACAATTTAATTTTATCTTCTCTTCTCTATATTTTTCTCTCCCCAACATTTAATGTAAGAGATAGTATTGGAAAAATCACCACTATTGAACTCTCTATTTAGAAAGTGGACAAATAATTTGGGATAGTTTAAAAAAGAAATATGGAAAAATAATTTGGGACGGAGGGAGTAGTTTACTTTGGTGCACGTGACCTAATTCTCATGAGAATCGGATCGTAGAATTTGACGACTAAAAGGAAAATTTGAGTTAAATTCGAAAAAAATATTATTGGAGGAGAGAATCGGATAGGAGTTTCAATTCCCAATCATCAATTATCCTTTATTCTCATCGATGACGACTATTTTGACATTAATTTGGTCTAAAAATACGCCCTAATCAATTTTGGTGGTTAGGTAACTAGATTTTTTATCGATTTTGCAGTAGATGAAATATTATTAGTATAAATTTATCATAAAATAATTTAAAATAGTTTTGTAAGGTATTCTGAGGTTTACGAGTTTTTGATCCATTTTCGTTTCGAATCAAAAATCCGATATTGACAACATTTCTCATGACATGTGGAATTTTATAATTTCAATTGGATTATGGTGCTGATAATACTTTTTTTTCAATATCTTAAGATCATTTAATTTGAAATCCAAGAAATAATCGTTCTAACGATTAAGATAAAGTTCCGAAATAGCTATCTCAACCTTTAGTAGAGGTGAAAGACGAAGAACTCGTATTTTCTTCTTTTTTAATATACACAAAAAAAGATTAAAAATGCCTTATATTTTAACAAGAGGAATATTATATAGATATTATTTGGATGCTTTTTTATATAATATACTATTTGGACACTTACGAGGTAGTTTACCAATCTTTGTTGTAATAATAAACATATGATGAGACAAATTCTAGATTTCTTCATACTTAGTGAAGATACCTTTTTATTTTTTGGGTAGAAACATAGCAGTTCATACTTTTTAGTGAAAGAGATTTGGCTCATCATATTTACCAGCGTTTAGATGATCAATTCGAGGAGAGGGAGGGAAACACATGGAAACAAATATTTTTTCTCAATTTATATCTCATAATTTATTTTATCCGTAGATACTTATTAAGTGTCACCTTTTTTTTTCTAAGATTCCATCATTTTTTTAATTTTTTTTAAAAAAGAAACAATGATATTTGACAACTTGTTATTGGTAGAACAAATAATGACACCAAAATCACTAATGAAACAAAAAATTAAAAATTCCGATATAGACCTGATCCATTTGGATTTTGTGGTCTGAAACATTCTTTATCATCACAAAAATGTTTATTTACTCATTCTGTAATGATATAGAGCATTTTGAAACACAAAATTCATTGACCAAGTTTATGACAAAACTATCCAGATATAATTTTATTGGAAACCCATAGGATTCACCGGAATATACACCAAAGGACAGCTAATATGGAGCAATTAGCATGCAAGTAATTCCAATGTTTACCCACCCATAATTCCCAGGTTAGTAACTCTTGTTATTGGAATTATGAGCGCTAATAGGCACTGGCGGAATTAGGGGTAAGGTGACAATAGTTTCTCAATATTTTTTTAAGTACTAAATTTTTTACAGAAAAGAAATATTGTTTTCTTAAATGTTTTTAAATATATATCATATATCTCGTCCCTTCAAACTTTTTCTTAAAATTTAATAATGTCCTACATTTTTCTTAAATATATAGGTTCTTGTTACGGAAAAATTACTCCTAGAAAATGTGCTACTCTTTCCTGTAAATCACTGTTCTAAATACACGAAGAACTGAATGGCGTGGTTGCGCTGGAACTAAGGTTTCTTCACCAACTATAAATAAATTATTCACCAACAAAGTTGGCTAAGTTGGTAAGGATTTGACACGTCCTTGCAAAGGTCAAGTGTTCAATTCCCGCAGCCGACGTGAGGGGTGTGTTGGTGGGTGATTTGTAAGTACTCTTCTAAGCGACATATGGTCCCTAGGGCCTGTCCTGACCTGTGGTGGTGACCGGAGCCGAACGCACCCAAATTTTTATTTACTAAAAAAAAAAAAAAAATTATTCCACCATTAATTGCAGCGTCTCACTTGCTTCCTCTTTAGTGACATTATTGATGAAACATTAGTCTAGTGGTTAAAGTTGAGGCATCATGACGTATAGTTTAATAATTCAAATTTTCCTCCTCACATCTTAAATCCTCTTATTTCTTATAATAGATATATTCTCTCTCTAATTAATAAAAAAAAATATACGCACTTCTCTTCATTTACAAAAAAAAAGAGAAAAAATCACCTATTTTCTTCGGCCTCCTATTATTTTTTCATAAAAAAAGAAATATTCATTTCTTCAACTAATTTACTTATTATATTTCGTCCCATGTTGTCTTAAATATGGAGAAGACGGAAGAAAATGTATATGAATTACATTCGTTAAATAACAGATGTCTTAAATACGTGTACAGTAAGATTTTTTACTAATTGACAGATATTGTCCAATTGAAAAAAAATTACTTTTCTAATGCAAAAGTGAGAAAACATATATTACTTGCAAGGCAAGACCAGGCCAACAAGTTAACTTTGCCTTCTGCTTTTTTTTTTTTTTTTGTTGAGCGCTCGAAGGCGATTGTCCCCGAAGGAGAAGAGCGGAGAGTACTCTAGATAGGGAAGATTGAAGCATGCCCATGCCTGGGGAGGGAAGATAAGCCTCATAAAGAGGAGAAATTATTTGCCCCATTATGAGGAGATATAAGAATCGAACACGGGACGTCCTCCCCGTGTTCGGGTAGCCTTACCACTTGGGCTACCCAATTCCCATCTTTGCCTTCTGCTTACGTTTACGAAATTGTATAATTTCTAAAAAGACTTTTGGTCGGCTCCATTTTGGACTAGTAACTATAATTATTATTATCTTGTTTAGGATATGAAACAAAAATCAAGAAAACAAAAAATAAAGTATTTTGTTAGGAAAAATATCAATATTACTCTCTTAAATAAATTTTGTATATCAGTGATTCTATTTAATAAAGTAATATTAATATTTTAATTAAAAAATATTTTATTTTATATATTTTTTTAATTTACAACACATGTTCTAAACATAATTAATATGTAGAGTTTTATATTTTGATTTCAGTCAATATTACTCTATTAAATATGTCTTATATATCATTAATTGTATTTAAGATAATAATATTGATATTTATATTAAAAATATCTTATTTTTTATTTCTTAATTTTCGTGAAATGTCTTAAATGACTTATATTATAGAATGGAATGAGTATCATGTGATCACCCTATCTTAAGAAACATAATTAATTAATTTAATATTAACTGGAGATTTGCAAGAAATCTTTCTATACTAAATTGTGGTGCCGCTGTTTTAAGGGAGTAGTAGTAGTAGTATAATACTTCTTCAACTGCTTTAATAACCTTAGATCATTTATCTCGCCATTTATATTTATTTACTAAAGTCTATTTGATAATTGGCTTAAAACGTAAAAATTAATTGATTAAGAGATTTATTCAATTAAGATCGTTTGATAATAAAATAATTTTTTTTTAATATATTCAGACTTTTTTATTTTATTTTTGGAGAAAAATATATTCAGACTTTAGAATTATCAAAAGGCGAAGCATAATCGTGATGGCGCGTAATTTTAAAAAGGAAATAAAACTGCAATTAGAGCTTTAATTCAAAATACTTTTTTTTTTTGTTGACGCTACGATAGGCGATTGCCCACATTGGGGAGAGAGAACACCCTAAATAAGGTAGAATAAAGCTTACCGCACGCAGGCGGAGGGTATCGAATCCAGGACCTGTCGATCACGGGCCGCCCAATGCCCCACTGGACTATTGGCCTCTTCGATTAGTTCAAAATACTTTTGTTCTAGAAAAATACGTTTTCAACTCAAATGAACATTAGAGCTTTGCAATTGCTCAGTCAAACATGTAATTATATCATCCGTAGGAATTCAGAGAAAATTAAAATTGTATAATTCAAACCGATCTATATAGAAAATTCAAACCAATTTTCCTGAGTAGTTTCCTCTTTATAAAATTTCAAATGAAAAGTAGACACACAATTTGAATACGTATACTTTTAGGGTGCATTTGGATGTTACTTTTGCTACATTTTTCAACACATATTTTTTACTTTGATTTCATATCTTCCAAAAATAATTTATAATTTTAATCATTAAGATCAAATTATCAAATAAAAAAATAATAAAAATACTGCTAGTATTTCTTACTTTATGCGATCGATTTCACTTAAGTTTTCTAGTACATTGGAAAATAAAAAGAGTGAATGGCTCTAATTAGACTTTAACAATTTTTTATTTTCTCTTTTTAGATATAAACTTTGTTTTTGTATAATTCTGAACATAAACAATTTACGAGTCACTCAATATAGAAAAATTAGGAGATTCCGGTGAAAAAGTGCCGCGTGCCTCCCGCGTGCCGGCTTGAACAAGGATAAAATTGTCATCTATGCATTTCCCTCTCACCCACATTTCCCTCTGTTTAGTACTCCTCCGATTCAAAATATAAGTCTTTTTAGGAGTTTTCACACAAATTAAGATAGTAATCTGAATGACTAAAATAACCCTAATTAATACTCCAATTACATTAAATCTCTCCTCACAACCCACATTTCCAAAAAATCTTCCATCTCCTTTTTGCAACTTTTATTTACTACATTTAATATTCATCTTAATCTTTATTGATTATTTATCATTTCAAGTAGCCTCTTAGCCAAGAACATACTCATGATATTGTTGCCTTGCTTTAAAAAAAAATCGAGGATAAGTACTTTTCTTTTAACCATTTCATATAAAAAAAAACATATGGCAATTTTGCATCGTGGATTGATTATAATCACAGTGCAAAAAATCGTTATGGATGAGGATGATACTCCATTAGAAGGTCTTTTTTTTTTTTTTTTGATGGATAAATACTCCATTAGAAGGTCAGTTCATTGGATTTGTGCATGAATTCCTAGAGAGAACAAAAAATAATCTTGAAACTTATTAATGAAGGTATATGTTCCGATAACAAAGAATTAATAGAGTTGTATTGAAATTACACATTAAAGGTCTATTATGTCATGGACCAGGTCCATTGGACCATGCGGTGCAGATTTGGCCACATCACTGCATTTCCTTCTCTCTCCTCATTCTGCAGGGATGTGGCCAAATCTGGACCACATGGTCCCACATGGACCCGAGTCCATATCAGATATTTCCCACATTAAATGGTGTAGGGGTACATTAGTCCATAAATGCACAATTTTTGTAAAAAGACTTATATTTTGCAATAAAAAATAACCTCTAAAAAAACTTATATTTTGAATCGAAGAAAGTATGTGATAATTTTTTTGAAAGAGTAAAGGTTCATCACTGTTTTGAGATCAAGTACCTTACGGAAACGGGAAAAAGAACTCCTTGATTTGAACGGGGATGAGGTTTGGAAAACAGGGTCGGGTTTGGAAAACGGGTCTAAATGAAGTTTTTGGTTTTTTATACTATTTTAGTTTGTATTTTTTAAACAAAGGGTATATTGGTCTTTTTTAATTTTTCAGGTCAAATATAAGGAGGGAGATAGCCGGAATTTAATCATTTTTTCTATATCGGACGTCCCGTAAATTGTTTATGTTCAAGATTGTACAAAAATAAAGTTTATTTCTAAAAAAAAAAGCAAAAATTATTAAAGTCTGATTAGAGTCATTCACTCAAATAAAAAATAGGGTGAATAGCCATAGTTGGACCTTAACAATTTTTGCTTTTCTTTTTTTAGACATAAACAATTTTTTTGTACATTATTTGACCTTATCATTTTTACGAGCATTCAGAAATGAAAAAAAAAATGAAAATCCGGCCAAAATGTGGTAGTTGAGTAAAACGGTGTCGTTTGACTAGGGGCACAATAGTCAAATTACAAAAATAGAGTGAATAGCCATAGTTGGACTTTAACAATTTCTGTTTTTCTCTTTTTAGACATAAATAAGTTTTTTGTAAATTATTAGACTTTATCTTTTTACGGGCATTCAGAAATGAAAAAAAAAAATGAAAATTCGGCCATAATGTAGTCGTTGAGTAAAACGGTGTCGTTTGACTGAAGGGCACAATAGTCAAAAAATAAAACTGACCGCTTTGCAAACCCGACCCGACCCATTTTCCCAACTTCCTCCTCTCCCCCCTCCCCCCCGGCTCTAAAAACCACCATCCTCCTCCCTCTGGCAGAACATCATCATCCCACCACGGCACCACCATCCTCCTCCATAATTATAATCCAAAAACAAAGGTCTAAAACAGAAACAAGAAATAAAACTCATTTTGAACCTCATTCCAGAACACCAATGATTCCGTTGCAATCCGATGATTTTGATTCTGGTGATGATATTGGGTTATTGGATTTAGACAAAAATGAGAGTGAAAAAACCAATTCATTTGCCAAAACCTTAACACAATCCGACGCCAATAATGGCGGCGGATTCTCTGTTCCTCGTTACTGTACTGAGACTATATTTTCTAGGCTAGATTATTCGGCTGAACCGCCGGTACAGACTATTCTCGCCGGCATCTTCTCACTACCGGTTGGAGTAATTTTGTGAACCAGAAAAAGCTTGTTGTCGGGGACTCCATTGTGTTCTTGAGGGCCGACAATGGGGAGGAGGTTGGGGAAATGGGGAGGATCGGGTTTGCAAAGCGGGTCGGTTTTATTTTTTGACTATTGTGCCCTTCAGTCAAATGACGCCGTTTTACTCAACGGCCACATTTTGGCCGGATTTTCATATTTTTTTTCATTTCTGAATGCCCGTAAAAAGATAAAGTCTAATAATGTACAAAAAACTTATTTATGTCTAAAAAGAGAAAAGCAAAAATTGTTAAAGTCCAACTATGGCTATTCACTCTATTTTTGTAATTTGACTATTACACCCCTAGTCAAACGACATCGTTTTACTCAACGGCCACATTTTGGCCGGATTTTCATTTTTTTTCATTTCTGAATGTTCGTAAAAAGATAAGGTCTAATAATGTAAAAAAAATTGTTTATTTCTAAAAAAAAGAAAAGTAAAAATTGTTAAGATCTCGTTATTCTATAATGACTTTAGAACATTTAGATTTTCGAATTTAAAAACCGGTCAAAAAAGAAAAGGCAGCAGAAATGGCGGGATTTTCAATTAAAGAAAGAAAAAAGAAGGTATACTGACAAGGGCTGAGCTGTCATCCACGTGTCATGACCCTTCCTATTCTTTTAAAATTCCGACCAACAACACCTCGTACGTACAGTTTACCTCTTGGCTTCTGGAAAAGCCGCTGCCCTCGCTTCGTATTATTCGTAGCATCCACGTCAAATGCACACTTGGCCCCACCTTCCGTCATTATCTATGCTGATGATTACGCCCCGGCCGTCCGATTTGGCGGGAATTATTATCCTCTTCATTCTCATTCTTCAACAACTTTCCCGCCAGTTTTCCACAAATACACAAACCATATAAAAGTGCAAATTTTAATTCAGTGCGTAATTAGTGTTATGTTAACATGTGTGAAATATTTTTTAATCATTAAAATGAGTCAATATAATGATTTTTTTTCTCTCTTAATGTGTAATTGTATTAAGTTTGATTTTAAAGTCAAAGCAATTTGAAAATTAAACAGAAAACTACTCAATGTACATTCTAATTTTTGTATTGACAGTCAATTCAAAGATAGTACAAAGTCTCGATTTGAGCCTAAAATAAAAAATAAAAAAATCAAGTCAATTTCAATTCAAGCAAATCCTTAAATAAACACTTATTGTTCATAATTTTATGAAAAAATATTGTCAATTGTTAAATAAACCACTGAGTAAGTCAGTGTCTTAAAAACCTGTATGAATAATTAAAATTCAACCGTAATAACTTCCCATATTAGCTGATGTTACATCGCCATCATAAGGAATGCTTTTTTCAGTTACTAGTTCACTGCATGTCTTTTCGTAAGGTCATTTTGGCATGAAGTTATCTTTTTGAGATTGAGCTACGATTCACTATATGAGTTTGAGTGAACTACATGTTAGTAAGTAGTTCAGCTCATACGTAAAAAAAAAACTGTAGGATCAATTCTACAAGTGTGGCTCAACCTTGAAAATTTTACTTTGAACTCTATATTCAAAGTAAGTCTCGTCCCAACTCATGTAAAAAAACTGTAGGATCAATTCTACAAGTGTGGCTCAACCTTGAAAATTTTCCTTTTCGTACGTCTAATTCACTTGTTCACAGCCGTGTTTACACGTATACTTATTGATTCGAAAATAAGTTTTATGATAATAATTTACTTCTTGTGGTTCGCATTTAAGTTGTCGGGTTACGCGGTGAAATCTGGAAGACAAAGCTGCGAGGATCATGCGGTGCAGCACGACTATCTGATTTTGCTGGTTGCCAGACTAAAAGATAAAGAGTAAGCTATGAACGGTCAAAGATCTGACCACGTAGTAAAAATAGCAGAGACAACGGCCAATAAGGGAACGTGTTTTCTGCAGGTCATGCACGTGATTATCTGAACAAGAGACATGTTTGGAGGTGTTTTATGACCAACTGCTGGTCCACGTTACAATTAATATTATTGATATCTTACGGTGCTAATACTTTTTTTCCCTAATCACGAAAATTTTAAATTCTTAGTAGAGAGAAATGTAAATCAGAAGATATACATAAATTGATAAATAATTAAAAGGGATAAGTAGTAACCCTTAAGCACGATTTGAAATCTCACATTATTATTGTCAGACTTACTTATGATTAGTTCACATTCAATTACCACTGAAATCTATTTTTTTCGATATATATTGTTATAAAGAATCGTAATTGTTGATTTTTAAATGGTTGGAATCAGTGATCTCATATTTTCACATTATTATTGTCAGACTTACTTATGATTAGTTAACATTCAATTACCACTGAAATCTATTTTTTTCGACATATATTGTTATAAAGAATCGCAATTGTTGATTTTTAAATGATCGGAATCAGTGATCTCATATTTGAAAATATCTGTTCAAAATTTATGTTAGCGGGAGACAGAAGGACGAGGCCAAGAGCATGCTTCCACCACGACTAGAGTTCTGGTTATGCTCGTGTAGTTGTGATCCATTACTTATTAAATATTGATACATAAGAATATACAAAATTAAAATGGTAATTGAGTCTGTCTTTTAAGATATATTTTGTTTTTAATTTGAGGGTATCATATTTCAGAAAATACTAATATATAGCAAGTTCATATGGATCTCGTGTTACAGAATTAGTCACATTATTACAAAATTGTATCTCTCCCTCTTTTTGCAATTATGTGGTTAGTTCTGCACCATAAGGTCCAATGGACACGGTCCATATCAGAACTATTCATAATTTCACATCAAATGTGAGAGTATAACGGTTACTGTTTCAGTAGAATTTTGTGAACAAACACTCTATGAATTAATTGTTAAATGTTATGTCAGTTTCAATCAATTTATTTCAGGGATATTCTAAAAATAACTATTTTGTTTATTTATTGTCAAATATTATGTATGTATATTATACACCTCGTATATATCCCTAATTATTGAGGATTTAATGAGTTATACTATTATTGTCGTTATTTTTTTGCCCTTTGTTTATAGCGTTGTGATCTAGCAATGTTTCTGATTTTAAGGGGGAAAATGAACAACTGATATAACGTGATTGGGAGCATTGCTCCAAAAAGAATAAATGGAGACCAAGCTTACCAAACCTTTATTCAATTTAGTAACTCTAAGAATTATTATTTTTCTTCTTATTCTAGTGATAGACGAACAAACCATTTCTAAAGAGTAAAATACAACTTCAAATATGGAAATTGAAATAAACCAAAATTACACAGGAATGTCCATTAGATATGTTTGAATTAAAAACAATAAATTGAAATCGCCTAGCATATTGTTATCTTGATATCTACATATATTTATCAATTATCCAAATATTATCCAAAAAAAGGATAAAGATCATTAGTAACTCGATCCTATTAATGTCGATGTCTCAATAGGTTAATAAGTTTAAGGTTATAACCATTACACGTGTATAATCTTTCTCAGTTCTTCATTATAAAAATATTCACATTTACCGTATCTAATTTCACTATTTTTTTTTAAAAGACGGATGACAATATCATTAAGTCATATAGGCCAATATCATTAAACAGTACTCCCTCAATTGTTTTAATATAAAACTTTCAGGACATGTAGCAAAAAATAAAATAATTTGCTAGTCAAAATATCAACATTACTCTCTTAAATATAATGTGTATATCACTAATTTAATTTAAGAGAGTAATATTTATATTTTAATTAAAAATATATTTTAATTTGTGCTTACTTAATTTTCACTACATGTCTTGAATGTCTTATATTAAGGAACGGAGGAACCATCCAATTTCACAAATTGAAATTTGGGTTTTGTAAAGCCTACTTAAAATGTTTTTATTACAACCTTTTGCATATGCATTGCATGAATTATTACTATATTTGTCAAGATTTTTCTACTTCGGTTAAATTATAAGAAAATCTCGCATTAATCGATCTTGATCTAACTTTACAAAGAAGTTAGTTAACTAATCATATCTTTGCAGGCCAAGAACTAGAAGTTTAATAATAATAAATTTTTTTTTTAAAGAAAAGTAACAAAGTGAGTTCGTTATAAGTAAGAGCAATGATCATTGTAATATATGTAAAACAAATTTTTTTGCCCCGAATTCCTATCTCATTAATAGACCTCCCAAAAATTTTTAAAAATACTACTATTTATCGAAATTTTATGTGTATTTTGAAAAATTTTATCAGTTTCACCCGCTCAAGAATTTTTTTTTCCTTTTTTATTACCCCCAAAAATTTATCAGTTTCGCCCCCCAACACCAAATTCCTGGCTTCGTCCCTACAATTGTCACATGTTCATTAATAGACCTCCCAAAATTTTTAAAAATACTACTATTTATCGAAATTTTATGTGTATTTTGGAAAATTTTATCAGTTTCACCCCCTCAAGAATTTTTTTTCCTTTTTATTACCCCCAAAAATTTTATCAGTTCCCCCCCCCCACACCAAATTCCTGGCTTCGTCCCTATAATTGTCACATGTTAATTTTTTTTTTTTTACAAATTCCAACATTTTTTTAACTAAAAATGTCAACTTCTTACTAATAGGATAAAAAATAAAACACAGAAGAGACAGAAGATTCTTACTGGTAATATATAGGACCGGGAAATACAAGAAAACCGGCTAAAACAATGACAAGAGAAAAACCGGTCTTAGAGCGGTGTTGTCACGTCTGGAAGTCATAATAGTATTGGTCGGCAGATCCATACTTAATCTACAAACCATCTTAATAAATTCCTACTCACATTAGTCATTACTGCCCAAAAAGTTCTCTAATTATCCTATAGGGGCAAAAAAATCGTCTATTTCCGTTCTTTATCTCCACGAATAGATATTTTTCACGTGTATATTTTTTCTCATGTAGGTTTCACTATTTCTTTTAGGTTTTAATTTTTTAATTAAATATTTAATACATGTCATTTTCTTATTGGTGAGATAAGGAAAGGGACACCGAATGGGGACAGTGGATACTTAGCCTCCTATAGGGGTAAACAAAGTTGGAGATTCCCTTCCCAAATGGACCAATATTATTACTATTATGACTTAAAATCAAATATAATATTCAGAATGAGTTAATAACTATTTGTAGGACTAAACTATTTACGAATTTCTCTCTATAGTACTAAACTATTTTTTTATCTAAATATGTCACTCAACTATTTACGCTTATCAAAAAATATACAACCACTCATTTTTGGGTGTTTTCAGCCGATGATATCACGTGAGTTGCTTGAACATGAACAACGACGAAAAGGGAAAAGAAATCTTGGAAAGCGTCGGACAATAACCGCTAATTTGTTGTTGCGAGGGCAAAGCGAGTCTGTCAAATTAAGCGAGTTATGGCTCGATGTTTCCAATATTTCTTTTCATTTTCGCTTTGTTCATGTTCGAAAGCAACTCACGTGACATCACTGCTGAAAACACCCTAAAATGGATGGTTGTATATTTTTTTGATAAACGTAAATAGTTGAGTGATATATTTAGATAAACGTAAATAGTTGAGTGACATATTTAGATAAAAAAATAGTTTAGTATTATAAAGAGAAATTCATAAATAGTTTAGCGCTATAAATAGCTATTAACTCTATTCAGAATTAAGATACACATCTATTATGAAAAATAATTTAACTTTTTACGAAATTTTAAAATAAGTTTTTTTTTTAAAACTAAACACCTTATAATCATAATCTTAGCTCTCTAAGCATATGATACTAGTAGGTAAGTAATAAAATCCTCCAATGAAACTTGGTAATCAATTATCCACCGAACATGCAGGTTTGTTTACGAAACGAGAAGTACAAGTTCAATGTTTCACCCAACAAAATTATATTGGATTTGCTTGGATGGGGTATGACAAGATTTTCTGATCTCAGTCTCGAATCATTCTTAAACTCAAATCAAAATGTATATAATTTTTTTTTTTTTTTGTCAGCACCCTAATTCTAGCGAATTTTATTTGCCTCAACGTTGGAGGCGGGTGTCGAACTTGTGCCTTCATGGACACAAGTCAAGGCCTTGCCCACCGGGCCAAAGCCTTCTTGACCAAAATGTATATAATTTAATATTTAATGATGCAAATAAAATTTATATCTCAATCTCAAATTCAAACTCATGTCAAACTAAATCCAACCAAACACATTATTTGGAATAATTTACATTAATGCATCTTATATATAATAAATCAAAACTTGTATGCAACATAACACACATCTAAGTTTTGAGTTGAATATAACATTTCTAGCCATGCAAAATCTATAATAATCAATTACAAATTATTGATCAATGCAATAACTTAGTTATTATACTTTTCCAGATTGAATAGTTTAAGATTCGATATTGTCCGAATAAATGTTAAATCTCTTTTCATTCAGAATTCAAAAAAAGAAATATCAATTGCCCTAACATGGCACGTGGACTAAACCCTACAAGTAGATGAAGAATAACATCATCCCTCCCATCTCCTATTCGAATTCTCTATACCCTGCTCCATGATCTACCCACTCCCCCTAATTTATATTGATTCAAATACAAGCAAAGCACAATTGCCAACTGCCACTGTGGCAATTCCAGCTGGACAGAATTAAACCAACCCCCAGGTCATTGTATCCAAATTTTAATTAAACGGACGAAAGAAGATTCGCACGTGCAGAATTTATCCCGTGTCGCACTGAAATTGTGGCGAAAAAAATAAAACCTTAATTTGTTTAGGAGATAATTCACTGAGAGACTTATTTACAAATAATAAGGGTTTAATTCTTGCCATTCGTATAAAATTGGATCTTTTATTGACAGTAATATATATATGCAGTTTTCATTTGGCTACAATGCTGAACGTGCTAAAATTCAACACGTTTAGTATGCTTTTTGTGCCTTTAGATTGCTACATTTTTTTATCTAAGGGTAGTCCAATTTCCTGCTTGGAGAAATAGTTGTCCACACTGGATCAATTTTTTTTTGGGATCTAACTGATCCCTCCTAAAAAGCGTCTGGATAGAGAATTTTTCAAAAATTCCTTAATTATCTCCCTCCAAATCGTGATTTTGGTCCGGAATTCTCGGATTATTCAAGCCAATTTGGTAACATGCCTATCATTCACCATTTTGTCTGTAAATTTGAGTTTCAATATTCCAAAAAAAACCCTAAAATCTATTATTTTCATGCTTGTTCTTCATTTTTTCTGTTTTTTTGCAGTTTTTCCGATTCATTCAATGGAGAATTCGTTTATCCATAGTTGTAAATCACGATTTTAGCCTTTATTTCCGGATCATGATAATCTAGCCTAAAATTTATCCCATATTCCTTAATTTTCTCCATGTCAGATTTTGATTTTTTTTTTCAAATTCCTTAATTTTCTCCACTGAAGATGGTGAAAAGATTATTGCAAATTTCATAAAAAAAAACTTTTTCTTGAAGACAAAGGAAGCAAAAAAAGTTTCTATGATTCTGAACTTGTAAATCAATTCATTTCAGTTGTATAATCTTAATTATAATTTTTTAAATTATAGACTGGTTACAACTATTATGAATTGTTTTATAGCTATTATATGTAAAGCTAATAGCTATTATGAATTTGTCTTATAGCTATTATATGTCATGTTAATAGCTATTATGAATTTGTTTTATGGCTATTACTGTTCTTAGATTTTCTAAACTTGAATTTAAAGGGAGCTTATGATGATAATATCAATTATCTTAGGGGATTTATGTGAGATTCTGAATCTGTGATCTCATTGTTAAGATCCACTTCTACAGGTGTTAGAAAAACATCTAACATCTTTTAAGACACATAATATCTACCACGATTCTCACCATGTTCCATAACTGGTAAAAAAAACTTACCAACAGAGAATGAATAATAAACAATAATGGATGAAGGTTAAAATAGACATTAATGTAGCTCGACTATGGATTAATGGAGAGTTGTGGTTGAATTCGTTGGATTATAATTATGGAAGATAGGGAGAATCGTGGTAGCTGGTTTCAAAAGTTATCAAAAAAAATTGGGTGACTGATTGAGAAGAAAGAGGAAGAAGATGAACAAATCTATTATTTTAGGCGGTTCATTGAGAAGAAAGAGGAAGAATATGAATTTTGGGTGGCTGATTGAGAAGAAAGAGGAATAAGTTATCGTGGTTTAGGTTTCGAAATTTGGTGAAAATTGATTTGGCCGATTTTGTGGAGATGACGCCGACGTGGGTTTTGGTTTAACAACTTATGTTCCAATGTGCACCACTGACTTAGGCATTGATGGGGCGTGCATTTTTCTAGACCGTTAGATTTAAAGCATAAAAATCAAATGGTTATTAATATGTTCAGCGGGTGCTGAACACTAGCAACTAAGGTGTTCAGCACCCTAGCCGGGTAGCTGCAATTTATGGTAAAACGAAATACATATGATCCTCTACTAACTTTAAAAATGGTGAGATAGATAGACACCCTTAAGATCGGATTCCATCCTTTTAATTTTTTAATAAGTGAACAATTTCAGCAAATTCTTTGCACAAAATTTTAATTTTGAGTCTCATATTTTTCACGAATAATTCACTTTTTTAATTTCCGAAAAAGTGAAGAGCTTTATATATATAAACAATTTTTATTTTTTTTGTCGATAAATTTTTATTTTAGTTTTTTTATACATAAACTACTTCTGAACTATTACTTTTATCAAATTAGTGGAAAACTAGTGTTTTTTGTCACTTTTAATCGCATGTTCTACACATATCTTCAGTGTTAAAGATTTAAATTGACAAAAATACAATTAAGACTTACAAATATATACATAATGTGTTCAAAAATGTCTAAAAATCACTAATTTTATAATAATTTGACAAAATAGTAATTAAAAACTAATTTATACAAAAAAAACTAAAAATATTTACTGACAAAAAAAATAAAAACAAAATTGATTAAGTATATATAAGGATGTTTTCTCTTCGAAAAAATTGCACACTTAATTTTCCTGACAAAGAGAAAAACTAAAATCAAAACAAAACGTCAACATAAAGTCAGCCCGGGCAGTCCCATTCGGGCAGCACCAGTCACGCATGTGACAACACCACCATTTGCGTAGAGGCGTGGCCTAACGCTCCTTAATTTTTTAAATTGAAATTTAATTGTTATAAAAAAAAATTAAGATATTATATAAATAGTAGAGCCAATGTGTGAAATCAAAGCACATTAGCACAAAGCATTCTTTCCTTTTCTAGAGAGAGAAAGTAGATTTTCTAGAGAGAGACCATTACAACAATATAAAATCTCAAGAACAACAAGAAGGTTTTTTGGAGGACTGTCAAGAACTAGAAATCTTTACCCTGATTTCTTTTCAGAAATTCATCAAATTTCTGAAAAGGGTTGTGGATTTCTGAGATTTTGATTACTGGGTTTTGTTTTTGATTTGATAATTGGTGGTGGCTGTTGAAGAAAATCATGGAGTGGCCTTCTTATTTGGATGAATATGAGAAACTTGTGATTCGCATGACCACTCCAAGGTAAATTTTTCAACTTTTTTTTATATGATTTTTTAGTTTTAATTTTTTTTTATCTAGTATCATCTGGGTTGTTGTTTCGAGTGTTGCGTTAAGTGATATATTTAAGATTAAGAATTTCATCGTCCTCTGTTCTTTTTAGAACTGCAGAAAGTTTACTATTCCGGAGTTTGATTCTTGAGATTTCTATTATTTTAAGGTTTATATTTTATCTCCATCTTCAAATTCTGAAGATCCTTCTGTTTAGAAACTTCCCTTTTCTCTGCTCCCAAATCAATTTTCTCGAATTAATAGTTAAATTAATTTGATTTTACATCAATTTCTTACCTTTCAAGTTACTCCATTATTCTCCATACTTGACTTTTCAAAGACCTTGAAAAATCACTTTCCAAAAAATTAGCCAATGGTCTTTGCCATTACTGACTTTTCTTTCTTTTTTTTTGTTTTGTTTTGCAGAGTCATGATTGACAATGCTGGCTGTGCCAACTCTACCCGCGTTATGGTAATTCTCCCTTCAAATTTTGAATGAATTTTCCTATAAAACACTGTTAAGTACTTAATTCATTTTATAATATAACTCGTGTTTAGGACATGTAACGAAAAATTAAGAAAACAAAAAAATAAGTTACTTTTTTAATCAAAATATTAATGTTATTACTATCTTAAATATCACTGATAATATACAAGTTATATTTAAGAGAGTAATATTAATATTTTGATTAAGAAAATATTTTATGTTTTGCTTTATAACGACTTATATTATGTAATAGAGGGAATATTAATTAATTTTCTGATTTTTTTGGGGTTCTCATAGATTGACAGTGCTAGAAAACATGGGATTCTTCTAGAAGCAGTACAAATCTTAACGGATCTGAACCTTTCAATCAAGAAAGCTTACGTTTCTTCCGATGGGCGGTGGTTTATGGACGGTAAGCTCCGACTTATTTTCTTGTTTTTTTTCCGGTGAGTTATTAAGTTTCCGGTGACTTTTCTGATTCAGCCGTTTCATTTTGTATTCACTTTGTTTATTTTTTTTGCAGTTTTTCATGTGACTGATTTAAATGGCAACAAATTAACTGACGAGAGTGTCATCAATTACATTGAACAGGTAATTAAATCTGTTTTTTCTTTTGCTTTATCTTCCCCTCAATTTTTTCGTGATAATTATTACTCACTTCGTTACATAATATAATTCGTTTAGAAAATTTAGCGTAAATTTGTGGTATACAAGTCTTATTATATTTTTATTAATAATGTACTTACTTTTTGTTTCCTTAATTTTACATGTTATAATTTAAAAACGACTTATTTTATAGAATGTATGCAGTATTTTTTTTTTTTTGTTTTTAGCTAATTTCTTGTTTTTTTTTAAATTTACAGTCACTAGGTACAATCCATTATGTGACATCAAAAACAGTGGAGGGCTTAACTGCATTGGAGTTAACTGGAACAGATCGAGTCGGGCTTTTATCCGAGGTGTTTGCGGTTCTAGCTGATTTGCAGGTTAATGTAGTGGAATCTAAGGTTTGGACACACAATGGGCGAATTGCATCCTTAATTTACGTTAAGGATTGCGATTCGGGCTCTCCCATTGAGGATTCGTACAAGATTGATAGGATTGAAGCCCGATTGAGAAATGTTCTTAAGGGTGATAATGACATTAGGAGTGCTAAAACGTCAGTATCCATGGCTGTTACTCATACTGAGAGGAGGCTTCATCAGATGATGTTTGCTGATCGCGATTATGAAAGGAAGCCGATAATTAAGACTAGTAATGATTCGCCTCATGTCGGAGTTCAGAATTGTATTGAGAGGGGATATTCAGTCGTAAACGTTCAGTGCAAGGATCGGATGAAGCTTCTCTTTGATGTTGTTTGCACTTTAACGGATATGCAGTATGTCGTTTTCCATGCCACCATTACCACAGCAGGGGACAGAGCCTACTTGGTATATATTCTCGTTCATTCTTGTTGCATTTTTACATCATTTTAAACGTGGGATTCGTTTTTTTGTCCGGATCAACCATTATCCCATGTCCGTTTTACTGTACATGACTAATCTTGATCGAATTTGATTACAGGAGTTCTTCATTAGGCATGCAGATGGTACTCCAATTAGTTCAGATGCCGAAAAGCAACGTGTGATTCTATGCTTAAAAGCTGCAATTGAGAGAAGGGCATCTGAGGTAAGGGTTATCTTAGTCATTTTCTTCTGCTACTTTGGATTCTTACATATGATTCTTACATATAATTTGTTCTATGACAGGGGACAAGGTTGGAACTATGTAGTGAAGATAGAGCAGGATTATTAGCTGATGTAACGCGAACCTTTCGCGAAAATGGCCTTAATGTGACAAGGGCTGAGATATCGACAACCCAAGAAACGGTTCTAAACGTATTCTACGTAACAGATGCTGTCGGGAATCTTCCTGATTCTACCACAATTGATGATGTTCGGAACAAAATTGGATTGAACAACTTGAGGGTGAAGGAATTGCCATTGATCTATCATAAAAAAGCCGAAAGGGACGAGCCCCCGGCCGGTGTCGGTGGGGCCATGTTGCTCTCACTTGGAAGCCTTTTTAGAAAGAATCTATACAATTTGGGATTGATCAAGTCATATTCTTAAATGAAGAATAGTGTTTTGTGGGCATATATACTTTGCTTCAAGAATTCAAGAATTTGGGGGGAATATTTGTAAATATAAATATTATAATAGCTTTTAGAGGTATTTGGTAATAGTAGTTGGTTATAGTTGGAATTGGTTGGTGGAATAGGTAGACACATGTACACATGGTGGGATGGGATTTGGTAAAAGTAAAAGGTGTTGGTGGAAGTGGGGATATAACTTTGGCTTGTGGTTACATGCTGAGCTTGGTTGAAAGAGAAGGGGGTAAAACTGGGTAGTAGAAAAAAATTATTTGTATATACCTCATATTGTACATAATTTACTCATTTTGAGATGTTATTTTTAATGTTGACTTGATTTTGTTCTATGTTTTTTTTTGTGTCAATCTTTTGATTCTTTTTTAGTCTTGTCGGAACCTAATGTTACATGCAATTTAGTTTAGGAAAATGATTTAATTTTGGGGATAAAAATCTTAAACTCCCCAAATTGAGGGTGTTAAATAACTATCTTACCCCTTGCTGGTATAAGGGATTCACCCAAATATAAGGTAAAAAGGTCCGAAAAACTATTTTAGTCAATCTTTTAGCCAATAATTCTAGTAGCCTAGCAAGGTCCGTTAGTTTAATGTAAAGAAAATAGCATAGTACTCAAAATTAGTAAGATGTGTGAAATTCTCTAACATCTTTTTTTTAACCCAATAGGGTGTGATATTATTAAAAAACTGGCTAGATAACATAATATTGTAGACGGACGTCAGAATGAAATTCCACCAGATCATATGAGAATAATCGTATTATAACTAAGCTAGACAGTGAATTGGTTGATTGTTTAAGTACGACAAACGACATGTAATTATTATTCGTTTAATTTGTATAATAGAATAGAGTTTATTCAGAAATCTAGAGTGTACCTTTAGATAATGACTACGAATTTCATTTTAAACGTGCGGATTAGATGTAAATTGACATTAAGTTCTAGAAAACATTATATTGCAATGGTCATAACCTAAAGATTTTTGGGTGGGAAGTCATAGCCTAAAGATTGGGTACAAATTATTATTATTGACCTCTATAATCTTTGCATAAAAATTCAACTATTGCTTTAGGGCTCCACAACCGACTTTGCCTCCAAAGTAATTTATACTCCTTGGGTTTTGTTCTTCTCCTTTTTTAGTGCAGTGCATGTTTCACTTGAATTCCTTATATGGAACACCAACAATGGTCCTACCTTTACCTAATTTTTTTTTTTCTGAATAAAGAAATTTTTCATTAATCACAAAATAGTCGAAGTTATTACAATCAAGAAAAATTGGAAAATACAAAAAAATAAAAGTTATACAATGGTTTAGAAAACCATGATAACAGACAAAAAACACACCCAAGAAAACTTGGATGGTTAGGAAATACTAAGAATAAAACTAGCAAGCTAAACAAATACATAATCTTCTTCTTCGCAGCATCTTCACCGCAATCCTTGAGCGACAGAGACAGGAGAATATCACTTTCAACATCTTCCGTAGGGTTCGACAATTTATAGGACCATGGACGTATCAACCGTCCTACAAATTGTCTCGGGAAGATGTAGAAAGTTGATAAAGGTCCCATATCAAGTCCGGGTTGAATAAATCCCCTTAGAAACGTAGAAAAAAGGTCTAGATCTGAGACAGATCTAACATCTGTGTCTTGAATCTTGAAGAAAAATATTTTGAAAAAAGCCTCTTATAATTTGTGATACAAAATAGAGATAGAACAACTAAACAAAAGAAGATAACTGGTCAAGATTTGACCATTGGCTAAAGTCAATGGCCAAAACTGGCCAGAGGCAGAAGGAAACGCAGAAGCAGCAGAAAACGCAGAGGGAGAGAGAGAGAGAGAGAGAGAGAGAGAGAGAGAGAGAGAAACTTTTGACTGAATTAAGACAATTTCATACCTAATTGATGGTTGCAATATACTTCTAAGTTAGGAGAAAGCAGTTTAGTTCTGAAAGTTAAAAAAAAATGATATTATAAGTGTGAATTCTTGATCTTACATGAAATAAGTAAGAGAATATTGCATTTTATATGATCATAAGTTTAAATGGTTATGTTATTTAAGGATATTCAATTTGGCATGACGATTACAGTTATTAAGTATGTGGTCAAATTTGCACAGGTTAACGAATCTAGAGATCAAGACATGAAATCAAAAGGATGGCTCTGTTGATTATCTACTGTGTTCCTCAGTTTACAAATCTATTAAAGTGTGTACTTGGATTGGGTTTGAAATGAATTTGACTGAATTTTAAATTCTCTTTTGATTGAGTATGTGAACGAAACATAAAACATTAAATAATAGGAAATTTGGTTTGAATTTGATATTAGTCTAACACTGATATCAGAAATCTCAGATTGAGACATTGTTTATTCAAAATGACAGAAAATGAACAGCAAAGCAAAATTCTTGATTCCTCCAAAATTCAAAAAAAACTTTTTTTTTGTCTAAAAAATAACGCCACTACCCCTTGGGCTTTCTTGGAATTTGGGTATTTCTTTAGATTCTTAACTCTTGCTTTGTTCTCATGCTTTGTCTATTAGTGTATAATCACTACTAATGATAGCTCTAACTCTAATTTTTTTAAGATATTCCAACTGGCTATATAGTACTCCAATTGAAGATGGTCAAAAGGATGCACAGGACAGACGGCCAATTCTTGTCTTTTTTTCTTACTTTTAGTTCAGGAACGAAATCATGACTTTTAAGTGGGGACGAAAAACTATAATAGTATGCTTAACTATATATAAAAACTGCAAAAATAAAATAAAATGTTGGGGGACTGAATTTAATCAAATATTCCGATCTACATATAAAATTATTATATCTAATAGGATTTTTAAAAATATCGGGTGGGTCGCTATCTTCATCACTGTTTGAGTTAGAAATAAAATGGTAGAGCCAATAGAAAATGCCATGACTCCAGACATTCAGTCGATTCTTTTGTTATGAATACAATCTTATTTTTTTAAAAAAAAGATATATGAATAATTTTTTTTATTGGAATGTTACATGAAAAAAAAAATTGATCATTAGGGTCTGGCATAAAAAAGGTAGCAAGATAAATTATATATTATACTTGTAACAGTAGGTAAGCTCAACAATTGGAATTACTTTACTCTATTTTGATTGCACATGATATAAAAGAGGGGAAATATATATATATATATTCAACATATAATCTATAGTTACTTAGCAAAAAAAAAGCATATAATCTATAGTGAGTTTGACTTTTCTCATATTAGAATGATCTACATATATATTCAACATATAATCTATAGTTACTTAGCAAAAAAAAAGCATATAATCTATAGTGAGTTTGACTTTTCTCATATTAGAATGATCTACTTATATATATATATATATATATATATATATATATATATATATATATATATATATATATATATATATGAATACTTCACAAAATTTTAATATACAAATGAATATTTTTATCATAGATTAAATTCAATAGACTTAGTGCGTGTTTCATACGCGGGAATGGAAAGACCTTTCCCACTTCTCTTTCTATTCCAGGCGTTTGGTTGGGCAATTTGAAGTGAGAATGATCATTCCAAGAGAATCATGTTTTCAGGAAGAAGTGGTTAAGGCCATTCCACAACAAAACCTATGGAATGACCTTTCAAGGAGAAGCTGAAATCATCAATAAATAGTAACTGACATTTATACTCCTCTTTTAATTAATTATTACTTTTATTTTATATAGCATCGTACTCATATTTAGTCATAAATATTCTATTTTATTTAGTTTAATTTCATAGGTGGTAATTTTGTAAATATTTCTTTTTCTCAGTTGTAATTTTAATATATTTTTAAATTAAAAAGTAAAGATATTTTTATTATTATGTTGATATTTTAATAAAAATTATATTTCAACAATATATATATCGAATATCGAATTCGAACACCATTTCAAGCAGATGACTTGTTATATTGAAATAGAAATCAAGTAATAAAAGTGACGGCTTTGAATATGATCACTGACAAGGCATGTTAATTGACTTGGAATTAATAATATCTTTCATTTGATCAAGATTTAAAATAGCAAATTTCATAGGGATGCAATCTTTGATTTAATGTGATTTTATTAATTGAGCAAGAAAGTAGAGTGGTTCTTCTGAGAGACATATTAAACTTAAATAGATGTAGACATATAATGGTTGAAAATCAAGACATAAAATATAATGGTCAAGTCAAATCCAATTCATGTATCCTAATAATAATAATAATAATAAAATCAACCGTATACATATCTTCATTGTTTGCCTTAAGAAAGAATTGGATAAAAAAAAACGGCTCCCTAGTCGGCTAGGGCTCTCTCAGTTAGGGTTCCAAAAACTAGGGTTTCAGAAAAACTTCACCTTTTCCTTTGGTTTCTTTCTCTGATCACTAATATATTGTCATCTTGTTCCGTTTTCACACTATCTGAGCATCATTATGGACCAGGATCTCGCAATGCAATTGAGCGCAATCACTCTCACGGAAGAAGAGTCTGAAGTTATCGAACTTGCAGAAGAGGATTTGAACTCGGGTTTGGCTGAATGCGGCCGTAATTTGTTGGGCACTGTTCATGCATATGGGGCTATTAATCACGTGGGTTTCAAGTCAGCCATGGCCCGAGCATGGCGCTGTGGCGATTTCCACATTCAGGGTTTAGAGGATGGGTTTTATCAATTCTTTTTTGGTACGGAGGAGGCTGCGGATTTTGTTCTTAATAACGGTCCATGGAGTTTTGACAACCATGTGATTGTCCTCCGGCCATGGAGGCCGGGTTATGTCCCGCTACCGAAGGACTTCGTTTCCGAGTACTACTGGATTCATGTGGGGGTCGGAGACAGGATGTTGGCTAGTTTGGAAGTTGCGGCGCGGGTAGCAAAAGGTTTCGAGTCACTGTAAGGAGATCCAAGTGTGTGTGGTGGTTGGCGGTAAGGGGGAGAATTTCTTGCGGCTGAGGGTTTTGGTTGACTTAACCAAAGCTCTTCGTCGTTATATCAAGTTGCGTCTCAACGGTGGTGCGGAGCGGCTACTGCGCATCCGGTATGAAAGGCTACCAAAGTGTTGTTTTTTCTGTGGAATGCTGGGTCACCGGCATAAGACATGTTCTGTGAGGCCGCCGGACGTCAATGACATTGGCAAGATGCCTTTTGGAATAAGTTTGGGAGGGGTCTCGGAGATACCGTTTGAGGTGGTTGTAAGCCACACTGATCCTGCTGCTTATCTCGGGACCCTTGTAGCAGTCAGTCGGCGGGATGGGGTTGATCTGGACAGTACACGGCAGATACCGTCATCTGGTGACAAAACTCGGCGAGTGGTACATGTGGTCAAGCGGCCCTTTACTGAGAATTCTGGAGAATCGGAGCAGGGGGCAGGGAAGCGGCTTAAAAAGGCAGACATTGCAAGTGATGCTGCGAACCAAGGTTTGGAAACGGACACAGTGGAACATGGACTTTCTTATGGACCAGCGGTGGGGAATGCTGTGCATCCCCGCCGACATCAATGAATACTTTAGCATGGAATTGCCGAGGTTTGGGGAGTACTCGCGCAATTCGTGACCTGTGCAGCCTTGTTCGTGCTGTGAACCCCAATGTACTTTTTCTTTCTGAAACGTTACTTTATAATTCTGAAATGTCTGCTATCCGTATTAAGTTAGGTTTTCGTCATGGTTTGATTGTTGATCGTGTAAACCGCAGTGGCGGTCTTGCTTTGCTTTGGAACTCTGATATTAATATAACGATTCTTAATTATTCGCCTGGTCATATTGATTCTTATGTAACGGAGGATGATGGTTATGTGTGGCGTTTGACTGGATTTTATGGAAACCCTAAGCATGACCTTAGGCATACATCGTGGACCTTGTTGAAACGCCTATCACGGTTACAAAATTTGCCGTGGCTTGTTCTAGGGGATTTCAATGAAATTATGTATAACCATGAGAAAACAGGTTTGGTGCAACGACCCCAGGGTCAAATTAACCGTTTTCGAGAGGCTATTTTGGAATCTTCTCTTCATGACCTTGGGTATGAGGGACCGAAATTTACGTGGAACAATGGGCGGGACGGTGCTCGTACAGTTTATGAGAGACTAGACCGTGGTTTTGTGAATGACACTTGGAAGGCTAAATTCCAAACATCTCGGCTTTCTGTTTTATCACATGAGGGGTCTGATCACCTACCAATCCTAGTAACATCACAGCAAATGGTTAATGGTCGTGTGTATCGGGGGAAAAAAATGCGCCGTTTCGAGCCTTTTTGGCTTCGACATGCAGAGTGTGGGAAGATTTGGGAGACTAATTGGGCTTCCATGCATGCAAGCTCTGTAGACAATATCAACAAAAAAATTACTGAGACCCGTGAAGCATTGCACAAGTGGGGAGCGGAGAGCTTTAAGGGGTTGGCTAGGCAAATTTCGGATGTGGAGGGGAGACTTATGATGATGCGCACACACGGTCCCTTGGTATTCGCGGAGGAAAACCGCCTTATGCATCAGTTAGAAGTGTTGCTTGATGATCAAGAAATGTATTGGAAATCACGGTCGCGAGCTGATTGGCTTATGGAGGGTGATCGAAATACAAAATTCTTTCACCATAAAGCAAGTAGTAGGAAAGGGAGGAATGTAATAGCTCGGCTTCAAAAGGCCAATGGCGAGTTAACGACTAATGAGCTTGAAATTCAGCAGGTGGCACTTGAATATTACAAAGGATTGTTTGCTACTAGTCGACGACCAAATCACTCACCTTTGGACTCATCTTTGTTCAAAAAAAAAATGGATCCCGCGGCAGTGGCCCTTCTTGATCAAATGTATACTCTGGCGGACATTACCAAAGCCTTGAAGGAGATGCCAGGTATGAAATCACCTGGCCCAGATGGAATGCATGCCTGTTTTCTCCATAAAATGTGGCATGTTTGTGGCAGTAGTATCAGTAAAATGGTGTTGGGTATTTTAAATAACGGAGATGATTTAGCACCTCTCAACTATACATACATTGTGCTTATACCTAAAGTAAAGTCGCCTACTTGCATAACGGAATATCGTCCTATAAGCTTATGTAATGTGCTGTACAAGCTTGTCTCTAAAACAGTAGTGAATCGATTGAAGTTGGTGATGGGGAAGGTGATAGATGAGGCGCAGAGTGCATTTCTTAAAGGAAGGCTAATCACTGATAATGCAATTGTAGCTTTCGAACTGTTTCATAATCTGCAGGTAAAGGCTAACAAAAAGGCAGAGCTCGCTCTCAAGTTGGATATGAGTAAGGCGTTTGATCGTGTGGAATGGGATTATCTAGAGGCAGTAATGGATATTCTTTGCTTTCCGCAGCAACTCATTCGCACTATTATGGCATGCATAAGAACGGTTCGCTTCTCCATTCTCATCAATGGGCAACCGTCTACGGTATTTAGGCCTTCTCGGGGAATTCGACAGGGAGATCCGCTCTCCCCTTTCTTGTTTATTCTATGTTCCGAGGGTTTCTCATCCCTCCTTCGCCGTGCGCAAGAATCAAAGGCGCTAACTGGGATGCGGATTGGCAATGCCGGGCCAGAGGTAACACACTTGCTTTTCGCCGATGATAGTATATTGTTTACGCAAGCTACTATGCAGAATATCGATGCCATTCAGAATACCCTCCGAGAATATGAGTACCACTCAGGTCAGTTTATTAATCGCAATAAGTCATCAATTTTTTTTTGGGAAGAATACTTGATTTGTGTCTTAAGGAAACTGTATTGATGCAACTTGGGATGGTGGAGGATGATGGAACGGGGAAGTATTTAGGGATGCCTTATATTGTGGGGAGGTCGAAAAATAAAGCGTTCTCCTATGTTAAAGATATTGTATGGAAGAAGCTCAATGGGTGGAAGGAGAAGTTTCTTTCGCAAGCTGGGAAGGAAATTTTGTTACGCACGGTGGTCCAAGCGATTCCTACATATGTTATGTCTTGTTTCTTTTTGCCAGAGGAAATCAGGAACGCGATCACTTCAATGATGCGAACTTTCTGGTGGGGCGACAATGACGGGAAAAGGAAAATATGTTGGAAGTCATGGAAGGATATCTGTCGGCCGAAGTCTGAGGGCGGGTTGGGGTTGCGAGATTTGGAAGCATTCAACCTAGCATTATTAGCAAAACAATCTTGGCGTATAATACAAAACCCGCAAAGTTTGGTTAGTCGAGTACTAAAGGCGAAGTATCATCCGACCACAAATTTTCTCAATGCCACAGTAACACCACAATCGTCTTATATATGGCGGAGTATAGTTGATGGACAGTACCTGTTGCACTTGGGCTTGAAATGGAGGGTGGGGAATGGACATGATATACGAGTTTGGGGGGATAAGTGGCTGCCGACTCCGAATACATTCCGAGTCACTACACAGTGTCCCTCCCCTCCTTCTAATCTATATGTTGCTCAGTTGATTAATGAGGACAATGCGTGTTGGAATGAAGATGTTCTGAAGCAAATTTTTAACAGCCATGACCAGCAAGTCATAAGCACCATACCTATTTGTAGCTCTCTGCCAAGGGACACACTCACCTGGGCTTATCATAAGTCCGGGCGTTACACGGTGAAAACGGGCTATACGGCTCTTATGGATTACATGTATACTTCGGAGATAGGAGTTGGCACGTCTTCGAACACGGGTATACGTACGTTTTGGGACTCAGTATGGCGCCTACAGGTACCGCCCAAGCTCAAGATTTTTGTTTGGAGATGTTGTCACGAAATCCTCCAAACTAATGAAAATATAGCTCGGCGGATCCCCCAGAATAGTCCTCTTTGCTCGCGATGTCAGTCTGGTATAGAAAATGATCGACATATTTTCTTTGAATGCTCATTTTCAATGGCAGTTTGGGAGCATATGGAAGGCTATGATGTATGGAGGAGGTATAAGGCAGCTAGTCTTATGGATTTCTTTGCGGGTTTTTTTCAGCAAAATGACTCAAAAGCTTGTACTGTTTTGGTCTTTTTCTTCTAGTTCCTATGGCTGAGAAGGAACTCGCATGTATTCCAAGGAAGGGTCACCAAAGAATGGGAAATAGCTCGCCAAGTACATGCTTCTGCTTTTGAATACAGCTCTATGGCCACACTGTCCTCGGCTAGGCAGATGGTGCAGGAGGGTGATCGGCGATGGATTCCACCGCGTAATGAAGAGTATAAGCTCAACTGTGATGTCTCATGGACAACGCTTATGCCTGGTGCTGGAGCAGTGCTACGGAATTGTCGGGGTGAAGTGTTGGGAAGTATGTCGTGTCCTTTGCGCCATACCGTCACTCCGCTGCAGGCAGAACTACAGGCGATTTTGGAGGGTATCCGTTTTGCAAAGGATTTTGTCCATGCGCCATTGATCGTGGAAACGGATTCTCTGGAATCTGTGAATCACTTAAGTATGGTGGAGGAGGACCTATCTGCTGTGGGTCACATTGTGACACTTATCAAAGGAGAACTTTTAGATTTTCCTTCTTTTAGCATTCGGCATGTTCGTCGTGATAATAATGTAGTAGCACATTTGTTAGCACGTTATGGTACCTCACTTGAGAATGCTCGCACGTTCAATGAGAGTGTACCAGTTTCTTGTATGGCTGCTGTTTTATCCGATTTTCAATAAAACAGTTCTTTTACCCCTCAAAAGAAAGAATTGGATAAGATCTGTATTTTTAATTATTTAAAAAGTTTTATTTTGTTAATGTTTACAAGATAATCATCATCTCTAGCTAAAGTATAAAAAATCCTGTGAGATGTTCAATTGATCAACAAATTCCAACATCAACTTTTTTATTTTTTGTGCAATTTTGAAGTTGATTATGTTAAAAAAGAAAAAAAAAGTAAATTAATTTAGACTGAGAAAAAATTTACATTTGAAGGAAAAATAGAAAATAATCAACAACAGAAGATCGTTAGTTAAAGGAGAGTGATGTTATTAGTGTAACATTTCTAACTCGATACAATAAGTTTTAAATTCGAAGGATATCTCACCTCTATAAAAAAAATTAAAAAAAAAGAAGCCAAATGCCAACCCTCTATGGAGTCATTTCTTTGACCTCATCATCCTCTAGAAACCTTTTTTTTTTTTAAAAAATGAAACAAAATACTATGTGCGAATAATTGCCTGCATTTATCTAACTTATATCCTAAGTTTAGCATATGTTCCAACCATTATCCTTAATACTATTTCATGCAATTTGCACTAAGTCAACTATATACATATCTAATATTTCCTTTAATTCATGTTTCATATGTCATAACTATATAGCTATTGCTTTATCACAAGGTCCTTAACTCAGTGGGGTAATGGCCTGCCCACGAGGGTTCAATACCCTCTCCGCGCATGTGATATGCTTTAAATTGTCTCCCTTTCTAGGGTTATCTCCTCCTCCTCTTGTGAAGTGCTATTCTCCCCTTTGGGGTGTGTACGCCCGTCTGGGCTTCAAAAGAAACAAAATATAGCTATAGCTATTGCTTTGATTAATATTGTTATCACAAAGAACAGTGGTTTTATTATCCCCTTCTTCTAGTGTTATGGTTCGTAAGGAGGAGACGAGATGTAATATTTTGAAGAGTATTTTATAAATATGAGTTTTTCTTATTGAAAATCTGATATTTTCAAAAATTGTCGGGAATATCCACCAACTCCTTTATAGTTCTCTCTGGTTGTGAGTGATGGTAATTCGTGATAAAAGACCATCTGTCCCCGTGTTACAAAAATTGACGGCCGTGTATATCTCTATTATTTTATCCAACTATTCACAATTTATTATGTGTATATATATAATTGGAAAAAATATACACATCGCGAATTCGAAATAGTTAGGTACACGAATAAAGACATACGTACACGGGTACACATAATTTTCACTCGTAATTCGTGAGGTACTTACAAAAATAAAAAAATTATTTAGTGGGATTTTACACAATTAACCCCAGCATACCTTTCATTTTTTGCAAGTGGAATCTTGACAATATTGCTAGTTTTTGTCAGTATTATTACATCTTGTCTTAAGCAAATTAAAATAAAATAGATTATGCAAATAATCCAAATTATACCTTTTAGGACTTCCTTCTCGACGGCAAATTATTGATTTAAAATTCTAGGCTGCATCTGATTTTATTATTATTAAGGTTTGGTATCTTTGTCTCCTCCATTGTTGCCATATGCAGTTCATTTGTATTTTATATATGCAATTATGGCTACTTGGAAAATGATAGAAGTCATATCAACCATCCCCTTTCTCAAAATATCTAAGAAGTTTTCGTGTTTTTGTGACAAGAGGTAACTCAATTTTCAATAGATTGGTCATAAGTTAAATAGGGGTTTTTTCCTTTCTTAAGAAAAAAAATAGAGTAAAAGATAATTAAATGGTAGTTCAGTCGAATAAAAACATAATTTATCAAGTTATAAATTATGGGTCTAAAAATCATATTTCCTTCCGCACAATATATAAATAGGAAAAATGTGGGGTGGAGGAGGGGAAGATAGAAAGAAAGTGAAGTTCCATAGGTGAAAATTTGTCATAGTTGGATCACAACTTTAGGTGTAATTGAAATGTGTTTGGTTTGAATTTGATTTTGTTTGAAACTAAAATTGAGGTTCAAATTGTTTTTGAATTGAGTATAAAATTACTTGAAGTATTACATAATTTAGAATATGGTTTGAGTTTGAAAATAGTTTGAGACTAAAAACAGCATCTCAATCTGAGATTCAATTCAAGTATACTTATACCATAGAGTAAGAAATGAATGAGCATCTGGTTCTTACTTTTTTTCTAGTTTGATTCAATGTGAAGGAAGTAGTTATTTAAGTCAAATATTATTTAAATATTACTCGGACAAAACATTCTTTTTTATAATTACCATCTTTATTTCCTAGCTATGCATTTCGCAACTCGCAAGTAGAAAGATACCCAAATAGTCATATATAAATGTGATTTTGTTGTTATTCCTTTTGAGTTATAGAGAAAAAAAAATTTTATTCCTTCAGGAACTGGTAACAAAGTCTCCTTTAAGGCATGCCAGTGAGGGAATGACGTCTGCAAGGGCAGCTCAAAGCCTCAAATGGTTCCGGGTGGTAGATTATGTATAAGGATGCATGATCGAATCTTGGCAGCAGCAGTGTGAAAGTTTCAATCCTCCAATGTAGGGGTGACTTCTTATGGTGGACTAAGACAAGTCCTCATATCTGGTCGGACGGCTAAGTCACATTGATTTACATCCTTTAAATTCTCTATCGGATGAAAAAGTGTGTGCTCTGTGGACGTAAGTAATAGCTTTTTGTACACAAGTAAAGGAATGACCAGATTCAAAAATTAGATTATGATTCCCTCCTTGTTCTGATCACCAACAATGAATGTCAGCTCTCCCAATGATTCTTTTCTTTCCCCTAGTACAAATCTGCCTCGGTGACCACTCACACTATTTTTAGAAACGTCGAATTTTTTATTAAAATTTTCGTATAAAATATTGTATTCTGCCTCCAAAAAAATTTAAGTTAAAAAAATTCGTTCCTTATTAACAAATTTCTGGCTCCGACAACCCTGGTGTACAAACCCCCGGAAATATTTGAATGTTCCTGAGTAAAATCTCGATATATATGGATTTGAAACCTGTCCAACTTGTGCTTAAAGTTGCATCCCTAGTAATTATAGTTTAATAAAATACCTCAAGAATGTTGTTTGTTACTATACTTAGAGCCCCCATAACCATACTTAGATTGTAATATATTTGAATAATTTGATACGGTCCGAAATAGCACAAGAAAGAGGTTAAGAATTCTCTGTCCTCATTCGATATCTCCTTCCCTATCCCACCAATAAGAAAATGACAAGTATTAAATTTTTAATTAAAAAATTATAACTTAAAAGAAATAGTGAAATCCACAGGGAAAATATATATACGTGTCAAATATCTATTCGCGGGGACGGAGAGAGACTATATTTGGCCCTAGAAAGACGAAGTTTGGTACAAAGAAATTTAAGGAAGCGCTGAAAGGATTTGTCGATAATTGGAGTTAGCATAACCAGAGGAGGAGGACCGCCCTAGAAAGGGAGTATTTATTTGTCCTATGTAGAGGATAGGTGTCGAACCCTCGACCTCACGGTCGTGGGCAGGCTGGGGCTATGGCCCTCTTGACGATAATTGGAGTTTAAAGACGTTCAATGTGGAAGAGAATGAGGTAAAAGAATTTAGATGATGTCTATTGAGCCCGAAGATCACGTAAAGGACTAAAAGGTGAAAGTCGTTAAGAAAGAATTGAAGTAGGTCCGCTACAAATTAGGGACCTAACATAATTTAGGGAAAGACATCTTAAAAGAATTTCTTGACTTCTATAGTCATCAATATTTACATAAAATACCTCCAACGAGTCTTGTTTAATTCGTTAATAAATAAAATCATAATATTTCAACTGTAAGCATAATTTCTCTGTTAACGTATCTCAAGTTTGATAGTTAATCACTAAAAAAAAATACTTTTTATTGAATTAAAATAATAAATAGACATGGAGGGGGACATTGTCTATCCTCAAATAAAAGGTGGAAACAAATTCAATACTACTACATAAGTAGTTTATAAATATTCGTAGTTGAAAAAATTAACGTCGTTTAAACGGTTTGTATCGAGTCTCCATATGGTGTTCAGTAGGAGCTTTTGTGTTTTCCCTTTTTTCCTTTGCGGGTGCGAACAGAAATAAAATTTTCGTAATCATCTTCCAGCTGAAGATCTGCCAATGTTTCGAAAGATCCCGTGTTCGGAACCTCGGTATTTACAGGTGCAAGAGACTCACTCTCCTTTTGCGCAGTTGTATGAACATGCTCGACAGTTGACCCCTTGAGTCTATTATTGAGGTCGCGAAAACTCGCAAATAATTTGTGTCTATCTTCGAAAGTAGCATCCAAAATATTTGGATCCTTTTGCTTGATTGTAGTCTGGACCGGGGCATATTTTTATGCTCGATTTACTCTCGGGTTATTCAAACAACCCCCGCCTATCATGATTACGGGATCCGTTGAAAGAGTAGTATCATCAATTACTATTAACGAAATTGGTGTTTGAGTGACACACATCACCGACATCAGGTGCACCGGACTTGAGTCAGAATTTAACCCAAAAAAAGATGTATTAGTCAAAGTTATTGGCGGAAAGTTAATCACTTAAATAAATAGAATAACACAAGAATGTGAGTTCGTTATAAATATAAATCCCATAACCATATTTTGACTAGTATTTTAGACAAAATAAATTTTCTCGGTGATTCCTTTTGTCGTAATACATAGGATTCCACGAGCATATCATCAATTGGTACGGACATAGGACTTATTTGCTTAGTATCCTATGAAAATAAAACTATTATATATTACCATGAAAAAAGTGAAATAACACGACAAGCCGAATAACTTTAATTTCCTTAGATTTCCTAAGAATTCCATCTTTATTCTTGTTCGAGATTTCCTTGATTAGTTATTAACGAAGATATATATTCTACATTCAATAATATAAGTCGTTTAAAACATGTAAAAAAATTAAAAAAACAAAAAAGCAAGGTATTTTTTTAGTTAAAATATCAATATTAATCTATTAAATAAGACTTGTAATCCACTAATTCTATTTAAAATAGTAATATTGATATTTTTTACTAACAAAATATTTTTTTTGTTTTTTTATTTTCGCTACATGTTTTAAATGAGACTTTCAGGACATGTTGCAAAAATTAAAAAAATAAAAAATTAAAACGTTTTTATAATTAAAATATCAATATTACTCTCTTACATAGAATTAGTGATATATAAGTATTGTTTAAGAGAGTAATATTGATATTTTGATTACAAAAATATCGTAATTTTTGCTTCATTAATTTTCGTAATATGTAATGAAAATTTTATATTTAGTAATGGAGGACTACTATTCAATTCAACTACTTTAATTTTGCGGCTTGTGCTATGTGTACTGTAAAGTATCGATTAATTCCAAGCATTCTGGAATATGTTGGTAATCAATATATTAATAGTATATAGTTACAACTTACAAGGCTTTCTTATCAAGTTGTCCTTTAAACCACGTTCAGACAAAATACAAGAATAATTTTAATTTATTCCATTACTTTAGCTGCTTAACGAATAATGAATATTCACACAAATTTGTCACCATTATATGCTCCTCCATTTGGCAAAAAATCCTATGTCATAATTCTGTGTCACGTTCCTTATTTTACGAATGTTTATTACGTTTTCACTTTTTTTTTTACGAATTTATAATTTTTTTAATTAAAAAATTAACGTATATTAATTCTTTATTAGTAAGAACAGTGAATAGAACAGCGAACGGTAATAGAAAATTCATAGTCCTTACATTTACATCATAAAAATAATGTAGACCGGAATATAATAAGAAATCACATTTCGGTTTGTTTGACTCATAAATAATTAAATTGTGTGGAGTTTTGTTTAGCGGTTCCTTTGGATTGTTGATTTTGGATTTCATTGTATTATATTATGTGAATTTAGGTTGTATCCTCTTGCTAATGGAATCTCTATTTATGCTTACATTTGTCGTTTACCTAGCTAGTAGTTACAAGTATAATACTGCGTAGATTATTACACAATATAAAAGTAGACATGTATCTTTCAATTACAGCAAAACAAAAAAATCGCATATTCTCATTCTATGTCTTAATTTCGTGTCTCATCAATAAGAAATTATAATACATTATTTTTTCTCAACTATTCTTTTAGATGATAATTTTTTATTAAAAAATTAAATATGATAATTTTTTATTGATGGGACAGGAAATGAAACAGAAAATAAGGAAAGAGAATTCTTAAAGTGTATTGGGCTCATAAATTATTCTCTTTTTCTAAAGTCCTAGCAAACCTTACTCTCATTAAATCCTTGAACAGCCCATATTAGCTAAAGAAGAATCATTTGGTTTCAGCATCATTAGAGCAACTCTCATTGTTACATTCTCTCTTGGCCAAACATGTGATTCGATGCAACATATCTCTTAAGGTGGATGATATTCACCATGTTATTTTGAGATCTACCATAGCTGTTAATAATTTTGAAATAGGTTAGAAGAGGCTCCGCAAAATAAGTGTGATGCAATCTGCTAGTGAGGTTAGTCATGTTACTGAGTGCTTAAAAGCATTGTAATCTTTATAAACTCGTGGAGTTTGAAACTAGTGGATTGGATCCCGAAGTGATCTCGCATATGTATATTTGTTGGTAGAACTGCGTTAACAATTTGTTGTTTTGTTACTGTTGTTTTGCTTATTGTTAAGATAAATATTGACACGACTTAACAACAAATATCAAAAAAGAGACTTATAAACAATATTAATTGCTTAACTTGTACTATTCCGCAAAAAACCACCCCAAAACAACCTTACAATGTTTGATAGATAGATAGTACATTTTTTTTGTTCTACCCGTTTGGGGGCATTCGATATCCACCGATAACGTAGTGACTACATTCGGACTCGGCCTCACGGTTGGCCCACAGCGTTACCGCTCAACGGGGGAGATCCTATCCCATACTGCTTTTAAACGGCGCTCTCAGCCGCAAGAAATCCCGCAAGAGTCGAATTCCACTAGTGGGAATCGAATCCTCGTCAACGGCATCAGTTTAAGCAACTCCAACCAGCTGCCCCAGAGCTCGAGGTTATAGATAGATAGTACATTAAGTATACCCTATTGTGTGTGTTTTTCTTTTAAATATGATTCTAGCTTTTTAACCCTCCCACCGGGGTCACCACCCTCACCCTCCAAAAAAATAAAAATAAATAAATTTTGTATATTCGACTCGAAAAATGCAGAAAAGCCATCTTGAGCCTGAGAGAGAACTTCACTAATTTCGTTTCATAGAATGTGATAATGAATTTCTATACAAAGTTGGATATATATCTACATCTTAATCAACTTGTTTTTGTTAACAAGTCTATTAGAAATATCTGTTGAACAGGTCTGATTGTGGATTCAGTATGACAGGTTGGGTCAAATGTGGTGGGTTAGCTCGGATTTTTTTTTGGACCCGTTTTCAAATTGAGACTCAATTCAAAAGTGGTCTAAGTTTGAGTTTGAGATCAGACCAAACAAGACCAAGGACGAAGTCAGGAATTTAGTGTTGGAGGGCGAAACTGCAACAGTATATAGAATTACAGAGTTCAAGTGATAAAAACGGCAAAAAATTCTTGGGGGCAATAAAAACGGCAAAAAAAAATTCTTGGGGGGGGGGGGTGGTGGTGGTGTGGACCAGACCAAACCCAAACTCAAACCCAATCTAAATGAACCCTACGATATAAGTGAATTGAGTCTGACTTGTATTGGATTTGAAATCGGATCCCTCGAATTAGGAAAAATTCGGCATGGGACCCAATGGGTACGGCCCTACACTCATCTCACATAAATTAGGGAGGATCCACCTGATTGACCTGCGGGACCTACCCTGCAGGTGGGTCCTATCTAAATTTATGTGAGAAGAGTGTAATGGATCCGCCCATGCCAGACTTACCCCTCGAATTACATGAAAATAAAAATTTTGCAAAAGAAAATATAAATCCCGCAAGTTAAAATTTTGGATTTGAATCAATCCAAACCCAATTCATACCCACGCTTAATAAAGTTGGAACATATTGGAATTGCTGGTAAAAATTCTGGGTATACATATTTTAGATAGAACAATGATTACATTTTGACAAACACATTCAAAGTCAGTCTACATCCCATGCGAAACAGTTTTTTTTTATGTTTTGAGATTCATAACAGTTATTTTATGCGTAAAATCAAAATAAGTGTTCTGAGCCTTATAACAGGTGTTCGTTTTAAATTAATTTTAACTGTAAAATATTTAATTTAATGGGCGAGTGAAATTCCGCACGTGTGAAATTTATCCCGTTCCGCACGGGAACCGTGGCGATCCAAAGTAGGTACGAGTTTCCATTGTTTTTCTTGTGTTAAGAATAATAGATTTATTATATTAATAGATTTTTAGTAATTACCTATTATGGTTTATTAGAGTTAGATTATTATTTGTTTCCTTATTTAAATAGAGTTACATTGTTAAGTAACTTCTCTTTTTGTTTAGAATTCTCCTTGTATTTATATGGGAAATTTCCCTTTGTTAAATTAATCAATTCAAGATTATTGATTCCATATATTCTTTCAGGGTATCAGAGCAAGGTTAAAATAACCGCTCAAAATTCATAGCAGAAAACCTTTGATTTCCAAAGGAATCCTTCTGTTTTCTTCTTTTGTTAGGTGTTGTTAGTCATGGCCGACACAACTCCAACCAAGAAAAATCAACAAGAGACATTGTCTCTTACCAATCCCAACTCCCCATATTACATATCCAACAATGACAATCCAAGCATGTCAATTACTCCTATTCTATTTGATGGAGACAATTTTAGTTCATGGATATCCGTCCTTGAAAATAGCTTGCAGGTTAAGACCAAGATGGCTTTTTTTGAAGGATCCTTAGCTCGGCCTTTTGATCCTAACATGGCCCAAGCTTGGGATCGATGTAATTCACTAGTTAAAGGATGGATAATGGCATCCGTCGAACCAAAGTTTAGGAGTATGCTGACCCATGCAAAAACTCCCAATGATATGTATGCCATTTTAAAAGCTCGTTACGCTCAAGAAAACGGACCCAAAATTTATCAGTTACGAAATCAAATTCAAACTCTTAAACAAGGGTCACTGGGAGTAACTGAATATTTTGGAAAACTTGAGACGTTGTGGGAACAGCTGCATCGTTATATTCCGCTCCCGGTGTGTGGATGTGAAGACACAACCGTCGCTTTGATTCGTCAACGAGAAGAAGAAAAAGTAATTCAATTTTTACTCGGTTTGAATATGAATTTTAAAACTATGAGGAGCCAAATCTTGAATGTGGATCCATTGCCGAGTTTAAACAAAATCTTCTCAAGTGCGTTAAGAGAAGAGAATCATCACTCTAGCACGAACGAAATCGAGACAACCGGTAAGATGGAAGGAGCCGCCTTCGCTGCACAAAATTTTCAAAGTCAGCCCTATGGTTCTCGGGCAGTTTGTGATGTTTGTGGCAAAACTGGCCACACAAAAGAATCCTGTTGGCACCTATATAGAAGGCCATCGGAATTTAATGGCAAAGGAAGAAGGGGCAACAATGGTGGCCGGAGCAGCAGAGGCGGACGCAGTGGTGGCTCATTCCAGCCGGCTATGGCTAACAATCTTTACAGCCCCTTTTCCGGTTCAGGTAACCCCCATGTGAAGGACACTGGCGGCAGACCACTCTTCACCGGACCAGCCGCGAATTCAGGCGACTCAGTCGGCGGCCATGATCTCAGCAACGGCGGCGGGAGCTTCACATCAACAGGGACGGCCTATTCTGCAAGGAATAAAGATTTGGGCCAAACAATGGGCCCATCCATAGATCACTCTCCAGATTCAAATTTGGGTCAAGCCCAAATATCACAAATAGCCTATGAAGTGGCTAATATACTCAAAGGGGGTAAGAAGGATTTTGTTATGCTTGGTAAGAAATTTACGCTCCCATGGATTTTGGATAGTGGTGCTAGTCATCATATGACTTCCGATATTTCTATTATTGACAATTTAAAATTTTTTCATCCACCCATTAATATTTGCTAACCAAATGGAACCGTTTTCATGGTCAATCAATGTGGCACCGTCAAATTTAGGCCGAATATGGTGCTTCACAATGTTCTTCATACCCCATCTTTCACATGCAATCTTATATCCATTTCAAAATTGACAAAGCAATTACAATGCTATTTTGTGTGTTTTGATGGTGTTTGCTTTGTACAGGACCCAATCCAGAGGAAGATTTTTGCTAAGGGGGTTGTTTGTGATGGAGTTTATCGGCTAACTGACGTAGCATCTCAAACTGCAATTGTCGGAGCAACCCATAGCCAAAGTACCTCCGAATTATGGCATAGGAGACTCGGTCATCCTTCTTTTTCAATTTTAGACAATTTATCTTTAAAGAATAAACTTAGTAGTTGTAGACCTATTAATCCATGTGATATTTGTCACAAAGCCAAGCATATTCGTTCTTTTTTTCCTAACAGTACTAATAAAGCTTCCAAGCCTTTTGAATTAATTCATTGTGATCTTTGGGGAAAATATGCTACTCGTTCACTCACAGGGGCCCATTATTTTCTGTGTATAGTAGATGATTTTTCACGTGCTATATGGGTCTATTTACTTCATGACAAAACGGAAACTAGGAAAGTATTCATCAACTTCCATAACATGGTTCAAACCCAATTTAACGGACTTATCCAAAGGGTTAGGAGTGATAATGGTTTAGAATTCATTGGGCTAAGAGACTATTTTTCAAATAAAGGGATACTTCATGAAACATCTTGTGCTGCCACACCGCAACAAAACGGGAGAGTTGAGAGAAAGAATCGTCATATTTTAAATGTAGCTCGTGCCTTAAAATTTGAGTCAGGGTTATCTTTTCAATTTTGGGGGGAATGTATCCTTACTGCCACATACCTTATAAATAGGACTCCTACTATGCTACATAAGGGTAAAACACCCTTTGAAGTTCTTTTTAGGAAAACACATTCATATACTCATCTTCGTATTTTTGGGTGTCTCTGTTATACTCATATTCTTACTAAAGATAAATTTAGTGAAAGATCCGTTAAGTGTATTTTTTTGGGATATCCAATGGGGCAAAAAGGATGGAAAGTTTTTGATTTACAATCCAAAAAAATTATTATATCCAGAGACGTTCACTTTTACGAGCATATTTTTCCCTTAAAGAATGATGAATTTTCAAATTATTTAACTGAGCCCCTATCTCCTACCTCAGATTTTCAGTTTGGTCCTTCAGCCTTAGACCTACCCAACATTTTTCTTGAGCCCAGGAGTCCAGATGCTGATCTGGCGGACTCCCCACAGCCCAGCTCTCCCAATTTCAACCTGCTCCGGCCCAATATCTCTGAAACAGTGCATAATGTTCCGCCTGGGCCCCCTGATCTGGCAGACTCTCCCAAACCCACCCAGCTCCGGCCCAATGTCTCTGAAGCCCAGTCGCCCCCTGCCTCCCATAATGTTCCGCCTGGGCCCCTCTTCCAACCCTCACCACAGGCCCCTTCAGCCGAGCCCATGCAATTAGACATTGGCCCTCCAGCACCTTCAGCCCCTTATCCCTTAGGCAGTCCAAATATTCCTTCCACAGAAACAGTGCAACCTGTCTCGCCTAAACCGCTCCGCCGATCTGAGAGGCCAACAAAGCAGCCCGGACATTTGAAAGATTTTGAGTGCTATGCAGCTGCTGATCTCTCACAAACATCATCATTAGTGGACACTTCCTCAGGTATTCCTTATCCTCTCCATAATTTTTTGACTTATGAAAATTTCTCTCATTCACATAAATTGTTTCTAGCTTCTATTTCTTCCGGTTTTGAACCCAAAAATTATTTTCAAGCTATACAATATCCGGAATGGCGTGAATCGATGAGACAAGAGTTAGCCGCTCTTGAGAGTAACAATACTTGGGTCCTTACCCCACTTCCTCTTGGTAAAAAATCTGTTGGCAGTCGTTGGGTTTATCGTCTTAAGTATTGCTCTGACGGGTCCATTGAGCGACCCAAATCTCGATTTGTGGCTAAAGGTTACTCTCAAGTCGAGGGGGAGGATTTTACCGAAACATTTGCTCCTGTTGCGAAAATGACCACTGTTCGTTGTCTTTTGGCATTAGCTGTTTCTCAAGGTTGGTTTCTCTATCAGATGGATGTCAATAACGCATTCCTCCATGGTGATTTGAAGGAAGAAATTTATATGGATCCTCCTTTGGGACTTTATTTGCCTCAACCCAATTTATTTTGTAGGCTTAAGAAATCCATCTACGGTTTGAAGCAGGCAGGAAGAAATTGGTTTTCAAAGTTAACAAACACTTTGCGAAAGTTCGGTTTCAAACAATCACCAGTTGAGCACTCTCTTTTTATCTATAGGCAAGGAAGCATTATTTTGGTTGTCTTGGTCTATGTTGATGATATAATTATTGTTGGCAATAATTTACAAAAATGCAATGAGTTAAAAAAATTTCTCAATGCTATTTTTAAAATTAAAGATCTGGGAATACTTATATATTTTTTGGGAATTCAGGTTGCTCATTCTTCACGGGGATTGTTTCTTAGTCAGCGAAAGTATGCTCTAGACATTTTGACTGAATGTGGTTTATCTGGAGCAAAGCCTATCAACACACCAATTGAGTTGCAACATAAATTATCTGATGAAGATGGTGAAGTTTTTAGCAATCCAGGACGTTATAGAAGACTAGTTGGCAGACTTCTTTATTTGACTATTACAAGGCCTGACATCACATATGCTGTCAACATTCTAAGTCAATTCATGCAAAAGCCTAAAGACAGACATTGGGAAGCGGCAATCAGAGTTGTTCGATTCATCAAAGGCAATCCAGGCAGAGGGATTTTATTACCCAAGAATAATCCCAATTTAAATTTAATTGCATATTGTGACTCTGATTGGGCAGTATGTCCGATGACGAGGAGGTCCATTACAGGATATTTTATCAAGATTGGTAATGCACCTATTTCTTGGAAGTCCAAGAAACAACAAGTTGTATCGCGTTCTTCTGCAGAAGCGGAGTATCGATCCATGGCGAATACAACTAGTGAATTAACTTGGCTTCGTGAATTGTTCAAATTCCTTGGAGTATCGCTTGGTCCAGCTAAGCTATTTTGTGATAATCAATCCGCCATTTACATTGCTACCAATCCTGTCTTTCACGAACGTACAAAACATATAGAAATTGATTGTCATTTTGTTCGTGAAAAGATTGATAAAGGGGATCTTGTTACCTATCACATTGGTACACATGAGCAATTGGCAGATATTCTTACTAAAGCCTTAACTCAAAAGCAATTCGATTATCTAGTTTCCAAGTTGGGTGTTCTTGATTTACACACTCCAACTTGAGGGGGAGTGTTAAGAATAATAGATTTATTATATTAATAGATTTTTAGTAATTACCTATTATGGTTTATTAGAGTTAGATTATTATTTGTTTCCTTATTTAAATAGAGTTACATTGTTAAGTAACTTCTCTTTTTGTTTAGAATTCTCCTTGTATTTATATGGGAAATTTCCCTTTGTTAAATTAATCAATTCAAGATTATTGATTCCATATATTCTTTCATCTTGTTTTTGGCTTAATTTCCGTCCTACTTAATACCTAGAAAAATATTAAAATGTAAACTCAAAAGTCAGAACCATTAAGTTCGTCGTTTGAATAAAAGACACATTAAGTTGTAAGATTAATAATCATAATTTTAACTATTAATAATAATCATAATTTTAACTATTAATAATAATAATGTTCTAAAGAATGTTTGTAAGGATCCATAAAAATATATATTTATAAGGAAAGTGATACCTGCACTGCACTCTTATTTTAGCGTTTTGCACCCTCTACTCTTTATTTCATTGGTGAAATATCTTATTACTTTGTCTCAATAAATTCAACTAAAGCTGACACTCCAAAAATATTAAAGTATTTTCAATTATAACATAAGGGATAGAGAATGCTAGAAAAAAATTGGAAATACAAATATCATTTCCCTATTTATTATCATAATAATATATTTTATTCCTTTTTCATTACTCAAAAGAAAAAAAATTACCTTTTTCAAAAAAGACTAGAAGCACAATACTGTGTAATACTCCATGTAACTAATTTTTTGTCCATGTTTATGAATTTCCTTCTAAAGTCTAAGATTTATCTTCTTTTATTTAAAATATATATAAAAAAAAAAATCATAATCAGGATGTTTTTTTTTGCTAAATAAAATCATAATCAGGATGTTGCAAGGTATTAAAGAGGATACGCACCGATCCTATGGTAACCTAGTACACTAGGCACTCAAATAAATAGAAGTAGCTCTGGTTAAAAAAAATAAAAATTGTCAAAATGTTATCAATTGTTATATAACACTCAATAGTCACAGAGAAATTTTATTTTGGTAAGTGAGTAAGTTTAAAAGTTATATCCAAACCAACGAATACAATACACGTAGGCCGAAAAAGTCAATTTTCTTTCCTACGTGTATTGTATTAATTGGCTTGAAAGTAAGTTTTAAACTTACTTACCTACCAAGATAAAACTTCTCATAGTCACAAGTATCTCTCCCTAGGGTTCCCTCTCTATTGAGAGGAAATCCTCTCTCTCTCTCTCTCTCTCTCTCTCTCTTAGAAATCCCTTGAGGAGATTATCTCACAAGGTATTATCTTTGAGTATGTTTTCTTAGATAGGCAAGAAGGTAGTGCAAAAGGAATCTCTTGATGAGATTTCCTCCATATATTCTTTTCTCAAAACAATGCAAATCCTTCACCGATTGAGTCATAAATTTACTCTAGGATCTCTAAGAATCCTATGTTTTTCTCGCCGGCGGTCGTTTTATAAACGCCGTCAGCTGTGTCTTCTTCTCAAACATATTGGTATAAAATTACTACACTATTTTTTGCTATCGGACAAACATAATCTGCTTGCAATGACAAGTGTCTCTGATTTGGTATAAAAAAAGAAGACAATCACTTTGCGCGGAAAAGAATTAATGGCAGCGGCCATAAATTCCGATCGCTGACATGGGAGAAGAAATAATAGTGGCGGTAATGGTGAAAAAATTTGTTCAGAACAAACATTTAATCGATGGCTCGGGTGCAGGAATTTCAGGAACAAATGGGAAATTGAGGAACAAAGGCGCTAAGGGAGAGACCGGTGGTTTGTCGGCGTCAAAAAATCCAGTCACCGACCGGCGAGCACCAGCGTGGCAGAGACGTTCTGGGGGACGAGACAGGGGAAAAGGGGAGTTGGAAAAAACAAAAACTGGGCCGCATGTTTTGGGGAACAAAGAAAAAATTAAAAAATGGCCTGGCCATTTTGGGCTTGATCATGCTATTGGGCTACTGATTAGAGATCATATTGTTGTTAAAAATAGGGCTTCTTTAGATGGCCAACCCAAGGCTTTAATTGTTGTCCTTTCTACCTGCTCTAGCTTAATTGAGAAAGTAGACATTGATGGGCTGATTTACTCTGGGCCGGCCAGCATGGCCAAGCAAATTGATCACGGAGATTTTCCATCATCGCCAATTTGGAAGCACATACCTCCACCTATTGATGATGTCTCTACTGAGTTTGTAGTTGATGTTCTGTTTAATTTTGATGATATGTATCCTACGGGAGCTCCTGACTTAAATCAGGGTAAGGTGGTGGCCGCAAGTCAGCCCCACCAAAGCCCATGAGTCGCTTAGTCGAGAATTGTCCAGGACTTAGCAACTCTTGAACAATTCAAGGCCTAGTGTGCTTTTATATGGTGCACATTTCAAGAAGTTTTTTATTTTTCATAACAAAACCGTATGTCGGCCTCATGATAATGTTGCATTTTTTTCTTTGTCTAAAAATAGGATTTATTTCGAGTTTTTTTGTAAGGAATAAATGGAGGCTACCGTCACAAACTTGGAGAACCATCCCTCAAGATAGAGTTTTGTTGCAACATGGTTTTGAATGGAGGATTGGAAGTGGGCGTTTTGTTCGTATCTGGCATGGTCGCTGGCTAGCTATCCTAGGCAAGTTTCAGCTGATCTCCCCTCCTAATTTTATGGGTTGTGAAAGTTTGCAATCAACAACTCTGACAAGTATGGAAGGCTCCTGGCTTGAACGTGGCCTCGAGTTTATTTTTGTTTTTCAGTCTGTTTGCACGGTCATAGAATATCGTACCTCTTGGAACCTATTATCTAGTTTTTTCTATGTCCGCATATCATGTAATATTCTGGCTATTTGTTTAGCTAGATATTTCCTAAGGCTTATTGCCTCACATCAAAAGGGTAGGGGATCCATTAGAATTCCATATCCCTCATATAACTCTTGATATCTATTAATGATATTATTACTTTTCAAAATAAAAAAAGTTATCAATTGTTAAATTCTATTTCCGTTTAAAGTATTCACTATAAATCAAACAACTAAAAATCTTGTTTCTTATTTGTTAACTTTTCGATTGAAAAAAGAAAGAAAGAATTCAACAACAATTAAGTCTTAATTCTAAAAATATGAGAATTGACTATACGAATTAAAGAAAGAATCATATAGAGTCATTTATATGAATGCATTCCTTTTTTATCACTTCCGTTCAAGTCTTTTTTTGTTTTACTTTTTCTCTTACAACCTTAATATTATTTAACCCTTTACTTATTCTAATTAAAGTATCACTTAATTTTTTTTTATGTGTTCAAACCAACACAAACTGGTTATGTAGTGAAACTTACAAGTGAGAACAAAAAAAATGGAAAAACAAGAAAAGTAAAGTTTAGTTTAAGTCTAATATATGAAGTTGAACAAATGGCAATGAATGTAATTACAAGATTTGAAATTTGAAGATCCAAATAATAGTTTATTTGGGGTGCTTTTTTTTTAAACCTGACGGAGGAAGGTGGCCTCACAGGAGGAGTCCAAGAAGGGTAGAATTTATTAAGCCCCACATAGGAGGCGGGTGTCAAATCCTCGACCTCACGATCGTGAGTAGTGCCAAACTCCACTAGGCTATGAACACTTTGATATATTTAGGGTGCTCCCACTTGCTTCAATGCTGCTTAAACACACACACACACACACACACACACACATATATATATATATGGACTAGTTACTACTTAATTAGAAAAACTACACTAAATATATAAAATAAGCCCCAAACTACATTTAAATAATAATTTTCTCAAAGTTGAAAATTAAAAAAAAAATGGAAAAAGAGAGGTGGCTCCGTAATAGTCCATACATTCACCGGCTAATTAATTCATGTACACACATTAATAATTTAAATAAAGTATATCGTTCTTATCTAAAGCCTACTTAACCTTTTTTTAATTCTGTGATTTTGTGTTTCTTTTAATAATTTATTGCAAGTTAGTTATGGGAAATATTATTATTAATTTATTATATGATAATTATTATTAGGCATTGCTACTTTCTGCTTTCTCTTGACCTAGTCATTGGTGAGCGGTCCAGTACATTGCCTAAACTTTGTCTGCTTATAAAATATTAAGTTAATTAATTCCAAGATGCATTATCATTACAATTAACAACATTTTATTTCATTGAATATTATCTAAGAAGTGTTTCTTTCCAAAATATACCTAATACAAAATTTTAATAGCGGCTTATCTTGACATAAAATAAGCAGGTAGCTATGAAATTAAATAAATTATATAAAGAAGAAGAATCAATCAATGGAAAAGTGTATTCCAAAATATAAGAATAATTTGCAACCAGTCCCTTATATATTTTGTTTGTAGAAACCTAACCCTGTAATATATTATTTCAATAAATTTAATCATTTCATATATTTTGCTTGTGTGATTTCAGTCTTCCACCAGTTGTGCGGAAAAATCCGATAGATTGAGACACATGAAATCCATGTGATGTCGCGGTCGAAGCCAAAGTTGGCAATTCACGTATTGGTAAAATTTTGTTGTAACGACTTCGAGTGAGTTGCTCGTGTCTTAATCTACCAGATTGACTACCTAATTTGTGACGGGAATTGGAATCATAAAAAAACATAGATAAAACTTATCGAAATAATAGATTATGGGTTAAGTAGTTCGAAACATAATAGATAAGGGACTGTTTCTGAAATTACTTCATACCAATAATACCTATTATAAATTATTCAGTATATTGTTACAATAGGGACTGTTTTGACAAGTGTATTACAATAGCAATGATGAAATATTTACCTTAATATATATATATATATATATATATATATATATATATATATATATATATATATATAGACAAAACTGTTCTTTTCCAAGAAGAAAGACAAAATTGTACCCCACAGTTGGCTTTATTTATTTTAATTTTTTTTTATTCAGGGAGGGAAGGGGGAGGGGGTGTCAAATCTGGGAGACTTACAATCCCAGGCAGACTGCTCCCCCACTGGGAGCTACCAATCTCTTGACGTTGACTTTATTGAAAAGTAAAAACTAAAAAGAACATTTCATCTCTTAGATAATGCTATTTACATAACATAAATATTGTGCTGTCCTTATAAAAGATCTAGCATGATTTTGGATTCTGAAATCTAAACCAATGTATTAAAAAAAAACAGTAATAATGTTTGTCAAATTCAAAATCTTCATTATTATAATACTTTTTTTGGATGAAAATGTATCTGTATTAATCATTTTGTGGAAAAATTTATAAACTAAAGTTCTTTGAGAGACTTGAGCTGCTTCAGCTAGTTCATAATGATTAATTTGGATGAAAATGTATATGTATTAATCATTTTGTGGAACCAAGTTTTGAATAATGATTAATTTGGATGAAAATGTATATGTATTAATCATTTTGTGGAACCAAGTTTTGAATACTAGCTGAAGCAGCTCAAGTCTCTCAAAGAACTTTAGTTTATAAATTTTTCCACAAAATGATTAATACAGATACATTTTCATCCAAAAAAAGTATTATAATAATGAAGATTTTGAATTTGACAAACATTATTACTGTTTTTTTTTAATACTTTATTTTTCTACCGGACTCCAAACAATTTTCTTAACCAAAATACATAATTTATTTTCCTTTCCCCTAATTATTAAATTAATTACCTACCCATTTTTTAATATATATTTCCTTTTCTTTATTAGAAAACCCAAAATTCTCCTCAAAAAAAAAGGAAACCCAAAATTTAGCTTTAACGCCTCTATTTTCTCATTATCTCATAATCTTTCTCCTTAAAAATCATTCTTTTATCCTAGAAAAATCAAAATAAAATTTCCAGAATTTTTTTCTCATATTTTCCTATTTTATTATTCACTCTGCTGTTCTTTATTTTCCACCAAAAAAAGTTGAACTGACAAATGAACAGTCTCCAGCTTTACTAAAACTTTAAAAAACTTCTTCAGCCTTCTAATTTCTTATAATTTTCTGGGTTTTAATTTCCAAGAAATAATGAGTTTTTGAAAAAGAAAATAAATTTGTAAACTTTTCTTGTTTTGTGTTTTTATTTATTTTTTGAAGTATGGAAGGGAGGGAAGGAGGTATTAGTAGCAGTGGAGTTACAGTGGTGGGATCAGATGCTCCGTCAGACTACCACGTGGCTCCTAGGACCACCACTGAAATCCCAACTCAATTAGTAGTGGCCGGATCAACAACTCCGGCTGCCGGAGCTCTGTCGACCACCGGAAAGAAAAAGAGGGGTAGACCTTGGAAGTACGGCCCAGATGGGGCAGTTAATAACAATAATTATAATAGTATTGCATTTTCACCTAAGCCAATTTCGTCGTCGGTGCCGCCGCCGGTGATTGATTTTTTGACGACGGAAAAACGGGGGAAAGTACGGACAAGTGGGTCAGCTGGAAAACACCAGCAGCAGCCTAGAATGGAGCTGGAAAGCAGCTTAGGTAATGGTTATGATACGATTTCGAAACTTTGTCGTGTTCTGTCGTTAATTTGTGGCTAAAAGTTTTGAGTCCTTACACATATTAGTTCTGGTGGAGTGGATGATGACTCTTACTCATTTAAGAATGACCAGAGTTCGAACTGCAGCTATGATATTTGTGTGGAATTATTGATCGTCAGTCTCCAACTCGTGTTTTCATGTCTGTTCCAATCACTCACAATTCGCTAAGTCAATGTGAATTAATTACTGCTGAAGAAGTGGAATTTGAGGAATGTCCACGCGGCAAATTCTAAGTGATTGGAACGGCATGGAGACATAGTTGGGGGCTGACGATTACCAGCCGAGGTTTTGTGGGGGAAATGATGCTTTGGGGGAAGGTTTTAAGATGTGGGACCTTTGAATAGGTAAATTCTGAATTTCAGGGTTGAATTTAGGTTTAGTTGGTAATGTGGGAATCTTAAGCTTATATCTATTTTTATGGTGGTTTTTGCATTTTTCTGGTAAAGATTATGATTATTGAAGCTGTCTTCCCGGATAGGCATCATTTCAAGTTGTTTTCCCGGGTTATCGGAATGATGCTGTTAAAACTTTGGGGGACATGTGAGTTGATGGTTGCTATTTTAGGCTTCTACATTCATTTGTTGCTGCATTGTTCTTTTCTACAAATTGACTAGAATTGTTGGAAAATTCTTCGGTTTGTGACCCATAGTAAATCCTCCAACAGTACTGCTAGATTTAGCAGAGTAGGCATCAGCAATAGAATACTTGTCAAGTGTGGCAATGCAGGGGATTATTGTAGGCACCGAACAACTTACTCTCCAGCATTAACCTTATGGAAACACTTAACACTGCTCTTGGTCTTAGATTTGTATATATTGAAAAGCCTCTCTGTATCTGGGAACAATGGTGTACTGAGAATTTTGTATTATTGTAATTAATTTTGATTATTTGAGGGATTCTATCGTTTCATGCTTTCGTTTGTGCTATGATTTACCTAATTGTAGCCGTAGGATTTGTCGATGTTTTTTAATTATTATTCGCTTTGTGGAGTGGCTTTATGTGTTCTACTCCAAGCTAAGTAGTCAATTGTTCTCCATATTTATGCAATATTTATCATGCAATAGAACCTTATGCAGGATGTATTATTTCTTAATTTTGTCGTACAATTTCCGTTCTTCATCCATTTTTTTGTGCTTTGTTTTGTCGGTTTATGCGGTTGTCCGGGTTTTGTTGTGTGTGTGTGGGGGGGGTGAGTCTGTCATGAAATAATTATTTGCCATATCTGAACTAATCTCCAATATATTTTGCTGCAGGTGAATGGGTTTCATGCTCTGTTGGTGCTAATTTTACTCCCCATATTATTACTGTTAATGCTGGAGAGGTAAAAATTTAATGATCATCGGAAATTTCTGGTGAATTATGTCATTCTTTTTTAAATTAGATGTAAAAATATCATTCTTGTCCATTTTCTCGGCAAGACTTATGAGTAATTTACCCGTTGTGGGTGAAAGAATCGGAAGATTAAAACCGGAAAACATGTACTACTAAAATAACCTTTAAAACTGGAATTGATTGAAATAGCCATGAAAGGTAGTTAGTATTAAGCTTTCATGATACTAATGATTCTTTTGACTATTTAGGATGTTACCATGAAGGTGATATCCTTCTCCCAACAAGGTCCTCGCGCAATTTGTGTTCTCTCCGCTAATGGTGTAATTTCAAGTGTTACACTTCGGATACCTGATTCTTCTGGCGGTACATTGACATATGAGGTGTGGCAACTTATCGAATCTCTCTTCTCGCATTCAAATGACATCTTGTATGTAGTGGTCAAATTTTCAGACTTCACGTTCAGCATGCTTGTTGGTTCACATCTTTCGATTTCAGCATTCTTGTTTTAACGTTCAACGTTGACAAAACATATACCGTTGCCTGCTACTGTCGTTGCAGGGTTGTTTTGAGATACTGTCACTGACCGGGTCATTTATGCCAACTAATACTGGAGGTATGAGGAACAGATCCGGGGGTATGAGCATCTCTTTAGCAAGCCCAGATGGACGAGTTGTTGGGGGTGGAGTTGCTGGCCTGTTAGTTGCAGCTAGTCCTGTCCAGGTATATTCTTTCACTCTGTACTCGTTTCTTTTTTTTTCCCGCTTCATCCACCTGAATTTGACCACTAGGTTGTTTTCTGATTAAGATATCCTGCAATCGTACAATTTAGATTGTTGTAGGCAGTTTTTTAGCCGGGAAGCAGCACGAGCAGAAGACTAAGAAGCCGAAGCCTGATCGTGCAACTGTTAGTGCTGTTTATTATCCTATTGCTAGCGCAGAGATGGAAGACTATCATACTGCTTTCCGCGGGGAGAAGCAAACCAGCTGACATCAACATTACTTTGCCCGGGTAGATGCTTTGGACTGCCACACTTATTGGCAAATGGACCATGCATTGGCTTTGAGTAAACGCGATACCTCTTATCTCCTGTTTGTTTGTTGTAATCCTAGTACCGGCATGTGAGATTTGTGGGAGCAGTAATTTAGTGGATTAGGTTGGTTTTATTGTGTTGTAGAATGTTTAGGTGTACAATTGATGTTCAGTCTGATCTTAGGTTATGACATCTTTCTGGTTCTTACTTTCCTTATTGTCAACAAAACCTCTTGTATTATTAAAAGGGTCGATCGAATCACAAATTATATCATACATGGTTCAGAATACTGGTTACTTTTCTTCCATTTTCCATAAACAACAAATACACTAACCAAGACCTGCAGTAGAGTCCTTCTTGGGAGCATCTGCCTTGATTCGAGGAGGTCTAACAATTCGATCTATGAAACAATATTCAAGAGCTTTTCGAGCATTTAAGTGCTTCATTCGACTTAAATCCTTGTGAACCTTGATGATACTACCTCCATTCCTAAATACCTCTTTGAAGAATGTTCTTGTAAAAACATAGCCAATCTGATCAAATATATAACAAATACATTATGTAACAAACTAAACCTAGTTTTCTACTCTCTTACAGTTAATGTTAGTACAACCTCTTTGAAGAATGTTCTTGTAAACAGCCCTAGCAAGAAAGAATTAAGAAGGCTTCTCATAAGTGTTATTTTCCCTGAAGTCCGCAATAGCAGATCGTATCATTCCAGCAACATCAGATCGAACAAAGAGATGAGTGTTATCGAGTACATGTATTATGAACTTCTGGGATTGAGGTAATGCACCATTCATGTTTATGATAAATTGCGCCATTGGCACGTCACTGCAAGAGAAGATCGGGACAAAAAACACATCAAATTCAATAGTTCTTCCAAGTAAATTTTAACTAAATTTGTATAGAAGAAACAAATTTACAAACTTCCCTTCTCTTTAGATATTCTTTTCGACATATTTTTTTAAGCTAGAAGACGTCAGAAAAATATAATTGCTGATTAAACAAACAAGATGTAAGCAAGCAAGGACGGAAAAATGGATGATTTACCATGTAATGAATACGCCCTTTATTGCATTAACCATGATTTGCTCGACTCACAAACTGCAAGAAAAACCAGTAAAACAATAAGTCTAACTAGGACAATAGTCGGTTTATTGTTAAGAGAACGACGAAGAACTGCACCATGGCCTCCCATATCAAGCACAGCAGATGAAACGAAAAGCAACTCGACGAAACAATCTTGTAAAAGTTTTTAAGCTTAATGGGCTGATACAAGTAGAAACCTCAAAATTCCAATTCAGTGACTGATAAAGTTTGTTGTGATTAGTGATTTACAGTTTAATATGACTGAAACTACAGTTCACACTCTTAGACTTCTTCTATCGCGTATTCGAAACAATCTGTGTCATTCAACTAAGCACATTAACCTGAGATACAGCTTTACATGAGGATTCTACACCCAAAGTACCCAGCTTTACATGATGTACGCATCATTATCTTTATTTTTTCATAAAGAGGTTGTTTCCGGGATTTGAACTCGTGACCGGATAGCAAGTAAACACTTGACCATCGCGACAAACGCGACCTACATGAGGATTTTATACCTGACTAGAGGAAATCAAAATCCGGACAATCGAGTTTCACAAGAAATTTAGAGACATACTTAGAACCAGAATCGCCATGGAACTTATAAAGCCTCAACAGAAACATCAGCTCATTTGAGCTGCTGTGTATATAACAATCATCTCCTTCATTTGGTTTACATTTATGTTTTGAATGATACAAATAACATACAACAACAACAAACACAATAATTAACATAACACATTAAGTCCGCAATAATTGGGGTATAGGCGGGGGAATGATAGGAGACAAGCCTAACATTTGACAATAAATACACAAAGTGGTTGCTCCCAAAATACCACTGAAAATGTTGTATTTTTTCTCTAATAATTATCCTACTTTTTTCAGAGATTTCATTAGAAATTTTAACTTTCACCGCCTCAAGAATTATGTAAAATTTTGAAGCTCGCCCCCCAAACTAGAATTATGCAAATAGAACTACTGATATCAATAATATAAACAAAATAGACAAGAAAATAACCACCTATGGAAGATTTGATTGGTTGATCATATACAAATCTTAATTGAAAAAAAAAGATGGGATTTTGACTATAGCCCACATGGAATTATCTTTTTTTAAAACAGCATCAGTATTCAGTAATCGAAGACCAGTCCCAATAATTAGTTCTGAATTAGAAAATTTGCTGAGATAATGCTAAGCAATTAGGAATAAAACATATATACCTGAGAACAACAACAGATAAAGGTGAAGAATTAGGCGTTAAATTTTTTTCGGAGCAGTCAGGAGCTTCCCGGTTCGTTGAACTGCTTCATCTGAGTTTGACGAGAAATGTTAAATAAGGAGCTCAAATATATACTGTAATACCTAGTTTCATTCCTAAATTATAAGACTTCATCACATGCTCAACTTGGATTAGATTTTGGTTTTGGTTTTGGTTTTGGTTTTGATTTTGATTTTGATTTTGGTTTTGGTTTTGGTTTTGGTTTTGGTTTGGGTTTGAGTTTTGGAGAGAAAGCTAAAAACTTGGGAAAAATTCAAATTCAAATTTTTTTTTTAAAATAATCGTTCAATTCTAAATTTTGGCCTCAAAACTTTGGAATTTGAATTTCTCTCGCCAATTTTAGAGGCCAAAATTTGAACTTGAACGATTATTTGAAGGAAAAAAAAATTGAATTTGAATTTCTCCCGCTAATTTTTTAACTTCTCTCGCCAAAACTCAAACTCAAACCAATCCAAGTTGAGTCCGCAAAAATTAAGATGTTTTTTGTAATTATAATATTATTATTACTTTCTTAAATAAAATTAGTGGTATACGAGTTATATTTAAAATTTTAGATCTGCTAGTACACACTTTATTACGCTAAAGATATTGTTACACATAGTACACTGTAATTGATTCAAGTCTATATATTCATTCTGAACCAATTATGCTAATATATGTCAAGTAATACTCCTTCCATTCTTAAATATAAGACTTTCATTACATGTTATGAAATTTAAGGAAGAAAAAATTAATTTTTGTTTAATCAAAATATTAATATTATTATCTTAAATATAATTATTAGTATATAAGTCATATTTAAGAGAGTAAATTGGTATTTTAATTACAAAACCATCTTAATTTTTGCTTCCTTAATTTTCATAACATGTAATAAAAGTATTATATTTAGGAATGGAGAGAGTATTACTCGACCTATAGTAGCATAATTGGTTCAGAATGAATATAGAGACTTGAATTAATTACAGTGTACTCTATGTAACAATATCTTTACCTAAGAAACTCAGCAAGTTTATGCATTAATTCCCAGTAGAGTTATCCCCCAGAAAGGTTCAGATGGAAAGCTATTACTCCCTCCATTCCTAAATATAAGACTTTTTAGACAATTTGAGAAAATTAAGGAAGTTGTCATTTTCACCTAAACTTCCAATATTACCCCACTTTCTCTCTTTCTCACTAATACATCATAAAGAAAAGAAAGGAAAATGTTGAGGGTATAATTGAAATAAATTGTTGACAACTAATAAAAGAATCTTAAACGACAATTAATTTGGATACCTACCTATCTCCTAAACGACAATTAATAGGGAATGGAGGGAGTAGTTATTAGAGTTAAAACACTTGCAAGATATTCTATTCAAGTGGAAAAGCATTTCTCAATATAAAAAGTTACAAAATGTTGAAGATCACACAAATGCTATTCAGAGAAATTAATTCCAAATGAGCTTCTCGACCCAGTAGATATAAATATCCTCAAAATCAACACCATGAAAATCCATGTCAAATCGTGCAATGAAGTTTGGCATCAGAATCCGGCTCAACGGAACTTTCTCCATCAGAGGAAAAGGAGCTCAAAATATATCGATAAATTCAATGCCGCCACCACTAGTCGCGCTTATCAGCCTCATCTAGAATACAAAATGAATCTACACAAAGTTTTCATCATCTTCCAATGTGCTATAGATCAACCTACCAACAATTGCAAAAAAAAAAAATTCAGTGAAGAAACTTCGATATGCAAAACAATCTAATTGTTGAAGAAAGCGACGTTTATCTTATCTTACCAAAATAAGGACAAGAAAATGAAAAGTATCATGTGACCGATTTTGACAAGTCGTTTATTTTTCTCCCAGCTCAGCATGTTAAAAATCTCTGTTACATCTATCAGATGCTTTCTGTCCATGTACCTGATCCAAGAAGCATATAATTCAGGAGTCGAAATTTTAATCAATGTGATCAACACATCTAAAACCCTTCTTCAAGCAGTCAACAACACAAAATTATCAAAACAACCATGCTGAAATGTTAAGATCATAAAGTTCCGCAGACAATGTCTCTACCAAGCAAGCTTTGAAATTTGACGGTTTTGACCAGAGGGGTTGTCACGCGCATTGTATGAGAGTATAAGAATTATCAAGCAAGACACGTACTTTTTACAAGCAACAAAAATACACTCTTCCTCTAGGCAATTTTCCACCAAGAACGTTGTAGTAAACATTGGCTTTCAAGATAAATTCAATATACAGTTCAAGTGGAAAATTCTTCGACTCGTATTAGATTCCATTTATTTTTTCCCTCTATAGAAGAATTAATACATGAGGTACTGACATCCCATTTATAAATATGCAATGTACTTGACAATGGGACAGGGTTGAACTAAAAGTCTAAAACTGATCAATAAGACTCCAATTAATAATGACATGAAACCAGTTGAAACAAGACATTGAGTATTGACACCAAATAGAGGAATACGAGAACACGCTAGAATAGCTCCCATCTACTGGAGGAAAGATTTTATCGAAGGCACTCAGGCAGTATGGAAATTGTTTGGGAACATATTCAGAGACATAAAATTTTTCACTTTGTTTTATGACCCTTTGTTGGGGTTGGCTTCCATTAGGGAAAGAACGATAGGGGAATTCCAATTCCCTAGTTTCATAGCTAAGATCTTTTATGATTCTTTCCTCCTCTTGCTTCTGTTTTATGACCCTTTCGTTTTAAAGGTTGACACCAACCCTTAGGTAGCAGTAGCACCTGCAAAATTCTCTTCTCCTTATTCATTCTTAAAGCCCATTAGTTGATTAAAAATGTTCAAGAACCAGTTCATATGTACTCAAAACTATCTGGGAGGCCAAGTAAACTTTGCAAACAGAATGTACACTTTGGTAACCAGTGATAGGGAATAAATAACTAGAAGATGAATATATCTTGATACCAAATTCAAAAGAGAACAAAGGTAAAGGCATCCCGATTTAGAACATAGACGAGCATAATAGACATCCCAAACTTGCAAGCAAATTTCTTGACTAATATTAGAAAATGTTGTTAACTTTGCCTCATAGCAAACCTCAACTAGGTAGCTTTTGCTGTATCAGAAATAACTAGCTGCCGGAAGAAGCCGAAGATAATAAACGTGTCCTTTTAGGAAACTAGACAAATGAAAGAAGACGACAAAATAACAGAACTTAAATTAGTTATTTGGTTTCTGAATATGAACACAATAGCATATAAACAAGGCACAAATGCATGTGTCAAAGAAGGGAAAAACCGTGCTCCGCCTAGGCACAAGGAAAGCCACAAATGCTGGTAACAACATTCACTATGATGAAAAATAGCTACAATTCTGCTGGTTTAATGTCATACTCGATTCAATTCTGAAAAAAAACACTTACTCTCTAACGTTGTAGTACAAGTATGGGATGCTGAGGAGTGACATAACCCAGTGCCCAGTCACAAGATAAAGGAAGCATAGTACTGCTTGGGTGATGAACTCTGGTAAAATAACCTTGTTTATCCTCGATGCAGAATCATAAGGGTTGATATAATCGAACTCTAAATCCGCCAAGCACATAATCTGCAAGAGTTCATTAGAGTGTCACATTCACATAGGGTCTATTCTTTATTGCTTTTAGTATTGTTCAAAGAAAAAAAAATAGTCACTTCTAGAGAATTTATTCAAAGTTCAATAAGCATAAGTTCCAAAAAGAGACAACAAAGACCAGTATTCAACTTCTTTTCAGTTATCTATGAATAAAGCTTTAATCTTGGAGCTCCAACTTCTTTAAATTTAATCTAAGCATAATTAAGCAATAAAGACCCCCTTTTTGCACTTAGTTTCTGGACTAATTTAGCTAGAAAAAACTCCCAATAAGCTCTTGATATTGCAGGATCTAGATTACTCCATGACTAAAATTAGGCAAAAAAATCGTTTGTCTCCATTTTGTCTACAGTTCCCTGTACCATCAATGCGAAATTTTCCTGTGGTAATTTTTCTCTGGAGTGTTATACTGTTTCTTTTAGGTTATATTTTTTTTAATTAAAAGATTAACACGTGATAGTTTCCTATAAATGAGTCAGGGATTGAAACACATAATAGGGACAGACATTTTTACAGCTAAAATTATACATCAAAGAACAAAATATAAATAGCTAAACAACATAATTTTTTTTTCTCAAGAAAATGCTTAATAACATACAAAATATTCAATATAATTGAAGGGGTTTAATGGGTTTTTTACCTGGTAAACAACCAAGATTAAGATTCCTATGTTTATGAAGAAGAATAGTAGCCATAACCATATGTCTGCCATTTTTTTTCCAATGGATATTTCTCGTTTGAGCACCAAAGATATGCTTTACTTAGATTCGCTTACTGGAAAGCTATGATTGGTAAGGTAGAAGGTAAAGAAGAGGAGAAAAGAAAAGGAAGAATCGATCGGAGATGACGGCCGGCCGGTGAAAAGCACCGAGCAAAAAAATTGATCGGAGGTTTTCTGGTCGGTTTTCACCGGAGAATATACGAGCTTTACTTTTCCTTTCTTATTTGTTTTTTACATGCCTTGCAAACTTTTAAATATGTATTATATTCTATAATAACATGTTTTAAAATATGTAATATTTATTTTACGTAATATGTATTATAAAATTATAATAAATATTTACTCCAAATAAATTAGACCGTCGAATTCTTCGTTTAACAACAAAATTATTTATTATATATTAAATTTTTTTTGTTGAACATCGTAACCGGATCGAGTTAAATATAGAGGCCAAAAGATAAAAGTAGATGGGGGTGATGGTTTGTACATGAAAAGATACAGTCCGGCTCCTGTGCGGAACCCCCAAAGTTCCGCGACGTCATGGCCAGCAGATCCCGGTCGTTGATTCAATTTTTTTTTGAATCGACTTACTGGATTTTTAAAAATGATTAAAAAAGAGCACAAACGTAAATTCACAAATGAAAAAGAAAAAAGAAAAAGGGGACACCGAACCGTCACATCGAGCTTCGGCGTCCCCAAAAATTCAGAAAAAACGCCTCATCTTCTTCTTCTCTTCTTGCTCAAGAGTGAAAAGCTTTGATATTTTCTTCATTGCTCATTCTCCAAAATTTCTTCTTAATCAAGAGTTCTCATTAATTTTTTTGGGTCTCTTTTTATCTATTCAAAATTTAAGCAGAATGGGAAGAAAAAAAAGAGTGAAAAACTTGGATTTTTTTTGTTGTTGTTCGATTTATGTCTGTTTCGAGATGATTTATATTGTTCGATTTATGATTTTTTTTCGATTTATTTGGTTTTTTGTATGGAACAAGCTTTGATTTTAAAGAGTTTTTTTATAGGTTTATGCTTTAGTCTATTGAATCTTTTTGGGATATTAGGAGGAGAAATTAAATAATAAAATGAAGATAGAACTTGTTGGGTTTTATTTCAAAGAAGTCATTTTGGTGCTTCGGAATGGATTTCTTGTGAACACTCAAAAACACGTGTTCTCATAACGTAACATGTGTTTCTTCATAACTTTTGGATTGAAATGCTACTTAAACGAGTTTTCAATAAAAAAATATGTGTTCGATGAGACAAAAACACGTGTTCTTGGTAAGAGAACATGTGTTCTTCAGTAACTTGTGGATTGAAATGCTACTTAAATGAGTTTTCAATAAAAAAAATATGTGTTCGAGTAGACAAAAACATGTGTTCTTGTTAATGTAGACATGTGTTCTTCAGTAACTTTTGGATTGAAATGCTACTTAAATGAGTTTTCAATAAAAAAAATATGTGTTCAGTAGACAAAAACATGTGTTCTTGTTAACAGAACATGTGTTCTTGTTAACAGAACATGTGTTCTTGGTAAGAGAACATGTGTTCTTCGCAACTTGTGGATTGAAATGCTACTTAAACGAGTTTTCAATAAAAAATATGTGTTCGATGAGACAAAAACACGTGTTCTTGGTAAGAGAACATGTGTTCTTCGTAACTTTTAGATTGAAATGCTACTTAAACGAGTTTTCAATAAAAAATATGTGTTCATTAGACAAAAACACGTGTTCTTGGTAAGAGAACATGTGTTCTTGGTAAGAAAATATGTGTTCTTCGCAACTTGTGGATTGAAATGCTACTTAAATGAGTTTTCAATAAAAAAAAAATGTGTTCAATAGACAAAAACATGTGTTCTTGGTAAGAGAACGTGTGTTCAGTAAACAAAAACACGTGTTCTTGGAAAGAGAACATGTGTTCTTGTTAACTGAACATGTGCTCTTTGTAAGACAAATGTCTTCTTGGAAGAGGTTAAAGAGATTTGTAAAGTTAAAAAAGGCAGCGAGTAATGGTCAAGCATATTAGTACAAATGACAAAAAGATGCATAAACCAGTTCATATCTAGATGAAGAAAACATTCACCGGACACTTTGTGCAAAAAGATTACAGAATCTACTAATTCATTAAATTACCAAAAACAAAAGGTCAATTATCACAATATACATAAATTCATTCAGAATTTACTACATTTTGTTTACTAGTATATAAAAGGCCAAAATACAATTAATTAAACGACCACAAAAAAAGAGTCAATTAACTACAAAAAAGAGCCAATAATACAATTCATTAATGCCAAGAATACATATGTTCTCCGCAGATATCTCCTCCACCATCAACTTCCTATCTGCAATCTCTTTGTTAATGTCTGTTGCCATTATCGAAATCACCATTAGTGAATAACCTTTGAATGAGATGCTTCATATTTTCTATGTCCCAGATATTGCAAGTGTACTGAACTGTTGCCAGATGGTTGCCAGCGAAGTAATCCAGACAATGTACCTATACACAAAAAGAACATGTGTTCTGTGAGAAAACGCCTACAAAGTTTAAGCAACATTTCTGCCAGAAAAACAGTGGCGAAAAAATTGGGTTCTTCAAATAAAAAGTCCAATCTCTACACACCATTAAACTGAAAACCAAACATATACTCTTGTTCACAGTTAAAAGACGAAACTAACTGTAAAGTTTGAGCATCAAACTCTTACCGAATCATCCAAAAATATGTGTTCAGTAGACAAAAACACGTGTTCTTGGTAAGAGAACATGTGTTCTGTGAGAAAACGCCTACAAAGTTTAAGCAACATTTCTGCCAGAAAAACAGTGGCGAAAAACTTACCTTCAGTCCTAAAATTTAATTTAGGCAAAGAACCAGCAATTATCACCAAAATCGGACTGTGTAACCCTTAAAATAGCTTCCTAAGGAAGTATAATCCAAGAAATGGGCTTCCAAATCTTCAAGAAAAACCCAGAAATCAAAGTATTTGTAGCATGAACCTTCCGTAGAGCAAGAACAACACCCAAAAAACCTCAACTTTTCTCCTGATTTCTGAATAGCACCAAGAGAGAAAGTGTCGTCCAGAAGAAAGAGGTTGAACACGATTAAAAGTGAGAGAAGATGATGAAGCCTCAAGAGGAGGAAAAAGATGAAATGGTAGAGATTTTATGGATCTGAAAGTCTCTTTTACCAATTAAAAGGAAAAGAGAGAGAGAGAAATAGGATTCAAAATTCATTTCCCACCTAAATGGACAGCCAAACAATTCAGTTCCATAAATACCCCTGCTTTTGCCACAGCCATTGGATCAAAAGTATAAGATCCAACGACTCACACGGCCGGCCCGCACATACTGAACCTTTTTGGTTCAGCATAGGAGCCGCGACGGAAAAGATAGGGCACGAAGCTTCTACGAAACTGCATTTTTTTTTTTTGGTTTTCTAAGATAGATTTTCCTTTTTTCTTTTTGATAGCAAACTATACTTTATATCATCATTTCCAAACTTACCGAGTCTGAACTTGAGGAGGAATATCTTCCATCCATATTCTAATAGTATTTACATAGCAACCCATACGAACTAAGCGATGGACAACTTTGTTATATTTGCGCTTAATATGATAAAGCGCAGAACAAAAATCGAGTTTCATAAAATGTCTAACCTGGTGAATAAATTCTCCTTCCATCGCAAGATCATCATTATCATCAAGTACACGATGAACAAGAGAAAGGCAATCCGTCTCTAGGATACACGGCCACAGTCCAGAATCTTTTGCTAGTTGAATGTTGGTGATCACCGCTAAAACTTCTAGATGTAGAATACTGCATGGTTGTTGAATCAACATCATTAGAGAAGCCATTGGTTCTCCAGCTTCATTTCTCACTATCACTCATAGACCAACTTTTGTACCTTTAATCGCTCCATCCATATTTATTTTATAAAAATCTTGCTGAGGGGGCCTCCATCTGGGACTTACATTACTATTTTGGCTCGTCATCTTACTGCTTTCAATATGCATCCCATGAACTTGTTGATTTGGTAGTAAAAAGCTAAAGCTCTATTTACCACATCTCTAGCTGTCCTTGTACAACCTTAAAAAATCAACGCATTTCTCGCCCCCCAAATAGCCCACCATATCATAGCAATAACTTGCAATTGGTAAGTTGTAGCATTGGTTACCAATCTCTCCCAAATTTCTAACACCGACAATCCATCCGTTCTTGTCCATTCCATATTTATTCCGCATTGCTTCCATATTTTGTGAGCAAAACTACAATGGAAAAGTACATACATATCTGATTCCACGATGGCCTCGCATCTCAGACAATTAACTTCTTTCAATTTGAGTCTTCTCATTAGCAAACCGCAAACTGCCATAGCTTTATTGCACCATTTCCAAACACACAAACGTATTTTATGAGGCACATTTAAACTCCAAAGATTCTTCCATGCATTGCCTCGTTGTCCTAATGATGTGGATGTCGGCTGTTGTCCATCCCACATTTTTTGAAAATCCATAGCAGCCCTGTAAACTGAGTTAACTGTAAATTGTCCATCTTTAGTAAAATGCCATATCCGTCTGTCCTCCAAATGTCTTTGACGCAAAGGGATTTTTGTTATAATATCTATATCTCTGGTATGGAAAATCGTTTTAAGAGCATTCACATTCCATCTACGAGGATGTTGTAATATCAAATCTCTTACCCTCAACTCCGGTGAATAATAAAAATTCCTTATTATCGGGCGATAATTATACAGCTCTGGTAGCCAAGGATCTTTCCAAACATTAATACTCACCCCATTACACACACGCCTTCTCACGCCAAGTTTGAGTAGCCCTCGACTTTTCCATATACTCCGCCATAAATATAATGGTCTTTGTCCTAGATTCAATGTCATAAATTCATCATTAGCAAAATACTTGGCCTTCATAACTCTAGACATCAAAGATTCAGGCCATTGAATTAATCCACATGCTTGTTTCGCTAACAATGCAAAGTTGAATACATCCAGATTACGAAAACCCATTTCGCCGTCAATCTTTGGCCGACACATATACTCCCATTTACGCCAACATATCCCACTATTCTGGTTCCCATGATACCACCAAAATTTTCTCATCATAGTTGTTATATCTTTTAACAAAGTAAGCGGAAAAATAAAATAGGACATTGCATAAACTGGAATAGATTGAATAACTGATTTCAAAAGAATCTCCCTGCCTGCCTGCGATAAAAACTTCTCTTTCCACCTATTAATTTTCTTCCAAATCTTGTCTTTTATATACTGTAAAATTTATATTTTTGACTACCCTATAAGGAAAGGTAGACCAAGGTATTTGCCACGAACTTCAATCATTCCAATCCCCATAGTATTAGAGATAAATCTTTTCTCATCATCATCTATCCTTTTATCAAACATAATAGTTGATTTAAGGAAGTTTACCAGCTGACCCGACATGATTTCATATTGATAAAGGAGATCTTTGATTTTTGTAGCATCTTGCACCGTAGCATGAGCAAAAATGAGACTATTGTCCGCAAACAATAAATGTGTCAAAGCTGGTCCTTGCCTTCCCATTTGCAACCCGGGCCATTCTCCCATTTGCTGAGCTGCATGAATCAACAACGAAAGGCCTTTAGCACAAATGAGAAATAAAAAAGGTGATAGTGGATCTCCTTGACGGATACCTCGGGTAGGTGAAAAACAGTGAGATGGGCTACCATTCACCAAAACCCGGAATGAAACACTCTGAACACAGAACCCATGATAGTAGACATAAAAGAAATAGGAAAACCAAATTGCACCATCAAACCTCGCAGAAACTACCACTCGACTCGGTCGTGAGCTTTACTCATATCCAGCTTGATCGCCATCATATTTTATCTCGCTCAATCATATTGTTAAAGACTATGGAAAGCTTCAAATCCCACCATAATATTATCTGTAATCAGCCGGTTGGGGACAAATGCACTCTGCTCTTCACTAATAACCTTTTTCAATCTGTTTGCTAACACATTTGCCACCAATTTATAGAGCACATTACATAAGCTTATCGGTCTGAAATCAGATTAATTTCTGCCATGTTTCAAGATTCATTTAGTATTTTCAGCACCATATGTTGAGTATCATTTCCAACCACACTCCAAAAATGTTGATAGAATAGGGCATGCCTTCCATCCGGCGCAGGAGACTTCCTAGGATGCATTTCCTTTAAGGCAGTCCTCACTTCTTCCCCTATATAAGGAGATGACAAATATGTTCACTGAGTGTCCGTTATGGATGAAATGTTACCAGATAGGTTGTTCTTATGTATCTACAAAATCTGATGTTACCTCCAATAATAAAATTATATGTATGTAAAAGCAAATGTTTTTTTTACACTTTCTCCGTCAAAATAGACATTTCCTAATAATATTCGAGCCTAATTCCACTCATTGGTGTACCTTATAGATGATTTTCCAAATTATATAAAGAATAATTTGCACACAAATATGTCAATTTAAAATTTATAACAATACTATAGGTGTTTATACATTAATTGTGTAATTTATTTATGAGTTTTTCTAACGTGTATTTCTAGACACATGTTAATTTGAATAAAATTAATTATACATAAAAAATAAAATTATTTTAAATCTAGTGAAATCTAACTTTTCAATAGTAGTAGATGATAGTTCTAATTGTTATGTACCGCTAATTTTATCCAAATAAGCACTTGCCCCTAGAATACACTTCAAACCCCGTTTATTTATTATCAATAATACTATCGCACCGCACAGGGAAAAACAAATATAACGAAAACATATGTTTTGGTCCACAGACCGACCAATGCTGGCCGACAAAAATATATAATTTGGGCAACTTTGAGAACCGAGTAATTAATTACTTGCTATGATTTATTTATTTGGATGACATACCTCAATTTTGACGGAAAAAAGTAATAGAAAAACTCAAAACAATTTTGTTTGACCATTAGATTATATCAGCAGACTAATGGTTGGAAGGCTACATGATTGCAGACTATACCCAGTCTCCCCAACATGATCTCCAATATATGGCCAAGTTATGACCACCACAAATTATTTGAAAATAATAATCTATTTTCGCATATTTACAAAAATTTATGTCAAGTCGATCAAAGTGCATTCAGAAGCAGTCTGGCGAGAGGTTCACTAGTTAGCATCTCCTCGACTTGAAGGGATCAATGGTTGATATTTATCATCGGGAAAATATGATACATCTTTGACAAATTCCAAACTTAACTACTATACCAACTGCAATGATACTACATTGCATACAAAGTATATAAGATACAGAGAGAGAGAGAGAGAGAGAGAGAGAGAGAGAGAGAGAGAGAGAGAGAGAGAGAGAGAGAGCAACATATGTCTAATATCATGTTGCTGCTCTAACTAACAAAACTATTATCCATTACAATGAATGCATCCCAAGAGTTTCAAAACGTTGCAAATTCTTCTAATGGCCTTACAAATCTTTTTAACGATGAAATTCGGAAGTAAGACAACAGGGTGGGAATTAGCAGGTAGATCAGGACCTGCCTTATCTGAATGTAAAGAAGCATTACTACAACGGCGGATATCGCTTTTTCGAAGATAGAAACTTCTACTACCAGCATCTCCAATTGTATCAGCCTTGTTTAAGCCTATAGAAGGAAACAAAGACAATTTTAGAAACTTACAAGGCTTCCTAAATGATAGATGTTGATGGATCTGATTCCTATATCTAGAGTATGAACCATCTTATCCATAATACAAACTCTATCATGCAATCTCTCCAATCACAAAGAACACACAAAAGGACATAAGGAAGTATAATTGAAAATGTCTCAATCCTTGATTACGAAATGCTGCAATTTATCTCCGTCTAAAATTGAATGTTTACGTTCCTATTGAAATTGCTGAGACTAGTCAGCTAATCCCTCCCCTCCCTCTTCTTCTCCTTGGGGACTCGGAAGGGGGAGGGGGGGTTACATATTCAAATGAGAATGAGATCAACTACTAATTCTAATTGAGTAATGAAGCAGGGAAGAAAAGGAGTTTGAAATGGTAACTTACTTTGAAGGCTGAAGTAGGAGTGATGCAACTCAAAGGCTGAAATGGCATCTTTACCAAGACGAGGAGTACGGCCTTCTTCACTATACCTGTCAATTACAAGTTTAATTGTTTCCTCCACACTCGATCCCAACTTCACCATTGTACGAACTGGCCCGGGACTTCCCTCAACTGTGACATTAACTACTACCTTAGCATCCTTTTTGTAACCCTGCCATTCAAAATTTTACTATTAGTTAATGTTAATTCTTTTCAAATGAAAATGATGGGAGAAAATCGGATTTTAAAAGTCATCACAAATATGTCATTTGTTTTCGTATTTGGAAATGTAGAACAGCTAGAGAATGTATGATAGAGATTAAGCAGGAAAGCAGCTTAGCAAATGATCTGGTTTAGCTGCAAAAGGGAACAAATACCATTTGATCTTCAAAGCTCCACAAAGATGGATTTCAATGATGGTCTCCACTCTTTAAAGCATGATCAAGAACAATGGTTTTGTAATACATAAAAATAACTTTCCTCCCTAGTATAGTGAGTGCAAGTCAAATGTTTTTTGGATCCTTCAACACAAAAAAGTGATACTAAAAAAATTTTGCAATAGAAATTCTTAAGTGAATATAGTCTTTGTTAACAAGTTTTAAAAATTAACTTTTCGAATTAAAAAATTTATCTAGTAATTTACAAACTTGTTATATCTTCTCATTGTCCCATAACTCTTCCATGTTCAATGAATTGAACCTTGTCTACCTCAATGCGTTTGTTAAGCAATTGATCACACACTATTAAAATAACATAGTAGTCAATTATATAATTACTCGTTGTATTTCATACTCCCTCCATTTTATAATATAAGTTTTTTATGTCAATATTTGGGGCAAGGGTGATGAGAATGAAAACAAAGGAAGTAGTAAATGAAAACCAAACAAAAATAAATAAAAATAAAATGATCCAATGAGAAACAAGGTATTGATTCTCCATTACCTCCAAAGACTTCCGCGGAGATCGTGGCGAAGAATATTCCGAAGAAGGAGCGAATATGTCCGCACACGTCTGCGGCCGGTAAAGCACTCCTTCATCCTCCTCCTCCTCCGGCGGAGTCAAATTTCGATGATGATTATCCCGATCACCGCCTCCGCCACCTACTCTCAGTAAAGCAGGTTCGGAGTGACTTCTCTTCAAAATCTCTATCGGCCTCGGCGGCTTGGATGACCGGCGATTGACCGGACGACTACTTCTTGACGGCGATGAAGTTGATGATGGTACTCTTAATCTCCGGTTCACCGGAACTCTTCTCTTCAAATCTCTCCCCGACATAAAAGTTAATTAAGATTATAGGCGGAGATATATAGATACAGATTGAGCTCAGTAGTTGTATGTATATGTGAAAACAGAGGGAAAGAGGAAGGAAGAATATAGGGGAGTTGCTTTGGCTTTTGAAAGTTAGTTTGTTAGTCTCTTTACAAGTTAGGAATTTATATTGCATTAAATATTTTCTATTCATTTTTTAAATTTAATGTCTACTTTTTTACTCGTTTTCTTTTATTGTATTTTGTAAATGTCTACTTTTCCTATTTAATTGTTTTTAAAAATTAAAAATATAATTTACCGTACCATTTTTTGTTTTTAAAATGTTTTCTCCTCACAAATACTCCCTCCGATTCAAAATATAAATATTTTTAGGAGTTTTCACACAAATTAACAAATTATTTAGAATGAGTAAAGTACACTTAATTAATACTCCAAAAAATAAAGAAATTAATTTAGAGTTGTATGAAAATTACACATTTTGACCAAAATGAATATGGGAAGAAAATGATGTAAATGCAAATTTGTTGTAAAAAGACTTATATTTTGCAATAAATAGAAACTCGTAAAAAGATTTATATTTTGAATTGGAGGGAGTAAGACATTTGGGGTATGATTAATTGTCTGAAATTTTAGTCTTGGTTTCAGACCCGTCTTAAATTTAAACCAAATTCTAAATGATTTGATGTGTTAGGTTTCATTTTCAAACTTAATCCAAAAAGAGTTTGGACTTTAGTTTCAAATTCAAATTCAAATTCATATCAGACTCAATTTAAACTAACCCTTAATCTTTTTTTTTTTTTTTTTTTGATGGATAAAACTAACCCTTAATCGTTTTCAATATATTTGATCTTTTGCAAATTTTAATAATTATCTTCCTAAGATTACATTAACTCACAAGTATTATTCTGATATTCTCTATCATTTAATTAAATTAATTAAAAATAAACTATATAAAAATCATAAAAAGACTGTGTCTCTATTTTTTTTTGCTGAATAAGACTGTCTCTATTCATTTAAAGTGAATAGGTAAAGGTTGAAGGAAAGGAAGTAGATGGATGAAGGAAAAGCATGAGCAAAAGTCAACTTTGCACGTGTTGAATTCACAATGGTTCAACGGTAGATCTGGGAGTCAGATTACGTTTTTTTTTGGGTGAAAGAGTCAGATTACGTTGCACTTCGCGTCGGTTACAATGTGTGTCATCTGTCTAATTAAAAAATTCGATAGCTAAAATTAATTATATAGATTTTTTTTATAGAAATCGCGAAAATATGATCACATCAATCAAATTTTTAATTACACAATTGATAAATATTTTGCACGTATAAATTTTTTGATGTTCTACGTTAATTTACTTTTTTTGTTTTGTGTTTTTTGGGTGAATTTGATTAATTTTTTTTTTTTCAAATGTAAGGTACATTGCACGTCATTAATACTCTTTATTTTATGAGGAAATGTCATTATTATTTTTACATTACATCCCACGTTATTTTCCTTTTAAAATAAAATGGATTGTCATAGAGAAATCCAGAATTACATCTTCTTTTTGTTTTTTAGACGAAAAAAAACTTTTTTTTATCAATCGGATATAAAGTGTCGAACTAAGCAAGCATCTAGGCAGACACAATTACTTTTCTACCAGAAACTTTTCTTCTTCTTTTCCCTTCCCCTCCCCTCCCCTCCTAAACTGCAGCAATATCTTTCGAATAAGATAAATTTTATTTCAATTAGAATAAAAACTGAATTGTTAATTACACAAACTAATATATTTATTTATTTATAAGATAGATACTTTATCACTACACGCTATTATGTAACAATATTTATAATATGTAGTTAGACATTTCAACACTTGATTAAGTTACATAATTATTACTTGTTTATATGTTATTTGGAAATGAAATTCAAGTATTGTAGTATGAGTGCTTACAACGTTTGCTACAAACATAATTTATGCAGCAATAAGTTTTACACCATTTCTTTTTCCTAATAATAATAATAATACTAATAATAATAATAATAAAAATAAAGATTTTATAATCTTTTGGCCCTCTAGGATTCCAAGAGTTAGTTTCTTCCTATGAACAAGAATTTTGGTAACATTCCACTCTAAAACATTTTCCCCTTTTCGTATCTCCCCAAGAGACAAAATGTCAATATTCCTATATACTATATAATTGTATAACTTCTCTTATAAGTGAGTTACCAAGAAATTAATGCCCTCAATGTTGTTACCTATTCCAATTGTTTTTTTTTTTTTTTAAAATGAGATGTGTATATCATTACTAATCCGAGAGAAGGTACAGATGAATTAGTACAATACTAGTAGTTCATCACCCAAAAAAAAACTGAGCCCACTATGCTAAGCCCTATAAAAAGTTAACTTCTATCTACATATTAATTAGGTACACAAAAAGGGCTTTGAGAATCCGGTCAAACTATGGTGTAGAACGGTCAAAATTCAGTATTTATTGAAAGTTTTTACTGGTCTATGCCGTTGAATAAAAATATTAACGTTTTAAATTTTTTTTCAGGGACACCTGTTACGTAAGACGTTTTTTACATGCCTAACGACAAATGTTCATCAAGATAAAATATATGTTGCAGCCTTAGAACATGTGTTCATAGAAATAGAACATTTGTTGCTTAGGATTTAATACGTAGAGGAGATAATTCAGTACATCTATGTTAAAAAATATTATGATTACACAGTTATCAAAGGTTAAAAACATTCTCCATGAACACATAACCCTACTGTTTTTCGGAGAATCTCCCCTCCTATATACCTTGCATATTGTTACCACCTATTCCAGTTATTAATTTATACAAAAAGATAAATCAGAATAAGGCGGATTCAGAACTTATATATTCGGGGGTAAAATATGAGTATAAATATATCCTTAAAGACATATATAAGAAGACATCTACCCTCTAAATTAACAAGCTAGCCAAGGAAATTGGAATCATTTCATATCAATTTCTTTTTTTTTTTATTAAACTTTCTTATCATTTATTACACAATAAAAGGGAGAAGAGTGCGAATATCAATTCCGTAAATAAATTACTAGTACTATTTTTTATAGGTGGGTCTAATATGCAAAATGAGAAAAAAATGTGGTAAATTAGTAAATTAGTAAATAGGTGACGGCCAATCTTATATCGAACTCTGAAGACATAGTCGCTCAATTCGAGGACCATATTTGTGGACTGACCCCACAATCCTTTCATATGTATTGAATGGAATTCACATTTGTCAATTCATGTGAGAGACGGTGAAATCAATCTCATATGACGGTTCTAAGATTGAATTTTGGCGAAGATGGGCTGGCTCGCTGAGATCTGAGAATATTGGGTATTGGGCTATGGGTCTTGTTTCTGAATCCAATTTCTATTACTGTATAGACTGCTAATATTGGGCCGAGTATTACTGGACTGGATCCTTTCTTTCCTGACCCGGGTACTGGGTCTAATGCCATAAAAGAACTGGGAGTCCGTATGCAGAACATATAAGAGAATATATGTAGATTTTCGTAAAAGTTCAGATCTTGAGGAGTGTTTTTTTAGTTTATACTGATCAATGGTGGCGATTTGTTAGAATCAAGATAGTCAAACTCGTAAGTTGACTCGTACGATCATACGATTCTACGAGTTTTAAGGGAACTTACGTGTTATATCCTACATAGAATCGGTAATCAAGTAGGATCGGGGTAAATTCGTGGGCATCGGACTCGGGAACGTAGGATCGGATGATCCTAAGAGTCAACTCCGAGTTAGTTATTTTCTCTTCCGGGTCGGGTTTTAGCTTAACCCGACCCGAATGTTTTTAAAAAAAAAATTCAATTTAGATATAAAAAAATCTCTGTTCAACTCCGTGAGTTATTCAATCTTCTCAAACATCTCCAATCTTGAACTGCATACCAATTTCTTCTCTTTCTCGATCGATACTAATTTTCTTTTGTGCCTCTATTTTTTTCTTTCTCCGATCTCTTCTAATGCCATCGCCCAGAACAACGAAAAGTAATTCGAAATTCTAAACTCTAATTTTATAAATTAAGTTATTCAATCAAATAATCAATGTTAGCATCAATGTTATTGAATTTAGATTGCTCCAATCGAACGAGTCCCGAGTAGATTTTTTTTTCCGGTAAAATTTTTAATAGTAGAAATTAAGTTTCATAATTATGAGACACGAAATATAATATCATTTTTTATGGATCTTTCATGTGATGAATATTTGTTTAATACTAGCAAATATATTAAATTAAGTAGGATCTACTATACGAGTTACGATTCTACGATACTACGATCCTTCTACACCCTTTTGATACTATGTAGAAATTCGAGTTTGACTGTTTTGGTAAGAACAGTGTTGAGGAAATGTTTCTCAACACCATAACCGCGTCACCTCTCACATTTTATATACATTTGAGCTGGAATGTCACGTACCGATCTTATTTCTGTAAATAGGATCATAGAAAATTATGTGAAAAAGTAAGACTGAGACTATTAGTATTGAACTTTTAATTTTCTTTCCAAATCAACCGAAATAAATATTGTTCGGAAGAATGAAATCCTGCATACTATTTTTTTTTTTTGAGCGCCCGAAGGCGATTACTCCCGAAGGGGAAGAGCGGAGAGTACCCTAGATAGGGAAGATTGAAGCATGCCCCATGCCTGGGGAGGGAAGATTAGCCTCATAAGGAGGAGAAATTATTTGCCTCATTATGGGAAGATATAAGAATCGAACATGGGACCTCCGCCCCGTGTTCGGGTAGCCTTACCACTTGGGCTACCCGATTCCCTAAATCCTGCATACTATAAAATAACATTTGAATCACCGGATCGAATAATTCAATGACCGAGATCAAATAACTATTTTGCCCCTAACAAACTCGCAAACCCCTCCCCATAATATTTGCCAAAAAAAAAAAGAAGGTACTCCACCACGCTGTAAGAGTCATCTTGCAAGATTCCATTTTTGTCCCTTCTTCAAACTCTCCACAAATTCTTTTACTTCACTGTCCTCACGGGCTTTGGACTTCTTGCCATAAAAGCCTGTGGATACGTATCTTATATCTGAAACATATTCTTTCTGATTAAAGATTTTTTTTAGTTGTTCCGAAATAATTAGGAGATTTCTAGAAAAAATAAGGGGGTTCTGTTTTTTCTAACAACATGCTTAATCCTATTTATGAAGTTAAATCAATACGCTCTAAGAACAAATATTTGAATATCAATCTTATCAATATATCTACATTTGCATTCATTTGCGACTTCGTCGTAGAACGAAATTTTGTTCTGCGCATAAAAAACAGATCTCAGGTTTAAACAATCAATCCCCCAACTATTCTTTCCCGCATATTTTAAACAACTAAACCCCACTTCACAGCTCATCACACCCCCAGGCCACCTTTTATATTAAGCCCTTTCTCCTTCAGTCCTCTTATTTTTTCCAGTATCTTTCAGTCCAAAAATGTTGCCGTACACCACCATTCAAGAGGCGGAAGCCGCCGTCGGTCGGAGCCTAACCACCGCAGAAACTATCTGGTTAAATTACACTGCTACCAAATCCGATTACATTATCTACTGCCACAACATCTTATTCCTTTTCTTGATTTTCTCTCTTGTTCCTCTTTACTACTTTTTTCTTGAATTTCTCTTCAGAAATTCAATTCAACCCTATAAAATTCAGCCTAAAGTTAATCTTTCCTTCTCCGATGTATTCAATTGTTACAAATCCGTCTTGTGGAGCTTCATTTTTGTTGTGGGTCCTCTTCAGCTCGTTTCCTATCCTTCAATCAAAGTAATTAATCATCTTTTTTCCATCTGGGATCATCAATTTTTTCAACAATGCATGCAATTTTGATCGATTTTGTGATTGAATTTGCTGTAATTTATTTGTTTGATTTTATTCCTCAATCAAAGTAATGATCCTTTCCATCTGGGGTTATCTAAATTTCAACAATGCATGGAATTTCAAGAGATTTTCTGATTGAATTTGCTTAATTTTTGTGTGTTTGATGATTTTGATTGTTTATTTCTGTTAATGTAGATGATTAGTTTGATTGAATTTGCTTAAATTTTGTGTTTTGATTTTGTCCCTCCATTGGAGTATTGATCTTTCCACCTGGGCTTATCAATTTTTCAACAATGCGTGGATTATCGAGCAATTTTATGATTGAATCTGCATAATTGTTGTATGTTTAATGAATTTTGGTTGATTTTTTTGTCAATGTAGATGATTGGGATTAGGACTAGCTTGCCTTTGCCATCAATATGGGAAATCTTGGCCCAATTGGGGGTTTATTTTCTTGTTGAAGACTACACAAACTATTGGATCCATAGGTTTCTGCATTGTAAATGGGGGTATGAAAAAATTCACAAGGTTCATCATGAACACACAGCGCCGATCGGTTTCGCGGCGCCATATGCGCATTGGGCCGAGATTTTGATCCTTGGGATCCCATCTGCTCTCGGGCCCGCCATGGTTCCTGGACACATGATTACATTCTGGTTGTGGATTGCATTGAGGCAGATTGAGGCTATTGAGACTCACAGTGGGTAATGCATGCTTGCTCTTTACTTTCCTTTTTTTGTTTTGTTATTACAACCATAAAGCTATAATTGTTTTGTTACTTTTGAGCTAATTGGTTGATTATAATTGTCATTTTGGTGGTTGATGTGTGTGCTAATTTGACCAAATTAATATATTAACAGCATGCTTTGCTAACTTTTTCTTGCTGTTTGCTTTTTGGGATGTCTAGTTTATCCATATAAATCAATTGCAAAGGTGATATCATTGACAATTGGCTGAACTTTAATGCCTATAGGGGAAGGATTTTTTAAAAGTTCTTTGCTTTGTTGTTGTAACAGTAGTGAAAAGAGAATTCAAAACAAACTTGGGGAGTTGTTTGATGGTTTTTTATGCACGAGTAATATAGTTTCCAGAAGGAATGCCAGCTATACGCTTGACACATGCGAGTCGAACGTTGTTTTCGGGGAGTTAGGCAGAAGGAAAAGAGGCTCCTAGATAAAGCTAACGTGTGTGAATCTGCTGAACAGTTGGAGCGTTTTTGTTTCACTTTGGTTTTTTTTTTTTCCATTTTCGATGTTTTTAGAAAAGGATCTATTTTTCTTAATCCAACACGAAGATAACGCATACTTAGCTTCCCCTATTAATTAGCATGCTCTACTTTCAACCTAATGGCGTTTTTAGTTATCCCAGTGGCCCTTTCCTTCTCATAGTTGGAGGAATAGTCAAACTCAATAAAGTTGCAAGTCATTCAATGTTGACAGTAATAGTCGCTGGTTAAAGTGCCATGACCCTTTGCCATACCTTGCACCTCTCCTTTTGCTAGTGGATTATCTACCTTGGTTTTTGGATCTATCTCATTAGCTGTCAAGTCATGTAAGTGGACCATCTTTAACATAATTCGATATGGCCGCTATAAATCACTTAGGTTGAAATTGGAGAAAATGAACAAGTTATTTAACTAGTTACACAACAAGTAATAGATGTAAAGAATGACTTGCAAAGCTTTAATTAATACTCCTGAGTAGAAACTACACGTACAATGGAGATGTGTGGTCATTTATGAAGAATACATCATAGATGATCCTGTCTGTGCACAGGAACTGTTCTTGCCGAAAACTTTCATAGTTTGGGGAGGGTATTATGGTGCTTTCGTCCTAGTATTTCATTGAGTCTTTTTGTCCAATTGAATCATGTTTAGAACATACATATGAAATGAACATAAAAGCACGGTGCCTCTCGTGGAGGTTATTTGATCTTTGAAAACAAGAAAAAATAGTGTGTGAAAAGTGAGGTTACAACTACGTATATCCAATTATCCATGTGGTTTTTTGTTTAATTTACTTAATGTTTGACTACATGTCTACATCCTCTAACTTCTAACGTGCTGTATGTTAACAGCCACAAAGAGTTCTCTTCCCAAAAATTAAAAAACCGCTGCTTTGCTAGCTTTTCCATTTCGTCTAGGGTAACATGCCGGAGCATTAATTCTACCTGCGTATACCGTCCTAGTTGAAAACCATGAAGAAAGCCAGGTCCTTGTGCTTGTTTGATTTGTGTGATACAAAAAATTATAAGAAGATGCAATCTTGGCTGTTATGATGGCGCGGGAATGTCTAGCATGTGGTCTCATGAAAGGGATCAGCTTGCATAGTACTTCTGCTGCATAAAATGCACCTCGCAGAGTCAACTCTGCATCTTTTTTGAACCATGTGGAAGTAGGATGAAACAAGTCCTAACATTAGTTATTTTTTTTCTTCTCCTCCAACTTTGAATTAGAATTATCTATTCAATGTTACTTACTAACTGAACTAACCTTTTTTTTTCAGATCGGATTGTTTTATTTTTTGACAAAAGCATTTTTTTCTCTCAGTAGAAAAACAACTGGTTTTGACCTTTAGAACTGACATTTGAATTCAATGCTTGTGATGCTTTCTGGTTTACAACTGAGCTAACACACGAAGAATGATATATGCTTCTGTGTGTAAATTGTTATACCTCATTATGTTTTGTTTACTTCTCACTATGTGGCTTTATGTCAACTTTCTTTTTCGTTGCTTTGTTATTGAGCTTGAGAATGCTACGGAAACTTTATTTTTTAGTTGATCAGTAGGAACCCTTGTGTAGTTTTGTTCGTAATCTAGAAAGCAATTGAATTCTCTCTTTCGGTTGATTGAATCGTTTCATTCAGTAGAAATGAATGCATTTCTCTTCTTCAAGTGCTTCTCATATGGCCCTCCATTTTATTCCCTGACTTTTTGAGCCATCTCGGCCATGCCTTTGGACATTTGTTTCTTATTCTTTAATCACAACATATGATGCAGGTATGATCTTCCTTGGACCCCAACAAAATGTATACCTTTCTACGGTGGTCCAGATTACCATGACTACCATCATTATGTTGGTGGGATGAGCCAAAGTAATTTTGCCTCAGTTTTCACCTACTGTGATTACATTTATGGAACAGATAAGGTGATTTTATGAATTGTTTGTCATCATTTCCTCGGTTGGCTCCAGATTGACAATATCCTAACACAATATTACTCCTTTTACTGCTTCACAGGGCTACCGCTATCAGAAAAAGGTCCTGCGGCAGGTAATAAGTCAATATATGTATCGGTTTCCAGATCTTGTAACATCACTTGAACGATTTTCTGATCCACTTAATATCATTCATAGGATTCGCACTAACAATAAATTTCCAGCATGAGATTCAATGCTAGTTGCTACTTCATTGTGAACACTTGTTTATTTCAATTGTCAAGATTTCAGTATAATTTCATCCAACACTGATTCCAAAATAATGGATCAAAACGTACTTTTAGCTGGACTGTTCCATTCACCATGTTTTCTTCATTTACGCCTTCTCCTTGTTCGTAAAATTCTATGCTTTTACTCCAGGGAACTCTTGGGGGGGGGGAACTACCATGTTTCGCCCTTGCTTTTGCTCTGTTGTTTATCTGGTCTATAGTTTACATGTGTAAGTCTCGCTAACATATTTGTAATGTTGTTCAGTTGCGCGAAGGATCAAAAAGCAATGGCAAGCAGAACGGCGTTCTAGATGACATCTCATCGCAATCTCTCAAAGTTGATTAGGTATTGGAAGAGCCGTTTCTGTCGGATAGCCCCTTTTTCTGCCTCTGTAGCTCCAAGTACTCAAAGCCCTAGTTCTTAAGTTGACATCATTCATTGTTCCAATATAGTACTACTACTAGTATTGTAGTTGAGAATAGGGTTCTGGTATTGTGATCTTGTTTAGTCCTTTGGTATTGTAACTTCTATTGTATTGTAAAAATGAATGCAACCTTCCAAAGAAGGAAGAGGCTTCAAAAATCATTATGATCCCTCGAATTCTCGATTACAGTGTATCTAGACAGTGTTCTATTTCAGTAATAATAACAAAATTTTAAATTTAAGATTCACATTTCCACACAATCAACTTCCATCGCAAGATTTTAAATTTGGAAATCACATCTCTACACAAACAACTTCATTTTTAATTTGGAACTCACATTTCTACACAAACAACTTCATTTTTATTCTATTTCCTTATCTTGGAAAAAGAAAGGTAAATATCTTGATATATAATATACTAATTAGTTTATCAATAAGCCCGTCTAGCTCAGTTGGTAGAGCGCAAGGCTCTTAACCTTGTGGTCGTGGGTTCGAGCCCCACGGTGGGCGTTTCTTTTCCGTTTTTTCCTTTTAAGATTGGGCCATTTTATCCGTTTTATAACTCAAGACCAGCTTGGCCATGATAAGCCCAACAGAACGAGACGAAAATCAAACTGCTAAATCCATTGGGCCAACGTGACAATACATGCAGGCCTGGATGAATATATTTTGTTTTGAGTTTTCTATGATCGAAGAACAAGGATTGAATCTGAGACTACAATTGGTTTTTTTTTTCCTCCTCCCATGGCTAGATCCGTCAGCTTTGGCTATCGATGGTATCTTCGGCGGATCTAGACATCCTCTTTCACTTTTTGTGTCTATATCTCTCTTTTTGCCATAAATCATTGTGAAATTCTCGTTAGGCATCATTTTTCAATATTCAAGACTCAGAAGTAATATCTACTTCAGATTCTTCAAGATCTAGAGTTTTTTTTCCCGATATTTCTTAGTGGATTTTATCAACCCGGACTTGTTCTGGGCTATTTTTTTAGGATTTTTTGTCTTTCCGAGACAATATATTAGACGGTTGATACACCCATAGTTTTGTAGATTGTTGGCTTCTAAGAAAGACGTTGGAATTGAGTTTCTCTTACTACTGTTTGACCAAGGATTGCGAAGGAGATACTGTGAAATTTTTTATTATATATTTACCTTTCCCACTAGTATTAGTGTTTTTACCCGGTTTCGAGTGTAGGCTTTTATCTGTTGTCTGTTATCTGTTATCATGGTTTTATAAAGCATTGTATACTTTTTATTTTCTTGTATTTTCAGATTATCTGTTGATTGTAATGACCACAACTATTTTGTTATTAATAGACAGGGTCGTCTCAATCATTTTGGAGGCCTTGTGCTAGATTGTAAAATGAAGCCCTACATAACCAGAGAAAAGTGATTTTTATTAAGTCTTTTCTGAGACATTGTGGAACACACGTATAACTTCAACAACTTCGATTTAAAAAAAAAACTCATTTATGCAGATGCAACAATACCGAAATAGTCAACAAGATCATGTATGTAATGATTGTGTTAGGAAAATAATCTACACACTTCAAGAACATCAAAATATCAATAGGTCACATCTTTTAATTAGAAATAATTCTAAACAACTTAAACTCCACATTCAAATCATTTCCATCGATATCAATTTGCCCACAATTCTTTAAGGGCGTTTTCAAGATGAGTACAACATAACTTGAGGCTCATATCATCCAAAGAATGATATATCATCCACAATTCTTTGGATGATATGCGGTCGAGCACCTCGAACACTCTCTTAGCCGCCCTGTTAATGGAAAATTTCTTATTCAGGAAAAAAAATTATGAGTCTACGACAACAAAACAATAATATAACCTATTAATCCTTAATAATTGAAGGTATAAGCAGGGATGAATATGAGACATACCTAACATTTGACAATAAATTCACAAAATGACTGATCCCAAAATGCCACTAAAACAGATGGATTGGAGACTTACATAATCTTTAACATAAATACACAAAGTGATCGCTCACATAATTCCACTGCAACACTAAGTTCACAATAACGTCACGTTTATTATGGAACATGTTCTTAAATCAAAACCAAAAAAGCATCAAAGAAGTTAGACATTAGATCCTCAATTTATGAAAGAAGGTTGGTAAGGTGAGACTTTGAAATATTTATGAAAGATTGAATCTGAGACTGATTTCGAAATTATAAGGAGAGCGTCGAGATTTATTAGTTGAATAGAGAAGGATTTTATTTTTACTAGTAGAGGAGTTACTTTCACCTCAATGACACTACAGTTATCAAAGGTTCTTTAGTCCAGTGGGGCAAGGGTCTGCCCACGACTATGAGGTCGTGGGTTTGATATTCTCCCCGCGCATGGGCATGCTTTAATTTGACTCCCTTTCTTAGGGTTAATCTCTTCTCCTCTTATGAGGCTGCTACTCTCCCCTTATGGGGTTCCGCCCAGTTGGGCGTCAGGAAAAAAAAAAAAAAAAAAGACACTACAGTTAAAATGTTCTTGCAATATTCAAAATGAACTTACCTTTTTAAGATCTTTAGTACTCCCCATGTATTTTAATAGAGATACTTTTATCCTTAAATATATGTCTTATTTTTAAAAATATTAAGATTGTTTTTTAGCATCGCCTTTGCTATAGAGAGAATGGGGAAGGGTTTGTGTTGGAATACACTAAATTATTTAAGAGCAAAAGTAAAAATATCTCTTATTTTCTCCTACCTTAATCTATACTAAAATATTTAGAAGTACTTCTATTAAAAAAACGGAGAGAGTAGTACAAAAAATATGGATGAATGAAAGTTAATGACCTACCCTTTTTTATTTTCATTTCTGTTTTGGTGAAATTGGTAAAATGAAAATTAATAGGGCCTTCCAAGTCCCAAGGATTTTTTTTTTGATGAATAAAGTCCCAAGGAAATCAATACTAGGAACGTATACTGCAAATTTGCTAATATTCGAGAAGGGTAATGATTATTGGATCAAAAAATTTGGATCAAATTTGGATCAAGAAGGCATAATGTCACATTAAATGCTAACAATCATTTTCATTTTATACTCTTTGATCCTTATTTGATCCAAATTTTTTGATCCAACAATCATTATTGATTCGAGAATTAGGCCTCACATTTGCAATTTGACTTCGATATATATATTAGTAATACTTTACCAAGATTTTGCCCATGAGACTTAGTCCAAATAGCAAAATATGAGTTTTCTTAACTAAATGTTGAGAATTCGAATCATGTTAAGTGCAGGAAAATGATAATATATCGCATATTTGTAAAAATTCTTATTAAATGGATTAAAATGCAAAAATATCTGGATATCTATACAAAAAAAATACTTTACCAGAATTTTATACTCCTTTCTTCTCCACCGTATCCCTAAGAAAAAAAAAAGCAGTTTAAATATGAAAATATGTATTGACATTCTAAAATTCTCAGCTATGTTAAAAAAGTATCGCATCATTCGTAGGTCAGGAATTTAAAGCTTAAAAGTAACCATATAACTTAGCTTAAGATTATTCCAGGCCTGGTGGTGAGCATATCCAAAGTGACATGTAGAATCGGGCCTCTGAATTTGAGGGGCTCCAAATTTTTTAAAATCATTTAATAAATATTGAAGATCTTGAATTTTTTCCTAATCCAATTATTGTATATAAAATTTTGTTGGTTGCTCTTGTGACTGTTATATTTACATAAATAAGTTTTTATAAATTGAATTTGTTGAAGTCTTACATGTCACAAGAAAGACTCAATGGATTAGTTTTGATAGCAACTGAGAATGATATTTTGGAGAAAGTCGATTATGAAGATTCGATTGGCGGTTTCGCTTCAAAAAGTGTTAGAAATGGGACCATTTTTAAATAAAAGATCAATATTATGATTGCTCGCACTTTTGAAAATTGTGTTTATAATTACGTTTTGACACTTTTTATAATTTATACATTACAAAAGAATTAAGAACCTAATTTTGATAATTCGCACAGGGCCTAGATATTATTCGAGACGGGACTGGATTATTCATCATTAATACAACTACCAGTTATAATGATTATGGAATCCCAAGTGGAAATGTCACACTAATTCATCATCCAACATTGTATTATTTCTACTTCTTACAATCAAGTCCCTTCATTATACAAAAGATTTCAACCAAATCCTCCAACAAATTTGCAACTTTCCATGCTCTTTTGCTCCCTACTTCACTTTTTAAAAGAGTGTATAATTGCATTTTACACTTTTCCATTTTTTATTGGACTTCATTATTGCCTTCTTTTTCCCAAAGCATCCAATCACAATATATGTGTCGCGGTTAAAATAGTGTCTTTCTACACGGTCCAACTCAGGTGTGGAACGACCAAAGTTTCGTACGTGCGGAATACCTATTAGCTGTTAGATCATGGATATGACGATTGAGATCATTTGATACTAGTATCTTTTAGGATTTTTCATAATGAGTATTGTCACTAAAATAATCTCAACCGTTAGATATTTTGATCCGACGACCAAAGTTTCATACGTGCGGAATACCTATTCGCAGTGCATAACAACAAATGTTCCGAATTTCTACAATAGTGTATCTCACTTGTAGTTCATACATTAGAATTCATGGTTGATTTCTCTAAGTCTAATAAAAAGACATTTCGATATTTCATTTTGTGCTTTATATCTTATAGTTTAAATTAGCTCAAGCACTATTTTTTTTTAATCATAGTATATCAAATGATTTAACTATTTATTTCAGCGATACTTTATTAGTTTTTGGCGTTGTAGGCACTTTAATTATTATTTTTTTTTTATGACTTATACCTTATGAATGATGGAGGGCAAAAAATTATCTGTCCCCGTTCGAGTATGTTCCTGTGTCCCCAACCAATCACAATTTACCATGTGTATATATAATCGAAACAAATATTTATATAGTAAATTCTGATTGGTTAGTGACACTTTTGAGCATACACTGTGATTTTGACGAGATGATTTTCACCCATGATGGAGGATGTGAAATAAAAACTTTCATCAAATCTTGAGAAAGGAAAAAGGAAAAAAAAAATCTAATGATTGGATGCTCTTATCACATGGAGAAAATTACCAAGGAAAACCATATGCTTAATTAAAAGCGACATGAAAGGCATAGGTTACCTTCTGCCTTCTGCATTTAGACCATGGAATTTAAAGCCTTAGTCAAAATATACTAAATTTCTATCATTTTCATATATAAATATATACATGAATAATCCTCTATCTCTCTCAATTTTCTTGTTTTGCTATGGTCTAGTCAAGAGAAACGGAACCCGATATTCCATTTCTGTTCCAAAGTTGTTTTCAAGTCTGTTAAAACAGGGAGAAAGCCAGGAATTTGGTGTTGGGGAACGAAACTGCAACAGTATGTAGAACTACAGAGCTCAAGTGATAAAAATGGAAAAAAAAATTCTTAAGGGCGAAACTGATAAATTTTTTCAAAATACACATAAAATTTCGATAAATAGTAGTATTTTTTTAAAAAATTCTCCCTATCTTCGCCCATGGTTAGAAATTAATATAGGTAACTTTTTTTCTTTTTTTTTTTTACGAAAAAATATTTGTGTACCTTGAAATTTTATTCTATATAAAATAAATTAACTATTTTTTTTTTCTTGTGGGGAGTGCGATTATCAAATTAAAGAACTCCTGTATCGTATGAAGTCGCGACAGAAGAAGTAAAAAAAAATAGTGATAGTCATATATATATATATATATATATATATATATATATATTACTTTTTTCATTTCTTATATAATTCTGTTTTAGGTGAGATCTCTTATATAATTACGGTTGATTTCTCAAATTATTCAGTATATATAATTTTGGAAGAAAAAATATCAGTTTTTTATGCTAATGGATTCTCTACATTTTTTAAGATTTCTTCCATTACATAATTAACTCTAAATTACAGTTTGTGAAATTGAGCTGTCATTTGATAATGTATTATTAGCGGTAAAGTTTAAGAGTAGTTTTATCTTAGTAGGCTACTAACTTATAACTTATATTCAAGTCAATCAGTACAGTACACGTAGGAAAGAGAAATGAACTTACATCAATTCTCTTCAATTCTCTTTCATATGTGTACTGCACTCATTGGTTTTGATGTAACTTATCAAACTTAATAGCCTACCAAAATAAAATTTCTCAAAGTTTAAAGGTCACTAGCCTTGACAGTATCTCTTTAAAATGGATTTATTTATTTATTTGTTTTATTAATTATTATGAAAAGCTTTAGCATACAATATGTATTTGACTAGAACCCATATAAAGGAAATGGATTTTGGTTGTCCTTTTGGAAAAAAAAATTGTCTAAATTTTGGCTTTTATTTTAACTCTTCACATGCAAGAATGTATTGTTACTAGTTTTTTTTTTTTTTTGGGGTGGGGGCTAAACAAAAAGGAGACAGTAGAGGTGTGTCCAATCATCTGAGCTATTACTTTGTTATTACTTAAATACTAGAATTTTAGTTATGATAACTAGTAATAAGTACTACTTTCATTTCATTATATAAGTCGTTTAGGATATGTACCGAATATTAAAAGTAAAAAGTAAGGGTACTTTGTTACTCAAAATATTAATATCTCTCTCTTAAATAGCATTTGTATACCAGTAATTCTATTTAATAGAGTAATAAGAGTAATATTGATATTTTAATTAAAAAAACACCTATTTTTTACTTTTTTAGCTTCTCCATATATATATATATATATATATATATATATATATATATATATATATATATATATATATATAAAAGTAACATTAGCACCTTACATTACACCATCGTGTACATTCATCGTGTACATTCATGTTGTTATTTTCTGTTTAATAAGTATGCTATCAAGGAAATTTAGCTGAATTAACATAGCACTTCCTCTAAAAAAAATTAAAAAAATTATTACTTAATCATCTCATCCTCGTATATATTTACATAGAGTTTGCTTTTTGTATTGTATTTCTGATTTTACTCTTTTTCTGACACGCACCATTGTATTAAATACATCACACGTGTATTCTTTCGAGTAAAGAATCAGACAGCTCTCATAAAATAAAAATCAAAAAAAAGTGAATATCTGCTCGAAAAAACAAATGCGTAAAAGAGAAGACTTGCTAAACTTTAATTTGATTATTACATCATGATTCACAAACAAACACCCAAAGTGAAATATTTATATATAATCCAACATGAATATAAAAATTTGATTAAACATGTGTGGGTGGGTGGGTGGGTAGATCCCTAGGGGGGTGGAATATGGAGAGTATAATAATTGATTTGGAACCAAAACAATTATGGATTCTACTTTCTCGTGTGTTGATATTTAATTGAAAGTGTGGAAACATCACTCACTCCCTCATGTGTGGATGTAGGTAATTAGGGGCTAAAAAAAAGACTTAAGTAGTTTGTCTGCTATTATCATCAATGTATTTCACCAACTTTGGTACCATTTCCATTTGAAAATTCAACCCTCCTTGATTACAAGCAGATTTTAGAACATTTTCCAGCCATTCCGTCTCTTTTTATATTTTATATTCTTTTTTTGGTGGAAAAAAGTTTGAGTGGAAAAAAGTTCGATCATTATCACGAGTCAAGACAAATCTTAGAGATTGTAGGTCGCTTATAAAGGTACCATACCACACAACTCTTACATCGACAGCGGGAATTTAACATTTGACCTTTATAAGGACGTTTCAAAACCTTACCAACTGAGCCAACTTGTGTCGGTTATATTTTATATTCTCTTAGTAGCCCTTTGGTAAACAATTTGCTCAATGATGGAGTAATTTAATTTATTTGATTGAAGTAAAAGAACAGGGGGTAAAAGTGGAAAATTGTGCGACGGATATTCGCATAAATAGGAGATAAGTTTTACTTTACTCTTCAAATTTGCCCTTTTTTTTAAATCCATTTAATTGGGGCAATTTGCTCAATGGAGCATTTTCATTTTCCAAATACAAATAACAAATGGTGCTTTTAACTTTTATACTAATTTATTGTTTCCATACACTGATAAGAGATGTATGAATTCTCGAGAAGAAAGGAGCCTTGTATCCCCTAAACCGCATGAATTCTACAAGTGAATTGAAAATTTAATTTATATTGGGTCGCACTCAAATCGCTGAATTAGAAGTTTAGTTTTAAACCCGTCTCGAATAGGAGAAGTACACCTTACTAATGTGTTTGGGATCATCCAAATCACACGGTCAGACGTCAATGAGCTCATTAAATTATTCATGTTGTTGAAAGCCCTCACAACTCAGGCCCAACGACACAATTATTAGAGGGAGCTCCACCACTAAGCTGATAGCTCGTCGTGCGAGACTCTCGCTAATAATAAGCTTATGGGATTGATCTTACTTCACCGTTAAAAAAGGACAAAAAATACTTCTATCTCCAAGTTTAACTAAGACATAACTGACTTCCTTTTCTAAAGAGATTTATTTATATTGAATAATCTTATTTAGAATGCGGTAAGTGCAAACTATACATGCATAATTAGTAAAATATATAGTCGTTTATTACATTACTAACGAAGAATGTGTTTCCATAAGGATAATGTTATTTGAACCAAATTTATCTAAAATTTGTAACTGAACAATATGGGTAGAAGAGTAATTCATTACATAATAGAAAAAAGTATTATACATAGAGAACAAAAAAATTCTTTTCTTTTTGGGAATTTTAACCATTTTATTCGATATCTTTGACTCATTTTTCGTTTTCATAATACCATTCTTGTTTTTGAACCTCTATTATAATCTTTGAACTCCCCAAAAGTACCAAAATTGATCTCCAAGCCCTTCTTGAGGCAATCTTGATTAAAGATATTGCATGTGACTTGTATTTCAAGGGTGAAATGGTCCTCACACATTACTTTTTTTTTGAAAAAAATTCATTGTAATAGTATTGCCAAATTAAGATTTCCGGAGGAGGAATAACTAGAAACGTATATGTCCAAAGACTAAGAGGACTATACAAGGACTACTTATATACTTTGAAAAAAATTCCAAATTGAGAGTAGTTTTCCAAGATTTTATTTTTTGTAAGGATTATTTATACTTAGAAAAACTTATTTATACTTAGAAAAACCAGTCACATGCAATATTGGTGATCAATTTGGGTGAGAGTTGCTTTTAGAGCTAAATTTATATCTGACAGGTAGCTAGTTCAGATTGTGACGATGCATAAGCTCTAAAAAAAGTTTTCCTTTGTTTTGAAAATCAATGTACATTTTTTATTTTAATAGCATCAATAAAAAGCTCTTCTAAAGTTAAAATTTAAGGTAAATAAATAATCATTAACAAACTCTTGACTTTTAAAAAAAAAAAAGTTTGACATAATTTATCTTAAATACCTAAACCAATAAAATGAATTATGAATCATAAATGATGGTGGAAAAAAAACTTGAATTCCTCCTAGGTATCATTTCGTGTATGTGGCCACATGAAGAAGAAGGCCAAATTGTTTTAATGTGGACAATAGTTTGGTATATATACAAAATTAATATATTTAAAAAACCTATAAATATATAGAAAAAAGAATAAAAAGACAAAAAGGACTTTGGGCTGACCCACCATAAGCCCTCAACGTCAAAGGCCCATAAAAAAGACCCCAACAACATAAAAGAAAAAAGAAAAGTCGAAAAATGTTAAAAGGAAATTCAAACATCCAATTTCCAATTATTGCGTAATTTTCCACCCAACAAATTCCTACTACCATTCTCTACTATTAGCACTACTAATGCTACTTTCTCCTTTTTAGCCTTTGGGACCTCAAAATTACCCCTAGAGGAAGTTAGAAAATAATCAAAAGTGATAGCCAAGATACATTTTTGTATGTTACAAATAGATTTTGATGTGAAGTTATAAGTATTATATTTAAATTAATCTTTACTATACACTATAATTATTACTAGCTAGTATATGAAATTCATTATTTGATATATTATATACTATTCTTGGTTATCAATAGCTGAGAGTAGTGGCGGATCTAAGGAGGGAGAAGTGACGATTACTTCAAAAAAAATTAAAATATATTTGTTGCTCTTAGTTTTTTTCCTTCTCAAAATAATCTTTTGAAATATCAAGTCTTACCCTTCCAAATGTACAAACTTCCCTGGCCCTTCCCCTTTCTTCTTATGTCAAGTTTCTAGATTTGTCCCCGGTTGAAAAGGAATATGATATTAATTTATTATGCTTTAAAAAGTAAATTATTTTATTTTGATAGTATATACGAACTAGCTATTAATGTAGCTGTCCAGTGGCGGAGCCAGGAATTTTTCTTTGGGGGCCATAATTAACATTGACAAAATAAATTCATAAAAGCGTATAAAATATTTTATTACAATTGTTCCCTACGCGTTTTCATACTTTGATAATATTCTATAATTACATCATTTTCGATAGTATCAAACACATCTTTCTCAACAAATGCAATTAAACTATCATTCAACCACTGATCTCCAATTCGATTGCGTAGACGATTCTTGACAAAAGTCATTGCAGAAAATACTCTCTCAACTAAAGCAGTAGCCACTGGTAGATTTAAAGCTAATGTCAAAAGCTTGTAAACTAATGGGTAAACTTGATGCTTGTTTTCTGCAAATAACCTCTATGAAAGCTCACTAAGACCCTGCAATCCTTGATACTCTTCACTCATACGCATGTCAATAATATATGTATCAAGTTGATCATCCATTGCTAAGATATGTCCTGTATCAAAATCCAATGGATAGTATCCACATAGTCGAATCAATTTGTTCTTGTCAAAATCAGCAAATGATCTATTTGGATACAAGCACGCAACACAAATTAGTAGGTCACTATTCACAAAAAAAATGTACATACATAATGAAGATTAAAGAAGCATTAAAGGGCTTACCTATTTAATTCAAATATTGAAGGATGATGAGGATTGATGATTGAGGATAATAGAAACCCTAATGACTAATGAGAGCCAAAGGAAAAAAAAATCGTCATTGTTGTAGTTGAGTAACAGAGAATTGAGGCTTGACTGCTTGAGCTGTTAAAAAATATCGCCATTGTGGACTTTTGCTACTGGTAGTATGACCCTATGACTGTTAGACTTGTAGTCTATAATATAGACTAGAGTTTTTTTTTTGATGAAAATCTTATAGATTAGAGTTATACACATTTTGTTCACCCTTTTCTAGTAGTAAATTTTATTTATTTATTTATTATATAAATATTATAATCTCTTACGCACTTAACCTTGTTATAATTTTAACCAAAATTGGTAAGATATAAGTGGTGTCATTCCTATAATTCACGAATTAAATAATATAATTTTAAATCGTAAAGTGATTCAAAATGAGTAGAATAAATAATGTTTACAGGACGATGTGTTAAAAAACAAAACTAAAACTATTAAAAAAATAAAAAATATATATATATATATATTTTTTTTTGTGGAAAAAACTGGTGGGGCACTACCTCCACCAGGCCCCCTTGGCTCCGCCAGTGTAGCTGTCACATATTTACAAGTTACATTAACAATTGAATACTTGAACCACTACAACATCATAGTTCATACTTTCGTTGGTTGAGAATTCGAGGATAAAATTACTTATGGGAAATGATTAATGCTAATGGTAAAAAAGAATCAGCATGATGCAAGAGAAAGGTTACAAATTTTATTTGATCCCTTATTAGAATAATATTATGTCCAAGTGTTCAATTTGCATTATGATAAAAATAAAAAATAAAAAATCTTGCACTCACAGTGATGAAGTTAGAAATTTAAGGCTTTGAAACATAAATTTATAGTGTTGGCCGGTGAAATAGAAAAGTGGCAAATTTAAACAAAAAAAATAAAAAATAAGAGAAAAGAAAAGTATTAGCTCTATTTAAAAAATGTTGAGGACGTCCCTCTTTGGATTTTGACCATGTTTAGCAATCTTAAATATACTAATGATTTTTAAACCGTGTCCAAAATTGAACCATATAAAATTAGAACCGTATGAAACCAAACCGAATTGTGTTAACATTGTGTCATTCTACATGGGGAGCAAAAGATGGATTCTGCATTAGAGGCTTTGTGGAAAAATTCAATCATAAGACTGTTCTGGTGGGACTAACCCAACAGTCCCTCCATTAATTGGAAGAGACCTACTTGCATATGTGAACGCTACTCAATTCACGTGACAAGACTGTGAAACCAGTTCATAAGGACGATTCTAGAATTGAGGTAGCACTTGTGATAGTGTCACCATCATAGGTATGTGTATCAATCTAGCAATGTGAGACGAGTTTGATATAGTTCACGCTCAGTTCACATTTAGCCCCGAAAAAGTTCACAAAAGTTGAGTTCACGCTCAACTCACATTTTAATGTGGGCTCGAGCTGAGCTCATAAGCTTCACATAAAATTTTAGCTTGAATATTGAATTCACGCTCAACTCATTTAAACTCGCACTCATATCTTTTCGATTTATTTAAATAGAGTTCAGGTTGATCCGAACCCGTTGACACCCCTACTCATAAGTACTGAGGTGAGAATTTAGAAGCTTCTATTCATCTTAGCAAAAATAGCGCGTGTTTTCTCAACAATTACTTCATTTTTTTTTATTTTTTTTAAAACTCGACTAGGTGATTGCCTCATAAAAGAGGGAGAAAAATGCCTCATAAAAGGAAAAGAGAACATAGAAAGGGAGATTAAAGCATACCCACGGTCTATTTTGTCATGTACCAGGTCAATTGGACCATGCGGTCCAGATTTGACCACATCACTGTATTTTCTTCTCTCTCCTCATTCTGCAGGGATGTGGCAAAATCTGAACCACATGGACCCGATCCATATCAGATATTTCCCATACCCATGCATGAGGAGGGTATTCTCAACAATTAATTCAGTTCACCATACTATTTTCTCTCTCAGACTTCACTCTCTCTCCAACCTCAGATTCTTTCACTCTCTCTCTTCCATTCTTCTTTGATTCCCAAACCTCGGAAACTCCCATTCAGACAAAAAACCCAATTATCCTCACCACGTCGCCGGCGGCCACCACCCACTTTCCCCATACTTAAAAATGCACCCCCATTTCACTACCAAACACTCTAAATAACCATAAACTTGACCCCCCTCCCCAAATGGCGGCACCGGACAGTATTACTACTACGGCGGCGGCGGCGGAGACAACAACGTCGGTATCATTAACAGAGGAAGAGCTGACAGCAAAGACAATTCAGAAGAGGTATGAAGGGTTGGTAATGGTACGGACAAAAGCAATAAAAGGAAAAGGGGCTTGGTATTGGTCTCATCTTGAACCAATTCTGGTCCTTAATTCTGATAATGGATTCCCTAAAGCTGTCAAGCTTAGATGTTCTCTTTGTGAAGCTCTTTTTTCTGCTTCTAATCCTTCAAGAACTGCTTCTGAACATCTTAAAAGAGGAACTTGCCCCAATTTCAATATTCCGGGTAAAAATTCCAGTCCAAAACCCATTTCCTCTGTCCCTCCTCCGCCGCCGCCGCCGCTTTCTTCCACCGCTAACCACCGCAAGCGTAGTAGTTTGGCTTTAATTACGACGTCGTCTTCAACTTATGAACTGGCGGCACCTCTTGCTGTTGAATTAGCTTATTCCTCCCCTGTTTCAATGGCTACTGTGGTTGCTACTGACGCCGCCACCACTAGCGGCGGAAGTGGCGGAGCTATTTATGCTGCTCAGCTGCCGCTGAAGCAGCAGCAGCAGCATTTGATGTTGTCGGGTGGGAAAGAGGATTTGGGGGCATTGGCGAAATTGGAAGATAGTGTGAAGAGATTAAAGAGTCCTAAATTAGCGGGATCCTCGCATGGGGCGGCGGCACCGACATTGAGTAAGGCTCAAATCGAGAGGGCAATGGATTATTTGGGTGATTGGGTTTATGAATGTTGTGGGACAGTGTCATTTTCAAGTCTTGATCATCCTAAGTTTAAGGCTTTTTTAAACCAGGTTGGATTACCACCTGGGATTTCAAGAAAAGAGTTTGTCGGGTCAAGATTAGATTCTAAATATGAAGAATCCCGGGCTGAATCCGAAGCTAAAATCCGGGACGCAATGTTTTTCCAGATTGCCTCTGATGGTTGGAAGAAGTCTTCTTCTTCTTCCAAGAATTGTGGAGAGGAGAATTTAGTCAATTTGGCTGTGAATTTACCAAATGGGACAAGTGTTTTCAGAAGGGCAATTTTTACTAGTGGATATGTTCCTTCAAAATATGCAGAAGAAGTTTTATGGGAAACGATTTCCGAAATTTGTGGGAATAATTTGCAACAGTGTGCTGGAATTGTTTCAGACAAGTTTAAGGCCAATGCATTGAGGAATTTAGAGAATCAACATCATTGGATGGTGAATCTTTCTTGTCAGTATCAAGGGTTCTTCGGATTGATTAAGGATTTTAGCAAGGAGCTTTCTTTTTTCAAGAATGTGACTGAGAATTGTTTAAAACTCGTGAATTTCGTTAACAATAAGTCCCAAATAAGGAATAGCTTACATAAATATCAGTTGCAGGAGTATGGACATGTTGGATTACTAAGATCACCTTTACGAGGTTCCGAAGGATCTGATTTTGGACCTGTTTTTACTATGGTGGAAGACATTTTGAGCTCGGCTCGAGCACTTCAATTAGTATTGCACGACGAATCGTATAAGATTATCTCAGTGGAGGAGCCATTGGCAAGGGACATTGAAGAAATGATGAGAAATCCACATTTTTGGAACGAATTGGAAGCGGTTCATTCGCTAGTAAAGCTGGTTAAGGCCATGGCTCAAGATATCGAAACAGAGAAGCCTCGGGTTGGACAATGCCTTCCCCTTTGGGAAGAACTTAAGTTGAAGGTGAAAGATTGGTGTTCTAAGTTTCACATTGATGAAGGGCCAATAGAGAAACTAATTGAGAAGAGGTTTAAGAAGAATTATCATCCGGCTTGGGCCGCGGCGTTCATTCTTGATCCACTTTACTTGATGAGGGATTCAAGTGGGAAATATTTGCCACCATTCAAGTGCTTAACACCAGATCAAGAAAAAGACGTCGATAAACTCATAACAAGACTTGTTTCAAGGGAAGAAGCTCATATTGCATTAATGGAGTTGATGAAATGGAGAACAGAAGGGCTTGACCCTGTTTATGCTCAAGCAGTACAATTGAAACAAAGGGATCCAATTACAGGCAAAATGAGAATTGCTAATCCACAAAGTAGTAGACTTGTTTGGGAAACTTATTTAACTGAGTTCAAATCTTTGGGAAAAGTTGCTGTTAGATTAATTTTCCTTCATGCTACTACTTCAAGTGGATTCAAATGTAATTTGTCTTTATTGAAATGGGTTAGTGCTCATTCCCATTCAAGAATTGCCATGGATAGAGCTCAGAAGTTGGTTTTCATTGCAGCTCATTCGAAGCTCGAAAGGCGGGATTTCTCTAGTGATGAGGATAAAGATGCTGAACTCTTTGCTTTGGCTAATGGTGAGGATGATGTGCTCAATCATGTTTTTGTTGATACTTCCTCTGTGTAACATTCATTTTTTCCCTATTTTTTCGGATTAATTATTTTCGCTACTCGGGTTGTCCTTTCTTTTGTTATTAGTTATAAGAACAATTTGGAAGTGTTGGTTGATGGACATTAGTTCATCCTAAGAGTCTTAGCTTCTTGTTTGTAAAGATAATACGATGAACAGAACTTGCAGGATAGGAAGAATGATGTAACATTTTTGTTTTTAATCCATTTCCGAAATTACTTGTGATTCTTAGTGATAATTACTGTTTCTTGAAACTAATTTCTTGTTTATAATCTTGTCAATTATTACGTTATCTTTGTGTTTCTGTTCAGCATTGATGAAGTCTCTCGTTCGATTTGCCCTCTGCCCTTTGTGTTCTGACAAGCTTTCTTTGCTTCTTGCAACCGCGATCTTTTTACACTCAAGCAATCAGCTTTACACTAAACAGAACGCCGTTTGGTAAGAGTTTTTTGTCCCGATATAGTACTGGTAAAGCTTATGTAACCAGGGATTAAAGATGTTAGCAGCCGCGCGCTGCATTCGTTTACTTTCATAGTAGACAATTATGTGCCACTGAATCGACCTTTCCTACGTGGTAGAACTATCTAGTCTTTTTACACCTTTCTGATTTCTGAAAAGTTAAGGTTTGAGCTCCGATAAAACCTTTTACGTTCATTCTCTTGGTTTTCTTTGGAGTTCAGAGGTTACGATTCCTCGTTTTAAGAATCGTTATAGTGAAATTTGAACTTATTGAGTTATTATCTTATTGCCTATAGTCTGTTGTCCCTCTAATTACTTGTGTTATGATCATTGACAGGACTTCTCACCTTGAAGTTGGACGTTTTTCCTGGCATGGGGCGGCCTTTCTGGAAAAAGGGTAGCGCAATTAGTGTTCCAACTCCAAAATTCTGGTGAGCTTTTTTTTAATAAATCGGAACGATAACTGTCCTTGCTTCACCTGTATTCTTAGGCCCTTCATTACCTTACCTGTGGGATCACTAATCAGTTTGTCAACAGACAGAAAATGACATTTTCATGTTACATAAAAACAATTATTATTCTCCTCTCTTTTGAATTCTGATACTAGGTAGCAGAAAACCAGGATTCTTCTATCAGAATTTTTATTGTTTTTCGCTAATCTGCTGGCAAATTTTATCCGTAATAATTAACCGAGTAGATAATCAGTCCGGTTCCTGTGCGGATTCCGCACGTACGGAACATTTTTTTGGCCTTGAGAACAGCTGTTCTTAGCTGAGAACAGAACTACTGTTCAGAAAAATGAACAGCTGTTCATTTTTTAATAAATCTCAGCCGCCAAAACTTTAATCTAACGGATGAGTTTTTGTCCCGCATGTGCAGAATCCGTACTATTCCGCATAGGAGCCGTGAGCGTAGATAATCGTTTGTACTCTAGTTTTGTGCTAATTCATTTATTCGCCCCTGATAGACTACGGTGAAGATTATAGGATGCTTTGTTAAAGAGATATGGTGATATCATGATTCTAGGAAGAGTTTTTTTGTGAGAATCCAAGAAAGGGTATTATTCGAATTTCGCATCACTTCTCTTGAAGCCCTAAATTTCAAACCACGTGTTTGATTACTAACCATGATTTGTACTTTTTTTTTTCCCGAATTTTATTTCACGGGGAAAGAGAATACAAGTAATGACAGTTCATGTCAAAAGTACTGTGTCAACTGTGATATCCTTCATTAACTGTTTGAGCGAGGACCGCTGTGTGTGTTGCGGGGGGCTCATCCAAGTACTAGTTATTATCTCATTTTCTTCTGATTCCTAAACATCTTTGAGGGAATGGAGCCCCCCACCATTAAAGAAGTGGAAGTCTATTTCTAATTTTTTGTTGTTACATACAGACATAAAAGGGAATAATGGTAAGACTGCGTACATCGACACCTTCCTCAGACCCTACTAATACGGAGACTTGTGCACTGAGTACGACCTTTTACAGACAAACAGAAAAGGGCCTTTAGTTTTAAATCAACTTTGGTTATAACTTCTCTTTTAAACATTTCAAAGTTTTGTGATGTATTATTGTTCATGCAGAGTCATAGGATGATGCCCCCCCCCCTACCCATCCAGAATTCCTAAAAAATAAAGGTTACAAAGGGCAAAAAATCCTCTGTCCCCATTCCTATCCCCAGCCAATCACAATGCACTATGTGTATATATAATTGAAAAAAATATTTATATAGTAAATTTTTATTGGTTGGGAATAGAAATGGGGACAGAGGATTTTCACTCGTTACAAAGAAGGCCCCAAACCTTAAGAAACTGTCGGTATAATACCAAAGATGCTTTGATAGTGATTTGCCAACTAGTAAGACTAACCAAAAAAAAATTGCTTGTTTTTCAAATAGTTTCATGACTTTCATCATTTCCCGGTAATGGTTTTGAATTTTTTTAGCATATATTTACCTTGGTTATTTTCTAACAACACGATCATCGCGCATGATTGTGTTCTAAAGTTTTTATTCTTTGACTAATTTGACATTTTCTTGAGTTGCAGCAAAGATCTATGAGGTGAAATATCATTTTGCAGGCGATAGTTTATGTGCGAAAGATCATTATTTATATTCTTTCATCTAACAAGTTTGATGATTTGGCATAATGAAGACTTGATTAGTAAGGTAATGAGGGAATAAGATAAAGTTATAAACTTTGGATTTTTATTGTCTGAATATGTCTTAAAATCGTCCTTTTTTTTATGACCACTACAACAAAAATGCCTTTTTGCGACGTTTTTGTAGTAATGTTTTTATCAAACTCGCTTAAAACCAAAATGAGTAAGTTAAAACAACATTTTTTGCAAACGTCGCAATGTTTGGATTTTATACGACGTTTCATAGTGTCGATTATCGTAATTGTTGTTCAAAACGACGTTTTGGTGTTGGTTAGTGACATTTATATTAAATGTTGTTATAAATTGTTACTTTTTGTGACTCATATAACGATATTTATATATTATGCCGTTAGATTTTTAGACTTTTCAGACAAACATCACTAAATTTGAATTTTATACGACGTTTCATAGTGTCGGTTATAATAATTGTTGATAAAATCGACATTTTGATGTTAGTTATCGATGTGTAAATTAAATGTTGTTATAAATTGTTACCTTTTGCGACTCATATAGTGACATTTATATACAACATCATTAAATCATGTGACATTTCATACAAACGTCGCTATATTGGGATTTTATACGACGTTTCATAATGACATTTATAGTAATTTTTGTTCTTATCGACAATTTGATGTTTGCATTACATGTTATAAATTGTTACTTTTTGCGATTCATATAGCGACATTTATATATTTTGTCGTTAGATCTCGTGATATTTTCAGAAAAAACACAAATACAAAGATTATGTTTCTAAAATATTTTTTTTAAAGAAAAATTAAAGACATGTAATTATTAAAATTTTAATGAGAATGTATTAATTTTAATTTGATTCATAACAAAATCAAAACACAAAGAGAAATTAAAATAAGTAAAGGTACAAAATCCAAAATTTCATTATAATAAATATAATAGGAGGAGAAACAAATAACAAATGATCATTTAGCTTATCGGCCCATTGCACGATATACATGCAGGAGGTCGCGTGTTCAATTCCCATCCCTTTGAGCAGTGAGCAGGGAGAAAATTTATTATATATTATTCAAAGGTGGCTAGACTCGAAGGCTCGGCTTGTCTTTAGGCTCCGACTCCGATTATTCAGGGGTGGCTAGACTCAACGGCTCATCTTGTCTCGACGGCTCAGCTTGTCTCCTGATTATTCAGGGGGTGGCTAGACTCGTCTTGTCTAGGCTCAGACTCGACTTGGCTCAGTTCGGCCAACCTGGTTTCAAAATTTACGAATGTCGAAATAGGTATTTTGTTGCGACTATTTAAAAATGTCGTAATAACTACTTATTCACGACATTTACAAACGTCGGAATAGACGAATTGTTGCGATTATTTACAAATGTCGGCAAAAGTACATTGGTACCGGCGCTTGTAACAAATATAGTAAAAAAGCATAACGACACAAGCAAATGCGACATTTACGCGACATTTGTAATAAATGTTGGTTTAGATCTATATCGACATTTGTTTTGCCTTATTGCGATATATGACAAACGTCGCAATAGACCTTTTTGTTGTAGTGGACAAAGCAAAAACCTTTTTTTTCTCTTTGAATCTTACTGTTTTACAAGAAATGTGTTTGTAATGGTTGTAATTTGGTGAACTTTGCTATGTTTTTATCTCTTTGTTTCTTCTCCTACTATTGCTGGATACTTCTACAAAAATGTGTCCTTGTCTCCAATAGAGAGATAATTCAATGCATACATGGAAAATGTTTGTTGGAGCCATGTTTTTTTTTTTTGTTGAAAAAAAGTTTGGGTGGGTTCGGCTCCAATCACCACCACAGGCCAGGGTAGGCCTTAGGGACTTGTTGGAGCCATATTGCTCCTATTACTTCTAGCCAAAGGGTAAAATTGTCCAAAAAAGAGTAAAGTAACTCTTATTGTCTACTTATAGAAATATCCGATTCCAGATGTAGCATTTGACAATTTTAAATCTCTTTTACTCTAATAGAGCAACTTTCTCCACTGTCATACGTTTTTTTGTTTATATACAAAATCATTTGGCCAAGAATGATGCAATATGGACAACAAAATGGGTAAAATTGTCTAAAAAGAATAAAGTAACTCTTACCGTCTACTTGTAGAAATACCCGATGATCCAGAGAAGCATTTGACTAATTTGCGTCTCTTTTACTCTAATAGAACAACTTGCTTCAACAAGCACTGTCGCTATATATATATATATATTCATTTGGTCAAGAATGAGGCAATATGAACAGAAAAAGGCATATAGATACAAGTAATTTAGGTCCTCATCTTTGCTCATCATCACAATTCACAAGTATTAGTTCAACTAAATAATTTCCCTTCCAATAATGGAAAGCTGAGGCCATATGTTTTTTACATCTCTGTTACTAAACCAACTTTCAAATTTTCAAGAAATCATACTAATCAACTTTCAAATTCCTCATTGTACAGACCCCACAAAGCATTTTGAACTACTTTTATTAAAAAAAACACTGTAATAATGTACCAAATAAAAAGACATTGAACATATAATACAAAACAATTAAACTCTTTGTTACTTTCCTCCACTTGTTTAATTTCACATTCACCCCCCCTAAGTTACCAACCATCAAGATTATCATTAGAAAACAATTGAAAGTACTACCTTCGTCCCAAATTGTTTGTACTAATATTAAGAAAATGATTGAAAAATAATTAATATGAAACAAATATCTTTAAATACCTCTCAATTAATGACTAAAAAGTTATTATTAATGATTAGTTGAGTAATAAATTAGGGGTATGACTGAAAAAATAACAATAAAGATGCATTGATTTCTAAAACGTGACAAAGAATTTGGAACGAAAATGGTCAGATTTTTTCAAAAATTGAAATTGTTGATTGATTTTTAACTTTTGGTGAGCCAAGACAAGCTAAGGAAAGTATAAACGAATGAATGGAGTAGAGGGGAGATGATTGTATTATTATGTAACAGACTCGTGTAGGCGCAAGATTGAAGGAAAATATTTCTGTAAATTTATTTTGGTGTCACGCAAATGTAATGAAACTGCTCATAACTTAGCGCGTTGGGCTAAGCAGAATAGTAAGATAGGAAATTATCCTCCTTGTAATTTACCTTCTGTTATTTTTTGTGATTTGGGGACAGATAAATCCCCATGTCAAGACAATGCCTACTACTCTGATTATAATTCTGATTCAATGAATGATTAAGGGAGTTGTTATAAAAAATAAAATAAAAAATAAAAAAAAGATAGTATTATTATGTAAAATTCTAATATGAATTAGGTCTATCTGAATTTTATAATTTAAAATCAATCACCTCATTACAAGATTGTTTCTCTTTATCTTATGATAATATGTTTAATTTTGGAACACAAAATTCATCGGAACATGTTGAATAAGAACTATTCTTTTATTATTATGGGGGCCTATATAACACTTTATGTCATCAAAGGTGTCCTAGCCTAGTGGGGCATGCTCCTGCCTACGACCTTGTGGTCGTGGGTTCGATATTCTCTATCTGCGTGCAGCAAGCTTTAATCTCCCTTTCTATGGCTGGCTCCTCCTCGTATGAGGCAGTTCTCTCTCTCTCTCTCTCTCTCTCTCTCTCTCTCTCTCTCTCTCTATATGGGACAACCGCCCAATCGGGCTTAAAAAAAAACTTTATGTCACGTATTTACTCAAATTTAGTGGAAAGACAAAATTTCTTGTCGGCAAAAGATTAGTTATAAAGTCTGAATTAAAAATGATGATTAACACTGACTGCTCACCAACTAATTAAAAGAAAATACTCCACATAACTCTACATTTTTCACTCCATTCTCTCCACTATTTTTAAGGAAATAATTAAATATTTTCAACCGTCCGTTCTATAAAAAAATCAAGAAATTAACGGTTAAAATTTATCAGTATTATATTAAAAAAAATACTGACATATCAAAACTGAATTTAGTAAGAAAAATAGGGGGAAAAACAAGAGGGGTACTACAATCATTGAAAAAAAACAAAAAAAAGTAGGACGACAAGTTCTCTTTCTACAAGAATCTTTTTCCTCTCATAATTCTCTCTTTATTACTCCCGGTTCTCATTTATTTATCACTTTAATATAATACACTCATATTAAGAAAATAATTGAAATACATTAGTTTGAAAATAGATATACACATTTATTTTTCAATTAATACATTTATGTTGTGACATTTAAAATTAGTTGCTAACTGAATTAATAAAAAATAAGGGTAAATTTAAAAAAAAAGGACATTTAATACTCTCTTATTTTTTTTAAATGACAGATAATTAAAAACGGTTAAAATATATCAGGTGATAGATAATTGAGAAGGAGGAAGTATTAACTCTCTACACATTTTTTCTGTACCTCTCCACGACTCCACCATCTATCTTCATTCTCCATCCCCTTTGCCTCCAATATTGAGGTTTTCTATAAAATTTTCTTCTCCATTTTGGGTAGTGATAAATTAGATAAATAAAAAGTAATAGTACTTCATTTGTTCGAAGACAAACACAGGGTAAAATTAGAACTTATACGTTCAGAGGTGAATCATAAATGACATATATAGTACACTTTGTAATAAATTAATGTTTATTATGCAAAAATAAATAGAAAATTAGATATTCAATTTAGAACAAAGACAATAATAAATTTTAAAAAATACTGGAGGACGACGTGTAATATTTATAAAGATATTTTAGAAAAACGCAATAAATTTTTTCTATAAAAAATCTAACATATTAAAAATGTTGAGGGCGATCGAGAGGCTCAAGGGTGGACCTGCCCACCCCTTCCCCTCCTGGAAAAATTAAAACCAAGATATTTTTAGTGTACAAAAGTATTTTTTTTATTTCCCGACTCAATTAAATTAATGTTTAAGCCCTTTTCAAAAAAATTAAAATTATTATATTATAATCTTTCGAAGTATAATAGCCTCTATCTTCATATTTTAAGTCCGAGGCTCATGGCCGGAAGCCCAGGGGCGAAGATAGGGGTGGGCCCCCGAGATTTTTAAAAATACTATTATTTATCGAAATTTTATGTGTATTTTAAAAAATTTTAAAAAAAATTATCAGTTTCGCCTAAATTCCTATGTTCGTCCCTGCGGAAGCCAATGTTATTATATACCATCCATTTTATACGCCTCATGATTTGTTCACATGATAATTCTTCACAAATTAATTGTCGAAACAATCTAATTGGTAGATAAAAAGTGAGAGAGACAGTACGATATAAGGTGGAAATAATTTCTTTCTTCCTAGTTATGGAGAATCTTTTGCTCCAATAAATGGACACAACATTTGTCACATACCAATTTTAAAAATCTGAATCATATGCTGCTCCAACACGTGAAAGAAATTAAACTTCACAAAGTTGTAATACAATAATGTTGGGAAGAAATCACATCCCCATACTCTGTATCACTCCTTGTAATAACACTTTATGTTCATATTCTTGCTTACATTTAGGGTTTATCTTATTAATTTAAAATATAATAATTAAAATTTTCTTAATTAGAGTGTTACCGTTATAAAAAATATTACAGAAGATCCGAAATCGTGAAAGAAACATCTTTAAATCTTGGAAAGTTTTCTTGGTGGTCCGAATGCTCACGGCTATAATGCTGAACATATTTTTTCAGTACATAAGGAGCACATTTTAAACATGTGTTAAATCTCATGCAACATGTGTTTTCTCGTTATTGACACCTGTTCTAAGGCTGCAACAAGTGTTTTATCGATATAAACAGTTGTCCTTAGGCATGTAACGCCCTGTCTTACGTAATAGGTGTCTGAAAATCACAAGTGTCTCCTGAAAAAAATCTTAGACCGTTCATTTTTTTTTATTTAATGAACTAGATCGGCAAAAATTGTTCCTTATATACTGTAAAAAAAACGTGTTTTGCAACATAATCGTATTCGGTGCAAATAGGAGAGTATAAATTGCTACCTAGTACCACAAATGGGGAAGATGTTGTCAGCAACAAATTAGGGTTTATTTCAATGGAAAAGGCAAATGAAAGAATATGGTAGATGCTTTCTTTAGCAAAAGAAAAAGAAAGACACCATATATTAATACTATCTTACTTTTAAATTATACTGTTATTTCACATGCTAGACTAAGTGCTCCCTCTTTTTTGTTCCTCCACCAAACCTCACTTTTGTGTTGCATTTCTTTTCTGTTTTTTTTTTAAATAATACTCCGTAAGATCTTTTATCGTTTTTGCATAAATTAAGAAATTACAAAATAAGTGATATTCTCTGTTATATCTCTAATTAGTTTCATTTTTTTTTGTGGGGGGGAGGGGGTGGTGGTGGGGATACAGAAATCGACCCAGGATCAAAGCCATGAGTCATGACAATCTTTTCCACAGGGCTATCTGATTCCCGTTCTAACTAGTTTCATTAATAAGTGATATACACATTGGTCCTCTACGGATATTTGTAATTATCTATAATGATTTCTTTGCTCGGTAGGAAAAAAATGGATCCCGAATCTTCTAGTACACTAATAATATCATTACTCGTGGTATGATGTGATTAGTTCAAATCCCTATATTTACTCTGCACAATTAGTGTTAATATATGTGGAGTAATATTATCGGTGAACAAAAAAAATGTACTCCCTCCATTCCCTATTAATTGTCGTTTAGGAGATATCTAGGTATCCAAATTAATTGTCATTTAAGGTTCTTTTATTAGTTGTCAACAATTTATTCCAATTATACCCTCTACATATTCCTTTCTTTTCTTTATGATGTATAAGTGAAAGAGAGGCATTGTTGGGTAATATTGGAAGTTTAGGTAAAAATGACAACTTCCTTAATTTTTTCAAATTGTCTAAAGAGTCTTATATTTAGGAATGGAGGGAGTACTAAATAGTGTAATAGAATATCCGGAGTAAAAAAATGCAACACAAAAGGAATTGAGAACTCAAAAAGGTGAAAATATAATTCTTGAGAAACTAAGGAAATTTAAAGATATTCATAAAGACAAAATGGTCAAAGAAAAGTTTTATCAAAGCTGTTTGTGTTTCTTTTTCAAGATTGTATTGGAAAACCAATCAATTTTTGGTTTTGTATTTTTTGTGTTTGTATTAAAAGAACTCTTATCAATTCAATAGGAATGGTCCAGACAGTGTAGTACCGTAATGGTTTCCTAATTTGAATAAACAATCCACGGTCATGTTTTTATTTATTTATTATTGAAACGTTTTTGTTTTTGTTTTTAATTCGTGCATTTCCACTTCTTTTTAATTGAGTTTTAATTTAAAACAATTTAAAAAGATTTAGAAATAAAAAAAAATATATATATATATATATATATATATATATATATATATATATATATTTCTAAATACAGTCTTGTTGCAATTTAGTTACACGTATATACTTGTGACACCATACCGCAATTTAAGTGTGAAAATCTTCTATCACGTTTATGTGTGTCGTCATGTCCCCCAACCAATCGAATTTACTTATATAAATATTTGTTTCAATTATATATACACATGGTGAATTGTGATTGGTTGAGACATGTGATATGACACATAATGAGACAGAGGATTTTTTGCCGCAATTTAATTTAAACTATAATCCTTGCCTTCTTCTAGAATTGAAATTACTGCTTTTTTTTAATTAAAATTACAAAAATAAAAATCAATGAATGAAATCATTTCTACCATACTTTTGAGTACTAACTAGCACTTAATTGGCTATGAGTAATGTAATTAATACGCTAATAACTTTTTAGGGGTCTATAATTGCAAAATAAACACAAAGTATAGAAAACCCTAATGTCCTCCAATATTGGGCATCTTTGTGGTGCTTGGTCAACATCAAGAATGATAACCCATTCAATCAAAAAAAGTATAATTCTAGTGATAATAAATATATAATACATGTATGTTTAGGTATATGATTTGCTTGATGAGTTAGGTTGACAAATGAGGACTCACTTTAATCCCTTTACTTGAATGTAGATCTCCCAAAAAAAAACACCAATATTAGTTAATAAAACTAAATAAAACTAATATTAGTTGTGGTGAAGTGGATGAGAACTCCTACTCCCTTAAGAATAAATCGGGTTCGAATTTTAGTCATAATATTTGTATGAAATTATTAATGTTGAGAGGATCGACATCTGATTAAACTTCTGCAGCACTCTGTATAGATTAGTCAAGTCTGTCAGGGGTTAGACACTATGGTTTAGAACAAAACAAATCTCCAAATAACATTAATTATTAGATGGACCAACAGTGTTTTACTTTTCTCCTCCTCACTTTTCTTGGTTCAATCATACTTTTAGTTTGATTCTTTCTTTTGTGTTTTAGGTGTATAATTTTACACGCAATTCACCAATATTAGACTAATAATTTTTTATGCCCTACTTTTGTTAATTGTTATCGCCATCGTGCGAAAATCCAAAATTACCCTTCATCCTAATGCTCGAAGCATATATGTGAAGATAGTTTTTTCTCTTCTCTTTTTGAAAAAAAAAATCTTTTCAAAAAATGAAAGAAATTGCATAAGGTTTAAAAAATTATATTTGATGGGTGATGATCAAGTATTTACTTGATATCCACTAGGTCACGAGTTTGAACCTCGAAAACATATTCTTTATAAAAAAAAATAAGGGTAAAATTATTTATATTGAAACTTTCTACTGATCATATTAATGCAAAAATCTTGGGCACTGAGTATGATTTTTGTTATTTGTATTATTATTTTCAACGAGAGTTAGAGAGAGAAAAGAAAAGAGGATGACGATAAAACGAGAAATGACAAGGGATAAATGCACCCAGAAGCACTAGAATCCTTTAAAACATTGAGTGTGTGATTCCCATTCCACGTGGATAAGTGAAGATAGAATGTTATATAAATAGCTATGGATTCTTTAATATATTCTATAGTGCATTAATAATATTATTACGTATAATGTGATTTATTCAAATCTCTAAATTCACACTGAATTAATGGTGTTAATATACGTAAAGTAATATTATTGGTCAACTAAAGAGGGTAGTAGAAGATCTTGGGATCATATAAGCATGAGCCTAAATAATAATGATTATATTGAAGTATCTATTTTGACTTAACAATATTAATAGTTGTGGAGTAAATAATCGTGAGTGCTATTAGACAGTTGTTCTTCGAGTTTGTAGAGGGCGTGACATTAAAATTAGAAAGTAATAATACGATATTAGTTCTAATTTCAAAACAACTAAAAATAGAAAAAAGAATGTATGCTTGGGCTAAGTTATGAAATATCTGAATGCGAGCTGAAGATCACCCCAGCGTCTAATTGGGCTTTTTGATGTTTTGATAGCCCACTTATGCAAAACTAGGCCCATATTCAAACTGTTTTGACTTACAATCCAAGCCCGTGCTTCGTCCATTCCAAAACTCCGTACCAAATTAGCGGTAAAAGGCCCACTATAATAACTAATCATAAATCCTTACGTGTCTTACCTAAAAAAGGGTTTTGCATGGGCCTGGCCCATTATTTTCATTTCAGTCATGGCATGTCACCCGAAAGAGGAGGACAAACATTTTTGTCCAGAACGGAAGTCCCACTCCCGTCCTGGGTACGTAACAGAAGTGGGAGTTCCGTCCTGGCTGACGTGGCTGTTTTTCCCACGCGCGGTGCCACGTGTCTAGAACGGAAGTGGTACTTCCGTTATAGACACGAGGACGGAAGTGGGACTTCCGTTATGGTCCTGACAAAAAATACCCTACGAAAACCCTAACTTTTGTCCGTGACTTTGAGGACGGAATTCCCACTTCCGTCCTCAACTTCCAGCCAATTTGCAGCGTGTAGTCACTTCTCACTTTTGCTTTTTTGACCCAAAAAAAATTTCTGAACGGTTTTGGCAATTTCGTGCGCATTTATGACCGGTTTTCAAAGACTTGTCCAATAAGAAAATTAATTTTACAATTTCCAAACACATCTATAAATACCCCTCCAAACCTCTCCACAATACACAACCTTCTCAAACCCTTAAAAACCCTATCCTCTGTATTACTAGCATTGAAATTTTTTATTTGTAACAAAAACCCGTATCCTCCGCAATGGCCAACTTTCCCGAATTTATGCAAAAAGAAATGCGTAAAAAGTTTAGGGATGTTGATTTTACTAGAGAATGGCCAGCCGAATACGAGGAGGTTTTAATAGAAATTTGTTATGATTTCAGTACGCAGGGTTATCCCGGAGAAAAATGTTGGTCTGATTGCTACAATGAAATTGTTTACGGAATTAATTTGTGACCGGGGGACAATTCACAGTTGCGATGATCGACGCAGGCCTAGCAAAACTGCGTAGGCGGTTTTGGGATTTCGAAGCGCTCACCCACAAATCATGGTTCAAGTACGACGGAAGGACGAACGTTGTTAACTTGGACGGTGCTGAGGCCCAGTGGGGGGAATACGTTGCGGTAAGTTGCATGTAATTAAGGCACGCTGTATTAACTGTATAGTTTCATAACTAAATGTTTTTTTTATATAACTCTAATTTAGGCTAATCCAAGGGCTAAGCGGTACAAAAGAAGTGGCGAATTTTTCTTTATCCTTCTCTGCCATATTTTTGGGTACGAAGGAAGAGGATTTGTGGACGAAGCTGGACAATGTTCAACTTCTCCTGAAGAGGTAACTGTGGAGGCTCCCCCTGAATACCCGATGTCGGATGCATCGTCCAGCAACAGTAGTGCTTGGAAAATGATTGAGCATAAGTTTCGAAAGAATTAGGGTTTGAATAACCGGGACTTTGTATTTTTAAATGTTCGATGTAAGTATGAATTTAATGGAATTGTCAGTTATTTGATTTTTGAAAGTTGCGAAATTAGCAATATTTAAAAAAACATTGAAAATAATAATTATAATATGAACACGTATGGAAAAAATTTAAGTTTTTGAATTGGACAAGTCTCTTAAAATAGGTCTAGTAATGAGAACGAAACTGCAAGAAACCGTTCCAAATTTTTCAGCCAAAAAGCAAAAGTGACATGTGACAATAGCCTCCAATTTGAGGACGGAAGTGGCAATTCCGTCCTCAAATGCGCGGGGACCAAGGTAGCGCCTGTGCCGGTGGAGAACGGAAGTGGGACTTCCGTCCTGGAGTCAGAACTGACTTCCGTCCTCAACGGGCAGAGGCTTTGCCCATTTGCTGCAAAAGTCTCTATAAAATTCAATACCCTCCCATACATTTTTCATACCCCAATCAACATTCCCCAATTAATTTGTCCTAAACAGCCTCATCTTTCCCTAAACCCTTATTTCGTTTTGCTAAAAAATGGCACTAGAATGTCCAATGAGATTGTATTTACATTTCGACCACAATATAGTGTACGAAAATGGGGTTATCCCCGTTTCGCCGAACCTAGCGAAAAAAGTTTTGAAGTTATACAAAGGATTTCATTCAGGCAACTTTGCAATAGAATATGTCGCCACAAAGGCGTCGAGCTTTCTACTGTCAATGTTCGGCTAATAATGATCCGTCCATTCTTCATGCCGACGTTCAACATGGTGGCGTACGATGTTGTAAGCCTTAACGAGGAAGAAGGTTTAGACAGTTTGTGGGAAATCCAAACGGATTTCAAACTCCAAGGGGTTCATGTTGGTGCCCAGTTCGAACCTGTGCAGAGACATGCAGATAGCTTTGTAATACCGACATCACACTTTGTACCGGAGCCACAATTTGTTCCGCAACCATTTTATTCGGAGTCAAATCCATTACCAAATATGCCCCCACCGTCTACTTACGATCCCTGTACCGATAATTCGGTCATGGATTCGTTGGGTCCAATATCAGACATTGACGGCGTTCCGGAAATGGAAGACGACCGCGCCGACGATAGTGCCGGAGACCACGAGGACGACGGGGTAGAGGAGGACGCAGAGGGGGTAGCGGAAGATGACAACCCCGAAATCCAACAACAAACCGGTGGACCAAGCACTGAAGAGACGGTACAAGAGCCTGCACCGAGACCCTCTACTTCGGCCCCGGCCATTCCAGAATGGAATTTTCCATCGTACGGAAACTATGGTAATTTTGCCTGTTGGAATGATATGGGTTCCATGGAACCTGTACCTGAAATCACATACGGGGGAGAAAAAATTAAAACGTGGAATCCCAATATTCCTGAAATATCCATGGGGATGCAATTCAAGGATAAACGCTAGGCAATGTTGGCAGTAAACGTGTGGCATGACAAGGTGGCATTAAGGGAATGGAAAAGAGAGAAGAGCAACAAACAATGGTTCAGCGGGGTGTGTAGAAATTCAACCGAAAAAGCCCGATGCAGTGGTAGGTTCGCGTAAATCATAGCAGGGTGGATGGAATGTGGAAGGTTACCAAGCTGAACCCGGCCCACTATCGCTTGATGGACCGTAACAAAAAACGCAACATGTCCTCCGACTACATCGGGGTAAAAATTCTACACCTTGTTCAGTCGATCCCGAAATATCTCATTAAATTGATTAGAGTCGCTTGTACCACTGATATGAATTTGACTTGTACCTATAGAAAAGCTTGGTATGCCCGCAGAAATGCTATAGAAACACTTTTTGGTACTTGGCAATCAACTTTTAAGGTACTGCCGCATTATATCCGGGCACTAAATGATTTAAACCCGGGTACGATAGTCAAATATCTCTACCACCCGCGAGAAACCGTAAATGGGCCCAAGGTGTTCAGGTCATTGTTCTGGACTTTTAAACCGTTGGTTGACGGTTACCCGTGGTGCCGGCCCATAATTTCAGTTGATGGTACACACCTTAGGGGGAATTATAAAGGGACTCTCCTGGTTGCAAGCACTCTGGATGCTAACAACCAAATTTTACCCCTTGCTTTTGCGTTGGTCGATTCAGAATCATCTTTGACTTGGACGTGGTTCCTTAGGCACTTGAGGGAACATGTTGTGAAAGACCTTCAAGTGTGTCTTATAAGCGATCGTCATGCCGGCATTCTTAGTGCCTTGGCAACCCTCCCCGGATGGCAACCCCCAAAGGCAGTGCACCGATACTGCCTTAGGCATTACAGGTCCAATTTCCACACTCATGCAAAAAACAAAGAATTAAAAGATTATGTGTGGATTGCTGCAAGCCAACCGAAAAAGGTTAAGTGCGATTTATATCTAAACCGTATCAAAGAAAAAGATGATGATGCGTTTAACTGGTTAATGCAGCAACCCAAATAGTTGTGGACTTTGGCATACGACGGGGGAATGCGTTTCGGTTGCATGATTACAAACATGTCAGAGGCGCTTAATAGCGTTCTAAAGCAGTCTAGAGCGTTGCCTTTGAAAGCGCTCGTGGAGATGATTTTTTTTAAACTTGTACATTATTTTGACAAACACCGGCAAGACGCAAATGGTTGTCAAACGTCTTTCCCTAAAAGGATATGGGAGCAGTATTTCGCGTACGAACAAAAGGCAGCAACTCTGGTTGTAAACCGACACCATGCGGAAAAAGGTATCTATAGGGTCATGTCCCGACATAGAGGACCGGGCCTAGGTGGAAAAATATACGCGGTCAACTTATCAGCTCTTGAGTGTACTTGTGATAAGTGGGCTGCTTATTCATCTCCATGCTCCCATGTCATTGCCGTATCCAAATCGATAATGCAGGATGCTTCTCGATATATCCACCCTGTCTATTCTCTTGAGCATTATAGGAATACTTACAAGTCTATTTTATATCCTGTACCTGATCCCGTTCATTGGATACCTCCCCCTTTTGATATGACATATCACCTTCCTAACATGAAAGCTACGCAGATGGGTCGACATCGAATGCGGAGATACCAAATGCCTATGGACACAGAGACCAGGGGCACTCAAAGGGAAAAGAAATGCAACCACTGTAAGCGAGTCGGTCACAACCGGAAGACTTGCCCCATGTTAGCACATCTTCAGCAACCACCCCTTCCACAGTAATTATATTTAAATTCTCCAAATTGTAATAGTTTAGAATTTATAAAATTGTTGTGAATGTGCTAGATTTTTTCCATTCAATATCCGATATCATCTTAAAATTTGAATTACATATTATTAAAGTTGATGTAATAAATCGAAAAAGTCATCATTCCCGGCCCTGTAATCAAGGATATCGTAAGGGGCTGGATGAATTTTTACATGGTCACCCCGGTGTAATCTAGAAAACACAACAAACTCATCCCACCCCAAAAAATAGTAACAGTCGCAGCCTTCGTCTCTAGTCACTCGCAGTGTCAATTTGTTACCGTGAAGATTGCGCATGTGTAGTACTTCTGGGATTCCAAGCTGCATTCTAACACGCCATTGCATGTACTGCAGACATATCCACTGTACACGGGAAACAACATTACAACACATAATTGTAACATGAATGATTTTATTACTAAAATTTTAATATTACTGAACGTACCGGTTTGGAAAGTCCCGAATATGTTTTGTCAATGTCAATTCGAAAACTCTGCTGGAAAAAGGCCCCGTCGGAGGGATACGATAATTCGCCATTCAGGTAACCTATCCCGGGCCCTCCCTTAACATAAATATCTAATAGATTCCCTGAAGATGGTATAAAATGAACTTTATTTGTAGGACGAAGATTGTTGTCACGCAAAAATTGTTGCAAACCTCCGTCTAGGTAGTAGGTGTCATCTATTTTGGTTACATAAACGCACCATTGATTCCCAAAGTCGTCCTTCAGATAGACAGAATTTGCTAACCCGAGACCAGTTTGCTACAACCAACTTGTGTATTTCGATGGAAGACGCTACAAATCCAAAATTATGAGTTAGATAGCTAAACACATTTCATACAATAAAAAATTACTCATTACTAAATACAATACTACCATTTTTCCATCGGTTTGATTTCCGACCGCAATTCTAAATTGGTATCTGAAATACTCTTCCAGGCCGGGATTCATTTCACTATTCATTTTCAAATCTAGTAATACGGAGGATAGGGTTTTTAAGGGTTTGAGAAGGTTGTGTGTTGTGGAGAGGTTTGGAGGGGTATTTATAGATGTGTTTGGAAATTGTAAAATTAATTTTCTTATTGGACAAGTCTCTGAAAACCGGTCATAAATGCGCACGAAATTGCCAAAACCGTTCAGAAATTTTTTTTGGGTCAAAAAAGCAAAAGTGAGAAGTGACTACACGCTGCAAATTGGCTGGAAGTTGAGGACGGAAGTGGGAATTCCGTCCTCAAAGTCACGGACAAAAGTTAGGGTTTTCGTAGGGTATTTTTTGTCAGGACCATAACGGAAGTCCCACTTCCGTCCTCGTGTCTATAACGGAAGTACCACTTCCGTTCTAGACACGTGGCACCGCGCGTGGGAAAAACAGCCACGTCAGCCAGGACGGAACTCCCACTTCCGTTATGTACGTTCCGGACAAAAAATGTTTGTCCTCCTCTTTCGGGTGGCATGCCATGACTGAAATGAAAATAATGGGCCAGGCCCATGCAAAGCCCCCCTAAAAAACCACAAACATTAACCGTTCCATTTCCCTCCATTTTTTCCCTTTAATTAACCAAAAGCTCACCCTCTTCTTCTACATTTCCCTCCTTTAACATGATTTGTATGATTTTTTAACTGTTCGACCAGGTGAATAATTTTGATTTTAATTAAATTTTGTCAATATTGTGTATTAATCATCATGAATTTTGAGTTGTCGGTCTCAGATTTTTAAATTATTACGACTGGTGAAAAATCTCGATTTTAGTCAACTTCATACAAATCATGTACTAACAATTACATATTTTGAGTCGCCGGGCTCAGTTTTTTAAATTGCTGCAACCTGTTAAAAAACTCGATTTTAGTCAAGTTTTAACAAAATTTTGTACTAACCATCACTAATTTGTGGTCATCGGGCTTAGGTTTTTCAATTATTGCGACCGGTGAATAATCTTGGTTTTAATAAACTTCTGATAATATCGTGTACTAACACCATAATGGATCTAGGATTGTCAAACTCGAATTTTTTAATAGTTGTGACCGATGAATAATTCTGATTTTAATAAAGTTGAACAATTTTGTGTACTAATCATCACGAATATAGAGACGTCGGGTTCGAATTTTCAACTGTTGCAACAAATAAATAATCCTGATTTTAGTCAAGTTCTTATCATATAGTGTACTAATCATGTATTTGGGGACGTCGTGATCGTTTGATAATCCTGATTTTAGTCAAGTTCTTACCATATCGCGTACTAACCATCAAAGATTTGGGAACGACGGGATCAGATTTGTATATTGTTGCGACCGTTAAATAATCTCGATTTTAGTCCAATTCTGACAATATCGTGTACTAACCATCACAGATTTGAGGTCATCATGCTCAGATTTTTTTAATGGTTTCGACCGAATAATCTCGATTTTAGTCAATTTATTACAATATCATTTACTCACCATCACGTATTTGAGGTCGTCTGGCTCCAATTTTGTAACTGTTACAACAGGTGAATAATCTGGATTTTCGTAAAGTTCAAACATAATCGTGTATATAACCATCACGGATTTGGGTCCGTCAGGCTATGATTCTTCATCCGTTACAATCGGTGAATAATTCTGATTTTAGTCATATTCATATAAAATCGGGTACTAACCGTCACGGATTTGGTGTCGTTGAGCTCGATTTTTCAATTGTTGCGACCGGTGAATAATTCTTATTTTAGTCAAGTTCTAATAACACTGTGTACTAACTATCACAGATTTGGGGACGTCGGGCTCGAATTTTCAAATGTTGCGATGGATGAATAATACTGGTTTTAGTAAAGTTCAGACTAAATCGTGTATAACCATCACAGATTTGGGTCTGCGGGGCTCGAGTTTTTCATCTGTTGTGACCGGTGAATAATGTCAATTTTAGTCTAGTTCTGATAATATTGTGTACTTACCATCACGAATTTGGGGTACTTAGTTTATTTAAGTGTTTCGATTAGTCAATTTATTACAATATCGTGTACTAACAAACACATATTTGAGACTGTGGGGTATGCTTTTTTAACTCTTACGACAGGTGAATAATTTCAATTTTAGTTAAGCTCTAACAATATCGTGTACTAACCCTCACGGATTGGGGTTGTTGGACTCAATTTTTTAATCGTTTATAAACCGGTTAAAAATCTCGATTTTAGTTAAGTTCTACCAAAATTTTGTACAAACCATCATATATTTAAAACCGCCAAGTTCAAAATTTTCAATTATTACGACCGATGAATAATCTTATTTTAGTCATGTTCCGAAAATAGTGTATTAACACTTCACGGATTTGGGGACGTCATGCTTGAATCTTTCAACAGTTGCGACAGATGAATAATTCTTATTTTAGTCAAACTCAAACAAAATCATATACAAACATCACAGATTTTGAGACGTCGGGCTAGGACTTTCAACTAAATTGGAGTTGCAATGGTTAAACATGGTACAACTCCTAATAATGAATAAATTAACTGTAACTTTATACATTTATTCAATCAAATCTACAGAAGAAATAATAATAATAATAAAACAAATGTACTATGTGTTGATTTTTTAAGGGACAAAACAGATATAAAAAAAAATTGACGGCATTAGTGGGCGGGTTTAATTTTTTGGACTTTTCCAATATGGCACCTTCTCTATTGAATTGGGTATTAACTTATGAAGGGTTTTTTAAGCAACGCCAAAAAAGGAAGAAACACAAAAAGTGTAATATGCTCCAAAAGAAATGAAAGAATCATCTCAAACTAGTCATTCTCCAAGAGAATGTTAAATATACAATATGCAATAATAAATCGAAAGAAATCGAAGCTAATATCATCCATCTAGGCACATATATTATACACACGAACTGCTTGATGGCCCTTAACCAAATCAATTACAACACCAAGCCAATAAGCAAAGGTCAGGAAGCGCAGGATATAACCGAAATGATATATGCAGATTGCGATTGCAGACTCAAAGGCGATTGCAGGACCTATCATTACAAGCGGAAAGCAAGTTGAAAAAAAAGTGCTCGTCCAGCTTTGTTTCTAATGCTAGCTTATATTTCAAGATCCTCCAGCGAGATTTCTTGTGCGGTCAAGAGCTTCAATTTCTGCCATAAGATATTTTTCATTAGACGACATCAAAGCAAGTGTTGTTTCTTTTAAGTTGTACTCACACATCTCATTTTGTTTTGATATATTTGCATGATATCGTATGTATCCTAATTCCTAACATGTTGATATTTCCCCTCCTGCTTGGCACTTGCCGAGTTTCCGTAAAGTTGGTTGGTTAACCGGAACATGGGTATATACAGAGGTGGATCTAGAGTCCATAGGCTGGGAAGGTGAATTACATAAAGACATGTATTACAACATACAGTGAACTTCAAAATATTTGGTTTCATATTTTTTTGGAGGTGGGGGTGGGGGAGGAGGAATACAAAGAATTGCAATTTGGAAAGAGGGAGTAATAATTAAGGTTGCATATGTATCACGGGACTCTTAGCTCAAAATCTCATAAAAGTCAGCAAAGAGGATGCGAGGAACAAAAGCCACATACCGTAATGAACTGTGGAGGGTCATCAAGACTAGATGAACCAAGAATAATTTCCCTCTTTAGCTTCGTAGTTAACTTGTGACAAACCCGCAGCTGGAATAGGAATTATTCATTCCAAAAAATGGGTGTTGGGTTAAACAAGAACAAAAAGGAAATATATAGAACCTAGAATCTCATAAACCTCTCCAATAGCAGATAAAAAGGGAAATTAACCAAAGGGGAAGACGAGTGCATGTCAATATGTTACCTCTGATCTAGTTGCGCCACCAACTATAAAGACAAAGATACGTTGACCCATCTTCTTGAAATCACTAGATGCATGCCTCAGAATTGAATCACTGCAAGAAAGATAATGGAGGAATAATCATTATTTTTGCAATAAAGTCAATAAGGCGAAGAGAACGCTCAGGAAAATAGGTTCAATTGATCTTTAAATGAGAAAACTAGCAACTCTGACAAAAAAGTTACTGCAAAATTGTGCTCAAGTCTCTAATCACGCTCATATCCATCAAGGGGCTAAGTGGTTTCCTTTATGACCTCAAGATTATCAAATTACCGAAAGAACAGTCCATGCAATCACAAAATCACCCGCCTCTAGGATGGTCAGCAAATGGAGCCAAATGGGTTCATCTTGCATTGATTTCTTCTACTCACTGTATTCTCCTAGAGATGGAATACTGATCTTTCCCACATGTAATTACATTTATCTTTTTGTTAGTTGGAATTGAAAAGAAGAAAGGAAACATCTTGAAATACCTTGAATATCCATCATCAGAGTTTCGAGGACGGGCCCACGTAGCTGTCCGTTTTGATCTCACCGAATGTGACGAATGCAGTTCACCTGTTCTCATGGATGAAGCATGAGAAGGGGTCCCATGGAAACTTGGACTTGGGTCATTCATACATGGGTAATCATTTTTTGGTAGTTCACCTTTGTGAAGTTTTTCTAAGAGTTCCTGAATAATGGTCAAACTTTAGTCAGATAGTTTATCATTCAAATGTCATTGCAAACCCTGCAACATACTTGGGCAGTCTCTCCATTCGAACAAAGAGATGTCATTTGTGAACATCAATAGGTGAAAGAAGATTAATTCTATCACGCCTCACTGATTTATAAGTGCAGAGATGCCGGGCATAAGAATATCCCAGTACAATGCTTATTTAATAAAACTGGACAGTGTTCACAAATAACTGTATGCTTAGGTCTTCTTGTTATAACCATATTTACCTCTATCACAGGATAAAAGCGTGATAGCTGCCATGTAACTTCTTCACCACTGCGGTCTTTTCTTGCTCCATGTTTTTTCTGAAAGAACAGGGAGAGAGTAATGTCTAGTTAACCAGATGGTTTCATCGGATTCTGCAAGTGATATTGGGACCAATTCTTTTACCTTGTGAACATCAAATTTCAGGGAAAAGGGTACGATAGAGCTTTTTTTGTTTTCTGGTGCTCCCTCAAGCAATCTCATGTTAAACACCGCATTCATGTCATCGTGAGGCAATCTAGCCAACTGAAAGGCATACATCATATTAAAAGGCAGAATATTAATAACCAAGGGCTAAGGGTGACATGTCATGGAAGTAACAATAAAAAATTTGCAAGATACTTTATCTCAGGACTTGCTACCTAGTGGGAAGATAGTTTTAGGTGGGACATTTACCAGATTCTATGATGGCAAATGTCCAGTTGACTCAGCTTGTACTGGATAAAAATTCGATATAAACAATAAAGCTAAGAGAAAAGGTCTCCAAAAATAACAGGGCAAGGACTAACCTCCATTAATTTTGCAATTTTGTCTCCCTCAAACTTTTCAGGATGCACAGCTGCATAAATCATCAACAGCCGCAACTTGTTCTCACGTGTAACATCCTGTAGAAGTGAGAATTTCTAAAGCACCATGTATCCTTTGATAAGTTCTATCTGTATATAACTCACTCAATACCTGTTTCGTTCTTAGAAAGTTAATAACGTCCTTGGTTCCTGCATCTCCAAAAACAAGATCCTGCTCCAATTGGCCAAGTTCTTTGAGCCCCAAGTCCCTAATAATTTTGTTAATTTTTCCAGCAATCTGAACAAGACATGAGTGTGATTGCACAGTCCATATGAACAATTGACGAACTATAGATAAAATGAGACATTATAAAGAAAGAAACTGGAATACAGGTGGGGCTACTATGTATAAAATATATTAAAAGGAATAATTCCTAAGCAAAAATACAGAGTAATGAAAGTAGACATTATTGTGAATCAACTTACAAAAGTAAGGAATTTCATTTTGGCAAAGAGGAATTAGTTTTTTCTTCCGAATAATTTTTAAGCAAAAATACAGATTAATGAAAGTAGACATTATTGTGAATCAACTTACAAAAGTAAGGAATTTCATTTTGGCAAAGAGGAATTAGTTTTTTCTTCCGAATAATTTTTAAGCAAAAATACAGAGTAATGAAAGTAGACATTATTGTGAATCAACTTACAAAGGTAGGGAATTTCATTTTGGCAAAGAGGAATCAGTTTTCAGTTTCTTACGAAAAATTTTCATTTTGTGAATCAACTTACAAAAGTAAGGAATTTCATTTTGGCAAAGAGGAATTAGTTTTTTCTTCCGAAAATTTTTAGGCAAAAATACAGAGTAATGAAAGTAGACATTATTGTGAATCGACTTACAAAGGTAGGGAATTTCATTTTGGCAAAGAGGAATCAGTTTTCAGTTTCTTCCGGTAAAAAAGGTTATGTAGAAATGATTTCAGTTAAACTCCTTAATCCTACCACTCAGACTATCTGGGTTGTTGATCAAAATCTTGTGATTGAACATCTTCACGAATCAAGATGCGAAGAAGGGTGCATTTGGATTGAAAATTTCTGTCTCAAAGATTGAAAAAGTGAACTGTTTGTGAGAAGATGTGGGGCTCAAAGTGATTTGTATTAGAGTTTGGAATGAAGTGGTAAACAAATACACCCTAGACGCCAAGATAAGTTAGTTGCATGAAAATGATTATGCGGAGAAGAAAACATACTCAGCGATGGAAAACCCAGCAGGAAGTATTGCCATATTTCCTCGGGGCACATTTTCCCACTGGTTTCTAGGGACAAATTTGAGAGAGTTTAGCCAAATGATAAGACCTTGCAGTTTCTTGAATTCCAAATTCATTTACAGTACTAATGATGTTAGAACTTCAGATGGTTCTCTCATTCCCATCCCTCCCCCACAAGAAAAAAAAATATCCCAGATAGTTTCTATGGAGTTGGACGATAGCACAAATTTCGGCCGAAAATGTGGTGGTGAATAGAAATAGTGGAGCAAAGAGAAAGAAAATCTTCGGGAAATGAGCAGAAGCACATATATACCCAGACTAACTGAAACATGAGAATGCTTAGATAAGAAATGGCAACTAGAAGAAACAATTAAACAAAAGAAACAAAGCTCCAACCATAATATTATTAGCATACTATGATACTCTCGGATCAATCTAAAAAATGCTTCTGTAAAATCTATATATACCTTAGTTCTTTAATTTACACTACACAAAGCAGGAAACAAGTTGGTCACAAGAACATTGTGGGTCCCAAACAGAAGCAGGAAAAAAAAAGAGTTGCTCTTTTATGTCTAACGGCATACCACCAACATGAAAATAGAGATGCTTAACTAAAGAAGATTCCAGAGTCTACTTGACTAGAATCTAAGAAGCCTGTTATAACCCAGCAACATTCAGTATTTGAGATTTTAGCAATCACAAATTGATCAATTGAACATATCAAGATCTAGATAAGTCAAGTGTATGATACTCACATCTACATGGAGGGAAAGCTTTTCAATTTGTTCACTGTACTGGGGCAAGGCTTGTACCATCTTTTGCAAGTCCTTAGTAGACAATTCACCACCATCTCTACAAGAACAACAAAATGGATTGAGGAACAGAAAAGAGAGTTCATTCTTTTCTTGTTTTAGCTGGCTAAAGGAAAAGAAAGCTCAGAATAATCATAATGAATCAGACATATAGTGATCAACTTCCCCTAAACTCCAATTTGTGTTCTGGCTATTTGGTACAAAAAATAAGTCTCACTTATTCATAAAATACTAACCAGTGTGAGACTCTTCCAAATTCAAGGGAACTGTTACAAGGTCAGAACGACTACTTGAAAAGACATCAAGTGCGGAAAACTGAAACTTGGACATTCATAAATAAGCACAAAAAATAGAATAGTGGGTTAAGGACATTGAGCTATATGTCAAAAAAAAATAGCAATCAGTTTTCTTAGAGAAATGAAACAGACCTAGGGTGCAAATAAAACCACCAAAAGTTCCACAAGGATCTCAAGCCTACAGAACAGTAATACATAAAGATGACTTGAGAAGAAGACACCATTATATCATCCTTTCCCATCACTTTAACAGGAAGACAAAATATTCAGCACCCCAAATCAAGTACACAGATAAAAGGATAATTCTAACTGGAAAGGAAATAGATCATGGCTTGTGAAAGCAATGCAGGAGCCAAACAGTTACCACATCTAGGGGTACATAGAAGTAAAACAAAACTACCACAACAATTGTAATAACTATGAGAAAACAATAGCATTCCCTCTCTGTTCAGAAGTTCAATGATAAAAGGTTTCGAATTTCACTTTTTTAGCTTGTTCACTTCGCATCAGAAGTTTCTGACATAAGACTGGTGAAAAAAGCTAAAGAATAATCGAAATGGATGAGAAAATGGAAATTTTGAGCACATCCAAATCAATAAGAAAAATTAATAGAATGTCCATCAGAATGATCAATTCAAACCAACCTTGATCCGTTGTGGATTTGTGCAGCTTTATTCTTTGACACGAAATTGGTCATCTTTTCATGCAACCGTTCACTAGCCTGACAAGAAAATTATCGATCAAACATAATATAGATAGTTTTAGTTTCGAATAGCAATAAAATTTAGCCTCAGGCGTACATCTGCTATGTGCGCATGGCGAAGTTCTAGCCAGATAGGATCATGATCTTCCAAGAGGACCTCCCTCTTCTCAGGAAGGCCACCTATTTTTCTTGCAACCTAAGGAGAAAAGAAAAGTTATCACAACACACAACAAAGGAAGACATGACAAGCTATTGAAAGAATAAATATCTAAGAACTGTTTACCTCATGAACATATTTGTTACCCTCCATATTTAGTAAATCATGACACATAGCATCATATGTCCATTCATGTATAATAGGAGCAATCTGAAATTTCATCCACCATCAGGATAGAGAGAGGGGAAAAATAATGAGGATCCATGTCGAATGCTATGAAGATATAGCATGACGCTGAAAGCGCAGGAAACTGATAAATGTCAAAAATAAAAATAAAAGAAGAAACCTGGTCAACTGATCTATCCAGAATAAGCAGCTCGCACGTTTCTTGTTGAGGGAAATTTGGAAGTTTAGCTTTGTATTTCATTAGACCATTCCAAACGCCTGCAGCAAGCTTCGTGGGAATTAAATCACGAAATGTCGTCATTGTGGTGGAATCAAGGGATTTGGCAGCACGGTAGCGCACAAAAGGGAACTCCTGTTGAGAATCAACATCATGCAAGTTATGAATCCACCATGTTAACATGCAATACTTGGAGGAGCATGAGCTTTTCCGCTACATACCCTAAGTGAAGCAAAAACTGTGGCTATGCGAGTGGCCATCACATGCAAACAGGTATCACCCCTGCGAGTACTTTCTTCATCTCCAAAAAGTTCCTCTAAAGCCCTCTCGTTATCAGTAATGAAACCCTATCACAATTTTTTAAGGCAGTGTTGAAGTTAACAGTAGTAGTCCAAATCATGAAACTTTGCAGAATTTAAGAGAAGTTGGTGAAGGAGTCATGTTATGAATCTTTACATATTTACAAACAAAAAAATAAAAAATCATCACCTGTATGATGCTCATTTTCCCTTTTCATTCCACCTTGTTCCCTCACGGATCTAGGTTTCTTACTCATATTTCATCTTTCTATCGCCCTAATACTGCCTGGTTTTTAGGTTGAGGAGATAGTCACTGAGGGTTCAGAAAATGGTTGGAAGTTTATGAGATTCAGAAAATGGTTGGAAGCTTACGAGATTTAGTTAAAGGCACTTGAGAAAAACAAAACAGGGTGGCTAGTATCTCTTTCTTAATTCCAGTAAAAGTTAGATCACTGACAAGTAAAGAACTTGTTTTAGGTCATTCATCATTGATTGAAGGTTAAAACTCAACCACGGTATTCTCCCAATATTATCTAAACAGAATAAGGAAGAAATCAGGAGTTCTGCTAAAATCTACAGTGGAGTCCGTTCAAGGTGTTTCTATAATAACCTTAACAACGCATTGGCAACATTGATAAATCATGATTCTAGAAAATGAGCTTTCCTGAACCAGATCTGTTCAAAGCTAAGATGGATAGCTTCTCCATTGAAAACGTGCATTTTAGAAAAACTTATAAAAAAAACAGAACTTGACGCCCAAACAGTATGGAGATGCTGCCCTCATACCCGTAAAAACTTATAAGGCTCAAAACACATATAAGACCAACCATGGATCAAGAGAAAAATAATAGAGAATCAAGCTTCAAGTGAAAATAGCATAGAGAAAACAAAGGAATGCGCGAAACACATATAAGATCAATCATGGCATGTAGCAGCGTCACAAAGGAAATCTCAGCCACGCTTTTTATTCAAATAAACTTATAGTTAACTTTTTGACAGTCTTCCATGATACACTCCTTTCACAATCGAGAGCAATTACAACTCCAAATTAAACAGGCTGAAAATGACTTAACTCCAAATTATCTAAACAGAAAAGAAAAAAAGAGTTTCATCTTGTCTAATTTTTCTATTCCAGAAAAAAAAAATCTTTCCAATTTTGTTGCACTCGTTTCTACATATTTGTGTATTTAGTTCCTGGATCCTCATATGAACATTCAGAACAAAGTCCATTACTCAAACAAGAAAATCATTAGGGTATTAAATTCACCAGTAGTCAATGATTAGGTAATGTAGCATACCTGACTATCTATAGCGAAGTATTCCAAGTTCATCTGCAGAAATTGCACCCAAAATGAGACTATTAACAGACTTTAAATCTCTTGCACAAAAAAAAACAGTATTAGACGAGTTCAGAGAGCATAAAATTTTAACCTCTCTCAAGGCACCAATGCGAGTTAAAACACTTGTATCCCTCTTTATGTGATGCACCAATTCTGCAGGTATAGGTGAACTAAAGAATACAAATGCCCTATAAATAAAACAAGAGACAGAGCGAGGTTGGAGAACCATAAGACAGTTACTTGAGATATTCATTATAACTTCTACAATTAGTAGGTCCATAAGCATAGTTGAAACTAAAAGATACTGGAAAAGATATCTACTACAAATATACTTCACGTACTTTTTGTACAAAGGTGATCTCCCAGACATGTCAGACAGGAAGATAACAACACTGCAAAAGCAAAAAAGCAAAAAAGAAACAATAAATAATTACGTGGGTCAGTAACTGAAACTGTGGTCAAACAAAATTGATCCTACAATTGACAAAATCAAGTGTGATGCCTGGATTCAATTAAAATTGTAAAACCGATAGTAAATCCCAAAATTCCTCCTTGAATATGGCAATAACGAACATGTAGGACAAATCACAAAAATCATGTGTCTGACAGGTTAGAGATGGAAAAGTTAACAGGCTAGCAAGAGAAAGGAGTAACTTGAAACTAAAATTATACATATGTGCCCTGATGTTCGTTTTCAAGATCTATGTCCGTTTTCCAATGCACTAGTAGCCACAATGATTGTGCAGTAGATAAAATGATTGTCTCATCAAATTAAACTACCAAAGCAACCCTCAACAGGACTAAACAAGTTACATTTCATTGAAGTGCCAAACTAAAAGAAACCCAAAACTTGTTACTTTTCTTTGGTAGGCTGGATGAAATAAATGGCGTCCATTGTTGGAAGTGGCTGCCTTCGCCTTTGTATGTCTTCCACCACTGCAGCCAGAATTAGATATTACGAGTTCAGACCATCAACAAATTCAATTTAATATATCATATGAGGCAAAAATGCCATTCAGAAACTCGAGACAGATATAAGAACAGATGCTCCAGATGCACATATCTCTAGTTAAGATCTCTAGCAAAAACCCAGGAACCTAACAATATAGCCAAAAGCTACCATGTTTAGGCAAGAGTAGAGCTGAACGACGTCATCTCAAAGGACCGAAAATAATTGACAATTGTTTGATTCTTAAATTTTGCAAGAGTGGCATATCAATCTGATTAAAACATTCAAATGTATAGAAAGCAAAAGGAAGCACAGTCTCTGTTGTTGCTGTCAACCTTCATGTATCAAAATAACAAAAAGATGAATAAGATACATTTCTTTGAGAGACTGGTCTTCTAATCTTACATGAAACTCCTTCCTGTGTAATATCTGACATCTTGGATGAGTACGATATTATTTTAGTGGTTAATTTGTCCATGATAAGCACCTACAGCAACAGAAGCCAAAGGAGAGGGTGACTAAAACAGAAAAACTTTTAAAGAAATTATAACCAGAAAAAAGGGAATCCCGGGAAGCCACATACAGGAAAAGAACTGTGCTTTGGGAAAACATTAGACAACAACCCAGGAATATGATGATACTGGTACTATGATGATTACCAAACCCACAAAAGACTGAAGCAGTAAATTTGTATTTCATAGTGGAGTTTAGAAATCTGTTAGATCAACAAATATGACACCCTATTACATAAAAACGTAAAGATGAATGGTGTCTATTGGTTTGTTAACAATACTGTTTACTTGAGAAAGACCCTGAGTTTGTAAAATCACCAAAATTTAAAGGTAACCTGTAAGCACTCAAATACCTTCCAAGTTGATTTTGAATCTCCTGTCTTAGCAGATCGAAGCATTTCATATAACAATCCTGCAAACGGTACACCAACTTATTTGAAAAGAACCAAGCACTACCGATTTATTGCCAGGACAACAATAAAAAAATATTAGTTATTACTTCAGATTGATACAAGATGCACACAAGAATGACGGATCCCTTATAGGTAAGGAATTAGCAAAAACTAAATAGCCCAATATAAAATGAACAGGAAACTTCGCATCACCAAGCAAATAATCAACAAGTTGAGCAACTCAACAATAACATTTTACGCTCTGTACTTTTGCATCGAGACCTTATTATGCATATTCGTGGAGCCAGAAGGATCCTCAACAGCCAAAGAAGACTTCTTTTAAAGAGTTGAAATAGCAAGAAAAAGACCTTGGTCTTTTCATAGCCAACCAAATGAAGTTTTTTGCCATCCCCTAAGGAAACACTTGAAGCTAAACACATAATTGGCCATACCCCTTTATAGCATTTTGCCAACTTAACTCCATATATAAAAGCATTTGAAGGCCCAATGGGATTTTTGTCAATGCTGAACTCAGTGGTATCAATAGTGGAAAATACCGGCGCTCACTATAGTGGCGTAGAGGAGCGGAGTGGTAGGGGGCCCACCACGGAGACCCTCATAGCGGAACAGATCACCGTAGCGGCTGTAGCGGGAGGGATAGCAGGGAAAAATAGCGGCAAATAGCACCGCTATTGGAATATGGGCTACAAATCCATTTTTACCCCCCATAAGAGTATAAATGTAAGGGTAAGTTGTGCACTTCTTCCTACCCTTAAAAACCCCAATTTTTCAAAATTTTGAATTGGTTGACATCATATCAACACTTCCTCTGATAAAAAAGATTGACACTTTCTCTAATTATGTCTAATAATTTACAAAACTAATGCTTCTCTAATTTTGAAATTTTAGATGTCTTGAATTTTTGGTAAATCGTGTACATAAAACTCTAATTAGCGACGCTCCCACTATCCGCTATCCTGCTAAATCATTTTCAGGGTCGTCCACTACGCGCCGCTACCCGAGATTGATAACACTAGCTGAACTAGTGGGTCAAAGGCCCCAAAATTACACGAGTTTTAAGAGCACAAATATAGTTGAGCAGGAGAAACTAAGGCAAACCTTAATTCGGTGGTTATCTTTATTTTTGCTAAGCCTGAGCAGTATAAGGCCCACATCCGAACCAACTGGATCTTGATCCAATCAAAGTTTAATTCAACAAAATGCAAATATTTTGCTACTTATTTCTATATACCCGTACATTTTTTCTTTCCATTTTATGCTTGATTGTTTTCTGCTCCACAACCTTCCTTCAAGGAAATAATAGTCAAAACATATGATACTGATATAATCCCATGAATTGAAGAGCTAAATATTGAGCCCTATATTCGAGGATTCATCTTATAGTTCATAATAATACTATTCAGTAAAAAATGTTGCGTCATAAAATTGGTCTCGGTACTCGGTAGCCATTTGAAATCTACCCTTGCATACTTCTCATCTCCTCATAGGAATGCCTCTAGATCCACAAACTTCATCATGTGCCTAAAGGCTGAAATGTTTTACCTAAACAAAAAGCAAAACTAAGAGTCTAAGACCATCTGTTCCTATTGACTTAACTAGGAAACATTATGTCAACAGCAACTTCCTACCTAAGGAGGTAGAATAATTTATTTCAGTGAATCTGCTTAGGAAACGAGAATGCGAAGCTCTAATCTAAATCATTGGCAGTGAACAATCTGAAATCCAAAAGGAAACTACAATAACATGAAAACCATACATAGACATCTTGAGATGACTATATTGAAAAGCAAATCTTATAAGCAATGGAATATGAATAGAATTCAACAACCAAATCCTTAGACTGCATGTCCTTGAATCATTGATATTACAAGAATCGCATTTCTTCCGGGACTTTTTTCCTTTATGATATTAGATTCTGGATCTAGCATTGCGAAATGCATATCGAATTTGCTATTCTCAGAGTATAATTAGCAACAAAGCACTGCCATTTTTTTATAAACAGAAACTATCTAGGAATATTTACTATTCTTATCATTCATTTCCCCGTCCAATAATGAGATTTTATAATCCTAAAATCCAATTTTTTATCACATGTAAATATAAACTACCAAAAACAAGAAGCAAAATCTAAATTTTCGAAAAGAATATTAAATTAATCAAATTATTAAGATTGATATGGCAGCTTATATAAGTAGATTTTTCACATTTTTCAGTTCAACAAACAATTAGCTGAAAAGTAATTCAGTTCATACATCGATCAACCTCCGAGAAAGAAAGAAAAAACTTTATACAACTAAAATTATATAGTAAAAAAATCAAATCAAATCAAATCAACTAAAACATATAACTATAAAGATAGTAAAAGTAGAAACGTTAGTTAATAATGAGACTCCTGATCTTCTAGCACAGTGTCTGATAGGCCAATGAAATTTGCTCCAAATATAACAAATTGATGAACTTAGACTAATCACGTCGTTACACATGTAATAATTTAATTAGAAAATGTACTGAAGATTTCAAGTACTTACTGTCACGGCTAATTTGCCGGAAGTTCTTGTACTCGCCGCCCTGCGACAAGGTATCGGAATCGGACATCGACATATTAAATTTCAACTTCCGATGATTTATTCTTCCTTAATTAGCATAAAAGAATTCGCCGGAGAACAATCAGAAAAGGAGTTGATTTTGAAGTGCGGTCCGGAGTCGTTCAGCGTCTGAAAGAAAGAGAGAAAGAAAAGGGAAAGAAAGTGGTGGAGTCCTTAAATGTAATTTACTAGTGGGGGTTGGCGTTTTGACTATTCGAATTTTTCTGGTTTCTCTGTAACAGTTGTAACTTCTAGGAATTTCTATATATGGTTAGTCAAACCGGGTCAGGGTATTATGGGAAGTAGCAGCCGTTTTGGGGTTAATTTACTGTCATACCCCTTTTGGACTCTTTGATTCCCGTCTAGTACGATGTTGAACACAAAAAATTAAATACACATCGAACACTTTTTAGCTTTTGGGGCAAAATTTTAACTGTTCAAATTCTTTTAGAGCGAACATATATTATTTTGTTACACCTATTATGTAAAATAAAAATGTAATATTTATTTAAACGTTTATAATATCTGTCAAAAAATATTCAATATGTATTGATTTTCAATGAATCAGCTGCCCTTAGATTTGAGAATTTTCCATATAAAAAAAGATGTTTCTTGAGAGAATTTAGTGGAATGAATCTTCTAATACATTGTTTAGTATACTCTATAATGTATTAATAATATTATACGTGAAATGGTATGATCGATTTAAGCTCTTATATTTACTTTGAATTAATGATGTTAATATAATGAAGTAATATTAGTGTATTAGAGAGTGTAATAAAAAAAATATTAAAATATGGCTACAAGAGAACAAAAAGTTGTATTTTTTGCATATTGATATGGAAACGTGTTATTATTGGGTGGAAATATAAATTTCTAAGGATGAGTTATTTAATTTGAAAAAATAAAGAAAAAAAAATAAAGAAAAACATGTTGCTGAGAATCAAATATTAGTTAACACGGTTAAGTTTTGAAGATTTTTCTGGAGTTTAAGCCTATTCAAAATTTGACTATAATTTAAGGATATTATGAATTCTAGAAGTAGAAGGTTTCATCTTTGTAGAATTTATTGGCAGGTTCTTCTACTTATTTTTTAAGCTCCAACTCTTAAATCTTTGTTAATCCTAAACAAACTGTTTAGAAAATATTGTTTCAGTAGGAATTGATATTTGTATTTGTTTTATTGTTTAACTATTAATATTATCCACTCTACAACTTTATTTGCAAGACAGCTTTAAATATTTATGTGTTTTTAACTATGCTGAAAGAGAGTAGTACGGGAACGAGACAACTGGTCGAGCTGTATAAGAAGATCGAAAAAGAGGCCAAGTTTGGAATTGAAACTGAAGAGTTAATCACATGCTAAAACAAACAAAGTTAGAGGGGGGAAGGCATCAATAAAATATAGAGTAAATGAAGTGGGAAGAACACTATTTATAGAGGACATTGCTCAAAGGATATTTCAATAGCTTGTACGGTTCGAGGTTCAGCAATTTTAATTTTTATTATGAATTTGCCATTGCATTTTTGTGTACTGTTCATTGAGTTTGGTACGAACGAGTAACTTACACACGCTTAATTTGGTCTTCTAAGTAGGCTTGTACATCATAGGCCTTGCGAAGAGCTCGGCCCAAGATCCGATCTTGGTCCGAGCTTATAAGCTAACATGGCTATTTCGTGAACCTAAACATGTATTTCTTTCCTATCTTAGACCATTCAGTCAAAACTATTGTCTTGAACTTAATATTATCATATACATTTAAAAATATTACCTTTAAAACGCTAAATTCCCCAATTTGGACCAACTATTGTAGTATTATTCAATTACTAGCATAAAAAAAAGTTGAAATTCCAATAGTGAAGCTCATAGGAAAAGAAAAGAGAACTTCTTGTGATATTTGTCTGAACATTTTTCCTTCCTTGGCTAGGAATCCTTTATCTTCATTCGATTTCATCTTTCCTATTCTACCAATAAAAAAATGATGTATTAAATTTTTAATTAAAAAATTATAACCTAAAAAAAATAGTTAAACACAAAGAAGAAAAATATATACGTGACAAATATATATTCGTGGAGTCACAGAAAACGGGAGACAGACGATTTTTCGCTCTTCCTTGAAGGAATGTGCCAAATACACGTTAGAGCGTGACAACCATGCATAATGATGTACATAGCCCATTACCATATTGACTGGGCTGACAACAGACTAGACCCACGATGGCCCAAATATAGTGCCAGTCCAATCCACCTCAGAAAAGCTCACAACAGATTGCTGATTCTTTGTAAACAATCTCACGTGGAATAACGAGAGTCATTTACCCCTGAACTAGAATGTAAGAGATTTTTTTTTAGGGGATATATCTATTACAAAAAAAATATATAAGAATTAAAGAAGCGTGAAAAAAGTTTTTCACTCATGATTTTTACATCATTAGGCCTCAACCTTGCCACTAGACCAATGCTTCATTGGCCAGTGGAGAAGGGAGAAGAGATTGTTGAGTTGAGTCGAGTCGAGTATGAATTGGATAGGTCGTATTATAACACATTTATAGCACGCGAAATTTTTTTTGCTGCAAAAAAACACCGAAAACTATTTGTGATAGAAATAGTACACAAACCTACTTTTGTGATAGAAAATGAACCGAAAAACTATTTGTGACAGAAATAGCACACAAAACTAATTTTATAACATAAATAGATATTTACTCTTTTTTATTCTTTATCTATATTTGGAAAAATATCCGTCTTTGTGGGTCTTGTTTCACAGTGCCCTCACATGAATTGGACGAGACCCATCCAGTAAATGTGAGATTCGCTCAATTCATGCTGTAACCAGTTTCACAAGGATAGTTCTGTCCCTATATTTGGAGTATTGACTTGAGCATTATAGTAGAAACGGGAGACGCAATTTCCACTCCTCAGAACTCGGATTATACTCTAGCATTGATTGTAATGGCTTCGGCTATTTTGTAATTAATGAAAAATTTATTATTCAAAAAAAAAAAAAGATTATAGTCTAGCATGGTATTATCATACATACATTGGGAATTCCATAGTCATGCAAAATGTGTTATTTTCCTGCTACGGAAATCTCTTTCAATTATAGGGACTGCTTTGGTGCACAACCTGTATACTTGCAGAACTGGCTTTATGCCTTTATTTAGAATGGCCAACATTGCCTCAGGACCAACTTTCCCCTAAAGATTTTTCCAAAGGTTATTGTACTTTTTATCAGTTGTTTGTTTCCACTACAAAGCCAAATTTTTCGTGTCATACCGTCTTCATTCCATAATATGTAAGTTGTTTTAAAATATATAGCGAAAAAATAAGGAAGTAAAAAATAAGTTACTTTGTTATTTAAAATATCAATATTATTCTCTTAAATATAATTTGTATACCACTAATTCTATTTAAGATAATAATATTAATATTTTGACTAACAAAGTATCTTATTTTTTTATTTTCACTACATATTATAAACGATTTATATTATTGGATGAAGGTAGCACCAAGAAATCTCACCTTATGAAATTGCCATTAAGTCAATAAATACAACACCAAAGTTAATAAGTAGATTATCTTAAATAGAGTAATAGAACATCATCTCTTAACGTTAGATTTTGAGATTATTACTACACCAAAGTCCCACAAACAAAAACCATTATATTTTCTTGGGTTCACAAGAAAAAGCACAATCAACTAAAAGAGACAACCAAAAAGTCTTTTAACCTTTTTTGCTTTGGTTTGTTAAGTGGTTCTTTTTTCTTTTCTTTTCTTTTCTTTTTTTTTTGGGGTGGGGGTGGGGGTGGGGGCAAAAAATCCTCTGTCCCCTGCCAATCACAATTCATCATGTGTATATATAATTGAAAAAAATATTTATATAGTAAATTCTAATTAATTGGGGAGAGAGAATTTTCACCCGGGGTTTAAAATTATGGAAAAACATCGAAAGTACACTAAGTAGAGGATGCAAATGGTTAGTAACCATAGACAAATTTGTCTAGAATGATGAAAGATCCAAATTGACTTACCAATAGATGAGTATTTCAATTAGAAGATAACAAGAACAAAAAGCCAATATTTTGTTTAAAACCAATTCACTCTCTCCGTCCTAAATTAATCGTCTTAATTGACAAAAATTGTCAATATTAAAATTTTAATATATTATATAACAAAACAAACTTAAAAGTCTACTGAGTCTCTAATTAATCATTTTACCTTGTATTTAAAGTTGTAATTTTAATTAACTATAAGTATTAAATTGGTGGTTAGAGATAAGAGTAATATTAAATAATTAAATATAAATAATTACTTTATACAGAAATAGGATAATTAATTTAGAACGGATGAAATATACTATCATCAATATATATAGACACACTATCAATTCAGTTTATATTACTATTAAAAGAGCTTTTTCATACACAAGAAAAGCTTGTTTAAAGAACACCAACCATAAAGAGTAAAGGCATCCAAAGTAATAGAGTTTCTCCTAAGATCAAAATGGTAAGAAACTAAGGATAATTTTGTCTAGACAAATGAAACATCACAAGATTGACTTGACTAACAAGACGAATATTTCAATAACAATATACTATAAAAGATAACAAGAAGAAAACGCCAATATTTGCACTTTGACCCCCCAAGATTCCCAAAATCTAGTGATTTGTATTCAAAAGCCACCGAACCACCATTTCAAATCAAACTTGGCTAATATGCGAATATAGTCTTACATATATTTTTAAATTGCAAGACTGATTATATATGATTTTTTTTCATAAAACGTCCAATATATTTTTTCAATCTACAAATACATGTCAAACCAGCATTTTCGACGTGAGTATACTAACTGAAAACCACCGCTAAAGTGCTGATTTGGCTCGAGTTTGCAAGTCGAAAAAACACATTAGACATCCTATGCAAAAAAAAAAAAAAAAAAATCATATAAAATCAATACTACAACTCGAAAAATACGTATATAAGACCAAATTCACATACTAGCCCATCAAACTTTAATAAAAACTCAACAAATGACCCCAAATTAGTACCACATAATTAGCATACATTGACTTATGCTAAGAAGGAAATGAGGCTAAAACCTTACCATTACACTCATTATTACTACTACTAGTATTACTATAGTACCTACAAATCACCTTGCATTTAACCACATTATCATAAACATAAAACCCAGGAATTACCATTATCCTCACAATACTTGGGACCAATTTCTTGGCCTTGTCTCCACCCATATCCTCCATGTAAATTGGATCAAAGCTCGAATCTTTATCCACTCTGAATATAGGTAAACTGGGATGAATCGAATTAGCCAAAAGATGAACAAGATAAACAGATTTCGAAGCAGTAAAAAAAGACTGTAAAAGTTGCTCTGCCCAAGCTCCATTCCATCCTAACATAGCCACAATTTCACTCATTTTCCTATCGCAAAATTTACTGAAATCTTCACTGAAATGTTTAGTCCCTTTGTTCAAAACTTCATCCCATGTTAGCCCTCGTAACCGATTAAAAGCCAAGAAATTTGATTCGCAACGATCTATTGGATTTAAGATTGAAGTTTGAGAACCCTTTTGAAATCCAATTGATTCAAAGTCTTCAAACAAGGCCTTGTTCATCAATGCTTCAAGATAACATAGTAAACTTCTGGGATTTCTTGATAATGAAACTTTGATATCATAAGGTTGTAAGATTAATGATAATTTATCATAAACTTTTCCACCACCAGTTTGTCTTAATTGAACGGCTAAAGATCTACTCAAATTCCTTATTGATGAACGAGATTCCGAAACCGAAATCAAGAATTTCTCAATAACTTTACCTGAGTTATTCCCAATTTTTGTAAACTGGAAATTTACCGCTGGTAAAAGATTATTGTTACGACTATTAACCTTGTTGGTACAAACTTCAAGCCCTGATTTCAAGTCGTGGCAGTAAATTTCAAGCTTATTTAGCTTCTTTTCAAGTTCAGACATGGAATGTTTCAATCTAGAAGCTTCTAGAATTGCCTCATCTTTCTTTTTAGTAGCTTGAATTAGCTTATGTGAAAGCTCCGCCGCCGCAATTTTCCACTGTTCTTCTGCCTCCGACGAGGATGATCTAGGGCTTTTTTTAACCAGAGAAGAGAAAATTGATTTGAATAAACCGTTTGGGCTGGTAATTGATAGTCGGTTAACTCCATTATTATCCACCGGAACAACCGAGATCTTCTCCCGATTGCTCGGCCGGCATTTATTACACTTTACTCCGCGGTCATCTGGGTGGAGCGGCGTCGGAGGATGGTGGTGGTGATTTTTACCTCCGGCGCCGGCAATTGGGGTGGTTCCTCTGCTGAAACTACTCCGTCCTTGTGAAATTTGATCTTCCTCTTCATTCCCTTCTTCTATCTGCAACCAAAAAAAATAATAAACATAAATAAAACGCAACTCAAGCGGTAAAATGCTTCCCATCAAGATCAGGGATTCTGACGGGGAAGTGAACTACTATTGAAAGAGAAGATAAAGGAGGGGAATTAATTACGGGAGTGAATTGAGAGGGGTGATGAGGAGAAATTGTTGAAGGTCTTGAAGATGAAGAAGAAGAGGTGGCCATTGTTGAGCTCATGGTTGTTTCATACTTTTGGATTTTTTATTATGACGAGAGAAAAATACTATATAAAGAGAAGCGGTAAGCAGTTTATACGGATCACTCGATCTAAAAATGGTTTTCTTTTAAGAATGTAAATTTCGTCGTGGGTGTGAGCCACTTCTAAAATTTAATATTTTTTGTGAGTCCTAATTATATGTGGGCAACTAAGCGTTACACCATGCATAATAAAAATTACATATCTGTTTTGTGGCGCTTTAATGAGGTAAATCTGTCATAGAATGCTTAACGAGGATGATAAGGTCTTAAAAGGGTAAATGTATAGTGTGGACCCTAATATTACATTTGATAACTCTGAAATTTTAATTGATATATAAATATGAGCGTAAGTATTTAATATCATTTTAATACATCCATTTTAATATAACAAGTGCGGAGTAGTCGTAAGCCGGGGATTGGAGTTGTAACACATTGTTTCATAGAGAAAATAGTATATTCTGGATTTGTCATTGTCTTTACCACAGTCCTATATAATGGCTCTTTTGGATTTTAGCTTCTTCCCCCATACTTACCTTCATGGTTGTTTTAAATTATTTGCTCTGTTCAGTCAACTGCCGGCCTCCTCATCACTCCACGATCATTTAATACCTTTGATTTCAAAAGATTCTACTTCAAGTTTCTTGTGGAAAAATCTTTTACAAATTCCTTATTTTCAATTGCATTACGAAAATAAGGGATGTTAATTTTATGGCACATCATATAGCTCACTGGGTAAGTTTAACAATGTTAGTGAATATATAAATCCAACACTGTTACCTCCTTTAGTGCTTTGTGATAGGGGTAAAAAAATTTATAACTCTGATCCGGTTTGGGATTCCTCTAATGATTAACTTTTTACTTAGCAAACAAACAAAAAAATGTCCTAACCCACTGGGGCAAGCGACTGCCCACGACTTTGAGGTCGTGGTTTGATATCCTCCGCCTGCGTGCGGCAAGCTTTAATCTCCCTTTCTTGAGCTATTTCCTTCTCGTCTGAGGCAGTTATCTCTCCCTTATATGGGGCAACCGCCCAACCGGACTAAAAAAATGGTGATGCTAGAAAAGTGTTCATACGTACAAATTGGATAGTTAAAGATATTCATGAAATAAATACAGCATAAGTATCCGTGTAGTAGTAATTTTTCTCCAATAAAATAATTGCATTTGGTAACAATCTTAATTGAATTCGGGAACATTTGAGTCGAACCCCTTTCTCAAAATCAAATTTATATTTTTAATCACCAAAAACATAAATTCTTAAATAAAAAAACCAATCAAAATACACATTTTCAATATGAGAAAGGGAATTTTTTTTGTCTTGGTTATAGTGAGTAAGTTTAAAACTTATATACAGATAAATAAATGCAATATAAGTAGGATAAAAAATCAATTCTCTTTCTTGTGAATTAATATTTTTGCCCTACGTGTATTGCACTCATTGATCTGAATGTAAGTTATAAACTTACTCACTACCCAAAATAAAACTACTTTGAGCAAGGTCCATAAAAACAGCAGTAGTGACTAGTGATAAAGGTTTGTTGAGGTTATGTACCCGTTTGTATATCTATTTTTGTATCCAATCAATAAGAATTCGCCATGTGATAAATTTTTTTAATTATATATACACGTGATAAATTATAATTGAGTATATAAATAGATACACAGATAGATACAGAAGATTATTTGCCGTAGTATAGTATGTACATCTTTATTGCATATTAAGATGGTCATAGCCAATTTGATGCAGTAATAATGTAAGTACTAGAACACCCTTGGTCACTAATGTTCTTAAAACAACATTCCAAAATCATGAACATTCAATTGAGAGTTTATCTAGGGACTCTTAATAAATTTAAAATGCAAAACGTACTAAATTCGAGAGCTACTACTGTAATTAAGAAAAAAAAAACAGCATTAAATGAAGAGTGAGAAGCATTTAAGCAGATGTGTGAAAGTAGGAATATGTTTAATCAAAAGTCATCGAAATGGTAAATCGATCAATTTAGGGTTTGATTGGATTAAATTTAGGTATGAGATTATTAATTTTAGTATCAAATTAATTAAATTCTATATAATTTAATACTTGAATTTTTTTATTTTTTTTAAAATTCAATAAAAAGAGAACTTGTATTTTAATTTGAGTTTCAACCAGGTCAAACTCAATCTCATTAACAGTAGTAGTAGTAGTAATGAGGCAGCCCAGAGATACAAACCTCATATTATATAATGTTCACACACCAAAAGCTATTTACGTTCACAATTAATCTAATCCGTTTACCCAGTCAAACCCTTGTGGGGACAAATTTTTCTCCAACATAAAGTTCGGACCTTGTTTACGGGGCAACAAGCTACTTCCATTTAGGCTACAAAGCCAGAAATGGTAAAAGGGACAAAAGAAACATGGGTTGAAATTGAATAGCGTTTTAATTTAAGTTTTTTACCCGAACTAGAAATCTTATAGTGTATGACTTTGCGCACTTCAAAAGTCGTTATTTTACCGTCATAGAGTATTAGTACATAAGATTTACTTAGGAAAAAAAAGAATTTTACATACATAAGTGTCACAGAGATACGGTGTTAAAAAGTTACTTTTTTCGTCTCAAATTATCTCTTCATATTTTTTTAAATATGCCTCAAATTATCTGTCAACTTTCTAAATAAATGGCTCATTAATGGTGGTTTTCCAATCCTACCCCTTATATTAAATATTAGAGAGAGAAGGATATCTAGAGAATGGGAGGTAGAATTAAATTAGAATAATATTAAATATGATCATGCTTGACATTTTATCATATTTTATTATAAAATTTGAGGAACTTTAATTATCGTACAAAATATAAAATTGACAGATAATTTGGGACGGAGTAAGTATTATTTGTTCTTGGGCATTGAGTCCCAACATTTAATATTGATAGCATTTAAGTGATCTGAAAGGTTCAATTACCAAAGTAAATAGGGAAGATGGTGATGAAGAGATGACTTCTGGTAAGGGAAGCTCAGCCGTTGGATTCAAAGTGGAAAGAAAAAAAATCAAGCCCACACAGCACGGTAGAAATAAATCATTAAACAAGTAGTACTATGTATAATGTATCAATGCATGTGAAGTCATTCATCAAAAAAAAAAAAAAAAAATGCATGTGAAGTGAATTAATGTGATAACGGAGCTGTGAGCCGTTACCGGGATATTAATTTTGATGAGGCGGTCCCACTTTTTCTTCTTTCCTTCCAGAGGAGCCGCTGACCAGTTTGAAGGCGTTTCTCACTCTATGGACTCTCATCCTCACGTTCCTTGTGCAAAAAGGCGTTACCCACGCCCAAAGGGCCCCATTATCCAGTCTGATAGATAATTTTGATGATATAAATTAAGGCGACTCAACGGTCCAATCAGGTGGGAGGACTTATCTTAGCCACCACTAGAAGACACTTCCACATTGGAGGGTTAAAATTCCACACTGCGGCTATCAAAACCAACTGAACTACCCTTATGGACCTCATCCTCACGTTCTTCATATGTCCTTGTGGCGGTTGTGCGGAACGCATTTTGTTCTACATGTGAAAAATATATTTTAGTTATTAAATATGATAATTGACGGTATTCCGTATTAGAGTTGGAGTGTTTGTCAATAACCCATGGTGCTTGGATAAGTTCTGTCACGAGCCCTTGCATGTCTCTAAAGGTCGTCGGATTGAATTGGTTTTTCATTTAAATGAAAAACTATTTTCTTGTAGTTTTTTATGTTACATATTGTTGTGTTTTGTGAGATAAATAATATGGTACATAACAGAAAAATTAAAAAAAAAAACTATGATGCATTTCGAATGAAAAACGTATATAATTTGGCCCAGAGTAATATAAATCGCATAATATGTTTTAATAGTTCAAAAGTTCCAAATGTATTGTACGCTGGTGCCCACAATTGATCAAAATACAACTCTTTTGGACAAGATTCATATCCTCACATTGTCCCTATCAGTAAAACTTACCTTTAATTAATTCACAACATAATTGTGCCATGAGGGGACTTTTTTATTTTTTATTTTCTCCCGGTGAGAGAAATCTAGATTCAGTATAGGTTGTCCCGGTTGACCATAATAGGTCCAACAACTTTGTATTAGGAGTGAGTTGTACATAAATTTATATATTAAAGGAGATTATATAAAATTTCAATAATTTTTGGATGAAATTTAATACTCCCTCCATTCCTAAATATAAGACTCTTTAGACAATTTGAGAAAATTAAGGAAGCTGTCATTTTCACCTAAACTTCCAATATTATCCCCCACCCACCCTCCCTCTCTCTCACTTATTTGTCATAAAGAAAGGAAAATGTTGAGGGTATAATTGGAATAAGTTGTTGACAACTAATAAAACAACCTTAAACGACAATTAATTTGGATACCTAGATATCTCCTAAACGACAATTAATAGGGAATTGAGAGAGTATTTTAAAGAATTTATTCTTAAAAAAATATATATTATAAGTATAAAATATACTCTCTCTAGTCCCAAATTGAATATTCTTTGGAAAGGAATTGAATGTCTATATACAGTTTTAATTTGTCTCAAAATTAACGTCAAATTTTTCAAAATGGACATACTTTCCCCCTAAACTCCCATAACTAGCATATTATAGGTAAGAGAGTTGACCTCCACTACCTTATGAGTCCTAACTTACATTTCGAAATACTGTTCTATTTGTTATCTCACTAGTAGATGATATTAATTAGGGATGGCAATAGGGTCAAGTGGGGGCAGAGTTTACGATCTCCAGTCCCGACTCCACCTCTTCCATCACATCCCCATCCCGGCCCAATCCCGTCACTGGGGATGAATTGTGATCCCATCCCCAGTTCAAGTGGAGGCCCAGCCCCAACTGGGGAAAAGCGGGGATTTTTTCTCCCAATCTCGATTAGAAAAATTAGAGAATTTCAACAAAAATCTTCCAATACAAAGTTGAAAATATAATATAGAATTTTAAAATAAAAAATTTAATATCCGTAAAACGAAATAACACTATCTAAAATGATACTAGTTTGCTCCCTAAACAATACTAGTTTTATGAGATAATATATTTTAGGAGATGGAGGAATCAATGGAGATAATTTGAGATTTTCCATGTTCTTCTCCAATATTTTTGGTGTCTTTTCCTTTTTGTATAGATATTTTATTATCTTTCTATTTATTATTTTAGTCAAGACATGTGGGTCGGTCCGGATCGAACTGGGTCGGGGATACTACTCCTCCCCCGCCTCCAGCCCCAGCCCTGTTAGCGGGGTCAAATTTATCCCCATCCCCAGTCCCAGCCCCAACTTAAACCTGAGAATCCTGGCCCAACTGGATCTCCAATTTAACCGGCCCCATTGCCATCCCTAATGGCCACGCGTTATGTGATTCGGATCTTTTGTAGCATTTTATAAAACATTCTAATTCTAATTCTAATCCTAACTTAGGCTTGGGCTTGGGCTTGGGCTTGGGCTTGGGCTTGGGCTTGGGCTTGGGCTAGGGCTAATGCAGCTCATCTCACACTGTTCGAATCAGCCCATTTTAATTATCACAGAGAAGATTTGGTCCACCAGATTTTGGGCTCTCGTTATTCCATTGAAGCTCAAGTTCCAGCATTCTCTAGCCTTGTCTGGAAAGTTCCAAAGATTCCCCCAAACATTTTCCTCATTTTGGATTTCGTTTCCTCTCTTCAATTTGCTGAAGAAATTTTTTTCATCGGCAATCAAAGTTCTCTCCTGGTAATTCTGTGCTTTAATTTTTGTTCCATAATTCTAGAAAATTCTTTTTTTTGATCGAGCTTGTTTTAATTTTGTTTGGTTTCTCATTTAGGTTTTTGATCTTTTGATGATGATAATGATGATTTTGTGCTGTGTTATCTGTATTATTCTGTTTGAAAGAAAATGGAAATAATGAGAAATTGAAATTTTATCTGCCTTTTCTTTTGTGATTCTTCGTCGTCAAAATTATGCTCGTGTATAATTTATCGTTATTTCTTTTACTCGGATTGATTAATCGGTGTAATAAAGGTCGGAACCAGTGCACAAGGCTCTTGCGTCAGCAGAGCTTGGGTAAGGTCCTATGTACACAGTCTTATCCTAATTTTTTCATTAAGAGGCTGTTTACGGGATTCAAACTCTTAACCTAGTGGATAGCAAGTAAATACTTGGCCATCCGTGCTCGTGCAGTAGATATTGTACTGCAGGAAAAGTATTGCTTTCTCTGCGAAAATTGTTTAGTAGTTTGGTTCTAGATTAATCGTAAATTTGGTCTTAGAAATGCAGAAGTAAAAGGACATGAAAAATATGATTTTTATTTAATATTTTTAAATAACTCATCTATATCATAAAATCTTGTTTAATTTCCACGAGAATGGAGTCTGATAAATCCAAGAAAGTGATTACCTGCAAGGGGATGTATGTCAAATGAACAAACTAGGCAGATGATACATGACGGAATGGGTTTCTTAAATGTGTTATAGATCATCCGGTTGGTGCGTGAAAGACGTGCATGGCGATGATATATTATACATGTAAGAGGTGTTTTATTGAATTGATATATTAAGATGTGTATCTAATGGTGCCTCTGTGACAAAGTATGTGCTAAAGTGTTTCCCGCATTGCATCTATGTTTATGGTTCAGCAGTCCAATAAATGTCAAACTTAAGGAAAATGCTGATTTTGCCTCCAGCCCTTTGTTTAGAGCTCCACTAACCTATTGATGGTAATGGAATGTGCTCAGTGTACAAGTAGTATGCTTGTCTGTTGAGCATGCTGGTTAATTTAACATCTAGGGCAAATTCTTTCGTCTCTTCTGCAATAATATTGAGGTTGTCGTCTTGTCACTTGGTGAAATTGGCATTGAAAAAGATTAGTTATTGCCATGTTAGAATATGGTCCCCATACAAACTGGGAAACCTCATTCTGCTATTCTTGCTGGTTACTACGACAGTATTTATCTATTCAACTTATCCTGGTGCAATCCTCTCTTTTGCCCAGCATTTTCTTCTAAGATATTTGCTTGACTGCTCTAGTTGTTTTCATATCCCGGGGGTAAAAGGAACCCCTACCCCAAGATGCACAACACAACAACAACAACAATAGCATAACCCATTAAGTCCCCAATAATTGAGGGTATGGGCGGGGATGGACGGGATACAGACCTAACCTTTGTCAAACAAAGTGGCTGATCCCAGAATACCACTGAAACAAATGTATTGGAGACTAACCACACCTTTGGCAACAAGTGCACAAAGTGGTTGCTCATATAATACACATGTAACAATGGTCCCCTATGCCGTCGCGTTTGCTACAGAATCATGCCCTCAAATCAAAGCCAAAAGGCATCAGAGAAGGCAGACCCAAGAACCATTTTAATTTATGTGCACATCACCATGCTTCTTTCATTCAGCATCCAGAGCATTAGTGGTACCCCAAGATGCACAAGGGAATAAAAACTTCTCTTCAACTGTATTGGTATTTGTTTGTTGAACGTGTCCTTTATAGGTTTACTTGTTCTCTTTACATGGTCTCTCTTATCTTCTGACAGTATGTGATACTGATTTTTGAGTTCAGTTTTCTGTAGTTGGCTTGACAGGCTAGAGCAGCTAAATATGGAGGGAGGAAGAGATCCTTTCTTTGATCCCTTTTCTGGTCTTGGTGGCTTTGGTGGTCAAAGGAGCTTATTCCCAAGCTTCTTTGGCGGGAGGGATCCATTTGATGATCCCTTCTTTAGATCACCATTTGGACATGATCCCTTCTTTGCAAGGCCGTTTGGGAATATGTTTGAGTCAAGCTTCTTTGGTCCTAGTAGAAATCCTTTTGCAGATCAACAAACATCTGGATTTCTGGGAAACCAACCGTCTCAGCCAAATAGATCAAGGGGTCCAATTATTGAGGAGTTGAACTCTGATGAGGAAAAAGAAGAAAAAGAAGCTTCAATGGAGCAGAAACAAAATCCAAGAAAGCATGGCAGATCAAGCAAAGATCCTGTTGTCGAGGATCCGGATGATGAAGTTGAAGGTGATTATATATATATATGTGTGTGTGTGTTTCTCCTCTTTTTTTTGGTTTACCGTCTTGTCATCATTGCTTTTTGTAAAAATGAGCATAATCCGATGTGAATTACAGATCGAAAGAGGAAGCAATTGCAATTTGGGAATGGTTTCAACCAAGTAAATATTAGGGGGTCACAGCCTCAAGCTCGTAGCTTCACTTTCCAGAGCTCCTCCGTTAGTTATGGTGGCACAAATGGTGCATGTTATACAAAATCAACAACGAGGAGGAGTGGGAGTGACGGGGTACGTAAATTCAAGTAATATGCAATGCAACCTTTTCTTCTTTCTATTGTTGAGTTACTCTCTGATTTATTTCCTTAATCATGTGCAGTTGACATTTGAAGAGAGTAAAGAGGCTGATTCAGCTACTCGTCAAGCATCTCATAGGGTCTCAAGGGGAATTCATGATAAGGTACTTGCATGCTGTCATTCAGTGGCGGGTTCAGAATAAATAGTCAGTGGGGGCACTTGTCGATAAAATATACACACTATATTATATCGTAACAAGATATGCTTTTATCGATAATCCTCAAAGGCGCATTTATGTAATCAAAAAAATAAAAACTAGAGAGTTCTTTTTTTTAAAATAAAAAATTGGGAAAAGTTGTATTTTTTTGACTTAAAAAATAAATTAGATATAAAAAATGAAGAATAATGAAAGAAATTGGCAATTAATGGCAAAGAATTGAAGGTTTCTTTTATAAATTCGCGCGCCAGTTGACTGTATATGAGAGAGAATTGAATATCAACGGTGATTATGAACTGCGAAGTCTCTTACTTTTCTATTTTGGTTAAAAAATCTGAAAATAAATAAATGTTAGTGGTTTTAAAAGGAAAAAAAAAAGAAAAGAAAAGAAAAGGAAATTGTAATGGATATGTTGGAAGAAGTGGGAGATTTTGTTTGGATGTGGGGCACTAGAACTTCTAAGTGGGGTCACCAGTAGGATAAGATGGGTTAATACATGAAATACATAATATTAAGCAAATGTTTTTTTTTAGTGGGGGCACATTACTCTCCATCCGTCCCTGCTGTCACTTAAGCAAGTGACTAAGTGTATGGTAATGTGTAAAATGTCTGAAAAAAATAGTTGTTTGCTGTGTAGGGTCATTCTGTCTCTCGGAAACTGAACTCAGATGGTAGAGTGGACAACATGCAGACCTTGCACAATCTCAATCAAGGTAGTTCAATGTGGTGTTCTACTGAGTTGTAAACATAGACTTTAGTTCAGCATGGTTTATCTTTTGCGAGCTTCTTTACTTTGATCTTCTAGTAATCAGATGATTTGTTTTGCTTCACCTTTGAACTTTTCTTGGGAAAAAGATGAACTTGCTGGTTTTGATGAGGCCTGGAAAGGAAATGCTAGGGAACTTCTTCCTGGCTGGAGTGAGAGGCTAAATGGACATGGTGCTGTCGGTGCGCACTCTTTTACTATGATTTGATGTTATTGGCTGTTGCTTTCTCGTGGGATTTTTCTTTTTCTTTTCTAGGGTCAATTAGAACCTTCACACATACCTCTTACGCTTAAGCATGTATGCACGTGTGACTTTTTGCTGACATGCATTTTAAGAATTTTAACACATGTTAAGTATGCGTGTTTGTGCACCACTAATGCTCTGGATGCTGAATGAAAGAAGCATGGTGATGTGCACATAAATCAAAATGGTTCTTGGGTCTGCCTTCTCTGATGCCTTTTGGCTTTGATTTGAGGGCATGATTCTGTAGCAAACGCGACGGCATAGGGGACCATTGTTACATGTGTATTATATGAGCAACCACTTTGTGCACTTGTTGCCAAAGGTTAGGTTAGTCTCCAATACATCTGTTTCAGTGGTATACTGGGATCAGCCACTTTGTTTGACAAAGGTTAGGTGTGTATCCCGTCCATCCCCACCCATACCCCCAATTATTGGGGACTTAATGGGTTATGCTATTGTTGTTGTTGTTAAGTATGCGTGTATGGGTATGTTGTGGTAGGGGTGATACATCTGACAAGGTAAAAATTTAAGTGTAATCTAGTGAAGTGTAATTAACAATGTGTTTTAAGTACTTCATCTTTATGAAGTAGCTATGTGGGGGCTAGAGAGACTTTGTAGCATTACTGAGTCCAGTATGTTTGAGGTGGATGCTGGCATAATAAATTACCAAGTGAGTTTTTTCAAGCCGGCATATAGGTATATTCCGGAGTTTTTTTAATAAATTTTTTTGAAAACTTGTTTTCTCAATTTATATGTACACGTTTTGACTGCCATGTGATGTGCATTTTTATTGCTTCTATATTAAAGTGACAACCTGTTATGTTGCAAGTAGTTTATGTTGCTGATGTGCTGAAAATGTTCTTACTTTAGGAAGTATATTTGGTATTTTAGTATAAACCTGTTCTTGTAGAAATTTATCGATTGTCAGTTGAAGATATTAGCATGTGTATATGTTCTGCCCCAAAGGCGGTTATACTTTTTATTTGACTGCAAATCACTTCTCCGAACTTGTTCATTTGGCAATATGTTCCAGGGTCAGGAAGCACCCCTCCAAATGGTCGAGGCAGAGGAGGATGGGCCCTTCCTCCTGTGGAAAGATCAAACCAAACTGGAAACATAAACTCCACAATGGGGGATGCTGCAACTCATACCCGTCCTTATATTCAGCATCCAGGAATGACAAGAACTAGTGCTGCTAATGCTGTCGGTTCTACTCCTCGTGTTAGATCAAGGACCCGTGACAGGGGGGATGACAACCGAGTTGGACGGCATTAGAAAGCTGGAGACATCCTTCTTCTGCACCATCTATCATACTGTATTGAGTTTTATAGAGACTGAAAGTAGCTGCCACCAAGAATATCTGGGAATTTCTACTATTGTGTACTGTCCGATAATTATTAGGATTGTGTTTCTAGGAGGGTCTCCGGGATTTCTGCTACGGTTTGCTAATTATTTATTAAGATCGTGTTTGTAGGATGGTCTCCGGGCTGGTAGTATCTCATATCATACTGTTGTATTATTTCCGCAAAATTTATGTGAAGTGAGTTTTATGTGAACTGAGTTGATGCTATGGGATATTATAGTTCCCAGCATTGCTCTTTTTCGGTAACATGGATTTCGCTTGAACTGCAATTTTTTTAAAAAAAAAATCTTTTTGAGGATTTGGCATACACCGTTAAGCAAGTTAAATTAATCGTGGGGTAGGATGAGAATATACAAGTACAAAAAAAAAGGATGAAAATGGCATGGGCGAAGTAAGAGTCGTAACAACTGACGCAATTGGTAAATTTTCTGCCCACTTTATTTTCGACTTTAGGACATATTTAGATTAGATCATGAGTTTGAGTCGCACATCAAACTCTTTGATCCAGTCGAAGGAAGCTGTTTCAGTGGTTGGTAAACTATCCGCCCATTACTAATATTTCTTTTTAAAAATTTTTTACAAGGATAAATAGTAATTTTTCACTTTCTCTCCAATATTATTTGAATTTCTGACATACCGGTTGAAATTAAAACTTCTTTACCATTTTAATTGCGCTTTGTTGTCGCTCTTGACTCGGATGGTGGGATAGACGCAGATAAAACGCTACTGTGCATATCGGCACAAGTAATCACTTACAACTTTTCTCTGCGTAATTAAATTGTAGTATTGAAAAGCAAAGCTGTAGACAAATAAAAATTAATTAATGCCATTTGTCCTTTAGGAAATCAAGTTTAGCGGTGAGAAGCTGCTGGGCACCTGATTTTGGGAATCAGAGAGTTAAAGACAAACTAGAATTTAATGGAATTGGATAGACTTCTGTTTGGAATTACAGTCACTTTAGATTGTTTAAAAATTAAATAGTTTGTAAAAAGAGATAGCGAGTTTTGAAATTTTTGGGATTGACATGAGATAATTTTCCGTCCAAATGCACCATTTTAGGTGGGCGTGTGAGTGTTCAAACTTATCATCTATTAGAGTATGACCGTACCATTATTATTGTGGTCCAATAGTTGAGATCTCACTCACAATACAATATTTAGACTTTTGTCATATTATGAATATATTATAGGATGGTGATAAGCTGATTCATAATGCTTGAACTTGTGAGGTTAAAAGATTTCGACTCATTGAGAGTCATATAAGAAGAAAAGCCTGAAACAAGAAAATTGACAGCCGCAGAGTTAAAACTAGTTTTCAAAGTCTCGGATAAAAATAGCACTTGATCAGATTATTATGCTTAAATAATTTTGATTTATTTTATTTTATTTTATTTTGTCAATTTATCTTTGTTAGTCTACTTAGTTGTGAGTAGCCATATGAAATTTATCCTCAACTAGCTAGCACTTCTTTTTGTAGTATAGACACATCTTAGGACAAGTATGGACTTTTTTGTTGTTCGAGTTTTTCATTTTCAGTTATGGTTTCCCACCTACCAAAAAATAAAAACCAATTCTGAATTGGATTTTTCCAACAAAAGCAAATAAAAAGTAGTACAAGTAATCTAAAGTTCTTCATAAAAAATCACTAAAAGGTACAACCAGGACTTAAAAAATCAATGTATGTAGTTATTAATGTTGGGAGAGTCGCCCTTCTTGAACTTCTACAGTATCCGATGCAGATTAGTCAAACCTGGCAGACATAAACACTAGATGGGAAACAAAAAAAAAAAAAGATTAAAAAATTGAAAGCTAACCAGAATGTAATTGTATTGGGTTTGTGTTTGAAATTTTAGTCTCAATTTTAAATCCAAACAAAATTTTAAATTGATTTAATATTTCGTGTTTCGTTCATCAAGCCTCAAAATGTACCAACTAGCTCATATCAAATTAAATTAAACCAATAAGGCAATTAGGCAAAGTCACTCCATTCCATGTACAAAATCAATAAAAAAAATCAACATCAGATCAGAACAGGTGTTCTGAGAATACATATCAGTCGAAATTTGTTTCTAAACATTTGTTTTACACTAGAAACCAAAATCACTAATAATTCTAATTTAACATAAGTATTAAATTTTCTATTTTCTAATAACAAATTCCTCTCCAGATTGATGATCAATATGTTTAAACCATCTACTACTACTTCCCTGCCCTACTTTTCTAGAACTTTCTTTTCCACCACCACCAGTAGCTATAGCTCCAACATAGGCAATATCTAAACCTTTCCCCACCGGCAAAAACACAGACCGTACAATTCTTGATTTTCCGGCAAGAACACACCGCCATCTAAACTCCGACGCCGCCTTCGAACTCGCATTTTTACATACCAAAACTGCCCCTCTTTTCCCCAATTTCGCAACCCTAAATATTCTTGAAAAATCGTTCTTTCTGCAATCAACAACCATGAAATCAATCCCTTCTAATCCTTCCATAGCTTCTTCGGGTTCTCCGACGATTACTTCCGGTGATTTTCCGGCCTTTTCCATTTCCGAAGTGTACTCTTCCTTCGATTCTTGATCAGGTACTATGCATACGTGTCTCCCGCCGCCGTGATGACTAGCGACGGCGAGTCCGATGCTCGTCGCTAAAACCCCGCCTTTTGACCATGTTTCTACGATCAAATTCGCATTCCATCCCGCCGCCATGGCCGATATCAGCTCCGCCACGCTCGATTCTTTAAAAAGTTTACACTGAATTCATAAATAAATAACACCAATTAGTTAATGATAATTGCCCACGAATGAACGATTATTTAGCAACAAATTAAGGTCTGATTGGATTGAGTCTGCTTTGCGTTTGACCTGATTTGATACTCAAACTTAAAAATAAATCAGTGAGTCTGGAAATGAAATATTAAGTATTAAATCATCTAGATTTTGGTTTGAATTGGAGACTAAAATCAAAATCTCACAATTCAATCATATCCTAATTCGTACCACAAGATGAATTCTCTTCCCAACGTTCAATTTCTTATTCAGAATGAAAAAAGAAGAAGTGAAAATTCAATTTGGGACAAATCAATTGAAGGTGGGGAATTAAAAAGGAAAAATTGATTGATTGAACTTACGGATTTGACAGTATCAATATAAGCCTTGGAGGCAGATTCTGGAGACCAAACGAGCTTCATTTTTCTTGATCTTTCTTCTTCTGTAATCCAAGTTCTTCAAAAAAATTGTGGGGTTTTATCTTGTTGAACAAGTTCTTTTTTTTTGCTAAGTTTGTTGAACAAGTTGTGATGTGGGTAATTCTTGGGTGTGGAAGGAAATGAAAGAAAGGTGTATATAAATATATGGAAAGAAAAATGTGTTGAAAAGTGGGATTTATAAATGAAAGGAAACAGAGATAGAGACAGAGAACAAGAAAAGGTCAAGATCAAAAGCGTTGACAAAAGGCTGACAGGCAAATCCAACGTGTGGATTAGGATTACAGTGGGTCGCTCTTACCTGGTTTTGTGTTTTTCATTTGTCTGTCTATCGCTTAACATTTACTATATCCGTTCCAAATTATCTATTGACTTTCTATTTTGCCACCACAGTTTTAATGCGGAATGAGAAATATTCCGTATGTGTCGAAAGAATTCTCATTCGTTAAATTAAAATTTTGACGGGTGAGATTGATTTAAAAAAGGCAAATTGGTAAATTTAGTCCCCAAAGTGGAGCACTTTTGCGACGACGGTCCCCATTTAAAATTTCTTTGTATTAAGGTCCCCAAACAATTTGCGTTTAGTGATTATGGTCCTTCCGTCCATATCTGTTCAGTGAATTTGTTAGACCGAAAAAAAAAGGAAAATTCAAAAATGGCAAGGGTATAATGGGTAATCTCTATTCCAACGATAGATCCAACCAAGTTACCAATTAGACAAGCAAATTACCCATGTAAAAGCAACTCAACTTGAAGAAATTAAGCAAATAAAATCACTCAAATGAGGAGCAATACACACTTGAACAATCTGAACACCAAAAATCTGGGCAGCCTATGAAGCTCACTAAAAACAGTCCAAGAGTCTCCTTTTAGAGATCTAAACCAAAGCACCAAGTGTATAGTCAATATCCCTCAATTGAAATCCAAAAAAGATCACCAAAATCGCTCAAAAAGTAGCATTGAACCCTTGAAAAATCAGAAATTCTGGGCAGCTTTGAAGCTTGTCTAAAATAGTCCAAGAACGCTCCTTTAAGAGATCCAACCAAGTTACCAATGAAACAATCACATTAACCATGTAAAAACAAATCATCTTGAGGAGATTTAGCTCATAGTACCTCCCAATTCGCCATAAAAACTCAAAGGAATCACCAAAAAAATAGCCCAGAATTTTTGACATTAACACTGCCAAAAACCAGCAAAAACCCATGTTCTACAAACCATGAATCAGCAATTTAACCTTAAATACATGTTCACAATGAGAAGACAAATCAGGGTATAGAAATAGAGCATCAAACTCTCCAAGAATCCACCAAAAATCACTTAAATCTATGGACATTCAAGCTGCCAGAAAAACAGTCTACAAAAATTGAGAATTTCCAAGGAAAAGCCCAATCTCTACAAACCATTTCACTTTAATCCAATGACATACACATGTTCATAGTTAAGTTAGGAAGGTTTCTGCAAATTTATAGCCTCAAACTCATAACCAATCAACCAAAAATCGACTAAAACCCAAGAACCAAAAATCTGCCAGAAAAATTGTTGCGGAAAACTGAGACATTCAAACCAAAAGCCCAGTCTCTACAAACAATTGCCCCGAAATTAAAGCACATGTTCTTGTTCACAGTTAAAGTACGAATCTAACTGTAAAGTTTGAGCACAAATCTCTTACCGAATCAACGGGAAATCGCAATAATGTGAGCGCGGCTCTGTTCTGCCAGAAAAACGAGACCATATTTTGCTCTAAAATCGCGAAACCCAGCAACGAAACTCCAAAATCAACCTATGTAGCCTCATCCCAACATCATAGAGAAGTTAAATCCTTGATGAGAGCTTCCAAATCTTCAAGTTCATCCAAAAAATCAAGTCTTTTTGACCAAAAACAGCAAGAACACCAAAAATGGTAATTTCACCAAAAAAACCCATCTTTTCTTCAAATTTCTGAGTAGAATCAAGAGGTAATTGTATTCCAACTATATCTCTTAAAAAACTTATCAGTTATACCAAGATTTTGGCCGAAATTTTTGTTCTCCCTTCAAAGAAGAACGTCAAAAACGAACTAGCAGAAAAGTGCCCCAGGGTAATTTTGGGTGTGAATTCCCTTAACTACCCCTGGTAAAACCCAAACGATTTAAAAAATAAATCAAAATTAAACTTTTCCGTAACAGAAATGGACGGAAGGACCATAATCACTAAACGCAAATTGTTTGGGGACCTTAATACAAAGAAATTTTAAATGGGGACCGTCGTCGCAAAAGTGTTCCACTTTGGGGACTAAATTAACCAATTTGCCTTTAAAAAAATACTTGTTAGCTGAGCTGAACACCTGTTTTTAAGGTAAAAAATATTTCGCACATACTGAGAAAAAAAACGGTTTTGCATAGGAGCCGGAATGGTATTTTGCACTGTGATTAAGGTTTTAATCAAATTCTATAGTGAGATATGGTAAAATGTATCCTATTTAATTATAGTAACAATTTAATTCAACTTTGTCTTCTCTGTAATTTTGTTTCTCTCTCCAACATTGAATGTAATGGGTAGGATTGAAAAAATCACTATTAATGAACATTTTATTTAGGAAATGAACAAATAATTTAAGAGAGAAAATTTAGACATGTAATTTATGACGGAGGGAGTATGTCTAAACAGTGCGGAAAACATATTATATTTTTTTGTATGTACAAAATAAATTTTAATTGTCTGATTAGTTTATTTTACTACTATGGAAATTTTTATTTTAAAATAAGGTTAGGTATTTTTTAATATATGTGTTTACTTTCTTTTTAACAGTTGCATAAAACAATTTGAAATTTAACATTGAAGAACAAACACATATTGTACACTATAGTTGGGTTGAACAATTATAAGCGTGGTCGGCATTAGGATGGCATGGGAACAATTAAGTATTTAAGGGATGAGGAGGTAATTCAATTGCTTAAGAATTGAGTTTGTGGCATTAGTCAATTTTCTTATGATGCACGACATGTAATTTTATCAGCATTGTATTCGTAAAGTTAGATTTTGATTATTAGATTGTTTATTAGACAATTTAGATTATAGTTGTTTCAAATTGATTATTTTCAACAATTATTTGAGAATCTTCGTTCTGGAACAATTGTGGTCTCGATCGTCTTATCAAGCAATCCAACCATTAAGATTTAGGGAAGGGCGTTGTTGATCGCCTTCCAAGATTTTAAAAATTGCATATTTATCCCTATAGAATTTTAACAATTTAAAAAAATTATTAACATAATCTACCATCTTGGCCATAAGGTATTAGTATAATGGCTAAAGCGGATGTCTCGCAACGTAAATGATATGAGTTTAAATTTCCCATTTTTTAAATTTTTTATTTTTTATTTTTTATAATAGATAAGTTTCACTATCTATAATAAATAATAATTAAAAAAAAATCTTACAATAATTAAAGTTTATCGTTCCCACAACATGAAATTTCTAATTCCGTACAGATTCCTAAGTCGACTTTTATCGTGACTCCTCCCTTCTTCTTCGTGTACTCCGAAGCGTCCATCTTTTTTCTGATCTATACCTATGAATATTTTTTTTAAAAAACTTAGTTGGTCAAGAAATTTATTGCGTAAACCATACGTTTTGAATTTAGTTCAAGTTTCTTATCTTCTTATGTTTTGAATACTTTGGATGATTCTCGTATTGAAAAGTGAGAAAGTTGGTATAATTGCAAGAATGTGGTTCGGTTAGGTTGTTGAATAAAAAAAAAATTAGTATATACTAAATAATTTTATTATTCGATAAAAAATATTTGACGGTTCAGATTTTTTTTAGAGCAAACACTTGTTGTCATTTATAACACATGTTGTGCGTAAAACAGATATTATATGATTTAGAACATTTGTTAACCAGAAGAAACACTTGTTAAATAAAATGCAACACCTGTTTAATAGTATGTAAAACACATACAAAAAATGTTTAATATATACTAAATTGTTACTCCTTCCTTCCCAAATTATCTGTCCACTTTGACAAATGCACGGGTATTAATATTTTGATAATTTTGATAGTAAAATATAAACAAAAATTTAAGATACCCCTCGTTAATTTTATTAATCTCATTTAAAATTTATGTTTTTCTCTCTCCTTCCTCTCACACAACATCCAACTACCTCTTAAATATGTGTTGAAAAGTGATAATTTTAATTAATTAAGAGTATTTAATGAAGAGTTGGAAAAAGGGTAAAATTGGAAAAATTGTTATTAATAAATACTTTATTTAGAAAGTGGACAATTAATTTGGGATAAAAAAAATGTAGACAGTTAATTTGGGACGAATGGTGTATATTTTGCGGTAAGCTGCCGCCACAAGAATGGGATTTGCAAGAGTTTCTTCTACATGACTTTTGGTCATACTAGTATTAATTACTAATATTTTAGAAAAATCAGATTTTTGGTCTATAAAGTGGAAAAATATTTTAGGAAATTAAAGTCTTGATCGATTTTGTAGGCTGGAGACAACTCACTTATGTTCTGTGTTTAGCTCCCGGCTCCTATGCGTGACAGCTTTGGTGCGGGACATGCGGGACACCATCTCAGTCGTCGGATGAGATTTTTTAACGGTCAAGATTTGGAGATAGAAAAGTTTTTTTTTTAAGTCAGCCGTAACTTTTCTCTCTCCAGATCTGGGCCGTTCAAACTATCATCCGATGACTGAGATTGTTCCGTATGTCCCGCACCAAAGCTGTCCCGCATAGGAGCCAGACTGGTGTGTTTATAATAACTGCAATTAATTTTTTCTTCAATTCTTACGTCAACAAAAAATATTAGTTAAGCAATCTTTTTCTTCTTCTTATCTTTGCATCAGAATTGCTAAAACAAGAATGATGTAAAATGCTGCGAGGGGGACAGCTTGGTTGAAAAAAATATATATTAATATTAGATCTTTAATGAGAAATGTATATGATCTAATCAACCGTATCTCCCTTAAATGGAAAAGCTTGTATGTTTGAAGAAAATTTGATTTTTGTGAAGAATTTATTTTTGTTAATATTGTGTAAATAAAGCTTAGTATCACTTAATCAGATGCTAATAATTTACTGTATTACAATAAGATCAGGACAATTATAGCATATAGGTTTACGTCCATCTCTGATAAGATACAATTTCCTTTTGATTTCTCTCTTATAGTCGTTAACCGAATTCCCACAAGTGTATTCTCGCAAACAAACACAGTCCCTACACACATCTAAGAACACATCTTTTTGCATATCCATATGAGATCTGAGTAGGCGGGTTGAGGTACTATAAGGTACCAACTACTCAGAGTACCCTCCCAAAATGTAAAAGATGCGTTTGTCAGATTCGGTTCTTTTTAGTTGGGTTGAGCAGGTTTAATGAGAAATAATATACTTACACACAAGACTATCCCTCTTCACATTTTTTGAAATAACTGTTTGGGAATGGTCAATTTATAGTAGATGTAGTACTTTGACCGTTTAATCAAACAAATCGAGGATAAAATTTATTTATACAATGAAAATAGCCAGTCATGTTTACACTATAATCAGACCGTTGTTGATATGGTTGTTTAGGACATCGGAAATTCCATTTGTTGGAACGAAAAAACATTGTAGGAAATAATTTTGACTTTAGAAGGGGGATGGAGACAGAAATGGTCCAAAATTGAGGAGTTTGAAACTAAGGAAGGATTAATAACCGCAGCAGAAGAATCTAGAAATTTGGTTAGTCCGCAGGAGCAGTCCGGCTCCTGTGCGGAACAGCTAAAGTTCCGCACGTGCGGAACAATTTCAGCCGTCGGATGGGATTTTGAACGGTCCAGATCTGGAGAGAGAAAAGTTGTGGCTGACTTAAATAATAAAAAAAAACTTTTCTCTATCCAGATCTGAACCGTTCAAAAATCTCATCCGACGGCTGAGAGCGTGTCCCGCACCGTACGGAACAAAATCTGTTCCGCATAGGAACCGGGAGCCCGCAGGAGTACCTTTCTATTTTTCTAACTAAAAAACTTCAACTGATCATTTATTCCAATTAAAAAAAACTAATCACACTATAATAATAATAATCAATCACAAATCTCTTCGATTTCACACAAATCTCTTAGACAAGAACAAATTTGAGATTAGGCCGCCAATTAAGTTGGCTTTAACACAAATCTCTTCGATTTCATTGGTCGGCATGATTTACATGCAGTGGCGGATCCAAGACCAACGAACAACGGACACCCGATAATTCATTAAAAATTTGTGTGGAATCACTACTCTATCTGCTAATTTAATTTAATTTTTTCAATCGGGGCATTTGACCCGCAGACACCATACTACATATGTCACTGTTTACCGGATAATTTTAATATAGGACCGGTCTTGTGGGACTGACCCCACAGTTATCTCACATGAATTGTGACGGGGTCTACTTTGCAGGTATGCTCCACTCCAACTCATGTGAAAAGATCGTATGACCAGTCACACAAAGGCGGATCCATGCCAAAGTGACCCATGTTTACCTGTCATCAACATCTTCGTTAAAGACTTTATGAATTATGAATTAATTTTGTTTTTTCTTTTCTTTTGGTGAAAGACAATTTCTACATCTTACTCCTTTGCATGTATTGTACGACTGGTTGAAGTTGAAAATATAAAATTCAAGCCCTTCTAGAAAAATAATGAAAATAAAAACTTGAGGGGCTTACGCCAATAGATTGCTAAGAATAATTGTTAGATTTTAGGTTGCTTTAGTTATTATTTTATCACACTTTGAATATTATGTATTTTCTTCGTTTCAAATTGAATATTTGACTGGTAATCCGTTCTGATAGTACAATATCACGCTCCGTATCCGAACATCCGAGAGTATATAACACATGAGTCTGACAATACCTACAACAGATATCCCCCAAAATAACTATGAATACTTAAGCCCATCTTATATATCAGTTAAATTTTAAAATTACCTCATGTGAGATGAGGGCTACACTTCCAAGAATAGGATGATGAAGTACATTTACATTCTATTTGGATTGGGTTTGGGTTTGAGACTCAAACCTAGATTTAGGTTTGGGTTTTGGCGGGAGAGGCTAAAAAGTGGGCGGGAAATATTCAAATTCAAATTTTTTTCTTCAAATAATCGTAAAAATTCATATTTTGACCTCTACATTGGCGGGAGATGTTCAAATTCTAAATTTTTGAGAAAAAAAATTAGAATTGATTAATTATTTGAAAAAAAAATTTGAATTTGAATATTTCCCGCCCACTTTTTAGCCTCTCCCGTCAAAACCCAAACCTAGATCTAGGTTTGGTCTCAAACCCAAACCCAATCCAAATAGAGGTTAAGCATAATAAAGTATTTGTTTTGTGAGGGAGGGAGGCTCAAGTTGAAGTAAATTAATGAAGCTAATGGTTGACTTTACATGTACAGTTAGCTTTTCCAAATGCTTAATCAATTTAAATGTGAAATCCTTTTATATTGTTAACGGCTGCATCTTATCATGTTGTAAAGTCATGAAAAAAAAAGTCATGAAGTGTTGGCATTTCTTGGTGTTAATTCACTTTATTATTATTATTATTATTATTATTATTATTATTATTATTATTATTTATTTATCAAAATGTACTATAAAGGGGAAGATCAATGGGTCCAACGGACCTCAGGAAGGGAGGACTATTATGCATATCTTACACTAGTTGAATATGATTAAAGTAATTAATTTACTGACGACGAAGCGCAGCTCAATCTTCTACTTTTCGTATTTATTTTGATGCGCTCTTCCATCCATTTTTGTAAATTATGGTGAAGCTCTTTCTAGTATTTTCTTCAATTTTTAAATTGGAGCGCTTGTTTGGTGTTCCTAGTAGGATTTTCTTAACTCGAATTTGATTTGACCATTTTAACATTTTACATCTTCCTAAGATAATTTATAAAATAGTTGATACGTCCATATGTTGATTCTTACGGAAAGAACTAAACAAATAAAGTCATAACACAACAGGGAAACATTTTTTAAGTGGATCAGTCAATGATGAGGACAAGGGGCGGGTGGAGGTAGTCGCTCCCAATATTTTTAAATATATTAATAAATATAGTAAATTCTATATGTAGTTCCAAATATTTGATCAAATTCATACCCAATATTTTGTGCGGTATACTGTTGCAATTTTTCGCGCTTAAACTAAAAATCTTGGCTTCGTGGACCGGCCCTTATAGTTTTGGACAAATAAATTGGGCTTAATTGCCTATACCAAACTGGCATGGTCTTCAGCCTATTTCATTCTGAACAATTTTTTCGTTTTTTTCGTGCTACTCGAAGGATTCCGCAGCACGTGTCACCTTAAATCCACGTGGCACGATTTTCCCGTTCCCTTAATCATATGCCGCCGCCAGCAACAACCATGGCAATATAATAACTAAACCACCATAACCGCTGTCGAAACTCCAAATCTCCGGTATCAAAAAAATGCACCGTTTCAGACAGTTTCTCAACTCCAATTACCTTAAATCCAGACCCTTCTCATCAACCCACTTCGAAAATGTGGGTCCCATGGCCTGCCATCTCAAGACCAGGTCCGTTATCCGGTTCAAAGGACCCGACACTGTCAAATTCTTACAGGGTTTAATCACAAACGATGTACGGAAACTTAGTGAACCCAACATCGGAAATTCCTTCCCGGCCGGAACTCCGAACATGCCGGCGATTGCAGTGCCTCCGATTTATGCGGCGTTGCTCACTCCTCAGGGGAGGTTTTTGTGTGATTTGTTCCTTTATCGGGCGCCACGACCCGACGAAAAGCTTGATCGGACTGGTTCGGGTCCTGGTCCTGACCCTGGAGAGCTTGAGCTGTTTGCGGATGTTGATAGTTCTTTCTTGGATGAACTTTTGGAGACTTTAAGGAAGTGAGCTTTCTATATTGTGTGTGAATCTTAAAAAAGTTCGATTTTTTTTTTGTTTTTTTTTCAATTAGCTGATTTCCGTTTTTTGCGCTACAATTTTATTCTTAGCCGTCAATTTGCGTATTCATTGTCAAATGGTAGGCCAATAGGTCAAATCGCAATCCATTGGTATTCTGGGAATGTCATTTGTGCTTTTATTGTTAAATGTTAGATTTGTTTCCTAGATGTCCTCGCCCATACCTCAATTACTGGGGAACTTAATGGATTATGTTATTATTTTTGTTGTAGTAGAAGTACTTCTTTGCATGATCTAAATGTAAGTTGTGGTAGTAATAGATTGAAAGTACATGATCGTTTAACTTCGAAACCATGAAATGTCATATTGCTATTGAAGTTCTTCTTCCAAGTATATTGCTATTGGTAGGGTAAGGTAATTTCCAAGTTCTTCAATTGGTTTTTACACAGATCTTATAAGCTAATTATTCAGGGACGAAACGAAGCTAGAAACTTAGTCTAAGGGGGGACGAGAAGTAATTTTTACATAATTTTTTGGGGACGAGAAGTAATATTGTCTGAATTTTAGGACTTCATCAAGTAAAATTACCGGTTAAAAAGGCCTTGGCTTCCAATAAAAATCTATATTCTTTATGACCTTTGAACTGAATATATGACAGGATGGGGAAACGCTGGCGATTGTGTTTCAATGCTGTCATATTTTGCTTGTTGTCGGTTAAGTGCTTTTGTCTTCTATAGTCCTTGAGATAATCTTTAAATTCTAAGATTTATTAGGAGCATTTAGTTTGTGTAATTTACAATCTAAATTGTTCGATGATATTGCTGCAACTTTTTAGATATTTTAATTACCTATATCTTTTACATTCTCATTTTCTAGTTCCGACTTAATTCTTTTTATTCATTCATCTCTTTAATCTATCACCCCACCTTCACCCCAGAAAAAACTAGGAAATTTTGTTAATATAATTAGTTCTCAAGGTAGACTGGGAGACCAAGTAAGGTTTGGACTGAAGTAATAAAGGGTGATTAGTAATATGATATCGTAGCTTTTAACTTTCCGGAGTTTGAATTTCATCCTTCAGGTACCGATTGAGGTCTAAGGTAGACATTGAAAGTCTCGCATGTGATTTTTCTTGTTGGCAAAGGTTTGGTCTGGACCTTGAATCGAAGTCCTCACCTACAGAAGAGCCAGAAGCTAAATCTGTTGGGTGGGGTGGCACAGTTGATGCCACGGGCGTGTCATCTTCACACGGAAATAAATGTGGATGGGAGTGGAATAAAGATCCCAGATTATATTGCCTTGGGTTTAGGGGCATTTTTCCATCCGATACAACACGTACGTTTTTGTACTTTGGCTTTTCATCTGTTTCATATTTTCTTTAACTTGTAAAGGTGTTTATGCCTTATGTAGTGTCTTTCTGCATGACGTTGATGGGTCGTTTTGCTTATTTTTGTTGCAGCTCCTTTAGTTGAGGCGGATAAAGAAACTAATGAAGACAACTATGTTCTCTGGAGAATGGAGAAGGGAGTTGCTGAGGGTCCCGCAGAGATCCCACAAGGTTCGTCTTCTGTCCTATTCGCTTTGCTCCTACGCTCTCTGTCACTTCCATGGATATTTAACTCGGGAGATGCCTTCTTCTCCATTATGATGGTATAGGATTGTGGCGCTTTTAATGATCGAGTGAAGTACGTTATATTCTAGGGCTGGGTTATTGGTTTCTTTTGTAGAATAGAACTATTAGATTTGCAGTGTGCTGATTAGGAATTTGTTTAGATTTTCTCAAAAAAAAATCATGCGGGAATGGGGGGTTTCAAGCCCTCGTGTGTTCAAGAATTTCATTTCTGAACTTTCTTGTCTTGGTGTTATACTCATTTCAGGTGAGGCAATGCCACTTGAATACAATCTTGCTGGTTTAAATGCGATAAGCTTTGACAAAGGCTGTTACGTGGGGCAAGAACTCATTGCTCGTACTCATCACCGTGGAGTCATTAGGAAGCGGCTACTTCCTTTAAGGTTCTCGAATGACAATGGAAAAGGTAAAAAAGGTTATTCTATCTTCAGTTTCCCTTATATGTTATCTCAATCTGTATTTAACCTTCTCATCTTGTGTCATTTCAGAATCCGAAGTGAAAGTAACTGCAACGTCAAAAGTAATCGATGCAGCAGCATCCCAGAAGAAGGTTGGAACTGTAACGGCTGCCCTTGGATCTCGCGGGTTAGGCCTTCTACGCTTGGAGGAAGCCTTGAATCAGTCAGCTTCTCTATCTATAGAAGAACATGAAGATATAAAGGTCGAGGTTCGCAGACCAGAATGGTGGCCTAATGAATGGTATTCAGATTATCAACAGCAAAGTGAAACCGCTTCTGAGAGACGCTATTGACATTCCACGTATTGTTTATGATACTTACAATAATAATAACAATAATAATAAAAGTAATTTATACTTTAAGCATGTACGAATCTTTAACCATCGCTTGACCTGCTCAGCTCTTCCAGCACGGATGCCATGGTCGGTCTGTTTTCCGGAATTTCATGTGTGCAGTCTAATGCAATTTTCGTCAGTTTAGTAGCCTCGTATATTGAGTAATTTCCCTTGAGATTTGGATCGATAAAATCTTCGAACTGGCAAGACTCAGCTTCGAGCAGCATTGAATTGGTTAGCTTCCGTTTACCAGATAATACTTGAAGGATAATCACTCCAAATGCGTAGACATCGCTTTTCTCTGTGAAACGACCAGTGGTAATGTACTCGGGCGCCATGTATCCGAAAGCTGCACTAACCTTGACAGCAGAGTAAACAACATCATCAGCAAGGAGCTTTAGAAGACCGCAGCCTGATATTAACGGGATGAACTGTTCGTCAACAAGCACATTTTCGACAGAAAGATTCTGGTGAACCATCGGAGGTTTGTTAGACTCATCGCTGTGCATATATCCGATACCTGTTTCACATAGACTATAATTAATACTGTTTTTCAATTCAAGAACGCATTCTTGTAACATTTTTATTCTAAGCTAGCCAGGAACGAAGCAAGGAATTTGGCGTTGTAGGGGCGAAAAACTGCAAGAGTATGCCGAACTACATATAAAAACAGCAAAAAAATATTGGGGGCGAATTTGATCAAATATTCCGTACTACATATAAAATTTACTATATCTAGTAGTATTTTTAGAAATCTCGGGTGACTGCCACCCCCGCCCCCTTTGTCTTTATCCCCTAGCAATTCATAGATACAATCATGCACAAAGCTATAACAATTAGGCCAACAAAAGGAGGTTACTGACCTTTTGCAATCCCATTGATAATTGAAACTCTAGATTGCCAGTCAAGAATATAACTGCTATCATCTTCAATCACATCAAGATACTGCGAGAGATTGCCTTTCGAAGCAAAATCATAGATGAGGAAGCACTCACCGCGACCTTTTGAGCAGCAAAACCCCCTAAGCCTAACAAGATTATCATGCTTTAGAGAGGTTAACAAGTTCAACCCTTTCATAAATTCGGTCTCTTCCGACTTGCAGCTTGTTACATTGATTCTCTTTATAGCTACTAAAGATCCGTCCTTGAGAATTCCTTTGTATACAGAAGAAACATTGCTCTTCCCGAGTAAGTTCGCCTCAGAAAAGTGACGAGTTGCAGATTCAACCTCTTCCAAGTTAAACTTAAACCCCTGCAGAAAATCTGAGCAGATTCCATGGCAGCTCTGCTCTGCAATCATTTGGTCCCATCCTTTGGAGTACTCGAGACTAACCAAAGGTGAGGGACTTCTATAGCACTCCTTCATTGGCGTACTCCTCAGATCAATGTTCGAACGATCATCAGAAACCTCAGATGTGTTTCCTATTCTCTGTTTATGTCGACGATGATGAAAAATGCCAAGAAATCCAACAACTATTAATGTCATTGTGAGAGTAGTTATCCCAGTAACAATTGCAATTCTTGGAAGTTTTGATGAACTTGAGCAACGGGTATGGTTGCAATGTACTTGAACATGAGCAGACTCGGGAATAATCGGACCAGTATCATTGAGAGTAGGAGCAAAAGGATCGACTTGATTAACGTTCACATGATCCCAAACAGTGCAAACTCTCAGAGAAGGGAATCCAACACCACATAGACCAGGATTATTGTTACAAAGGAACCCTTCATTTAACTTCTTAAAAGCTGCATTTTGATCCAAATCAAAATGATTGAAGGAAACCATCATGGAAAGAAAAAGGATAAGTAATTAGATCCATATGCAATTATAAAGGAATAAATAAATATTAAAAAAAAAAAGACAAATCCAAAAGTTGCTTCCTCTCAAACAAGGACATAGTACTCGCTCTGTCCCTAATTGAATATACATATTCCTATTCAGACATTCGATTAGGACAAAATGGGAAAGTGAATGTTCAATTAGTGACAGAGGGAGTAAACGAAATCCACTTACCAGGAGGTACAACTCCAGAGAGGGTATTATTTTGTACATCTAGTAGTTCAAGTTGAGGAAGACTTGCCAATCTGACAGGAATTAGACCAGAAAGCTTATTGGAGCTCAAATAAAGCCTTCTTAAAGTTGCAAGATTTCCTAAGCTTGCAGGAATTTCTCCTGTGAACCTATTGTTTGCTAATATAAGAAAGCTTAGCTTCTTCATGAATTCAAATCCTTTTGGTATTTCTCCTTCGAACTGGTTAGAGCCTAAGTCCAGCACTGATCAGAAACATCCATTACAAATTCTATTAGTAGAGTGAAGAAGCAAAACAGAAACAGAAGATCATGAAGTTTCACTAATCTAAATACTAAAATCATGAATCTTGGTTTCAAAATGGTATACCAAAACCCTATGCTAATTTCAGTTACATTTGCAAAGAAATTAGTTTTTTTCTATTAAAAAAAAAAAAAAGTGACCATCTTATTTCTACAAATTCTAGAAACATTTACAGTGTAGGTTGTTCACAATTGGTACTAATAGGTCTGATTGTACTAAGAATTTTTGTCCCAGTCTCAAGCTAGTCTAAAATCAAAATTGGTATTTCTAGATGACTAATGCTTAAAATTTCATGCTCAAACGAGAGTTTGGACCTCGGTCTAAGTTTCAAGTCAGACCAAACCCCATATTAGATCAATCCACCGTACTTTTTTCCTTAAAGGGATTGGAACATAAAATGTAATTGAAATTTTCTCACAGATTTCAGTCCTATTCAACGAGATTTTTTCAAGAAAAAGGAAAATCACCACTTTCGATTAAAAATCAAGATTTGGACTAACCTTTGAGACTAGTCATGCTTCCAAGTTCATCAGGTACAGCCCCAGATAGATTATTTGAATTGAGATAAAGATCAATGAGCTCAGTGAGATTAGCAATCTCCTTTGGAATCTCTCCAATCAAAGAATTGTAATGCAAATACAAACCCGACAAGCACTTAAGTCCGGCCAACGCCGGCGGCACTTTTCCTGTAAGGCCTTCGCTTTGTAATGAAATATTAGCAACTTTTCGATGCTCATTACAAGCTACGCCTAAAAATGTGCCTAAACATGGATCACCATCAGGGGTCCAAGAAGAAAGATGCTTGCTTTCTGGGTCTAATGAAGACTTTATGTCCATTAAAGCTCTCAGCTCGGCATTTCCGCAAACGGGTTCTAAGCAAAAGAATGCGAACAAAAGAAAGAGAGCGAAGTGAAATTCTGAAATCCCCATTTTCTGGGATTGGCTTAGAACAGAGGAATTGGAGATTATCAAGATTTTCCCATCAAAAGTACATGTGATTTTTTGGAATTGGATTTTGGATTTTGAAGTGGCTGAACAGAGAATTTTTGCTTCTTGGGTTTCGAAAACCAGTATGAACAAGAGCTGAAGGAGTTGGAGTGTGTAGGTGCGAGATGGTTACAATTCTCAAGACGACTTGCTTCGCACATAGAGAACATATGTTAAACAACTAAATGTTAATATTTAAGGCATTAGGAAAATAATTGTTTTTTGTTTTTATAAAAATCTAATAATTGTGAAAAAAAATCTCTCGAATGAATTTGACAGCTCTCCACATTTCGCACATATTGAATTTCGTATCTTAAGCTCAATAGCCAACTCTCTGTATGTGGATGAGGTGGGGAGGGGTGAAAATCCTCTGTTCCCAATCATGTCCCAACCAATCAGAATTTACTATATAAATATTTTTTTAATTATATATACACATGGTGAATTGTGATTGATTGGGGACACACAAAGGGACAGAGGATTTTTTGCTGGTGGGGAGGGTGTTTTGGTTACAATCGGAACTACTATTTGTTATTTTGTACATGTGTAATGACTGTTTTATCGTTCAAAGAGAATATTTAGAGGTGGGAAAAATAATTTTTCTTTTCTTTTTTTTAAAAGCAGATAAAAATTTCTATACAAATCGAACCTTCGAATAAAATATTTGACAACTTTCATGTTCTATAAGTGCATAATTTTATATGTTCTGCACCATAATAATACCGAGTAGCGTATGTATGTGGATTTGAACTTTTTGTTGTGATCGGAGAAAAAGGTTGAAGGGAGGTATGAATTTTGGGAGAGTGCAGAGAGGAACATGGAAACAATATTCTACTGCACATCATCCATTGGTTATCGGTCAATTATTTTAGGAAACTTTTTGTGCCTCCACTTTTTTCTTATTCTCATGCTTCAAAAATCCTGGTACCGTTAAAATGTTGAAGGGTTATTTTTTTCGATACGTCATAATAAATCTCAATCGATTAGTTCACAATACTGATACACTAAATAGTATGAATTGTATACAATTAGTATATGCATATTTAATATAATTTTTTTGCTAAATAAAAATTTATCTATTAATCTTAAGATAAACAATACTATTACGATCAAAGTATAATTTGTAAAGGCCACACCCCATAACGAGATACAAAAATAATAATACAACTACCTTCATTCCTCAATATAAGATTTTTAGAGCATGTAAAAAAAATTAAAAAAGCAAAAATTAAGATGTTTTTTTCAATCATAATATCAATATTACTCTCTTAGGTAGAATTAATGTTATACAAGTCATATTTAGTATCCAACAAAGTTTTTGCATCATCACTGGGGTCGGCCGAGACACGTCAACCTTTGCCGAATTTAGACCAAATCAGATATATGCTTAAAGGGAAGGCAAAAGTGTTTGCTCCAGTGAATACAGTGAAATCTCCTGAGCTTTTGTAACAACCATCCTGTTTTAAATGGAAACCCCCTGAACAGGGTGAAAATCCTCTGTCCCCGTCCGTGTATGTCCCCGTGTCCCTAACCAATTAGAATTTACTATATAAATATTTGTTTCAATTATATATACACATGGTGAATTGTGATTGGTTGGGGACACGGGGACATACACCAACGGGGACAGAGGATTTTTTGCCCCTGAACATGGCTTCCTAAAAAATTAACGTTGATGGAGCGTGGAATAATAACTCAGGAGGCATAGGTGTGATCGTGCGTAACCATGAAGGCATTTTTGCAACAGAGATAGCAAAATTTATACACAACTCACCAAGCTATGCATGGACGAAAGCAGAAATTTGGCGTTATGGGGCGAAAACTGCAACAATATGTCGAACTACATATAAAAACTGCGAAAAAAAAATCTTTGGGGGCGAATTTGATCAAATATTCCAAAACTACATATGAAATTTACTATATCTAGTAGATGCCCCCCTTTGTCTTCGCCCCTGAAGCCCTGAATATGTTGAAACAAAGGCATTTCTGAAAGGACTCCATTTTGCATTAGCTCAAGGATATCAACTTTTCATAATAGAGAGCGACTGTAAAACACTGGTCACATTATTAGTCAAATTAAAAATAGGGCACAATATTAGTCAAATTAAAAATATAATGGGGGATTAGCATAGCCAATTTATTCTTTGTGTACAGATCTTGTAATAATCCAGCTAATAGATTGGCAAATTATGCAATGAGGACTATAACCTCCACTCAATGGTTTGGAGACCCACCGGGCAGGTCCATCTCGAACAATACTGAGGTCCTGTGCTAACTACCAAAGTTAGACCCGTCAATTTTTTTTAAAAAAGTATAAATTATAAAAAAATGTCAAAATATAATTATACACTCAAGTTTCAAGAGTGCGAACAATCGTAATATTGAGTGAAGATATAGTTAATTTTTTTTTTAATATGTTAAGCAAGGCAGTCAAACTCGAGTTTCTACGTAGGATCGGAAGGGTGTAGAAGGATCGTAGAATCGTAACTCGGATAGTAGATCCTACTTAATTTAAAAATATTAATTAATTCAGTACTCTCATAATTCTTCTAGATGAAATCTAAAATTTTCCAGAATCTTATGATATTTTCTAGTATTAAACAAATATTCATCACATGAAAGAGTCATAGGAAAATGATATTATGTTACGTGTCTCGAAATTATGAAACTTAATTTCTACTATCAAAAGTTTTACCGGGAAAAAAAATCTGCTCGGGTCTCGGCCAATTGGAGCAATCTAAATTCAATAATATTGATGCTAACATTGATTATATGACTAAATAACTTAATTTATCAAATTAAAGTTTAGGGTTTCGAATTACCTTTTCGTTGTTCTAGGTGATGACATAGGAAGAGCTTGGAGACAAAAAAAATAAAGGCAAAAAAGGAAATTGGTATCAATCAAGGAAGAGAAGAAATTGGTCGGCGGTTGAAGATTGGAGAGGCTCAAGAAGATTGAATAAGCCACGGAGTTGAACATTTTTTTTATTATCTAAAATGCTTTTTTTTTAAAACATCCGGGTCGTGTTGAGATAAAACCCAACCCAAAAAAGAAAATAGCTAACTACGATCCTACGTTCTCGAGTCCGATCCTACGAGTTTACCCCGATCCTACTTGATTACCGATCCTACGTAAGATCTAACACGTAAGGTCCCTTAAAACTCAATTCTACGAGTCAACTCGCGAGTTTGACTGCCTTGATGTTAAGTGATTTTTTTTTCTTTTTTTTAAATTTGGGGACCCATAAAATGAGAGGCCCGGTTATGTATGACACATTTGACCCTGTACAGAGCCGGGCCTGCCACCGAATTTTCTCCTACCACATGTATTACTTAATACCACTTAATGATATACATTAATTCACTTTTTAAAAAAAGCTTGATTTTTGTTTTTGTTACGTGTGCTAAAAGTTTATATTAAGGAACAGATGGAGCGTTATACTAAAAATCTCAGACTAACACTTAATCCAATCGTATTTAAAAAAGAAAAAGAAAAAATAAAAATGCAAAACGAGAAAATCCTTTCAACTTGATGTAGTATGAAACGTTCTCACATTCTGCGGCAGTACATTTAATGCAATGTTTTTTGCTGTGTCTGTTTCATATTTATTCGACTTTAGAATTTGAATTTATTAAAATGGAACAAAATTGTATGTAAAGTTTATTACTTGGGTTGACCCTCCTTCATGATTCCACTACCAATTGTGCACACGGAAAATTATATGATAGAGGCGCCCTTATAAGTATGTAATGCTTCAATTCATGTAAGAGGGACGTAGAATCAGTCTCAGAAGAACAACTTCATAAAAGAGTGAACCTACCAATTGTACACACCTGTGTTCTTTATGTTTGTGGGGCCAAATATAACCCCACAAATTATATATTTTCAAATATTTTTGACAGTGAAATATCAACTAATTTTTTTAATATCAACTAATGTTTCTTTCAATAAATCCTTCATCATTTGCTACATTCACTTTCCTTTTTTTCTTTTCTGGTTTGTTTTTCGTATTTTTGGTGGGGGAAGGGTAGGGGAGCGGGGAAGGGTGAGGGACGAAGTCAGAAATTCTATGTTGGGAGTAAAAAACTGTAACAATATATCAAATTACATATTACAAACACTAAAAAAATATTTGGAGCGAACTTGATCAAATATTCTGAACTACATATAAAATTTACTATATATAATAGTATTTTTAAAAATATCGGGGGCGACTGTCATCCCCGCCCCCTAGAATCGTCCCTGGGAAGGGTAACAAGTCGTTTTTCCCCAACTGATATTTTCATGTCTGTTCTAACTGCTCACAACTTGGCACGTGAATGTTAATAATAACTGCTAAAAAAGTGGAATTGTAAAGGATATCCACATAGCAAATTGTAAAAAATATTTACGTAGTGAATTATGAGTGATTGGAACATGCATGAAAACATTAGTAAAGGACAAACGAATTTTCTTTTTCTTTTTTCAAATCGAAAGGAAGAAGTGATATCGAAAATTTGAGTGATTAAACTGAAACAACGACTTTCGAAGTGGAAGAAAGAAATTGTTGCTTTGAATATGCACAGTTATAAAGGTTCCTTAGGGTTGTGGGGTAAGGGCCGTGAGGTCGTGGGTTCGATACCCTCCTCGCGCATGGGGCATGCTTTAATTTGAATCTCTTTCTAGGGTTACTCTCTCTTCCTTTGGTGAGGCAGTTTTATCTCTCCGCTCATGGAGTATCGCCCAACGGGCGTCCAAAAAAAAAAAAGAATATGCACAGTTTAAACGAATTTTTTGCGCTTTAAAATTTATATTTTCTCTCGAAAAAAATTTATCTTAAATCTTTCATAAAAACTAAATTAATTTATTTTTTAAAAAGAAAAAAAAAAAATCTGATCAAATTACACCTTGATCTGTTTGCTCCTTCATGCGGGTCTCTCAAATTCAACATTCCTGTCAAAATTTCCAGGAATTCAATGTATAGGGGCAGGAACATTAAGAAATCTGTAATGTTTGTCTGCTTTCAAGATTTCAAAATCAATAAATTTCAAATATTTTTTAAATTTCAAATTCAAGTAGCATTTTTTAATAGCTTTGTATTTTGTGGGGACTTTGGTTTTGGAATGGAATCTTAACTTGAATATTAAATTTTTGAAAATTGTCAATACATACTGGAGGAATCTGGATGCTAATCTTTGGCTGGATTAGTAATGTTAATATAGGCATTATTATGTACTCATTCTTTCCGATTTAACGTCTCATTTTCACTTGAATTAAAATTTAAGAATGGTCTTTAACTCTTTTTTTTTGCTAAATAGAATGGTCTTTAACTTGGATACAATTGAAATTTTACATTTAAATTTTAGCTAAATTTATAAATGAAACACTCAATTCCTGACATCTTAATAAGGCAAGTGTGACATTCAAATTTGCACTGATGGAGTATGAGTTATAATAATGCCTATGTTAACATCTGGGGACGAAGACAGGGGCGGGACAGTCGCCCCCGAGATTTTTTATAATGCTACTAGATGTAGTAAATTTTATATTTAGTTTGAAATATTTGATCAAATTCGCCCCAATATTTTTTTGTTAATTTTACTTTTTTGTGCAGCATACAGTTGCAGTTTTTTGCCCCCCAAACCTAAAAGTTCTAGCTTCGTCCTTGATTAACCTAGGCCATTTTTTTTTCAATATTTTGCATTTTATTTAATTCTTTCCAATTCACGTTCATTTATATTAGTTATAGATTTGAGTACTAAGATTTTTACAATGAAAATTTGGTTGATCTCTTGCGTTTTGTTTTGAATCTTAGAGGGAGATGCTCTGGGATAAAAAGAAAAAGTTAAAGTTCAAATGAGAAACAACTTAACTATAGTTAGTGTTTTATTGTTCTGCAAATAGAAACTGTGTTGATGATTATAAGTAAATTAAGTACATAGTTCTCATAATTTTTTTTTTTAATTTTTTTTTATATTAGAGGGCAATGAATTGGAGCTAAATCCTATATGTAGTTAGTTTTTGTTTTTTTCATTGTAGGGTGGTATCTAAATATTGTTTCTTAGTTGGTATTTGGAATTCTTCCCTTGGATTCCCTATAATTGATTATAATTTCTCTTGTATCTTTTGTTGTCTTAATATGTAGTGGATATATATATTGAGGTATCAAGGTTATGCTTAGGTTATCACAACATCCATAGCCCAGTGGGGTTATGGTCACAGTCGTGGTTTCGATACCTATGCAGCAAGTTTTTATTGTCTCTCTTTCTAGAGGTTTCTCCTCCTATTGTGAGGCAGTTCTCTCTCCCCTATATGGAGCAACCGCCCAATCGAACTTAAAAATAAAAAATAAAAAGGGGGTATGCTTAGGTTTATTGGTGATTTGGGCTAAAGGTCTCCCATTTGATGACACAAAGATTGAGATTTGATACCAAGATATCGTTTAATGTCCATAATCATCTTTAGAAGTCATGGGAAAAATATTTTCATTTCAATTTTTAAATTATCATCTCAAAATATTTAAAGAGCTAAGAGTAGTTTTCTTTTTCTTTATTCTTTTCTTAGTTTCATAAATAATTCTCTAATAATAGTTTTAGTCCGATAATTAATAACATACACATACAAAATCCTCTTTTTTCCTTTCCCCTTCAAACAAAAAGTGTGAACTATGGTCTGATTGGATTGAGTATCGGTTTGAGATTTTTGATCTTAATGTCAAACTAGTTTCAAACTCAAATCAAATTCTACATTATTTAATGCTTAAAGTTTCGTTCTCATACTCAATTCAAAAAGAGTTTAGTTTTAATTTAAATTTCAAACCCGACCAAACCGAATCTACATCAAAACAAGGCTAGAAGTTTTTTTTTTTTACGCCAGTTGGGCGATGCCCCATGAGCGGGGAGATAGAACTGCCTCACCAGAGGAGGAGAGAGTAACCCTAGAAGGGAGTCAAATTAAAGCATGCCTCATGTGTGGGGAGGGTATCGAACTCACGACCTCGCGGTCGTGGGCAGGTCCTTGCCCCACTGGACTAAGGAACCTTTGATAAAGCTAGAAGTTAGAAGAGGGCAAAGACAAAAAAAAAAATTCCACAATCAATTTTGAAAAGCAGATCACTAGCTTTATTTGAAGAGACGAGACTTTGAGGAATTTCACAATAGTCCAAGCCATCCACCAATATTAACTAACCACTTATAAGGATAATAGTGGAAAATGAGATGTCTAGAATTTCCATAATAACAAAGAAAACCTACCAAATCATCAGTTTCATTCAAGTAAAATAATGCCTCACTCCTATTGTCTTCCCCACCATTCACGACATGATTTGGGTAAAGACTAGAGTGGTCAAGTCACACAAAATACCTCATCCATCCTACTTTAGAAATGTTGAATAAGGATTCAATGGGCAAAAACGCCTATTTGGTCCTAAATGTATTTTGAGTTTGAGGTGTTTGTCTAAATAAAATATACTGGACAAAAATCTCAAATTCGAAATACATTTAGGACCAAATAGGCATTTTTGCCGGATTCAAGGCATTTGTTCAGAAATTACAATTGCTATCATTTTGTTATCTTTTTAATGTTAAAATCAGAATCAAGTTCAGCTCCAACCCCAAAAGGTATTTGAAGAGGAGTGACACACTAATTAGACAACGTAAGATATTTCAACATATAGGCGCACTGACTAGTCTAATGTGAAGTATCTTAACATACCCCTCTCACACTCACTAACTAACCAATATGAAATATCTCAACACACGTGTACTAAACAGCTAATGTGAGTTGTCTCAATGCACCCCCTTCATCCCCATGATTAAATATATGTGAGTAACTCAACACTGAACTATACACTAACATCATGTTAAAAATGGATAGTGACCCAAAATATATTTCAATGTGATATCTAAACACTAATCTTGATCAATCAGCTATACATGGGAAAATCTAGCAATAATTCATGGCATTAAATAAAGTATTGAAACAAAAATTGTGAGTGAACTCGTGTATTTGGAAAAAAAACTAAAAATTAAGGCTTCCATTAGGATTTTTTTTTTTTTTTAAATCAAACTTCATTTGGTTTAAAACTTAATTTGTAAACAAGTTGGTTTTTTTATTATTTTAAATTTAAAAATAGCCCTTATCAAGATAGCAACCGATAATTGGATTGAAAATCTGTAGGGAGGTGATATTTGCCCTCTTTTTTATCTTCTTGCACTCATTTCTAATTTATTTTATAAGTGAAAAGACATCAATTTCCAAACTTAATAAATCCATCTCAAGGCTAACACTCGAAAGAAAATTCTAGTCAAGAATATTATAGTCTTTTCATTATATAATAGGGTTAAAGGTGTCAACACCCCTTAAACTTTTCTCGATTATAATTTTTTACCCTAAATTAAAAAATATAATTTTTTTTTGACCCTGAAATTTTCTGAAGTAATTAATGTTGCCCTTTCCATACAATTTTGTTGTTAAATCTGAACGAAATATGATCATATAACCCAACTCAGATGCATATTATTTTTTTAAATTAGGAGTGTGAATATCATTTCCTAATCTTTAATAGAACTTCTCATAATCCAGTAAGGGGTAGGGGCTAAAGTGCCCTTTTCTTTTCCAACTTTTACAACAGGGAAAAAAAACACCCCGTTCTTTATTGTCCTTTTGAAAATGAAAAGGGTTAAAATCGTTCACTTTGTCCCTTTATGACAACTTTATGTTTCAAACATTTTCCCATTTTAACCTTTTCCAATTTGCTCTCTTTTATCATCACACGCACAATTTGTACATCTCACCATATGATATCATCAATTGCAAAAGTATATCATCAATATTTGAGTTTCATTTTGAAAAAAACAAGAAAAATAAAAGATAATTTTACTATTCTCTTAAATTTAAGTGGAAGATTTCATTAATCGTGTGATGCGTCTCTCCCACTACGAGTCACCACACTCATGAGTGTAGACGAGATGACCTGCTACAGTCCTCATAGCCTCGATCAATAACTAGCACATTCATTAAAAATAATCTCCTTTTAGTAAACATTTAATTTGTGACACGAAGAAAGTAATAATAATGTACTCATAAAACAAAATTTAACGTACAAAGTTTACCTTAATTTTTAATTAGAGCCCCCAACACTTATCGCTAAAGAAATGCCTCATTGACATCTTTTTTCCAATATAAGACAGAACCTACTAATACAATTTATTTTTCAAACTCCTAGACAGAAAATTTCAATCCAAAATTTGAATCAAAGCTTCTACAAACAATATTGTATAGAGCAATCATCTACTAGATGCTCTTAAATTTCCAACATTATTTCCTAATAATGTACAATAGCCTAAATAGAAAATAACCATATTAAAAATGAAATAGTCATCATAGATCAAATGTATAAAGATTTTCGATACTAATACGTCGTTTTCTTTAAATGAATGCAGAAAAGTACTTGTTGGAATTTCATAAATGGTGCGATAACTTATCGTGCTGCTGAGAAGTTGATCATCTGAATTATGGCAGTCCGTGTTTTCTGGAAGCAAGGGCGGTCCACTTTCAGTCGAAGGTCCACCAGAGTCCTGTCTTATCATCGTCCTTTGGTGCATCATCGGCATCCCCATTTCCGTCATCTTGTTCACTAGAAGTCCCGCCTTCACCATCCTTTGGTATGCCCCTAACTAGTTCTGGCCTTGCTTCAACACCAACTCGACGCAGGTGGAGCTGTTGGATTATAGTAAATAATTTTAGTTACGATTTGATAGATATCGCAATAACTAAAACTATGCAGTGGTCGTCATAAGAATTTGCCAAGTATACAAAATTAGTAGCAAAATTACTTTCGTCTATATTAAGAACAATTCAAATGTTAGAACTTCCCTATCCTTCCACCATTTGTAGTGTATAAAACGCAATATCAGTACGAGAAACAGGTACAGGTTCTGTATTTACCTGAAGATAAAGATTTACTTCATCTGGCCGTGAAAGAAAAGGGAAATCGCCTCCGGACTTTAAGTACGCCCTTCTGGCATCTGGGTATCTTTCACTCACTTGGTCTTTGAGCTGCTGAGGAATTGCACAGTAGTCGCTTGTCTGCAAGAAGCATGAATTGTGCCAGATGAAAAATCAAAATATCAATAAAAAAAACAGTCACCAAAACAAATATGAGGTCGTAAAATCAGAAAAATGTAAGGAGTTGCACATTATTATTATTGTCGCAACTGCAAGGAAGTTTTCGAGGAATATTGTAAGAAATTGAGCTGAAAAATAGTAGGACAACTGAATATTCTCTAAAATTTTATAGCATACAGTTGCTCCTGCATAATTCATCATTTAATGATGACAGCTAGAATATTTCTACTAGCGCTCAATTGTATAATAAAGTAGTTCATTAGATCGAAAAATATAGCAAAACGAACACTAAACATGCGAATAAAACAAGAGTGCCAAAACTGCCAAAACGTTTCTACACATTGATGGATCACTAGAAGTTTCACAAACTTACATCCATTATAGTAACAAATGAATCTGAAATCAGCATAGGCCCCACGGAGGCAGCATCTGCAGTCAACGTCAACCTGGATGCTAGGTCATCTTTTGACAAAGTCTCGACCTGCATTGCATCAAAGTTTTCCAGCTTAAGGTTGATTTAATCGGGGGTTACTCGGGTTTCATATATATGTTCTCAAGAAAGGGACAAGCACAATTGTCGATAACTTGAAGAAAAGTCTAACTCTTAGGATTTACAAAGACAATCTTGAACAGTATGAAGGAATTTTTATGGAATTCATAGGACAAGAAATAATAAGTATCACTAGTCAGTGAAAGCCTTTTACCTGGGAAACAACAAAGTCCACAGAGTCTGCTATAAAGGGTTCATGAGGACCGTCACGAATTCCAGTAAGGACATAACGTTTCAATAGAAAAGAAGGTGTCCAGCCAACACTGAGACAGGTAAAACCCGCATTAATAACGAGTTATGAAAACAAATTTTAATTGTGGAAGGACACATCAGATGAGGGAAAGAAAAGGAAGATAAAAAGAAAGAAATGCTGGAAATATATATATATATATATATATATATATATATATATATATACTGAAGCAGGAACAAAAAGCACGCAACACGTTGTAGAATACAGGAAATCTACTCTAAACTCTAAAGTCACCAAGTAAGAGTTAAAAAAAGATCACTGCTTATCACTCCTCAACCTATTCACTTATTTTCAATCAAGCCTTTTATACCCAAGCTTTTCTTGCCAGGATAGAACAGAAGCCAACATTGATGAGCTTTAGTTTATCGTTTGCTTAATTCTGTCTAAACTAAGGATATCGATGCTGGAAAATGTGCCGTTTAGGTTTCAAAGTTGGAAAACCATTTTTAAAAGAGATTGAGAGTAATCTCAGCAATAAATTTTAGGATCAGAATTGAAATCAGAAAATTACTATTCTAGGTAGTTATGGAAATTTTACAAGTTGCCACTGGGAGATGTAATTCTGATAGGTACTTACATGGGGGCCCACGGCATGGCAGTTGAGAAACTACTTGTCTCCACATACGTATTTGACAGGACCAGTGACCGAACCCTTCGCGGACGATGCTGAGCAAAAAGTTGAGCTAAGAAGCCTCCAAGGGATGTACCATAAAGATGTATCTGTCAAATAGGACCATCAACCACATTAGTTAAAATAATGAACTGAAAATATTAAAAGATTAAATCTGAAAATATGTACTCAGTAATATATAAAAGGTCATGCTTAGCGCGATGATCAAGTGTTTACTTGCTATCCGCTAGGTCAAGGGTTCGAACCCCGGAAACAACCTCTTTATAAAAAATAAAGGTAAGCCTGCGTACATCGGGACCTTCCCCAGACCCTGCTGATGCAGGAGTTTTGTGCACTGGGTACGACCTTTAATAGACAGGTATAGCTTTCTGCTTTATCTTCTGTTTATATGATTTTTTCATATAACAGATTGAATGGCTAAAGAATGCGCACTATATCATTTGAGAATTTAACTTTATTTTCAGAAAATTATCAACATATACTTTAAGACTGACCATCCTCACCACCAGAAGCTCAAAGTAAACTCATTACTCACAAACGCAATATAAGAAGATGATAACCATGCTATAAACTCATTTATTAATGCTCAGATTAAAGGTGCAAGCTCGGGAATCAGAACAAAGGTTAAAAAAAACAGAGGCATATCTTCTTCTTGTTCAAGAGCAAGGGCCCCACTAATTCCTTCAAGGAATATTTCATGACGGAAATACACAAAATGAAAAGAAGCACAGTAAGTGGAAAATATAATGTACACAAATGAGTGTGCGAAACTGAATCTTACATGATGAACATCAATGGCATCAAGAAACTTTTCGAATGCTTGAATCCATTCATTATGGTGCCATACGCGTGGAATATCAACTGAAATCACCCTATAACCCTGAAAAAAAATCATAAATCCAGATTCTTTTCCTTATATAACTCCTGATTCTTGCTGAAATTTCATATATGGAAACAAAGGAAACATACATACATACATACAAAAATCAGAATCATTCATATTTCAGTCCTTTCTTTTATGTTTCCATAAATAAATAGCACGTGTAAGGCAAGAAAATGTAAAACCTAATTTATATATGGAAGTGATCCTCAAAGCATTAGTTATAAAACTATTATTGAGATATGTTAAAGTAGTGAATGAATGCGCTAAATGATTCTAAATAGTGATTAGCAATTCAAGAACTTCTGAAATGTAAATATCTCCAGCTTTTCACGTCTTTCTCCTCTGTTACATGTAAGGGAAGTAATAAATTTGCAAGATGTGGTAGTCAATATTGGTTCTTAATTTTTTCACCTACAGCTCAGTTAGAGTTTTAGAATATAAATTTCACAAAAGGAAATACATCTTCAGGTGGGCCCTCAATTTAACAATTGCACCTTTTTGCGTCATTCTTCCTGATTAAGTAAAAATAGAGTAAATTAAGATTTAAAAAGTCAAGGCAGAATACACGAACAAATTTTACCAGTAAGGTACTACTGATCTATATGTATTCCCTAAGAAAATAGGGAAATTTTCTTAAGGAATATTATTGCGTGAAGCGCAAGGCTATGCGAATTTCAAAAGAATCAATCATGAGATTTGCTACCTTCATGGACAATGACATGATCTGTTTGTAGTATACATCTGCAGTTCCAGCTATACCAGGAAGACAAATAAGTGGAGGCACCACCTTTGGTCCAAAGTCATAATAACGCCACTGCTTTGAACCAATCTTGAAAGAGAAGAAAATCATTGTTAGGCTTATTTAACTTGCCGAACTATTCCCTTCTGTTATAAAGTGGAATGTAGCCACCGCCAAGGTAGCTACAAACAACTAATCAAGAAGGGATCTTCTATTCATCAAAATCATGATCAACTTCTGAGTCTTCAAACTAAGCATCAATCCAATTAGATTCAAGCAGTGACTCAATTAGTACCCAAAAAAGAAAACGAAAAAGACAGGGATCACAATCAAGTAGAAGGAAGAAAAGAAGTATAAACGAAAACATAAATAAAAATAGCTGACTTGAGAAGCTTAGATGCGAAGAAAATTAGAAGACAGGCCGATAGTTTTGAGGGAAAAGTTCCAGTTAAAGAGTGTTAGTTTATGACCAACGAACAAAATACTTCGACCATCAAGTAATTGAATATAAAGCGGCTTGTGACAGCTTAAGCGTTTCGATGCAAGACTTGGCATTTTCCTTTCTAAGGAAAATTAAGAGAAAAAATTAAAGATCATAGTTCCTTAGCCATGGGGGCTCAGCTAAAAGCACACAGCATATAACAAAGGAAGAATTAATCTTGTTCACATTTAGTTGCAGCTGCTAATCAATCTGCTTTCAATGCCCTTTACATTCTCAAAAACTTTCTTGAAGTAATTGAACAACAAAAGGGAACATATTTCATGTAAACTTAACAAAAAGATACTCCATCCATTCCATAATATAAATAGTTTAGGACATGTAGCGAAAACTAATTAAGCAAAGAAGCAAGGTACATTGTTAGTCAAAATATCAACATTACTAATAAGACTTGTATACAACTATTTCTATTTAAGAGGCTAATATTAATATTTTGACTAACAAAGTACCTTGTTTTTTACTTTCTTATTTTTCTCTATATGTCCTAAACGGACTTGTGTTATGGAATGGAGGTAGTACCACTATTTCCCATAATTGAAGAAAACACAATTCCCAAAATGTGAAATTACCAAGAAAATTGTTCCCCCAAAAAGTCTCACTCCAATTTAAACTTCAAAAATAAGAGAATTACTTCCAGGCCTGATCAAATATCAGAAAGATAAAACAATGACAAACAAAAAAAATCTAAAATTGACTTTAAAAACACAAGAACCAAATTTAAGGCCAACCCATCAAACCTCAATCAAGAATCAGTAACTTAATAACAAGAACATGAGCAAAATCAAAACTTTATGACAAAAAAACGAGTTTAAAAGAAGCTTACAGGGATCTTATGAAGAGGGACTTGAGATTTGAAGTAAATATAATCACCGGGAGCAGAAAAACCGCCGCCTTTCATTATTATTGCTGATTCTTGACACAATTTATGCAATCTTTATATCTTTTTGTACATAATTCGAGTGAAAATTCTTGTGGGTTTTTATTGTAAAATGGAATTATTTTTCGCTGCAATTTTTCATCAAAATTTTCTGATCTTCTCTAATGGGATTGACGAGGAGAAGAAGAAAAATAATGAAATTTGATGATGAATTGAAGGGAACCCACATGGAGTGGTGGATTCCACCTCGTGTTTTATTTTAACACTCCATCAAAATTGACACCTAAGCATGTTCATGTTCAAGTACATGTCAACCTTACTACTAGGCCTGCAAACGGGTCGAATTTTTATCCGTATCCGATTTTTTTTTAAAGATATGGTAAGATCTCTACACCCATATACCCGCATCCGAATCCAAATTCGTATAAGAAAAATAAAACGGTTACGAATATGAAATATAAAAAATCGTATCCGTTAGACCCGAATCCGTTTCAATATATATATTTCAGTTCTAAATATTCTATAAATAAATGATTTTTTTTAACCTTTGAATCAATTCACATCTAAGGCTATAATTTTACCATACTTTTATCCTCACATATAAAGTATATGAATCAAAGTTATAAAATATAGTTCTTCCGTCGAGATTCTGGTTATTTATTTTTATTTAAATTTTGAACTTTGAACAACAATATGATTATGGATTGTATTATATTTCGTAGAATTATTTGTGGATTATAGTATAATTGGGGTGAAGTAGCATCTGATAAGTAAGATTGTTAGATTAAACATGTATGTTTTTAATCCACCAAGATAGAAAAGTAAAAACTATGATGAATGGATTTTTTCAAACAGGTTTTACCATATCCGTATTCGGATCCAAATCAGCGGATTTGGTAATACATATTATGGGTCCGTTAGGATACGGATACGGATATGGTAACAAAAATTAAAAATGAATATGGATCATGAATAGACAATTTCGTATCCGTTTGTATCCGTTTGCAGGCCTACTTACTACTTACATACTTGGCAATAATAGTGGTAAATTAGCTCTAAGAGTACTTGAACATATTATAATTGGTGATTTTGGTATTTAATTTATTTATTTTTTTGTTTTGTATCAGCTGAAATTTACGATTAGTATATTTAGTCCCTCCATCTAATTGTCTGATAGTCAACTATTAGTCGAGAGTTATGTTTGAAATTTAATCAAACATATAAGAAGGCAAATTGGTTATTATTGTCCCTAAACAATATATAATTCAGGAGGAAGGTCCTAAACAATAATTTTAGACAATAAAATCCCTAAACAATTTATCATTGGTATATAAGGTCCTTCCCTCCAAAAAATGTTAGTCAACCGTTAAATCAAAATTTCAATAAGGTCAACGAGAATAGGTTAAGGGCTTTTGGTACATTATGTTAAACAATTGGAAAATTGGTGGATTTTTTCCCTAAACAATTTATAACCAGGCGCAAGGTCCCAAAATAATAATTTGGATATTACTGTCCCTAAACAATTTTCATTTGGTATGTAAGGTCCTTTCGTTAAAAAACTAACGGGTTGGGGAGTGGAGTGGGCTGCAAGGTTAAAGAAGAAGATATGTGGGTAGGGGTTAAGGGTGCATTCTCAATGGGAGGGTGTATTTTTAATAGCAAAACACATATACTACCCCAAAAACATTTTAGTTGGCTCAACTTTTTTTCCCAAATTTCTTTTGACCAGTTAGTTCGTTTAAAAGAAGGACCTTACATATCGAATAAAAATTGTTTAGGGACAGTAATGTCCAGAATTATTGTTTTGGAACCTTACATTTGATTATAAATTGTTTAGGGACAAAATCCACAAATTTTCCAATTGTTTAACGTAATGTACCAAAAATGCCTTTAACCTATTTTTCGTTAACCCTATTGAATTTTTTATTTAACAATTGACTAACATTTTTTTGGACGGAATGACCTTATATACCAATAGTAAATTGCTTAGGGATTTTATTATTCATAATTATTATTTTGGGACATTACGCCTGACTATAAATTGTTTAGGGACAAAAATGACCAATTTGCCCATATAAGAAATATACAGAGGTACTTTTGAAATTTCACAATCATTTTTTTAGTGCATTATTTTCTCTTAGGACCTTACTAGGATATTAGAATTATTGGATAGAAATTGGCTAAAATCTAAATTGGGAGGTGAATCTCTTATACCAATAGGGGATAAATAGTATTAATTAGGGATGGCAATGGGTAGGGTTGGGGAGGGTTTTGGCTATACCCACTACCCGACCCTAATCTTAAAAGTATAACCCAAAACCCAACCCGACCCTTTGATGTGTCAACCCATTGCCCGACCCTACCATTTTTCCAAAAAACCCGATGGGTACGGGTAGTACCCGTGGGTTTTCTATCGATAGATAATTTTTATTTGTTCGTAGTCACTAGTCATAAAGAAAATATACCAAAAACAATAATGGGATTAAAATCTTCAATCTGACCAAAAGCAACTGAAACAAGTGCACAAATGCACCAGAAATGAATGTGGCAGAGATAAGTTTGGCCATATAACAATAAACATTCAAATGGAAACAATTAAGTAAACAATAAAATATTAAGTTTAATTCTTCAATTGAATGGCCTAGTAAATTGATACGGTATAAAGTTTGAGACTTTTGGGCTTTGGCTTTTCAAATCTCTACCATCTTATGCTTTTCTTGCCATCTTATTTAAAATATAATTTATTTCCTTAGTTATAATATTTTAATGATAATATTTAATATATATATTATATATATACGGGTGGGGTACGGGTTGGGTTTACCACATACCCGCAACCCTACCCGTACCCGTACGGGTTTTAAATTTCCAAACTCATAACCCGACCCAATACCCAAAATCAACCAAAAAAACCCAACCCGTTAGGGTAGGATTGGGTTGGGTACCCGCGGGTTGGGTTAAATTGCCATCCCTAGTATTAATTTGAGTTTTATCCAAAAATTCGAGTAGCAAATTATTTTCTTTCATGGGAATCGGATAGCCCAAGTGGTAAGGCTATCCGAACACGGGGCGGAGGTCCCGTGTTCGATTCCTATATCTCCTCATTATGGGGCAAATAATTTCTCCTTCTTATGAGGTTTATCTTCCCCCCGGGCATGGGGCATGCTTCAATCTTCCCTATCTAGAGTACTCTCCGCTCTTCCCCTTCGGGGCAATCACCTTCAGGCGCTCAAAAAAAAATCATTTTCTTTCTCTTATTCATCCTCCCCTTCTTATTCTTCAATTCACTCAACCACCACCACACCCCTACACCACCGCCAGCCACCACCCTCTGTCGCCCAACTCAACTCCTCTTCCTCCTTCCATCCACTCTTGACCACCGCAAATTCCCCCCTTGTTCTTGTGATCTTAGGAGGAGATGAAGGGGAAAAAAGAAAAAGAAAAATAAATGGTTAGTGAATATAAAAAAAAATACCCCAGTAAGTTTATTGTATTCAAAAAGAAAATTTTAACCAAATTTTTACCGTTACAGAAAATTGAATGGAAGGACATAACATAACAATCGTAAATTGTTTAGTGATCCAAAATAAATAATAAATTAACTAGGGATTAAAATCACCAATCGTAATGTATTTTAGAACTCCTACCTCCAATTTTCCTAACACAAAAGGTCGTCCAAAAGTAATTTTTTTTGTTGGGTTAAAAAAAACATCATATAATCAAAAGAAATCAAGTTATTCCCATAGTATCATTACATACCAATCTCTCAAAATAAGCCCACGGGCATCCCCGCCACTAGTTGGCTTACAAAATGGGGAGAAGATTGAAACGTAATGAAATCAGACAAAACTAAACTAGCTCCATGTTTTGTCAGTTTATCAACGCAAGCATTGCCTTCCCTATAGATGTGGATCAACTTATGATCCGGTATCTTCCCAAGCAGCACCCTGCAGTCATGTATAATTGGGAAGAATGGATGGTTAGATATGTCTGCATTAAGAACAAGATTAATAATTATCAAAGCATCCATTTCAATCACAAGTTTTTTAATAGATAATCCATTTCAATCACAATATGCTTGGAATTGTGCATCAACAAAAGTTGCAATGCCTCTTGCTGTGGGCAGATTTGCTTCTATTTTGCAAATGTTAGAGCATTGGTGGCTATCAGGATCGGCTAATAATCACCAAGCAAAGGTGTTGGTTTCATGTTGTGCTTGTTGGCTGCTATGGAAAGCGCGTTGTCGTTTTGTATTTGAGGGACGAACAACATCTAGATCCTCTCTACGTGCTGAGCTTCACATTTGCGTTGAGGATTTAGCGAAAGCAAGAGGAGTCTTGTTGGGTGACTATGTTGATCCGCCAAGGCTGCGATCTATGCAAGACTTACGATGGAAAGATTATTCAGTCAATACGCCACTTATTTTGAACGTTGATGGAGCCTCAAGGGGAAATCCTGGGACAACAGGAATCTGAGGCGTGTTGCGGTTTGGCGATGGCAGGTTCCTAGTAGCGTTTGCAGTTAACCTTGGTGAAAATGTTACGAACTCTCGAGCCGAGCTTGAAGCTATGATCCATGGTTTGGATCTCTTGGCTGCCATGGATAAGAGCACAACTCTAATTCAATCAGATTCAAAATTCTTGGTCACTGCCATTAAAAAGAAGAATGTCTCATCGTGGGCTTTGGATGGCCTTTTTCAGCAGATTCTTCGAAAGCTAGGAGACGCGAATGTTACACATATATACCGTCAAGTTAACAAAGTAGCGGACGCTTTGGCGAATCTAGTATGCGACTCATGTTCCTCTTTTTCTTTTGACTCTTTTGATGGGCTCCCAAACAAGATTAAAGAGTTATGTAATTTAGATAGAATGGGTACAATATATGTCCGTACATTTTGATGTTCTGTACTAGGGACTTCTTCCCCACCTTTTACTATTGCTATGAATAAAGAGGCTACATTTGAAAATCCTATAACTAATTTAAGATCCTATAGTAAAAAAATTATTTGACATCTCAGATCTATTTATCATCTGGGCCATCAAAATTATTTGATAGGGACTTTTTGGAACGACTGCTACAATCCTTTCAGAACAACTTTAATTAAGACCTTTTAGTTAAACAATTTGACAGCTCAGACCTTTTGATATTTTGGGTTTTCTATTTGGGCCAAAATTGTAATAGTTCTTGAAAGCTTTATATTATTGGCCCACCAGCCCATAATTACTACATTGTGGGCTGAGCTTTTTCTAAAAAAGCCAGACGGTCCTTTCCTCGGACACTGTCAAAGTACCCATCTCTGGTGCTGCCGGAGTGAACAATTGCCTAAAGCTGCACTGTTCTTGCCGGAGTTAGAAACTTAGAGGTCAGTCTTTTACTCTCTCGTAATTTCAAGAATCGTCAAAAATCTCAAAAGAATTTACCTGATTTTATATTTTTCATCATTTTTTACAGTTCCTCTTGGCCATTTTTACTGTTCTTCCCGTTACTCTTTACTGGTTGAGGTCTGATAATCCAATTCATAGTTCTTTTTTTCTTGGATTTTGTTTATAAAAATCAATAAATATCATCTGAGATTGATGAAAATAATCCAAAGTTACTATCTTTTTACTGGAATAGAGTTCAGTAAGAGGAGTCTACTGAACCTAGTTCAAGGGATTTTGTTTTCTAGATACTGTCATTTTGAATTAGGTTCAGGTGATTTTGCTGATAAATCAGTGGGTTTGGATAAAAGGGTTCCACAAAAGAATGTTGGGATTTTTTGGGATTTGGATAATAAACCACCTAAATCACTTCCCCCTTATGAGGCTGCTACTAGACTAAAAAGGGCAATGATGGAATTTGGGTTTGTTAAATATTTGATTGCTTATGCTAATCATCACGCATTTAATTATGTGCCGCCTGAGGTTCTTGCTCAAAGGAAAGAGAGGAAAGCTTTGAATAAGTTGGAAAAAACAGGGGTTCTTAAGCCGGATGTGCCATATATTTGTAGAGTTTGTGGGAGGAGGTTTTATACAAATGAGAAGCTTACTAATCATTTTAAGCAAATTCACGAGAGTGAGCAGAAGAAACGATTAAATCAGATAGAATCTGCGAGGGGAAAGAGGAGAGTGAATTTGATCGCGAAGTATTCGATGAAGATGGATAAGTATAGGAATGCAGCTAGGGATGTTTTGACTCCGAAAGTGGGGTATGGTTTGGCGGATGAATTGAAACGGGCTGGATTTTGGGTTAGAGCCGTGTCTGATAAGCCACAAGCGGCTGATGTTGCATTGAGGAACCGTATGGTTGATATGATGGATAATAGACAGATTGATTGTGTTGTTCTTGTTTCGGATGATTCCGATTTTGTGGGGATCTTGAACGAGGCAAAGTTAAGGTGTTTGAGGACGGTGGTTGTGGGTGATAGCAATGACGGGGCTCTTAAAAGGACTGCAGATACTGCATTTTCATGGAAGGAAATAATGATGGGAAAAGCTAAGAAGGAAGCTGTATCAGTTGTTGAGCGATGGAAGGACCGTGATGTTTTGAAAAGATTGGAGTGGACATATGATCCAGAAACAGAGAGAGATCTTTACTATTCAGACATCGAGAGCAATAGTTCTGACGTTGATGATTTCTTTTCCGGTGAAGGTGATGCTTCTGAACCGGAAAAAGGCACTGGTGCCTGGTGGGAACTAGAACCTAGTATCGACAAATTGAACATTTCTCGTGCAATGTGATGTCTTCTTGGATATGTTTATACTATCTGCTCATACCATGTTAATTATATCATCTTTGCTTGAGAGTTTCCTCACAGAAAGAGGAAATTTGTTGAGATTGTTCGCCTCCCAAAATCATTTTCAATCATTTGTATTTGCTGTTATCGGTGTTTTCAGTTGCATCCGGTGACTGAAGATTGCAGAAATCATGTTGTTACTGGCTCATTAATCTTCTCAACCTGATTTTTTTAGTATCAAATTAGGGGCTCCAATTGGTTCGTGTTGGATTTTTCACTTTGTCGTTTGCACGAGAGATTCTTTGAGTTTTGCACTGAAAAAACTATGATCAAACACCTTCTTCTGTCATAGCATTTGATGCTTACCTTAGAGAACTTCTTCAAAGCTTCTTTGCACCTGTTGTGCTTAGATTTTTCTGGTAAGTCTGCTTGATTTTTTATTTTTTATTTTATTTTCCTCGTAATATCTTCCTTGTAGATGTTCTATGAGAAGTTATGCAACATTATGATATGGAGCATGATCCAATAGATTATGTGGTTCACGTGGTTCATATCCGAATTAACCTACTACACTATTCTGTGGAGCGGCCTTTTTCCGCAAGGTGTTGACAACAGTTTTTTCTGTATACAATAGGTGGTCTCAATTGGAGGTGAGCAACTATTTGAAGGTTTCAAATACAGTGGTTCATCCCGTTGGGAACACTTGTGTGATAATACTTGTTTTACACGGATTACAACAGGTGTTCGCTTCAATTGATAACACATGTTGTACCTAGGAAAAGCAAGTATAGTACATTTAAGCAAAAAAAGTCGTTCCACACCATAGTCGGACTGGGGTTTCAATACTTCTGCTTCTGTATCATTCAAATGGCAAATAAGTCTCAACTGATGAAAAAGATGTCACCATTATACACGCATCAGCTCTTGCAATTGAACTGTTTCATTTTGGCTTTGGCTTCAGTGCTGACTGTCATTTTGTTAACACGTGTTGAACATTTATTTCAGCTAACCAGTTCAGCACATACTGAACCACTGAAACTTCATTGACTAGTTCACATGAGATGAATCCGGACTAGTCTCATCGAAGGTCAAAATACATAATAATATGCAGATCAATTCAGAGAACATCTTCAGTTGTAAATACATAACTTCATTTTACGTGTTATGAAAGTTTGTAGACAAGAACTCTGACAATTGTGGAAGGCCTCTGGTTTGTACGCGACCTCGGGTTTGCTATTGCTTTTTTAGTAGTCGTGTTTGGTTATACGGTCATAGTAACTTTGTACTATAGGGCACTTATTATCTAGATTTTTTCTATGATCGCGAGTCTAGTAATGCTTACTACTCATTGGTTAAATTTGAATTTTTCTAAGGCTTGATGCCTCATTTCAAAGGGTAAGGGATCAATTGAAATTCCGCCTCCCTCATGTAGTTCCTAATATCTCTTAATGATATTATTTTCTTTTCAATCTTCAGTTGTAAACAGTACAATGTTACCTCCTTTTGATTAATTTATATATCGCTTTTTATGACCAAAAAAAAAAAAAAAAACTAGAAAGCTAAATACATAAAGAAATATGCGACTAACCATAAAATGATGCCAAAAGAAACTAAACATAACAAGATTTTTAGATTTTTTATTTATCAAAAGATCAGCAGCAAAATGAAGAAATTTCAGCAAATAACAGCAGCAATACTATACATTAGTCATCAATCTAAGCAATGTACAATATCTACTAACAAACAAATGTGGTAAGTCAAAGAAAGTTGGCTGATTTTTGTCTGTAGAAAAGTTGCACGCAGTGTGTTGGTCACCCTCATAAAACCGGACACGCAATCATATTCCATCCGTGTTTCCGTCCATATTCATGTGTTTTTCGATCATGTTCATATTTCGGGTGTGATCATTTTCTTATTATAATTTCTTAAAATGAAGAGTTTGGGATGCAGGGGCGGATTCAATATTAAAATTTAGGGTGATCCCTCAACAATTTAGGGAGAACCTACAAATTTCGTTACATATTAGACAATTTATGATTGAAATTTATGGTGGTCTCTCAATAATTTAGGGTGAAAATTAAATTTGTGTCACACCCCGTAACCAGGGTCGATGACATGGCAGTGTCTCATTGGTTAATGGAATACCAAAGCCGACAAACATAGATTACTAAATAAAGGAGTTCATTATTCAAAGTCCATAAATAGTAATAAGAAAACTAGCGGAAGCGTTATTCTACAAATGAAATATTTCTAAGTTATTACATCTGAACAATGAATTACAAGTTCCAATGAGATAACTATAAAATCAATAACATGTGTGAACTATTTAGTTAGAATCACTCTTTGCAATCCCCATCTCAAGCTCCATCATCATAGGTAGAATCAACATCTACAAAACCTGAAACAAAACCGGATATCGGGATCGAGCTCCGTGCTCGGCGGGACCTAAAAGCAGTAATAATGATAATAATGACAGAATGCAAAGCAGAGACAGCAGAAACAGATACATAAAGTTCGGGATGCCCGTTTCCCCAAAAATACCCATAAGGAATTATATGCAAATGACTCGTCCCCAAGTCTAGCAAGACTCGGGAACTCGGTGCGAGGGACAAGTGCAGATGATGCGATGTAACAAAACAGAGGGTTCAGAAAAGAACGGTACAGTGGATTGCACAGCTGCGGTTTTCAGAAAAATGAGTTTGAAAACATGTGCAAAAGTGCACCAAAACATTTCCCAACATCCCCAACTCATATGAGACCAAATAGACTCCAAGCAACAACATATAATAATCAAAACCAAAACGAACACATAGAATGCAACAATTAAGCAAATAACCACCTTTTTCACACCTAAACGATTCCATAACCGAGTATACGACAAGCACCACGCGTTGCCCATCCGGTACACCCAATCACATACTCGTCTTAGATACTTAGAACGTAGCTACCTACTATGAGACGACTCCCACCACATGAGCTCACATATCTATTCACAACTACTCAGCAATTACGGCAGTGGTCCCAGTTATAAACCAAACTAGGACGGTTTCAGTAAACTCGTGGGTTCGAATTCTCCCCCAAACTACGGGACACATATTTTAAGGTTCAATCCTTACATTGACTCATCACCCCCAACCAGGGACTCCACAAAACCACCACCGTACCTAATGATTAGCCCCATTAAGTGTGGGCCACAAGACAGAACAGAGCAGAAGACCTCTTGGGGTCACGCAGCGCTTATCGTAATGCAGGCGGATCGAACTCTGCTGACTAGCGATCATAAATACGAGATCAATAGGGGGCGACGACTCGGTCGACAAAACCAATTTGGACAAAAACAATGACGCCAATTAAACGACTCCAAACACGACCAAAATGCAATTAACAAAGAGGAAATTACAAAACAGTGCATGTAACTGCATACATACGGGTTTATGTGAGTATAGCATTCAATGAAAGCAATAGGAAAACAATTCATACGACATGCTCAATTTACCCAATTCAAGACATAAATCAACTCAACATACAGTAATATCAAAGAATAAATTTTCTCCAACAGTTTATGCGATTAATTATGCTCAATTACTTCTTAAAACATAATGTAACAATACCCAACGGTAAAAGTAATCCATAACGAATTTAATAGAGGAAAGCGGGGTCCCCTACATTGCGGATGCGATAAACACCGAAATTTCAGTAAACAATGCTTTGGCAGCCTCACTCGCGGTGCGATAACTATCTCATTTGGAAACTCCGAATTGCGTTTCGTCTGCGCTCACTCGAAGCCCTTTCAATTATCTTCGAATTGATATGCTGTGGGTAAAAAAACGGAGGTCGATAGCCCTCTCAAACATCCCTGTCGAAGTTCATGACAGGGACTATATTTAATCGCACAAAATCCTGGTTATGCCTCCACTTACGTACGACGATTCTACCTGAATCGCACAAAAAAGAAATTCGAAAATCAGCCCTCGTTCTTGATGCGATATCTTCCAACTCCGAAATCGAAAAGTGAATCCGATTTCACGCCCTTGTAGCCTGTTTCGTCGTGATCAATATCCATATAAGGGTTGTCGAAATCCAATAAGGATTGCCCACTCAAAAATCCTCTCAAAGTTGCTAGAAATCAAAACTCTCAAGACTTTCTTTGCTTCTCACACGGCTCCTGGGGAGCATTTCTTCTTAGCTAATTTGTTGGCACGTTTCCCGAAGCTGAAGATTGCCTCTGCTTTTCTTCTTTCTGCTTCCACGAACTATATATATATATATATATATATATATATATATATATATATATATATATATTATCCATTCCTTAATTTTTTTCCATTCCCTTCTGCTCTCTAGACCACGAAACCATAATGTATATATACTGTTTTCTTAAAAAAAAACTGATGATGCTTCATTGCTTTCCTTTAACCCCAAAACAATAACTCACGCCTTTATATATATATTTTTAAATACTAAGCAACTGATGACTCTTGATTTGTTTTGCACTTATTATATTTTTATTTTACTTATTAAATTATTTTATTTCTTTATAATATATATTATTTTATTTCTATTAAAACGTACAAAAATGACACGTAACATGTTATAAAAATAAAAGGACACATAGTCACATAATCACACGAAAAATATAATGCATCGTGAAAAATTAATTACACGTTAAATATCGCGTAAGCAAAAGTCATGGGTTTTGCAATTTGTTTATTTAATTTTGGGTGGTTTTGGACATACTTTGACCACCCCTTGAATCCACTTCTGTTGGACGTAAACAAATCAAAAGGAAATGTGCAAATAGTCACCGCATCCCCTTTGTCAAAAAAATAAAAATAAAATAAGAACAGACTGATTAAACACCATTTATATTGTTTTCTGGACGCAAAACATAATTGTCAAAATGTTGTATATATTGCATATTTTATAGTTGCACAGTGATCCTTTTTAATGCTAGGGGCGGAAATCAATTTTTGTCTTGAACCCACAATCATTGTCCGGCCAGGGTCGGAAAGAACTAGGGGCTATATACAGGTAGGGTGTGCTTGAATTGTGTTTGAGTTTGAAATTTTGGTTTCAATCTCAAACACAAACTAAATTTTAGATGATTTAACATTTCATATTTTATTTCTAGACTCAATACAAAATTGGTTTCGGTCTGAGCTTGAGTCTCAAATCAGACCAAACCCAAACCCAGACCCAATCCACTTTTCTTATAATTATTTACTGTAGCATATTGGTCATAATTTTGCTCCTGATTATCCCTTAAAAAAGAGAAAGGAACTTTTTCTAAGCTCGTAGCATCATAAAGATGGGGAACAAAGTAATAGTCCATTGATTAGGCAATCTTTAATTTCGATCGACTCAAAAAATTTTTTTGAAAAAATAAACTGTGATAACAAAAAATGTAATTTGACCCTTGTAACTTATATTCCTAATTCTGCCTGTTCAATTCCTTTGTAAAAGTCCTCACCCCACCTGAAAAAAACAACAAAAAAAACATCATATTTAAATGTCGGAGAGTTGCATAACAACAGCCTCTAGCTACCAGTGCAGTACGGAACGCTTTAAAATATGTGTAACAATCGGAACAAGTGTTATGAGACTCAATACAGTGTAGTTTGAGACTTTAAAACAAAATATGTATTCTGAGGCTCAGAACCAGAACAAGTATTTATTTTTAATTAATTTTAACCGTTAAAATTTTAATTCAACGGACGAGAAAAATTCTGCACGTAGGAAATTAAGCCGTTTCGCACTTGAGCCAGCGTCCTCTAGCTACTTTTTGGCTCAAAATGTATAATTACTAGGACTTTTGTGCCCTTCTAGTAGACAGATTTGGAGGGCCTAGAGAGAGAGAAATGGCTGCTGTTTCATATTATGTCCGTTTCTCCTTCCTCATCCCCTTCTTTCTCCTTTTTCTTGCAATTTCATTATACACCATACCCAAACCACCTTGGGGTTGGAAGAAGAATAATCGAACCAATTCCAATAATACCCCTCAATTTCTCAAACCCAATAAAACCCCATCTTCCCACACACCTTTACACCCACTAGACCCATTAACAACTCAAGAAATCAACAAGGCCCGAACCATCATCTTCTCCTATGACCCTAATTTCTCATCAATCCATTATTTAGCCCTTGAAGAGCCCGAAAAACATCAAGTCTTAAATTGGACAAAAGGCGACCCTCTTCCACCAAGAAAAGCATCTGTAATTTCTTTGCAAAATGGCCAAACTCATATCCTCACGGTGGACTTGGATTCGGGCCAAATTACGGCCCATATTAGAAACTCAAAATCTGGCTACCCAATGTTAAATATGAACGATCTTTCGGTTGCTTTACAAGTAGTACTGTCCAGTGAAGATTTCAACAAATCCGTAATAGCTCGAGGGGTAAAAATGTCAGATTTGTCTTGCCTTACACCGTCTCCGGGCTGGTTCGGGCCAGAGGAAGAAGGGAGAAGGATAATTAAAGTCATATGTGGGTCAAATCAAGGCACGGTAAATTTCTACATGAGGCCCATTGAAGGTTTAGTTGTTACAGTGGATATAGATAATAGAGAAATAGTTAAAATTTCTGATACGGGCCGGGGAATTCCGATTCCTGGAGCTAAGAACACTGATTACAGATACGAATCACAGAAGAAAACCCCACCTAAAATGCAGCCATTGAATCCAATTTCCATAGAACAACCTCTCGGGCCGAGCTTTAGAATTGAAGATGGTCATATAGTTAGATGGGCTAATTGGGTTTTTCACCTTAAGGCAGACCAAAGGGCTGGGATGGTAATTTCACAAGTCAAGGTTCAAGATTCAGAAAGTGGTGAATTCAGAAGTGTCATGTACAAAGGCTTTCCATCAGAACTGTTTGTTCCTTATATGGACTTCAATGAAGGTTGGTTAAAATATGTACTTGTTGCGCAAATTAAGAAAATAAAAAAAAATTAGTTTATTAGTTAAAATATTAACGTTACTCTCTTAAATAAGATTAGTAATATACAAATCATATTTAAAAGAATAATATTTATTTTTTGATTAATAGATTACTTTGTTTTTTTATTTATTTAATGTTCGCTACACTGTACTAAATAATTTATATTATAAAATGAATAAAATATTATTTTTTAATCATTTTTCGTGTGTTAAAAGTCCAAAACACCCATGAATTGAGGGTTTGCCACTTGAGCACTTCGGAAAATTGGGTAGATGGACTAGTAGCAATGGCTAAGATCTCACCACACTGTCACGTAATACCCTTTGAGTTCCCGCATGTAAATGTAGGACGAGTGAAAATGCACGCAGAATTTAATATATGAGAGGAACGTGAGACTAAAACTGTTGTAACCATTCCCTGGGATCCAACAATCGAAAAAGTAACGAAATAAAATAATAGAATATGTGGGAATAGGAAATAAAAATTGAAAAATAACTCGTTTTATTGTATCATTTAATCTATTTCAATAATTCCTAGTGTACTATATAATAGTGCTTCTAATCAACTGAGTTTTTAGGTTGGCGTTTTATCATATTATTCATATATTTTCAATGATTGCTAGTTTAGTATAAGAGCGTTTCTAATCGAGTGAGTTTTTAGGTTGGTATTTCAAGTCGTATATGGATGCGGGAGAGTATGGGCTTGGGTCGACCGCATTACCTCTGGTCCCACTAAATGATTGTCCACGGTTCTCTTACTATATGGATGGGCTTTTCGTGTCAGCAGATGGCAGCCCATATCTTCAGCCCAATATGATTTGCATTTTCGAGAAATATGCTGGCGACATTGGTTGGCGCCATTCTGAGCTCCCTTTCAATTTTGATGTAAAGTTTTTTTTTTTTTTTGGAGTATGGTATTTTGTTTGTTTTATACATTTTTTTTTGAATTAATTTTAAAAAATTGGAGCAGGTGAGAGAAGCAAGGCCGAAAGTGACGCTTGTTGTTCGAATGGTATCATCAGTTGGAAATTATGATTACATTTTCGATTGGGAATTCCAAACCGATGGCTTATTTCGTGCTCAGGTCATTTCTCATTTTCTGCTCTTTATTATACATAATTATGTTCTCTTTCCATCCAATAATATGATTTTATAAATAACTCGTTTAGTACATATAGCTTAATTAAAATAATGTATTTTTTAATTAAAATATCTATATTAGTCTATTATATATATATATACACACTTCCTTCGTCCCAAAGTATTTGTTCAATTTTTTTTAAATATGTCTCAAATTAACTGTTTACTTTCTAAATAAATGGTTTATTAATGATAGTTTTTCAATCATACCCCTTACATTAAATTTTGGAGAGAAAGAATAGAGAGAGTAAAGAAGACTGAATTAAATTGGGAGTCAAATTAAATAGGGTTGTGTTTGACATTTCACAAGAGAATTTGATAAAATCTTAATTATAGTGTAAAATACAAAGTAGACAGATAATTTGGGACGTGATGAGTAATTAGTGATATACAAATCTTATTTAAGATAGTAATATTGATATTTTGACTGACAAAGTAAATTGTTTTTTACTTTCTTAATTTTCGCTATATTTCTAAACTACTTATATTATAAAATAAATGGAGTATTAGTTATTTTTGTGTTTGAAACAATGATGCAGCTAGTGAGATTTTAATCGAGACATGTCTTAAGAAGTTCTGGAAGGGGGCTCCATTTGGGGTAAAGTCCTAAAAAATAAAGAGAAAAAAAAACTATGTATTATTTGACTGGACAAAGTTATTAAGTCATACATGTATATATTATTCAATATTCATTATGTCTTTCTTATGCACAGGTAAGCTTATCAGGAATGCTAATGGTAAAAGGAAGTCCGTACGAAAATATAAACCAAGTTCCTGAAAACATTGAAATATCGAGTCCCTTAGTCTCAGAAAACGTAATTGGAGTGGTCCACGACCATTTCGTTACGTACCATTTGGACATGGACATTGATGGTTCCGAAAATTCATTTGTTAAAGTTCATTTCGAAAAGGAAAAGAACTTGTCTAGACAATCTCCGAGAAAGAGTATATTGAAAACAAAAAGAAATGTTGCGAAAACTGAGGAAGATGCAAGAATTAAGCTCAAATTATATGATCCTTCTGAATATCATTTAATCAATCCTTCGAAGAAATCTAGGTTGGGTAATCCAAGTGGGTACAAGATTGTTCCTCATGGCAATGCTGCTAGTCTACTTGACCTTGATGATCCCCCACAAATGCGAGCTGCTTTTGCTAACAATCAAGTAAGTATAAATAAACTAGGATTATGTATTCAAATTGGGAATTTGATCTTTGATTTCTTGGGGCCTCTTGTTCCGTAATCCTCGCATCTCATATGGGATAAGTAAAGAAATTTTGTGTTATATGATCATTGGTCTAAATATTTACTGTTAGCTCGAAATATCTATTTTAACCTAGTGAGTTTGGTTGCTAAGCAAATTATCGAGAGTGATGTTAGGCTCAATTGATGCACTCCATGTTCTTTTGTATATTTCATATCTCAGCTTTCACATTCATCACTTTTTTAGTCTCATTCATAAAAAGTTACTATACGTATGTAACATGTTTTGTTTAGGGCTCCTCATTTGTTTTAGGTCACATCCATCACATTTTGTCTCATTCATAAAAAATTGGTATGCGTACGTCACATGTTTTGCTTGGTTTCCTTATTTGTTATAGGGGTTTTACTTAAACTATTTTGGAGAAATTTGATTATAATTAAACATATATAGTATGAGACGGGAGTTGTGAACTCCCTTTTAATGCTATACATTTTAGGTGTTTCTGAAAATATTGGGGGCGGGAGGGGTACATCATGAATGAATTCCCAGTTATATTGTAACACTAAACAATATGGTCAAAGTAGTGACAGATATAAGTGATAGAGGTAACGCTGGTCCCTTAGGTTTGGAAAATTGTTTTTTCATCCATATAAGAATTTATTAAACAAAATAATTACTTTTGCTCAATTAAGAAGTATATAAAACTCTTTTCTCTTCCATGATGATAGATATGGGTAACTCCGTACAACCGGTCGGAGCAATGGGCTGGAGGGCTTCTGGTGTATCAGAGCAGAGGTGACGACACACTTGCCACTTGGTCCCAAAGGTAAAACCCCACTAAGGTCGTGAATAAATTAATTTTTTTTTAATTTTTTTTATAAAAAAAAGATATTCAATTATGATTAGGAAAAAAAATATTATCTTCTCAGAAAAGTGCTAAAAGTTCGGTGTTGAGTAAGGCTCAATTTGGATGGGGTTTTGGGTTTGGATTTGAGTTTTGGCGGGAGAAGTTAAAAATTTGGCTGGAGAAATTCAAATTCAATTTTTTTTTTTCAAATAATCGTTCAATTCCATATTTTGGCCTCAAAAATTTGGAATTTGAATTTCTCTCGCCAATTTTAGAGGCCAAATTTTGAACTTGAACGATTATTTGAATTTAAATTTCTCCCGTCAAATTTTTAGCTTCTCCTACCCAAACTCAAACCCAAACCAAAACCAAAACCCAATCCAATTTGAGCCTAAGCTCAAATAAAATTAATGAAGAATTGTCCAAGCGGTAAGAGTTGAGACATCTCAACTAAAGATTGAGAGTTTATATCACACCTAGTGTAGAAAGAAACAACAATATTTCGCAAGTTAGTTTGTAGGAATTCTTGCGGGTTAAGTCAAAGTGACATTAAGATCCTAATTGAATTATCTAATTTTAGAACTGTATTTATGGGATTGGCTTCACCGCCTCTTCATATGAATTGAGAGAGTTCACATCTGCAGATAAATCTCGCTCAATTTATATGAGAGAACTGTAAAAGTATTAGTTGGCTGCATACCGAATTCAATCAGATTAGTTGGCTGCATACCGAATTTAAAATTGAACATAGTAAAATCGTAAAGAACTCTTGTTATATGAGGACTTGTGCTCAAGTTTGTTTATATAATTCTTTCATTGATGTTGAAATAGGAACCGTCCAATTGAGGGGAAGGATATAGTGTTGTGGTATACACTAGGATTCCACCACGTGCCGTGCCAAGAAGACTTCCCAGTGATGCCGACGGTTACCTCCAGCTTTGATTTAAAGCCCGTTAATTTTTTCCAAAGTAATCCCATTCTTGCAGCCAAGCCCAATCTTGAATCCGACCTGCCTGTTTGCTGGGCCCCGCCTACGCACTAAACACCTTTATACCCATTTGTAGCTGTCTAATTTTTTAAATAAAACGTCTTGAATTTTATTTTGTTTTATTATATTTCGAAGAAAAATGCTTTACTACTAGACTTTTAGGATATAAACCCTAAATCCCCAAATTGAGAGTGTTAAATGATTATCTTACCCCTACTGGTATAAAGGATTCACCCAACTATAAGGGCAAAAAGTCCAAAGACACTATTTTAGTCAATCTTTTAACCAATAATTCTAATAGCCTAACAATGTTCTATTTCGAAATATAACACTATCTAACTAAATTAAACGCAAGTAGAGTACTTGTTGATATTCATAAAAAAACAAAAACAAAAGCGAAAAGAGAATAAGAAGGAGAAAAGAGAAACAAAAGTTGAATATCCATCGCCATCATTGTCCACTTTTTCTTGTTCCAGCCAATGATGTTGGAATAAGCCATTTTTTTCCTTGATGAATATCGGAATACAATCTGGATCTCAATACATACGAAATTTTTTCAAAATGTATTTTGGTTTTAAATTAATTTTAATCGTTAAATTTTTAATTCAAGAAAAAAAGAAGGTTCCGCACGTACGAAATTATCCCCTTCTCACACGGAAGTCAGTGTCATCGGAATAAGGCACTTTAGAAGTTAGAGATTGGTCTAAGAATCTCAAAATTAATATTTTAGGACTTTGCTAGGCTATTAGAATTATTGACTAAAAGATTGATTAAAATAGTTTTTTGGACCGTTTTACCCTTATAGTTGGGTGAATCCTTTATACCAGCAGGGGGTGAGATAGTCATTTAACATCCTCAATTTGGAGGTTTAGGGTTTCTATCTCCAAAATTCTAGGAGTAAATCATTTTCCAATTTCTTATTACTAAAAGAAGTTTAAAAGAGACAAGCAAGTGCAACTCGGAATATTCAGCTTCAAAAAAAAAACAAAAAGATACTACAAAGAGAAGGAATCTTCACTCTGAATCCTAAAAGCAGGCCTTAGCAACGGAGCCCACGGCACCTTTCCAATCCTGCTCTGATGCGGATCGTCATATGTAATTGATAACTGAAATTTTATTTAAAGAGTCAAACATCTGTTCAGATATTTTCAAAAGAAAAATAAGTGTTATTTTTTTTTAAAATCTAAGTCGTAAAATCTTGTATCTGACCTAAGATAGGAGTGGGGCCAATCGTGCCCAAGATTTTTTTTAGGTTAGATTCTTTTTTGGTCAAATTCGCCCATACATTAAAAAAGAAAATTATATAGATTATTTCATTTGTTTCATTTTAAATATCTCAAATTATATTTTCGCCCTCAAATAAAAGTTATGCCTTCGTCCTTACATACACGCAACATAAAGATTGGTATGCAAAGAGAAAAGAGACAAATATAAGAGAAATAAGAAAGAAAGAAGAATGGAAAATCTACCTCGTATTTCAACTAATGCAACATGCATAATGGACGAAGTTAGGAATTTGGTGTTAGAGGGGCAAAAATTGCAACAATATGTCGGATTACATATAAAATCGCAAAAAAAAATATTGGGAGAGAAAATTTGATAAAATATTATGAACTACATATAAAATTTACTATATCTAATATTATTTTTTAGAAAGCGACTGCTACCTCGTCCCTCTCTGTCTTCATCCCTGACATGCATCACCCCTGATCCATAGGAATTTGACAGGTTAATTTTTTTTTTTATAGTTTTTGTATGTATATGAGGGAGAGAAAGATGCACATATAAGTGATCTTTATAATTGAATGTGGTGTCAATCTTATGAAGGCTTAGAGCAAAGATGGCACATAAATTAAGTTGTAACCAATAATCTAGGAGGGCAAAAGAAGATGAAAGGGGAAAAACTGCATTATTGATGTTTATGTATTTGGTGGGATTGGACAATATTTGATTGAAATAAGGTTATTTTAAATTTTATTGAAATTAATTATTTAAAAGAAAATATGTAAATTTTAACATAAACATTATCCAATCTCATTTTGTTTCGGAGTTGTAATTTAAATGATCCTAACTTGTCATGCCTTATCTGTAATCTCTCAAGACTTATTCAGAACAATATCGCAAATGACAAACAATATATTGCAATTAAAGTCACAGAGTTGGGCAATACTACTTAATTTAGTACATGCAACGAAAATGAAATATTTTTTTTAATTAAAATATCAATATTTTTCTCTTAAATACAATTAGTGACTAACAAAATTTTTTATTTTTTGATTCTTATTATTTTTGTTACATTTACTAGATGACTCATATTAACGAAGATATGATATTAGATTATATGTAAAATCAATTTCAATCGTATTAATTGTATCAAATATCAACAAGGGTGATGACCAAGTGGTTCCAACCTTACTCCCAAGTGGTTTGGTAAAGTTGAGGTCATGATTTCGAATCTTAGACAGATCTTGTCGAACTTTCAGGAATTATACTTCCCTTTGTTGGTCTACTTTGATGTGGACCAGAGTGTTTTACATTTGTCGTTGTTCGATTAAGTCGATAAATTAGATGATGAACATGAAAGCTGAACACGGAAGTGAGGGTGACTTTTAACTTGGCAAAAAAAAAAAAAAAAAAGTATCAAATATAGAAAACTTTGACACGAGACTCCACTATAATAGAGCAACTTTGACACGAGACTCCACTATAATAGAGCGGTACTCTGAATCTCACTACTTACTAACTAGCCGAAGTAAGGTATGGAAGCAAAAAATCTCTTCTTCTTCTGTACCATAATACTTCTTCTACTCTTCACTATATCAAACCTTCCATATCCGCCACCACAAACAGCGGAGCAGCAGCAGCAGCTGAACCGCTTCCAATCCAAAATTCCAAAGCTCCTCAAATACCCAAATAAACAACTCCACCGCCACTCCGACGACGTCCCCCGCCACCCGTTAGACCCATTAACCGTCACGGAGCTCAATACAATCCGTAAAATAGTTAAATCCCAATCTTCTTCAATTTTCATAAATTCAAAAAATTATGCACTTCATTCTGTGGTTCTTGAAGAACCCGAGAAGGAAATTGTGCTGAGGTGGCGAAAAGGGGACTCTCTTCCGACTAGAAAAGCTTCTGTGGTGGCGCGTGCAGGAGGGACGGCGTATTTGCTCACGGTGGATGTCGAAAATGGCGGAATTACCCGGAATGACGTGGGTCATATTTCCGGTTACCCGACCTTGACTGTTGAGGATATGACGTCATCTACGTGGGCCCCTTTTGGTAATGCTGAATTTAACCGTACTGTTATTGAGCGTGGGGTTGAGTTGGCTGACACTGCTTGTTTGCCCCTTTCTACTGGATGGTTTGGTAAGTCCCTTTTTTCCTTTTGTTTTTTTAATATTTCAATTTTTTTTGTCTCGAAAATTAGAAAAAATAATTGTTTATGAGAGAGTGGGGTGAAATTCGCCTGTCACGTGTATGTTTATATTCCTGTACCCAATCAATCAGAATCTGTTATCTAAATATTTCTTTCAATTATATATACATATACATATGGCGAATTGTGATTAATTGGGTAAGAAAAATATGTATCTATCTCATCAGAGACATACACGGGGACAAATGAATTTTTGCCAGAGAAAGTGTAAGGTTTAAAGATGAAATTTTGTAATGGAAAATGGTCCTATAAAATAATTGACTCTTTGATAAATACACGAGAATTAATATTTTGATAAATTTTATGATTAAATATAATAATAAAAAGAGCAATACTCTTAATTAAAATAGCAACCACCTCCAAAGGCTGCAGTAGAATTGACCACTTTAATTAACTATGAGTATTAAATGAATGGTTAAAAATAAAGGTAAATTTGGAAAAATAAAGGTAAATAAATAATTTATTTAGAAATAAAACATTTAATTCGGGATTGACTAGAAAGGAAATGATGACTGTTATTTTGGAACGGAAGGAGTATGTGGCAAAAATAATTTTTCATGAGATTCAATCTTGTAAGTAAGAGTAAGACTGCGTACATCGAACCTTGCCCTGCTGATGCGGGAGTCTGGTGGACTAGTTACGACCTTTTTATTCAATGTTATACTCATATTTACTTAAAAAAAATTTGTTATACTCATACTTAGTGAATTTAATTTATATATAGGTAAGAGTGAGGAGAATAGAAGGTTGATTAAGGTGCAATGTTATTCTACCAAGGACACTGCTAATTTCTACATGAGGCCAATTGAGGGATTAACAGTGCTTCTTGATATGGATACTAAACAAGTAGTTGAAATTGTTGACAAAGGGAAGACCATCCCAATACCAAAGGCTGCCAATACAGACTACAGATTCTCAGCCCAAAATGCCCCTCAAAATTTACTCAATCCCCATTTCACTTGAGCAACCAAAGGGTCCAAGTTTTACCATACAAGGTCATTTGGTAAAATGGGCAAACTGGGAATTTCACTTAAAACCCGACCCACGAGCCGGGGTGATCATTTCTCGGGCCATGGTTCGGGACCCCGGAACCGGAGAAATGAGGAATGTGATGTACAAAGGTTTTACTTCTGAGCTGTTTGTACCGTATATGGACCCTACTGATGCATGGTATTTTAAGACTTATATGGATGCTGGCGAATACGGGTTCGGACTCCAGGCAATGCCACTTGAACCGCTCAATGATTGTCCAAGAAATGCCCAGTATATGGATGGTGTGTTTGCAACAGCTGATGGAACTCCATATGTTCGGTCAAATATGGTTTGCGTGTTTGAAAGTTATGCTGGTGATATTAGTTGGCGACATTCCGAGAGTCCAATCACTGGCCTCCCGGTAATTTTTCTTTTTTTTTTGTGTTTTTCTTAAAGGTTCTTTCCACAGTGACATATGGACTATTGCTTTTGTTCTAAAATTGACGTTAGAATTCGTCCTATTGTCATGAAGTTTTCTGAATGCTGATTCTACCTTTCCTGAATATTTTGTCAGATTCGAGAGGCGAGGCCGAAAGTGACGTTAGTGGTGAGAATGGCAGCATCTGTGGCCAACTATGATTATATTGTGGATTGGGTGTTCCAAACTGATGGACTAATCAGAGTCAAGGTTAGTGAAAGTCTTTCAATTGTGGCCATTCATGATAGTGCATTTCCACCTCAGTACCTTTGTGATATTTTCTTGAAAAGTTTCGTTTTCATCTCAAGAAAAGTAGGTCTGTCAATCGGCTAGTAACCCGAGCTCATATTAGCTCACAGTCAGCCCAAATAAGCTCATATGCATAGATTTCACGCTTAATTCACATTTTATTGCGTGTTCCAGTTGAACCTAATGAGCGCATTGCAACATTTGCAAAGAAAAAGAAAGTCTCACAGCAAAACAGAGGAGTATTATATTTTTTCGGAAAGGAAATAGAGACGAGTAGTCTTTTCTTTTAGCAATTTTTATTATACTTACTGCACAATATTATGTATATATAAACAATATAACTAGAATATTATATATATTATTATTATTGGGGCTGAGCCTTAAACGGCTTTAAATCGGGCTTGTAAAATGAGCTCATGCTCAACTCATTTTTTTCCGAGCTGAGCAGATCGGATTGGGCCAGCCCAAACTCATTGACAGTCGTAAAGAAAAGTCATGATTATAACTGAAAAACTCCGTTTATAAAGAAATCATGGACTCATAAGGTTTTAATTATGTTTTTGCATCTGCTAGTTGGTTGAGCTGATCAAGAATTTTCTTCTTGTTTGGAAATATTTATCACAGGTTGGACTAAGTGGGATATTGATGGTGAAAGGCACTTCTTACATAAACACAAACCAAGTGAACCCACAGGAAGATATTTACGGAACCTTGTTGTCTGAAAATGTTATTGGTGTCATCCACGATCACTACGTTACATTTTACCTTGATATGGACATTGATGGCTCAGATAATTCCTTTGTGAAAGTAAATCTCAAGAAGGAACATACCTCACCAGGAGTTTCACCTAGAAGAAGCTACCTTAAAGCTGTAAGAAATGTTGCGAAGACTGAGAAAGATGCACAAATTAAGCTCAAACTTTATGATCCATCTGAATTCCACGTAATTAACCCGTCCAAGAAAACTAGAGTGGGCAACCCTGTTGGATATAAGGTGGTTCCTGCTGGCACAGCGGCTAGTTTGCTTGATCATGACGATCCTCCCCAGAAACGGGGTGCATTTACAAATAACCAAATTTGGGTGACTCCGTATAATCAGAGCGAGCAATGGGCTGGTGGATTGTTCGTTTATCAGAGCCAGGGTGAAGATACTCTTGCAGCGTGGTCCGAGAGGTAATGCACCTCAAACTTACATCCCTTTAATGAATCTTGGTTCACTATATATCCAAAACACTAGATTTTCTAAAATATACTTGTAAATATGGCATCCCGCTCTTCAAGATTTTTAATTTTATTAACTGCAATATAATTCGCCTCTGACTGCTTGATTTTTTATGGAAAATTTTACATTCTTTTTTTGGCAGAAACCGCGTAATCGAGGACAAGGATATTGTGCTCTGGTACACATTAGGTTTCCATCATATTCCATGCCAAGAAGATTTTCCTATCATGCCTACTGTATCTTCAAGCTTTGATCTAAAGCCGGTAAATTTTTTCGAGAGCAACCCTATTTTGAAGACCCCCCCAAATACTGAAAAAGATCTGCCTACTTGCAATACAGCAGCTTCAGCTTGATAATTAGGAATGTACATAAATCTGGTAGGATCGAAAAACCCTTTCTGTTGCATGTAATCTTAGATTTTCACAAATAAAAGTTAATCTTAGAATCCAGTTATACATGGTTTCATCATGTTGTTTGCTTACTTTTGTCCATAAAATGTTCAATTCTCTAACTTATAGTTGAGGAACAAAGTTTAGAAAGATTGGAAAATTATGAATCTGACAACTAAATAAGACAATCTTATTAACTCCAGATAGTTATGGTATGTAGATACAAACTTCTACTCCCTCCATTCTATAATATAAGTCGTTTGGGACATGTAGCGAAAGTTAAGGATGCAAAAAACAAGGTGCTTTTTTGATCAAAATGTCAATATTACTCTTTAATAGAATTACTGGTATACAAGTCATATTTAAGAGAGTAATATTGATATTTTGACTAACAAAATATCTTGTTTTTTGCTTCCTTAATTTTCGCTATAAGTCCTAAACGACTAATATTATGGAATGGAGGTAGTATTTTTCAGTCTTCTTGTGATCAAACCTGAACCAAGGATTCACACAACATAAAGAACCCTAGCCACATACATAAATAACCTCCTTTATTATTATATCCCATACTTCAAATAACTTGATTAGGATTATTGAATCCAAAAAAAAATGGAAAACCAATAATCAAAAGACAAAAGATAATAAAAATACAATAATGATTGTTGGATAATTTTTTTTGGATAAAACAAGGATCAAAGAGTATAAAATGAAAATGATTGATAGAATTTAATGTGACATTATGCCTTCTTGATCCAAATAATCACTACCCATAAAAATATTAGGTAGTACAACACATAAAACTGCTAATTACCAGCATCAGTCCTGTTTCTTGTTGGTTTGAGATCATTTGTCCAACTGTTTGTCTCATCATCAGCCCCATTCGTAAATAAGTGTCATGGATTCCATTTTCCTCCTTAGTTGTAATGGGACAGAACGTGGCGCAGAGGGGAGCAAATATCCGAACCGCTTTTTGTCAAGTGTATACATCTGAATTAGGTAACCTCTTGGTAGGAATAGCAATCAATGGTTTAATTTTGCTCATGACAACTCCAAACTTCTCCGAAATGTCAACCTCTTTACTTTCTGTTGGTTTCCAATCAAATGAATGCAACAGTGAAGCGCATATATACATCAACATTTTCTCTGCTAAGGGAAGGCCAACACATATCCTTCTTCCTGATCCAAATGGAAGATACTGAAAGTTATTTCCATTGAAATCCCATTTCCCAGGTTCATTTAGAAACCTCTCAGGCTTGAACTCTAATGGATTTTCCCAAATATTAGGATCCCTTTGTATTGTCCAAACATTGATAAATATCTTTGAGTACTTAGGTATGGTGTAACCAGCCACAGTGCAAGACCGGCTTGGGCGCCTTGGTAGTATCAGAGGTAGTACAGGGTGTAAGCGGAGAGCTTCCTTAATTACTGCATCTAAATATTGTAGTTTGGTCAAATGGCACTCTTCAACTATGTTGTTTAACCCTACCACATCGTCAAGTTCTTGTTGGACCTTTCTCATCACCTCTCTGTTGTGCAAAACCTCGGTCATCACCCACTCCACGGTGGTAGCTGTCGTGTCTGTTCCACCACTCACAATATCCTGTTATAGATGAAAATATATTGACTAAGAGAACAAAAAGAGAGTAATAGTAGACTGGTTTTCTAGTTTCTGCAGTAGTTCTAGTTTTATCATATGATATAACCTATTATGGATCCTCTGCAACAGTTCTCTGTAACGTTTCTACTATAGTATTTAGTGATTCAGGTTTGTTTTAAAGTTCAGGGAAGAGTTTCAAGTTTGTGTTTTATGGTTTTGGATTTAGTAATGTAAATACTATGATAGGAATGTTACAGGGTTATTATAAGCTTGGAAAACGATGACTGTTAAGGGGTTTGAATCATGAAAACGAGCTCTTCATCGTGTAGATGGAGGAAATAAAAGGATCCAAAATGCGTATAAATGAATCCTATTGTACATTCTGTAACAAAGTGTAAAATGACAGGAATGAAGGAATTTACCATTAAGATGGCCTTTATTTGTACAAAGTTGATTTGTGTTCCATCTTCATTCTTTTCCAGTAACCCCAAGAGGATCTGAACAAAATCCTTTTTTTGAGTTTCTTCTTCGTCCAAGGCTCTATTCATACTTGTGTTTATAATTCTATCAAGAATCACATCAACTAATTGCATAACAGCCTCCGTCTCTTTTGCTATCCCTTGCAAATCGAATCTGGCAATCACGGGGAAGTAATCGGAAACATTTGGCTTAGCTACTACGTCCATAACCTTCTGTAACACTGCCCGAAACTCAGAAGCAACTTCACTTTGCTCATCTATACTACCACCCCAGAGCATACTCATAATCACATTCATTTCTGTTAGAAAAGTTAATTCACCAACATCTACTGGTGTCCCAACTTTAGAGCTCACAATCTTGATACCCTTTCTGACCCCAACTTTCCTGAGATCATAACCAGCATCAAGATTACTTTTACTTAGCATCTCCCTCACAAATAATTTTCTCATATCGCGCCAATATGAGCCAAAGGGAGAAAACCCGATATTTAGCCCTCCACGAGTAACGATTTCTACAGCAACTGTAGGATCGTGATTGGCACATATCGTGTCTTGATCTCGAGTCACCTCTTTTGCCAAAGATGGTGAGCTCAATACAAAACACAATCTGTTTCCGAGCTGAATCTTGAATATCGGACCATATTGGCTCGCCAACTCTCTGAAATGATAGTGTAAGTTGGGTTTTAGGAACGGTAAGTATCCAACTATTGGCAAGCCTCGGGGCCCTGGTGGCGATGAGGCTTTTTCCTTGCTCGGCTTCATGAATATGAGCATAAACCACAAGAAGGAAAGTATCACTATTGTGATGGAGAGAGCTGCTTGAGTAATCTCCATTTTGTTTGCTGCTATTGTGAAATCATGCAGTTCATGAGAAATGATACCACTCTTATATCAGAGTCCTGAGCTTCCTGTACTATAATGATGTTCAATTAGAACCACAAAAATCGAAAGACTCACTAGAAGGATATAGTTGTTTTGCTCCGTATATACAGGATTTGGGACCGAAAATTGGATACAACTGTTGTGAGCGATTGGTACACCATATAATGTATTAGGTGCACTATCGTTAACAAATAAAAAACCTAATTGTTGCGGTTCTGGATCCGTATGTACAAGGAACTGGTATGATAGAATGCCTACATTATAATGTAGAAAAATACAGTCAATTTTTTCTGCAAGACAAAAAAGGGAAAACATACAAAGGATGAAATTGACTAGTAAAAATCTCACAAGAATGAGCCAAGATAAGTGTTGTAATCTAGGATCTTGTCTGGTGGTCCTTAATTTCTTTATCTATGAATCACTAATTTTTCCTTCTTGTGGTTCACTTGTTGTTCATCCACTAGATTTTCAACAGGGCCAAGAGTTGTTGTTTTTTGAAACTTCTGTGCATGAAATGATGGAATCCAGTAATAAATGCAACCATCTTATCAAGAGTTCTGAGCCAGAACTTCCTCTGATCGGTAGGTGAACTGATAATACCAAAGTGAGTTTGTGTGTTCGACTTCTCTTGTGATATCATATTGTAAGAGTTTTGAGTCAGACCTTCCTCTGAATAAGAGTATGACAATGACAACCCTGAGCGAGTCTAGATTAGTCTTATCCAAGGTGTGTCCAAATATATTTAACTGGTTTAGTAAAAAAACAAGGAAAGCTGGTAAAATGTTGTCTAGAGAAGTAAAAAAATGCACTATCTAGTGCTGAACAAGTATTTTTTAACACGCGCGGACACAATCTTGAGTGTTGTTTCTCGATCCAACGGACGAGAAAAAAAAGATGAACATGATATTCGAAGAACAGATGTTCACCCTACTTAAAACTCAGCCGTACGGATCAACTGATTTAAATGCTGAGCTTGTGTTCCATGTGTGGAAAAAACACATGTTCTGCACTGGATCCAAAATCAGTCCTGCTCATAACATGCTAAACCACTGAAACGAGGTCTAGGAATGGCAATCAAAGACATCTTCTTCTTCAAAACAATCCCAAACTTTTCAGAAAGATCAAGTTTTTCTCCCATTGATAATTCCCAATCAAAGTAATGAAGAAGTGAAGCCATGGAAAACATCACCATTCTCTCAGCCATTGTCATTCCATCACACATTCTTCTTCCAGAACCAAAAGACAAATAGTTAAAGTCATTCCCACTATAGTCTCCTTTACCATTCAAGAACCTTTCAGGAAGAAATTCCAACGGGTTTTCCCAAATTGTTGGATCTCTATGAATAGCCCAGACGTTTACAAAAACTCGCGAACCTCTTGGAATCGCGTAATTGCCAACAATGCTTGCTTTACGTGGGCAATGAGGTACCATTAGAGGGAGAGCTGGGTGCAACCTTAGGACTTCTTTACACAAGGTAGTTTTTGAATGTGAAATTCTTCTACTATGTTATCTTTTCTAACTACTTCTTCTAATTCTTCTTGTGCTTTTTTTGATGGTTTCTGGTTTGTTCATCATTTCAGCCATAGCAAATTCAACTGTATTGGAGGTTGTTTCTGTTCCACCAACTACCATGTCCTGTTAACAGAGAATTTGTGTATCGGGTAATCTCAATCTATCAACATGCTCGGTACGTGTCTTGTTAACAGAAAATTTAGAGTCGTTTTACTTTTCTACACCTGTATTTTCAGTAACATGCTCGGCACATGCTGAACTATGCAAAAAACCACCGCGAAAATTGGCTGCAGTTTATTTTTAGTTAAATGCAAATACCAGGGTGATATATTTAGCCAAAAAAATAGTTGAGTGACAAAAACCGCAAAGCGTAAATAGTTTAGCGACCAAAATAACTAATAACTCTTAATATATATTAGGTATAAAAATCTAATCATGCAATTTTGTGTTTAGTTGACTTTTCTCTGAAGATCATGCTGTCAATATTTGTCATTTCTTTCCACAGGATCCTTAATCTATCAAATGTAACCCAACTTTAACTTATGCATAACTACTTGCTTGACCCTAAGAGTGGGATTGGAAAGTCTTTAGCTTTAATTTTTTTTATTGACGTTGCATAAAAGTTGAATGGTTTGAAACATGAGACGTGGGCTCCAATCATATATAGGATTGCTTCATTCCGACTATCCAAACATATCCTAACTTGCTTCGTTCCGACTACTACATGACAATCTCTTTCTTCAGAAAAATATAGGAAAAGAGGAACCCTAAGGGAAAAATGAAACACGTGGCAGAATTTTAAAGTCGGAACAAAGGACAAGACAGGAAGTATGAAAGATTATTCCAAACCAGTTCGAGAGGGTTGAAGATCATCTGTCTTATTCGCTGTCTCATCCTCTGTCATATTCATTAAAATTGCTACGTGCTGCACTTTCCCTCTCAAGGTTAAATTTTTCTTTAGGTTTTAAATATTGTAAAAGAAAAAACATGTCTTGTGGCAGTTTAATAATAACGGGACACAATGAAACACATGATGAGATAGAAGATTCGAGGATAGAGCAACTAATAGAGATTACCACTAGCAATGCTCTGAGATGGTCCATGGTTAAAGGGGCCTTGGCATCTGCTCCATTTTTCAGTTCCAAAAGTACTTGTAAAAAGTCCTTGCCTTCTATTTTGCCATTGCCCTTGTCTCCTTCAATTTGTGTCCTTACTTCTATGATCTTATCAAATATATTTTCCAATTTAGCAGTCACAACTTTCATATCCAACCAACCCAACCATGGAAAGAAATCAGATAAATTTGGAGATCCAAGTAACTTAGTAATCTCATTAACAGCTTCTCTAAACTCTGCTCCAATTCTATCTCCATCTTCCCCTTCAATCGTCCCGCCCCACAACATACTTGTAATAACATTTAGTACACTCACAAACATTTGTTCACCAACATCAATTGGACACCCTATTTGTTTGTACAAGAATTTAATCATGTTCCAAATCTCCCTTCTTCGATAAGAATATACCGAATCAAGCGTGACATGGCCTAGCATATCGCGGACGCACTTTTCTCAGCATCCGCCACTCGGCACCATAGGGCGTGAAAACAATGTCATACCCGCCATAGTCCATGGCCGTGACCACGTCCGGGACATCCCTATTTGCAAATGTCACATCCTGATCTTTTAAGACCTCGCAGGCAATGGTCGGGGAAGAAATCACAACGCTGATTTTCCCGCCAAGCTTGAGGGTAAATATAGGACCATAGGTTTTAGCCAGGGTAGCAAAGTAGGAATGGAGCTCTGGATCAAGAAATGGGAGGTTTCCTACTAGAGGAAGGCCCCCATGGACCTGGTGGAAATGGCTTTTGACCCCTGAGTTTCTTTAGCAGTACTGAGGCAAACCATGATGCCAAGAATGCAGAAATAAGTGCTAAGAACACAAAAATTAGATCATTGGAATTGGTGAAGTTGAGAGAGAACTGGGAAATGAGAATCATGGTTTTAGACAAATGAAAGAAGTGGAGTAGATTCCTTAATAAATTAGGTAAATGACTCTTCTAGCAGAGTGTATACGACGAAAAAGTTAGGGTGCTGAGGTCTATTTTTTTAATACATGCTGATGAATTGTCAGTCACCAGAAGTAGGTGATCTAGAATCTGCGGTCGAGATTATTCAGCATGTACTGAGAAAAGTGGATCATAGCATCATAACCGGATCAGAGTATATATGTTCTGGGAGAAGTAGAAACAAGAATGATCCTAAAAGGTTACTGATCTGCAAACAAGAAAATGAACTTGTGCTGCATGGCGATTTTAATGATGCAAAATTGCTAACCTCCAACTGTCATTTAATATTCGAGGAAAAGGTAAGGAACAGACGATATTGACTGGGGATGTCACCTAAGATATTTTTATATTTATTATTTTAGAAACCGATAGCCGAGTATTTGATCCGACTAATTCGGTTGGAATTTAATAGGCACTGTGTGACCTACTGACAGGACATTCAGCAAATCTACAACATAAGTCGCTCTCGAGATGTCTTGAATTCGCATGTCTTGTATACCACTAATTCTATTAAGAGAGTAATATTGACATTTTGATCAAAAAACAACTTTTTTTTTTTGCTTCCTTAACTTTCGCTACATGTCCTAAACGACTTATATTATGGAATGGAGGTAGTATTTTTCAGTCTTCTTGTGATCAAACCTGGACCAAGGATTCACACAACATAAAGAACTCTAACCACATACATAAATAACCTCCTTTATTATTATACCCCATACTTCAAATAACTTGACTAGGATTATTGAATCCAAATAAAAATGGAAAACCAATAATCAAAAGACAAAAGATAATAAAAATATTAGGCAGTACAACACATAAAACTGCTAATTACCAACATCAGACCTGTTTCTTGTTGGTTTAAGATTATTTTTCCCACTGTTTGTCTCGTCATCAGCCCCATACTAATAAGTGCCGTGTATTCCATTTTCCTCCTTAGGGTTTCACCATTTTTCGTTTGCTTGATAATGTGACAGAACGGGGCGTAGAGTGGGGAAAAAGATCTAAACCGCTTTTTTGTCAAGTGTATACATCTGAATTAGGTAACCTCTTGGTAGGAATAGCAATCAATGGTTTGGTTTTCCTCATGACAACTCCAAACTTCTCCGAAATGTCTGCTTCTTTACTTTCCGTTGCTTGCCAATCAAATGAATGCAACAGTGAAGCACATATATACATCAACATTTTCTCTGCTAAGGGAAGGCCAACACATATCCTTCTTCCTGATCCAAATGGAAGATACTGAAAGTTATTTCCATTGAAATCCCATTTCCCAGGTTCATTTAGAAACCTCTCAGGCTTGAACTCTAATGGATTTTCCCAAAGCTCAGGATCCCTTTGTATTGCCCAAACGTTGATAAATATCTTTGAGTCCTTAGGTATGGTGTAACCAGCCACAGTGCAAGACCGGCTTGGGCGCCTTGGTAGTATCAGAGGTAGTACAGGGATGTAAGCGGAGAGCTTCCTTAATTACTGCATCTAAATATTGTAGTTTGGTCAAATGGCACTCTTCAACTATGTTGTTTAACCCTACCACATCATCAAGTTCTTCTTGGACCTTTCTCATCACCTCTCTGTTGTGCAAAACCTCGGTCATCACCCACTCTACTGTGGTAGCTGTCGTGTCTGTTCCACCAGTCACAATATCCTGTTATAGATGAAAATATATGGACTAAGAGAACAAAAAGAGAGAGTAATAGTAGACTGGTTTTCTAGTTTCTGCAGTAGTTCTAGTTTTATCATCTGATATAACCTATTATGGATCCTCTGCAACAGTTCTCTGTAACGTTTCTACTATAGTATTTAGTGATTCAGGTTTGTTTTAAAGTTCAGGGAAGAGTTTCAAGTTTGTTTTTTTTATGGTTTAGGATTTAGTAATGTAAATACTATGATAGGAATGTTACAGAGAGAGCTCGTTATTATAAGCTAGGAAAACGATGACTGTTAAGGGGTTTGAATCATGAAAACGAGCTCTTCATCGTGTAGATGGAGGAAATAAAAGGATCCAAAATGCGTATAAATGAATCCTATTGTACATTCTGTAACAAAGTTTAAAATGGCAGGAATGAAGGAATTTACCATTAAGATGGTCTTTATGTGTACAAAGTTGATTTGTGTTCCATCTTCATTCTTTTCCAGTAACCCCAAGAGGATCTGAACAAAATCCTTTTTTCGAGTTTCTTCTTCGTCCGAGGCTGTATTCATACTTATGTTTATAATTCTATCAAGAATCACATCAACTAATTGCATAACAGTCTCCGTCTCTTTTGCTATCCCTTGCAAATCGAATCTGGCAATCACGGGGAAGTAATCGGAAACATTTGGCTTAGTTACTACGTCCATAACCTTCTGTAACACTGCCCGAAACTCAGAAGCAACTTCACTTTGCTCATCTATACTACCACCCCAGAGCATACTCATAATCACATTCATTTCTGTTAGAAAAGTTAATTCACCAACATCTACTGGTGTCCCAACTTTAGAGCTCACAATCTTGATACCCTTTCTGACCCCTACTTTCCTAAGATCATAACCAGCATCAAGATTACTTTTACTTAGCATCTCCCTCACAAATACTTTTCTCAATTCGCGCCAATATGAACCAAAGGGAGAAAACACGATATCAATCCCTCCACGAGTAACGATTTCTATAGCAACTGTAGGATCGTGATTGGCACATATCGTGTCTTGATCTCGAGTCACCTCTTTTGCCAAAGATGGTGAGCTCAACACAAAACACAATCTGTTTCCGAGATCAATCTTGAATATCGGACCATATTGGCTCGCCAACTCTCTGAAATGATAGTGTAAGTTGGGTTTTAGGAACGGTAAATATCCAACTATTGGCAAGCCTCGGGGCTCTGGTGGCGATGAGGTTTTTTCCTTACCTGGCTTCATGAATATGAGCAGAAACCACAAGAAGGAAAGTATAACTATTGAGATGGAGAGAGCTGCTTGAGTAATGTCCATTTTGTTTGCTGCTATTGTGAAATCATGCAGTTCAAGAGAAATGATACCACTCTTATGGCAGAGTCCTGAGCTTCCTGTACTAATACTGATGTTTAATTAGAACCACAAAATTGAAAGACTTACTAGAAGGATACATATATTTTTTCTCCGTATATACAGGATTTGAGTCTGAAAGTTGGATACAACTGTTGTGAGCGATTGGTACACCATATAATGTATTAGGTGCACTGTCGGTAACAGATAAAAAACCTAATTTGTTGCGGCTCTGGATCCGTATATACAAGGAACTGGTAAAAATACAGTCAATTTTTGCTTTCATTGTAATGTAGAAAAATACAGTCAATTTTTTATGCAAGACTACGCAGAAGGAGAAAACGAAAAGGGGAAAAATACAAAGGATGAAATTGACTAGTAAAAGTCTCACAAGAATGAGCCAAGATAAGTGTTGCATTATCACTAATTTTTCTTCTTGTGGTTCACTTGTTGTTCATCTACTAGATTTTCAACAGGGCCAAGAGTTGTTGTTTGTCGAAACTTCTTTGCATGAAAATGATGGAATCCAGTAATAAATGAAACCATCTTATCAAGAGTTCTAAGCCAGAACTTCCTCTGATTGGTAAGTGAACTGATAATACCAAAGTGAGTTTGTGTGTTCTACTTCGCTTGTGATATCATATTGTTTAGTTCTGAGTCAGGCCTTCCTCTGAATAAGAGTAAGACACTGTGGGCGCAACCCGGGCGAGTCTAGATTAGTCTTATCCAAGGTGTGCCCAAATATATTTAACTGATTTAGTAAAAAAACTAGCAAAACTGGTGAAATGTTGTCTAGCGAAGTAAAAAAATGCAGAATATCCTGCTAAGTTTGGATCTAGTGCGGAACAAATGTTTTTTAAAATGTGCGGACACAATCTCGAGTGTTGGTTCTCGATCCAACGGTTGACAAAAAAGATGAACATGCTATTCGAAGAACAAATGCTCATCCTACTTAAAACTCAACCGTCGGATAAACTGATTTAAATACTGATATTGTGTTCCATATGCTCTGACATGGTCCATGGTTAAAGGTGTCTTGGCATCTGCTCCATTTTTCAGTTCCAAAAGTACTTGTAAAAAGTCCTTGCCTTCTATTTTACCATTGCCCTTAACTCCTTCAATTTGTGTCCTCACTTCTATGATCTTATCAAATATATTTTCCAATTTAGCAGTCACAACTTTCATATCCTTCTTCATTCCTTGCAAGTCCATCCAAGCCAACCATGGAAAGAAATCTGATAAATTTGGGGATCCAAGTAACTTAGTAATCTCATTAACAGCTTCTCTAAACTCTGCTCCAATTCTATCTCCTTCTTCCCCTTCAATCGTCCCGCCCCACAACATACTTGTAATAACATTTAGTACACTCACAAACATTTGTTCGCCAACATCAATTGGACACCCTTTTTGTTTGTACAAGAATTTAATCATGTTCCGAATCTCCCTTCTTCGGTAAGAGTATACGGAATCAAGCGTTACATGGCCTAGCATATCGCGGACACACACTTTTCTCAGCATCCGCCACTCGGCACCATAGGGCGTGAAAACAATGTCATGCCCGCCATAGTCCATGGCCGTGACCACGTCCGGGACATCCCTATTTGCAAATGTCACATCCTGGTTTTTTAAGACCTCGCGGGCAATGGCCGGAGAAGAAATCACAACGCTGTTTTTCCCGCCAAGCTTGAGGGTAAATATAGGACCATCGGTTTTAGCCAGGGTAGCAAAGTAGGAATGGAGCTCTGGATCAAGAAATGGGAGGTTTCCTACTAGAGGAAGGCCCCATGGACCTGGTGGAAATGGCTTTTGACCATTGAGTTTCTTTAGCAGTACTGAGGCAAACCATGATGCCAAGAAGGCAGAAATAAGTGGTAAGAACACAAAAATTAGATCATTGGAATTGGTGAAGTTGAGAGAGAACTGGGAAATGAGAATCATGGTTTTAGACAAATGAAAGAAGTGGAGTAGACTCCTTAATAAATTAGGTAAAGGACTCTTCTAGCAGAGTTGTAAGAGGTAGGGGAGGCCGAAGAAGGTTTTGACCGAAGTCATCAAGAATGATATGGATTTGTTAGACTTGGATGAGGGTATGATGTTTAATAGAAGGAAATGGAAGGAATGTATTAATGCGAACGACCACACATAAATCCTATATTGATTCATGTAGCCGACCCCAATTACCTGGGATTAAGGCTTTGTTGTTGTTATTGTTGACTCTTCTAGCAAAGTGTATACTGTCTATTCTTTTTAATACATGCTGATGCATTGTCAGTTGCCGGATGAGTTTGATCTGATAAAAAAGTAGGTGATCTAGAATCACCGTTATTAACTGAGAAAAGTGGATCCTAGCATCATAACCGGATTGGAGTATATTGGGTCTGGGAGAAGTAGAAACAAGGTTGATGATCCTACATAGTTAAATGTTTCTGTTGTGCAAACAAGAAAATGAACTTGTGCTGCATAGCGATTTTAATATTCGAGGAAAAGGTAAGGAACAGACGATATTGGCTGGGGATGTGGGTCGTGTTCCCCTAAGATATTTTTATATTTATTATTTTAGAGACCGATAGCCGGGTATTTGATCCTACTAATCCGTCATGGAATCTAATAGGCATATTGTGACCTACTGATAGGAAATCCAGCAAATTTACAGCATAAGCCGCTCCCGAGATATCTTGAATTTGCAAGTCGCACTCTTGTCTTGGACAAGTTCTAAGGGGTCACAAGTGCGAGCAGCTCAGGTAAGATCACTTAAAATCCGTATAAATAAATATATTTCAATTCCGGCACAGGCTTGGAAGAGCCAATGATGTCGGACGAGAGAGTTTTGGTTTCTTTGATTAATTTATTCTAGAGAAGTTGGTGAACTATGTTTTTGGACCCCTTCGATTTTGGCTTTACATGCTAGCATTTAGTTGTAGGCATCAGGATTTTTCTGAGGACCCAAGATTCCTTGTCAACCTTAACCAGAAGCTTCCAAAAACAAATTATACACAAATCTTAAATATCTTGAATTATTGAGCCAATAATTCCAGCACTCTCTCCCAACAAAAATCTAGACCAATGCAAAACCACCTCTAGGTAATAATTTAGTAGTCCAATGTTGACTCGTAGTTAAAGAGATCAGTAATCGAACTTTAGAAATTCACGAAAAAAAAGCAATGCAGAGTCCTTTTACTAGCTAGCTTGAGTATAGACGGAACATTCCAATTTACCCCAAGTCAGCACAGGGAAACTAGGGGGTGAAGCGGCTCTAGTGGGTCTGGCCCCACTCCCCCCTCTCAAAATTATCTTGACTAAAAAAATATCTTGTTTTTTGCATCTTTAATTTTCGTTACATGTCCTAAACGACTTATATTATGGAATGGAGGTAGTATTTTTCAGTCTTCTTGTGATCAAACCTGGACCAAGGATTCACACAACATAAAGAACTCTAACCACATACATAAATAACCTCCTTTATTATTATACCCCATACTTCAAATAACTTGACTAGGATTATTGAATCCAAATAAAAATGGAAAACCAATAATCAAAAGACAAAAGATAATAAAAATATTAGGCAGTACAACACATAAAACTGCTAATTACCAACATCAGACCTGTTTCTTGTTGGTTTAAGATTATTTTTCCCACTGTTTGTCTCGTCATCAGCCCCATACTAATAAGTGCCGTGTATTCCATTTTCCTCCTTAGGGTTTCACCATTTTCGTTTGCTTGATAATGTGACAGAATGGGGCGTAGAGTGGGGAAAAAGATCTAAACCGCTTTTTTGTCAAGTGTATAGATCTGAATTTGGTAACCTCTTGGTAGGAATAGCAATCAATGGTTTGGTTTTCCTCATGACAACTCCAAACTTCTCCGAAATGTCTGCTTCTTTACTTTCCGTTGCTTGCCAATCAAATGAATGCAACAGTGAAGCACATATATACATCAACATTTTCTCTGCTAAGGGAAGGCCAACACATATCCTTCTTCCTGATCCAAACGGAAGATACTGAAAATTATTTCCATTGAAATCCCATTTCCCAGGTTCATTTAGAAATCTCTCAGGCTTGAACTCTAATGGATTTTCCCAAAGCTCAGGATCCCTTTGTATTGCCCAAATGTTGATAAATATCTTTGAGTCCTTAGGTATGGTGTAACCAGCCACAGTGCAAGATCGGCTTGGGCGCCTTGGTAGTATCAGAGGTAGTACAGGGTGTAAGCGGAGCGCTTCCTTAATTACCGCATCTAAATATTGTAGTTTGGTCAAATGGTACTCTTCAACCATGTTGTTTAACCCTACCACATCGTCAAGTTCTTCTTGGACCTTTCTCATCACCTCTCTGTTGTGCAAAACCTCGGTCATCACCCACTCTACTGTGGTAGCTGTCGTGTCTGTTCCACCAGTCACAATATCCTGTTATAGATGAAAATATATGGACTAAGAGAACAAAAAGAGAGAGTAATAGTAGACTGGTTTTCTAGTTTTATCATCTGATATAACCTATTTAGTGATTCAGGTTTGTTTTAAAGTTCAGGGAAGAGTTTCAAGTTTGTGTTTTATGGTTTAGGATTTAGTAATGTAAATACTATGAAGGGAATGTTGCTGAGGGAGTGTTGGGACGTATCACTAGCTTGAGCTCGTTATTATAAGATGGCAAATGATGACTGTTAAGGGGTTTGAATCATGAAAACGAGCTCTTCATCTTGTAGATGGAGGAACTAAAAAGGATCGAAAATGCATATGAATGAATCCTATTGTACATTCTGTAACAAAGTTTAAAATGGCAGGAATAAAGGAATTTACCATTAAGATGGCCTTTATTTGTGTAATGTTGATTTGTGTTTCATCTTCATTCTTTTCCAGTAACCCCAAGAGGATCTGAACAAAATCCTTTTTTCGAGTTTCTTCTTCGTCCGAGGCTCTATTCATACTTGTGTTTATAATTCTATCAAGAATCACATCAACTAATTGCATAATAGCCTCCGTCTCTTTAGCTATCCCTTGTAAATCGAATCTGGCAATCACGGGGAAGAAATCGGAAACATTTGGCTTAGCTACTACGTCCATAACCTTCTGTAACACTGCCCGAAACTCAGAAGCAACTTCACCTTGCTCATCTATACTACCGCCCCAGAGCATACTCATAATCACATTCATTTCTGTTAGAAAAGTTAATTCACCAACATCTACTGGTGTCCCAACCTTAGAGCTCACAATCTTGATACCCTTTCTGACCCCAACTTTCCTAAGATCATAACCAGCATCAAGATTACTTTTACTTAGCATCTCCCTCACAAATACTTTTCTCATATCGCGCCAATATGAGCCAAAGGGAGAAAACACGATATCAATCCCTCCACGTGTAACGATTTCTAGAGCAACTGTAGGATCATGATTGGCACATATCGTGTCTTGATCTCGAGTCACCTCTTTTGCCAAAGATGGTGAGCTCAACACAAAACACAATCTGTTTCCGAGATCAATCTTGAATATCGGACCATATTGGCTCGCCAACTCTCTGAAATGATAGTGTAAGTTGGGTTTTAGGAACGGTAAGTATCCAACTATTGGCAAGCCTCGGGGCCCTGGTGGCGATGAGGCTTTTTCCTTACTTGGCTTCATGAATATGAGCATAAACCACAAGAAGGAAAGTATCACTATTGAGATGGAGAGAGCTGCTTGAGTAATCTCCATTTTGTTTGATGCTATTGTGAAATCATGCAATTCAAGAGAAATGATAGCACTCTTATAGCAGAGTCCTGAGCTTCCTGTACTAATAATGATGTTCAATTAGAACCACAAAATTGAAAGACTCACTAGAAGGATATAGATGTTTTTTCATCCGTATATACAGGATTTGGGACCGAAAGTTGGATACAACTGTTGTGAGCGATTGGTACACCCTATAATTTATTAGGTGCACTGTCGGTAACAGATAAAAAACCTAATTTATGCGGCTCTGGATCCGTATATACAAGGAACTGGTAAAAATACAGTCAATTTTTTCTTCCATTATAATGTAGAAAAATACAGTCAATTTTTGCTGCAAGACTACGCAGAAGGAGAAAACGAAAAGGGGAAAAATACAAAGGATGAAATTGACCAGTTAAAATCTCACAAGAATGAGCCAAGATAAGTGTTGTAATCTAGGATCATGTCTGGTGGTCCTTAATTTCTTTATCTATGAATCAGTACTTTTTCCTTCTTGTGGTTCACTTGATGTTTATCCACTAGATTTTCAACAAGGCCAAGAATTGTTGTTTGCTGAAACTTCTTTGCATGAAAATGATGGAATCCAGTAATAAATAAAAGCATCTTATCAAGAGTTCTGAGCCAGAACTTCCTCTGATTGGTAAGTGAACTGATAATTCCAAAGTGAGTTTGTGTGTTCTACTTCGCTTGTGATATCATATTGTTTAGTTCGGAGTCAGGCCTTCCTCTGAATAAGAGTAAGACACTGTGGGCGCAACCCGGGCGAGTCTAGATTAGTCTTATCCAAGATGTGTCCAAATATATTTAACTGATTTAGTAAAAAACTAGGAAAGCTGGTAAAATGTTGTCTAGGGAAATAAAAAAATGTAGAATATACTGCTAAGTTTGGATCTAGTGCGGAACAAGTGTGTTTTAACATGTGCGGACACAATCTCGAGTGTTGGTTCTCGATCCAACGGTTGAGAGAAAAAGATGAACATGCTACTCGAAGAACAAATGTTCATCCTACTTAAAACTCAACCGTCGGATAAACTGATTTAAACACTAATATTGTGTTCCATATGTGTGACAAAACACATGTTCTGCACTGGATCCAAAATCAGTCCTGCTCATAACATGCTAAACCACTGAAACGAGGTCTAGGAATGGCAATCAAAGGCATCTTCTTCTTCAAAACAATCCCAAACTTTTCAGAAAGATCAAGTTTCTCTCCCATTGACAATTCCCAATCAAAGTAATGAAGAAGTGAAGCCATGGAAAACATCACCATTCTCTCAGCCATTGTCACTCCAGCACACATTCTTCTTCCAGAACCAAAAGGCAAATAGTTAAAATCATTTCCACTATAGTCTCCTTTACCATTCAAGAACCTTTCAGGTAGAAACTCCAATGGGTTTTCCCAAATTGTTGGATCTCTATGAATAGCCCAGACGTTTACAAAAACTCGCGAACCTCTTTGAATCGCGTAATTGCCAACAATGCTTGCTTTACTTGGGCAATGAGGCACCATTAAAGGGAGAGCTGGGTGCAACCTTAGGACTTCTTTCATTACTGCATTTAAATAAGGTAGTTTTTGAATGTGAAATTCTTCTACAATGTTATCTTTTCCAACTACTTCTTCTAATTCTTCTTGTGCTTTTTTGATGGTTTCTGGTTTGTTCATCATTTCAGCCATAGCAAATTCAACTGTATTTGAGGTTGTTTCTGTTCCACCAACTACCATGTCCTGTTAACATAAAATTCAGAGTAATTATACTTTTTGTACCGCTTTATTTTCAGTAACATGATCGGCATATGTTGAATTGGGCAAAAAATCACCACGAAAAGTGGTGGCAGTTTATTTATAGCTAAATGTGTTTAGTTGACTCTTCTCTGAAGGTCATGCTGTCAATATTTGTCATTTCTTTCCACAGGATCCTTAATCTATCCAGTGTAACCTAACTTTTAACTTGTGCATAACTAGTTGCTTGACCCTAAGAGCGTGATTGGAAAGTCTTTAACTTTAACTTTTATTTTTTTTAATTTTTTTATTGAGGTTGAATAAAAATTGAATTGTTTGTGTCTTTGACATGAGACGCGGGTTCCAAACATATATAGGATCTTTTGTTTCATCAGAAAAATATATAACCTATAGGAAAAGAGGAACCCTAAGGGAAAAGCTAAACAGGTGGCAGAATTTTAAAGTTGGAACAAGAAGTATGAACGATTATTCGAAATGAGTTCGAGAGGGTTCAAGATCATCTGTCTTATTCGTTTTCTCATCCTCTGTCATATTCATAACAATTGTTACGTGCTGCACTTTCCCTCTCAGGGTTAAATATTTCTTTCGGTTTTAAATATTTTAAAAGAAAAAAATTGTCATGTGGCAGTTTAATAATAACGGGACACAATGAAACACAGGATGAGAAGGAAGATTCGAACAAGTTATTCGAGGATAGAGCAACTAATAGAGATTACCACTAGCAATGCTCTGACATGGTCCATGGTTAAATGTGTCTTGGCATCTGCTCCATTTTTCAGTTCCAAAAGTACTTGTAAAAAGTCATTGCCTTCTATTTTACCATTGCCCTTAACTCCTTCAATTTGTGTCCTCACTTCTATGATCTTATCAAATATATTTTCCAATTTAGCAGTCACAACTTTCATATCCTTCTTCATTCCTTGCAAATCCAACCAAGCCAACCATGGAAAGAAATCTGATAAATTTGGGGATCCAAGTAACTTAGTAATCTCATTAACAGCTTCTCTAAACTCTGCTCCAATTCTATCTCCTTCTTCCCCTTCAATCGTCCCGCCCCACAACATACTTGTAATAACATTTAGTACACTCACAAACATTTGTTCGCCAACATCAATTGGACACCCTTTTTGTTTGTACAAGAATTTAATCATGTTCCGAATCTCCCTTCTTCGGTAAGAGTATACGGAATCAAGCGTGACATGGCCTAGCATATCGCGGACACACACTTTTCTCAGCATCCGCCACTCGGCACCATAGGGCGTGAAAACAATGTCATGCCCGCCATAGTCCATGGCCGTGACCACGTCCGGGACATCCCTATTAGCAAATGTCACATCCTGATCTTTTAAGACCTCGCGGGCAATGGCCGGGGAAGAAATCACAACGCTGATTTTCCCGCCAAGCTTGAGGGTAAATATAGGACCATAGGTTTTAGCCAGGGTAGCAAAGTAGGAATGGAGCTCTGGATCAAGAAATGGGAGGTTTCCTACTAGAGGAAGGCCCCATGGACCTGGTGGAAATGGCTTTTGACCCTTGAGTTTCTTTAGCAGTACTGAGGCAAACCATGATGCCAAGAAGGCAGAAATAAGTGCTAAGAACACAAAAATTAGATCATTGGAATTGGTGAAGTTGAGAGAGAACTGGGAAATGAGAATCATGGTTTTAGACAAATGAAAGAAGTGGAGTAGACTCCTTAATAAATTAGGTAAAGGACTCTTCTAGCAGAGTTGTAAGAAGTTGGGGAGGCCGAAGAAGGTTTGGATCGAAGTCATCAAGAATGATATGGATTTGTTAGACTTGGATGAGGGTATAATGTTTAATAGAAGGAAATGGAAGGATCTAATAGGTATATTGTGAGTTACTGATATGAAATCCAGCAAATCTACCGCATAAGTCGCTCCCGAGATGTCTTGAATTCGCAAGTCGCACTTTTGTCTTGGACAAGTTCTAAGGGGTCACAAGTGCGAGTAGCTCAGGTAAGATCACTTGAAAACCGTATAAATATATATATTTCAATTCCGGCACAGGCTTAGAAGAGCCAATGATGCCGGACGAGAGAGTTTTGGTTTCTTTGATTAATTTATTCCAGAGAAGTTGGTGAACTATGTTTTTGGATCCCTTTGATTTTGGCTTTACATGCTAGCAGTTAGTTGGAGGCATCAGGATTTTTCTGAGGACCCAAGATTCCTTGCCAGCCTTAACCAGAAGCTTCCAAAATCAAATTATACATAAATCTTAAATATCTTGAATTATTGAGCCAATAATTCCAGCACTCTCTCCCCACAAAAATCTAGACCAATGCAAAACCACCTCTAGGTAATAATTTAGCAGTTCAATGTTGACTCGTAGCTCAAGAGACCAGTAATCGAACTTTAGAAATTCACAAAAAAAAGTAATGCAGAGTCCTTTTACTAGCTAGCTTGAGTATAGACGGAACATGCCCATTTACCCCAAGTCAACATTGGGAAACTAGGGGGTGAGGCGGCTCTAGTGGGTATGGCCCCACTCTCCCCTCTCAAAATTCATAGTCCGCCCTACTTTGCAAAAGGTTGAAATTTTGAGAGGGGAAGGTTGGCGCCGGACCGCACCCAGTGGAACAGCTCTACGCCGTTTTTCGTCATCACATGCATTGGATCAAAGACTAATCAGACAATGTTACGAAATTTTCTTAAGAAATTGAGATAGAAAGTTTTATTTATAGTGTAAGAAATTAACAGGGTGCAGTTATAGACATAGAATATAGAAACACAGATCCTGTGTAGCTTCAAGGCTTCACTAACTGCATGATATTTTTTTTTTTTTTTTGGGCGATAGATAAGATTAAACCAGAGAATTCCACACTGGGAACCTAACTGCCCTGATATTATGAACGCGTAATTTTTTGTTTACTCATAAAGCGAAGTATCAGATAATCTTGGGGTTGGAATGGCAACCAAAGGGATTCTCTTCTTTAACACAATACCAAATTTCTCAGTAAGATCCAATTTCTCTCCTTGAGGCAACTTCCATTCAAATGAATGAACCAATGAAGCAAGTGAAAACATGAACATTCTCTCAGCCATTGCTGTTCCTGCACAAATTCTTCGCCCCGAACCAAACGGAAAATAGTTGAAATCATTTCCACTATAATCCCATTTCCCATCCAAGAATCTTTCAGGCCGGAATTCTGTTGCATTTTCCCATATAGAATCGTCCCTATGAATTGCCCAGACGTTGATGAAAACGCGAGCGCCTTTAGGAATTGTATATCCTGCAATAGTGGTGTTCTCACTGGGACAATGAGGCACCAAGAGTGGTAAGGCTGGATGTAAGCGTAACGCTTCTTTCATAACGGCATATAAATATGGTAATTTATGAATGTCAGATTCTTCGACGATTCTATCTTTCCCTATTACTCTATCCAATTCTTCCTGAACATCTGTCATGATTTCTGGGTTGTTCATCATTTCAGCCAATGTGATTTCAACCATGTTTGCGGTTGTATCAGTGCCACCTACTACCATATCCTGAAAAGAAAAAAAAACAAATCAAGATAGTTTACAAGTAAATTTGGCAGGAAATAAAATATGCCAGTTTTGCATCTATCAGCTACCCAGTTTAGCAGATGTGATAATGAAATCTAGGCTAGGAAAGAGAACAGTGTCACACTTCGTGTCCGCGATCTTGACAACACGACTCGTAGGCTAACTAGTTGATAATCATCCTCACTCAAACTAAGAGGAATGCAAGAATCTAGAGGCGGCTCCCACCATACACGCAGTGTAGCACCTTAGTTCCCACTTTCTTAACGCACATTAAATTTCATAAGTAATTCAAATTAGGAAAACTATGAAGGGTGATTGGGTGGACTTACCATGAGAAGAGCTTTGAGATGAGTCATAGTTAGAGGAACTTTAGAAGAAGAATCCCCTTCATCTTTCATCTGCAGCAGAAACTGCAGAAAATCCTTATTATCTTTACCACCATTTTCCATTTTACCCCTTTGTTCAATCATCCTCTCAAATATCCCATCAAACTTTTTTGCCAAATTTCTAGTTTTCTTCTGAATACCTTGAAGGTCAAATCTGGCCAAACCCGGATAAAAATCCGATATATTAGGACTACCTAATTGAGTAGTAATTTCAGTAACAATTTGTCTAAACTCAGCTCCAACACTATCCCTTTCCTCCCCTTTAACTGTTCCACCCCATAACATATTTGTAATCACATTGAGCACAGCCAAGAACATCTGCTCGCCAACATCAACCGGCTTTTCGCCCTGTAGGCTACAGAAAAACTTGATAGTTTGTCGAATTTCATTTCGCCTGAGGGCGTAAACAGAGTCCAATGTTGTATTAGACAACATTTCTCGTACACAAATCTTCCTTAACATACGCCACTCCGGTCCATAAGGACTCCAAACAATTTCCAAGCCGCCATAAGCAGCTTCCCGGGCAGCTGCAGGGACATCACGGTTAGCAAATGTGGTGTCTTGATCCTTAAGAACTTCTCTTGCTATTGCTGGTGAACTAATTACAATCCCGACTTTGTTACCAAGCCAGAGAGTAAGAATTGGACCGTAGTTTTTCGCAAGGCTGGCGAAATAGGTATGGAGTTCTGGATCCAGAGAGAGCAGATTGCCTAAAAGGGGCAATGGTTTAGGACCTGGAGGTAAAGAGTCTGATTTCTTGATGAACTTGAATATGATCCAAATGAAGGAAATCCCACCAAGAAAATAAGAGAGAATTGGTATACTAAATTGTTCATTTTTGGTCAGTTGCAACCAGGATTGAGAATTGGAAATGGTATTGATCATAGTTGAGGATGATGCAATATGAAGCTATCAAGAATGTGAAACTTATATTAGTACTATCATATGGTTTGGGGGATATCAAAAGGCCAGAAATACCCACACAAGTTGGCTCAATTAATAAGGATTTAACACATCTTTATAAAGTGAGTGTTCAATTTCCCGCTGTCCCACGCGAGTACTGTGCTAGTTGACAATCTATAAGTATCTTATAAGCGACCTATGATCCCTATGTCTGCTCTATCCCGTAGTGATGACCGGAGCCGAACTCTTCCCAAACTTTTTATTACAATAAGCCATAATTTCCAGTTTCAAACCCAACATTTTGCTGCCAGCATCCGCCTAATCTTTTGTTTTTTTTGGATGAATACCTAATCTTATCTAATCAATTACTAGAAACTAACGAAGTCATTTTCGAGGGCCGAAGCCATGTGAGTGGGGGAAACTAGGGGTGGAATCAATCTAATGGTTCGGAACTATTTTTCACACTTATAAACTCAATTTTGATTTTCTTGGTAGACATAAATTCGGATTTTAAAAGTTGGGTTAAGATTGAATTTTTGGGTTATATCCCCTAGTTAGCCCATGTGAGGATGATTTGTTTAGGATATAATGGGTCGGTTCCGTAGAAGTTATATTTTATGGGATGGTTAATTACATTTTACAACCATGAAGTTAGGGAGTTATGCATTTTAATTTTAATTTTCCTAAAAATGCACTATATCAGTATAAATCTTAGGTGTTTTTTTTTTTTTTTTTTGGGTGAATCGATAACTAATTGATGGTCTGGCAGCAAAAATACAGCAAATAATTGGTTGTACTGTCTGTATATCTATTCATGTGTCCAATCAATCATAATTCACCATATGTATATAATTTTAAAAAAATGATAATATGGTGAATTCTTATTGGTTGGGCACAAAAATAGGTACACAGACTGGTATAGATGATTTTCACCCAAAAATACCACATGAGGCACATTCATTGAATCAGTAAACTAATCCAAGAAGCACTACAAAAGAAGTATATAAGATTTGATAATCTTTTTCACATATTCAAAGACCACATTACAACACATTCTTTTAGTAGAACTTTGATTTACTCATAAAGAGATTTATCAGATAATCTTGGAATTGGAATAGCAACCAAAGGAGTTTTCTTCTTTAACACAATACCAAACTTCTCAGAAAGGTCTAATTTCTCACCTTGAACCAACTTCCATTCAAATGAATGTATCATTGAAGCAAGCGAAAACATGAACATCCTCTCGGCCATTGCTATTCCTGCGCAAATTCTTCGTCCAGAACCAAACGGAAAATAATTAAAATCGTTTCCACTATAATCAAATTTCCCATCAAAGAATCTCTCAGGCCGAAACTCCAATGGGTTTTCCCATATAGAACCATCTCTATGAATAGCCCAAACGTTAATAAACACGCGAGCCTCTTTAGGTACCGTGTATCCTGCAACCGTGCTGGATTCACTGGGGCAATGAGGAATGAGAAGTGGTAAGGCGGGATGCAAACGCAAACCTTCTTTCATTGCAGCATATAAGTATGGTAATTTCGGGATATCAGACTCTTCAACCATTCGATCTTTGCCCACAACTCTGTCCAATTCTTCCTGAACTTTTCTCATAACTTCTGGCTTGTTCATTATCTCAGCCATCGTATATTCAACCGAGTTCGAGGTACTGTCACTTCCACCTACTACCATATCCTGTACAAAATCAAGATGGTTCAAATTGGCAAGAACCAAAATGCTTCTACTTTAAGCATATCAGTAACCAAATTTAGTGCTATTAATCACTATATACATGATTGCCCCACTAGACTAATGACATGATGGCACTAGTTAAATCAGTTCATTTTAATGCCAGCTACAATGGCTTATCATGAATCCCATAATCTTTCATCCATGGAACAATAAGATGTCACGCCCAATGACCGGGGTCCAAAAAACTCGTGGGTCTGACAGGATTCATAACTAACTACTTGGCAACCGTCCCTCGCTATGCCAAAATGGATATCTCAAGGTGACTATGGGTACTTATGCCCAAATCCAGATACTATTAAGACTTCTTTGAGTTATCTCATGTGGGATTACGGATCACTGAAGTAATAACAGGTAGCAGATTTGACATCTAAAATAAAATCTATTGCCAAGAAATAGACTATTTCTTAACAAGATTAACCATCAAAAGCATAAAATTTCCTTAGAAAATGGGCTAATTAATTACCATGAGAAGTGCTTTGAGATGAGTCATAGTTAGAGGAACTTTGGCATCCTCTTGATCTTTCCGCTGCAGAAGAAACTGCAAAAAATCCTTATTCTCATTACTATTATCCCCCATCTTGACCCTTTGTTCGATCATCCTCTCGAATATCCGATCAAACCTCTGTGCAACAATTCTAGTTTTCTTCTGAATACCTTGTAGATCAAATCTGGCTAAAGCAGGGTAAAAATCTGATATATTAGGAGCACCAAATTGAGCAGTCATATCAGAAACCACTTGCCTAAACTCTGCTCCAAGGCTAGCCCTTTCCTTCCCTTTAACCGTGCCACCCCATAACATGTTTGTAATCACATTAAGAACAGTCAAAAACATCTGCTCACCAAAATTAACCGGCTTCCCGGCCTTTCCATAAAAGAATTTGATTGTTTGTCTAAGCTCATTTCTCCTAAGACCGTAAACTGAGTCCAAGGTTGTATTAGACAACATTTCTTGGACACAAATCTTCCTTAACATACGCCACTCCGGTCCATAAGGACTCCAGGCAATGTCTATTCCACCATAAGTACATTCCAGGGCAGCTGCAGGGACGTCGCGATTAGCAAACGTGGTGTCTTGATCCTTAAGAACTTCTCTTGCTATTGCTGGTGAACTAATCACGATCCCGATTTTCTTACCAAGCCAGAGAGTAAGAATTGGACCGTAATCTTTGGCAAGATTTGCGAAATATGTATGGAGTTCAGGATCAAGAGAGAGCAAATTCCCCAAAAGGGGTAAAGGTTTTGGACCTGGAGGTAAAGGGTACTTTTCTTTGTCTGATTTCTTGATGAACATGATGAATATAAGCCATATTAAGGCAAGCCCACCAAGAAAATAAGAGAGAAACACACCAATTTGTTCATTGTTGATCATATTTTTAGGAGCTAAAGGTGAAATGGGAATGGAGCAAATTGAAGAGTGATGATATGAAACAAAGTTGTGACCTTTACATTTAGTACTATGATTTTTTGGATGACGGCCATCCAGTGGTGGATGCAGAGTCCGCCACTGGGGTAATGTGCTCTGCTGAAAAATAAATTTTTAAAAGTAAATATGGTGTATTTCACGCTTCATTTAGATGATAAGTTCATAAATGATCACACACAAATAAGGTGAACGGACGAGTGACTCCCACTACTCTCAGGTTCTGAATCCGTCACTGACGGCAATGACTTGAAGAATTTATGCATAAAATGTCAAAATTGTTCATTTGCAGAAAAAAACAAACTGTTACCCTGGCCAAAAAGGTATCTTCAGCCAGCCAATTGTTGGAGATTCTAATGGCTAAGGGTGGACTTTCAGCACCTTATCTATGGACAGCATTCACCATAATCCATAAGGATCTCTGATCACAATAGTTAGACTTTCATTTTTTTTTTGGGACAGTTGGTATAATATATCAGATACATTTTATAGTGAAAAGTATACAAACTAACAATATATGTTTTGTGTATTTTTCATCAAGGTACAGAAAAATAAGTATTATTTTTTATATTATTTCTTTTACTAAAGAAAATGTATTTTTAAGCTAGGGTGACTAGAAATTTGTTCGATTTAATAATTAAACGGCAAATAATTTTATTTTTTTTAGTGGAAGGGTAAAATATATTTTATTTGTTCTTCAATGCCCACAAAATGATAAAGTTGATCATAATTGTTAAAACAACAAATGAGTACTATGTCTCACAAATAAGAGTAAATTAACATCAAGATCCCAATCAGGTGCAATATTTTAAAGGGCAAAAAGGAGCAATCGTTAATTTATTTATTTTATTGAAAACAGCAATAATTTATTTATTATAATGTCACTAAATATGACCATTCATTTTACAAACATACATATTTTATTTCTTATATCTTCGTTCAGCATCATGAGATCCTAAACACATGATTCCAATGTATAGAACATCAAAATAACCTCCGAAAAAAGATGGATGAAAGAAAATGATTATTCTCTCCGTCCCAAATTAAGACGAAATCAAAAGCGTAAGTTAGAGGTCAAGTTACACTATATATATATATATATATATATATATATATATATATATATATATATATATATATATATATATCAAAAAAGTTGGGAAGGGACAAAACAAACTTATAAGCAAAATATAAAGAGGAGGTACATAAAAATCCCTAGAAAAGCAAGGCCTCTCTCATGCCTCACTTAGGTCCGCCCTATTCAGTGTCCATATTAGGTTTTACACAAAAAATATTAATTTGACCATAGATAAATTACCATATTTAACAACAAAAAAGAAGATCCCATAAAGTCCTTAATTGAAGAGTTTAGTGGCGAGAATTATATATTAGTGTAGTTTGAATCCATTAAAAATAGGAGATTAATTTTGAGAGTTCAGAAATAAAATATTTTCATTTGAAGAAAGTAAAAATTCATTTTGAGACAAATTAAAGTAATGTTTAAATTCAATTTGAGACAAGAGGAGTAATAAAAAAGAAAAAGAAAAAACAGTTGGAAATAGGGAAGGTCAAACATAAATTATCCTTGTAGCCTTAGATAACACATCAAGGCTTTCAGCTTAAACAATATTCATTTGTTAGTTCTCTTGTTTTTTTTTCCTACCATTTTTAACTCCTCTCAAGTAATCCAAAGAAATTCTAACTTTTTTTTTTTTTGGGTCAGCACCTTAATTCTCTCATAGAGAATTTTATTAGCCTCACGTAGGAGGCGGGTGTCGAACACCTGGGACCTCGCGGTCGCAGGTCAAGGCTTGCCCCACTGGGCAACGGCCTTCTTGACAAAGTTGGAATTCTAACTTAGTTAGCGGCAGGGACGAAGTTGGAATTTGACGTTAGGGGACGAAAACTGCAAAAGTATACCGAACTAAATATATAAACTGCAAAGAAAATATTGGGGGCGAATCTGATAAAATATTCCCAACTACATATAAAATTTATTATATCTAGTAGTATTTTTAAAAATTTCGGGGGTGACTGCAGCCCCCGCCCATGTCTTCGTCCCTAATTAGGGAAACACTTCTGACTCGAGATGATAGGTTTCGAATTTAAAACCCTCATCACTAACAATATACTCCCTCCGATTCAAAATATAAATTTTTTTAGGAGTTATTATTTGTTACAGAATATAAGTCTTTTAGAAAAAATGTGCATTTAAAGACTGATTTACCCATACATCATTTTCTCCACATATTCATTTTGGTCAAAATGTATAGTTCTCATTCAACACTCTATTAATTTGTTTGTTCTTTAGAGTATTAATTAAGGGTACTTTAATCATTCTGATTAGTATATTAATTTGTGTGAAAACTTTTAAAAAGACATATTTCGAATCGGACGGAGTATATTTTTTCAAAAATTAATTAAAAAACAGAAAAAAGAAAAGTAATGAACCTAACCTTTGAGCCAATTTTTTGCACTGCTTTGGGGGGGGTTGTTCACCAAGACCAAATCTATTCAAAGCAGATAGCAGAACACATTCTCTTCCAAATAGCCTTCTTGATCCACTTCCATAAAAAGGTTATAGATTCCCCAGAATTCAAATAATGTCCAAGCTTGAGGGTAAATATAGGACCATAGGTTTTAGCCAGGGTAGCAAAGTAGGAATGGAGCTCTGGATCAAGAAATGGGAGGTTTCCTACTAGAGGAAGGCCCCATGGACCTGGTGGAAATGGCCTTTGACCCCTGAGTTTCTTTAGCAGTACTGAGGCAAACCATGATGCCAAGAAAGCAGAAATAAGCGCTAAGAACACAAAAATTAGATCATCATTGGAATTGGTGAAGTTGAGAAAATTGGTTTGCTGATGCATTGTCAGTTGCCGGATGAGTTTGATCCGATGACAAAGTAGGTGATCTAGAATCAGCCGTCGAGATTATTCAGCATGTACTGAAAAAAGTGGATCCTAGCATCATAACCGGATCGGAGTATATATGGTCTGGGAGAAGTATAAACAAGAATGATCCTATATAGTTAAAGGTTACTGTTGTGCTAACAAGAAAATGGACTTGTGCTGCTTGGCGATTTTAATGATGCTAACCTTCAACTGTCATTTAATATTCGAGGAAAAGGTCAGGAACAGACAATACCGACTGGGGCTGTGGGTCGTGTTCACCTAAGATTTTTCTATATTTATTATTTTAGAGACCGATGGCCGAGTATTTGATCCGACTAATCTGGTTGGGATCTAATAGTCACTTTGATCTACTGACAAGAAATCCAGCAAATCTACAACATAAGTCACTCACGAGATGTCTTGAATTCGCAAGTCGCACTCTTGTCTTGCACAAGTTCTAAAGGGTCACAAGTGCGAGCAGCTCAGATAAGATCACTTGAAATCCGTATAAATAAATATATTTCAATTCCTGCATAGGCTTGGAAGAGAGTTTTGGTTTCTTTGATTAATTTATTCCAGAGAAGTTGGTGAACTATGTTTTTGGATCGCTTTGATTTTGGCTTTACATGCCTAGTATTTAGTTGGAGGAATCAGAATTTTTCTGAGGATCCAAGATTCCCTTAGCCAACCTTAATCAGAAGCTTCCAAAAACAAATTATACACAAAATCTTAAATATCTTGAATTATTGAGCCAATAATTCCCGCACTCCCTCCCAACAAAAATCTAGACCAATGCAAAAAGTAATAACCTTGTAGTCCAATGTTGACTCGTAGTTCAAGAGACCAGTAATCGAACCTTAAAAATGTAGGTTTGCGTTGAGACCGAACCACGTTAAAATTCTTGTGTTATTTTTCTCCTTTCTTTTCGTTTCCATTATAATTTGTTGTTTGGAGTGTTCCGCTGCCCAACAAAAAATTCACGAAAAAAGACCAATGCAAAGTCTTTTTACTAGCTAGCTTGAGTATTTAGACGGAACATGCCAATTTACCCCAAGTAAGCACATGGAAACTTGGGGGTGATGCGGCTCTAGTGGGTCTGGCCCCACCTCCCCCTCTCAAAATTCACAGTCCGTCCTACTTTGCAAAAGGTTGAAATTTTGAGAGGGAAAGGTTGCCACCTGACCGGACCCAGTGAAGCAGCTCCACCCCCATTTTTCCTCAGCTCATGCATTGAATCAAAGACTAATTCAAGAAATAAAACCAGAGAAATGGAAGATTTCATCGGTGAATCATATTAGTTGAACCTAGAGGCTCAGATCATGATATTTCCTCACCTAGTCAGACCATCTTACAACATTTTCTTAAGAAATTTAGATAGAAAGTTTTATTTATAGTGTAAAAAATTAACAGGGTGCAGTTATATATATATGTGTGTGTGTGTGTGTTTTGGAGCGATAAATAAGATTAAACTTTAGAATTCTAATTGCCCTGATATTATGAACGCGCAATGTTTTGTTTACTCATAAAGCGAAGTATCAGATAATCTTGGAGTTGGAATGGCAACCAAAGAGATTCTCAATTTTAACACAATGCCAAATTTCTCAGAAAGATCCAATTTCTCTCCTTGAGGCAATTTCCATTCAAATGAATGAACCAATGAAGCAAGTGAAAACATGAACATTCTCTCAGCCATTGTTGTTCCTGCACAAATTCTTCGTCCCGAACCAAACGGAAAATAGTTGAAATTATTTCCACTATAATCCCATTTCCCATCCAAGATTTTTTCAGGTCGAAAATCTGTTGCGTTTTTCCATATTGAATCGTCCCTATGAATTGCCCAAATGTTGATGAAAACGCGAGCGCCTTTAGGTGTCACACCTCGTAACCAGGGTCGATGAAATGACATTGTCTCATTGGTTAATGAAACACCAAAACCGACAAACAGAGTTACTAAAAGAAATTCAATTATGAAATCATCTGAAATAAGATTTCAACTGCGGAAATTATTTATTACGAGTGAAATTGTTCAACGATACTAATAATGAAATAAACTAAATTCTTTAATTGAAACAGGTTATGAATCACTCTTGATAAGCCCCATCCCAGATACCATCATTCTCGTAGTGTTGCTCTTCACCTAAATCATCTGCACAGTAAAATTGGATGGACTGAGCTCCGGTGCTCAGTAGGGACCAATAAAAAGAACGAACAAGTATAAAACAACAAATAAGCTAAGTAGTCATATTCCTCATATCTAAATGCTTACATAACCGAATGCACAATAAGCACCACGCATTGCTCATACACTACACTCGATTACAACATCGTTTAAACACTAAGAACATCACTACCGCTAAGACACACAATTCCGCCACATGAGCTGACTCATCTGCACTCATCTATGTTGTAAGTAGTCATATTTCTCACATCTAAATGCTTACATAACCGAATGCACAATAAGCACCACGCATTGCTCATACACTACACTCGATTACAACATCGTTTAAACACTAAGAACATCACTACAGCTAAGACACACAATCCCGCCACATGAGCTGACTCATCTATTCACTCACAATCAACAATAACGGTAATGGCCCTAGCTATTATCCAAGCTAGGACGACTCAGAAAATGCAGGGCAGCGGGTTTCAGTACGGTCCCCCCAAAGCAGCCAGGGCCATACGTATTTTGGGTCTTATCATACTTCATCCCAAGGGTGTGGGATTCTTACTGATCCTCGCAGCTTAATCCTTTCTCTTTGTTGTTTTGTAGATGATACAGAAGTTGAGCCTTCTTATGATGATACCTGGGAGGGGACATATGAAGAGTGATTCCTAATGAACTGTAATAGGAAGTCATTACTTTAGTGAAATTATATAGTACTCCCCTCCATTCCCTATTAATTGTCGTTTAGGAGATATCTAAGTATCCAAATTAATTGTCGTTTAAGGTTGCTTTATTAATTGTCAACAATTTATTCCAATTATACCCTCAATATTTTCCTTTCTTTATGAAGTAGAAGTGAGAGAGAAAGAGAGAGGAGGGGTGGGGAATATTAGAAGTTTAAGTGAAAATGACAACTTTCTTAATTTTCTCAAATTGTCTAAAGAGTCTTATATTTAGGAATGGATGGAGTATTTACTTTTCAGTACACTTGTTTAATCTTATAAGACTTTTAAACACTTTTATGATTATATAATGCATTTCCTTTTCATAAACTGTTAGTGGGTTCGGTTCGTCATTGATTTGGCTTACTGCCATGTCACCGATCGGATTTGGGTCGTGACATTTAAGGATCCATTCTTTTATTGTGTCATCACCCACCACAGTGGGCTCAACAAAGCCATTACCGTCTCAATGATAACCTCATTAGGTGAGGGTTCAGAGACGCGTATATCAGAAGACCTCTCGGGTCACAAAATCAGTATCAGAATACAGTAGCGAACGAATCCTACTAATTAGTCGTTCCTAGATAAGAGCTCAATAGAGGGACGACGACTCGAGTCGACCAAACCACATATGACTAAAATCAATGACTCTCAAATATGACGATCAAAGCGGTAAACATTTATGCAAGTTCAATATAGGCTCAATTAATCCAAGATTCACAATTATCAATTAATTATGACAATTTACATAAAGGAATAACAAGAACGCAGATAATCAACTTACTGAATCATATTATAATGAATTTAAATCATGCCCAAAAGCAGTTTATACAATATCGAAAGTAATAAACATAATTACGTGCAACTATTTCAGTAAATTGAATAGTTTATCCGCTTTTCATCGTGCAATAATTAATCACCCAACGAGTCCCAACATGTAAACCCAATATTATACATAATTATATGCGAGAATTAAATGACGTAGGGGTCTCTACCTCTTACGGAGACAAAAGATAACAGGAAATTCGAAATCTGCACTGCAAAATCTTACTCTCGAAGGTATAACTTGAGCGCCTTCGAATCGGTATATTATGGAATGAAAACGGATAAATAACAATCCCTCAGTGATCTCTCAAAATCTGCCTGAAATCTCACAAAAACTCTCAAAAGGCCTCACGGTTCTTCCCACGGCCAAGCTGTTTTCTTTCTGAATCTCTCTCTCAATTGGCACGCTTCCCCAGGTCTCAATACCCACTGCTTGATACCTTTTTTATTCTTAGGTTTTGTTTTTTAATGTGAGTAGTAACCTCTGAGCCATATATATATATATATATATATATATATATATATATATATATATATATATATATATATATATATATATATATATATACCCCCGACCCTCCTGTTCCTTATCATTTATAGATAGTAATTTTTGTTTCTTTATTGTATATTTTATTAACCCCCTCTCTGATTCTCATAAATATATACTAACCTTTCATTTTCCATTTTAATTTAATTTCCATTTATTCCATTCATTGAACTCATGTGTCCCTAATTGCGACACGTGTGCGAAACGCCCTCAATAAAACTTACACTAAATAAAATATGTAACATGTTATAAAATTAAATGGACACGGAATCAAATTAAATAAATTATGCCCACACAGTTACTCGCGAAAATTAATTACGAAGTCAAATATCACGTCAGGTAAAAATTACGGGTTTCACATATCGGCGAAATGGAGTTACGGATCCGAGAGAAGCGGATTGCCTAAAAGGGCAATGGTTTAGGACCTGGAGGTAAAGGGTCTGATTTCTTGATGAACTTGAATATGATCCAAATGAAGGCAATCCCACCAAGAAAATAAGAGGGAATTGGTATACTAAATTGTTCATTTTGGTAACTTGCAACCAAGATTGTGAATTAGAAATGGTATTGATCATAGTTGAGGATGATGCAATATGAAGCTATCAAGAATGTGAAACTTATATTAGTACTATCATATGGTTTGGGGGATATCAAAAGGCCGAAATACCCGATACAGAGTTGACTTTCGATTGGTAAGGATTTGTACGCGTCTTTATAAAAGCGAGTGTTCAATTCCGATTGCTTACGCAAAGTACTTATGCTAGTTGACGATCTATAAGTGCCCTTATAAGCGACTTATGATCCCCTATGGTCTGCTCTGTCCCATAGTGGTGACCGGAACCGAACTTATCCTAAACTTTTTTTTTTATTTTTTTTTATGAATACCTAATCTTATCTAATCAATTACTAGTCACTAACGAAGTCATTTTCGAGGGCCGAATTTTCCTCTAGAAGCCATGTGAGTGGGGAAAATAGCAATCTAATGGTTCGGTAATATTTTTCACACTCATAAATTCAATTCAAATTTTCTTGGTAGATATAAATTCGGCTTTTAAAAGTAGGGTTAAGACTGAATTTTTGGCTTGTAAAATATTATACTGGATCTATTGAACCGGTTATATCCCCTATTTAGCCCATGCGAGGATGATTTGTTTGGGATATAGTGGGCCGGTTCCGTAGAAGTTATATTTTATGGGAGGGTTAATTGCATTTTACTACCATGAAGTTAGGTAGTTATGCACTTTAGTTTAAATGTTCCTAAAAATGTACTAGCACTGCAAATGTTAAGTTTTCTAGGTGAAAAACTGGTAATAAAATGACTTAACACCTTTCAGATCACTTTTGCATTTCACACCATTAAATTTGGTTATTTTTCAATTTAGTCCATTTAATAAATAAATTCACTCATTCACCTTTTATTTTAAAGTTAAATTTTTTTAAAGAAAAGGAAAATAAAAATAACAAGTTCCTTTAAAGTAAATATATTTTTTCTAGTCTTTGCAATCTTCATTTGAGAGAGGTAAGAAAGGGGGGAGGGGGGGGGGTAGGGGGTTAGAATTACAGAACAAGATAATGATTAGCAATAACAATAGTACCATTAGTTGCAAATATGATTATAATAATGGAAGGTGAAAAATCCTAGAGAAAAGGAATACTTTTCGAGAGAATTTAATTTATTTTTTCTTGTTTTGAAATTCTAACTTTAAGGAACCAGGCTGCCTCGGTGGAAAAGGTAGCCATAATCCTGGCTTCGGCCCAGGTTCGATTCCCCCCGCATCCCTAAAAAAATAAAAATAATAAAAATCTAACTTTAAAATTAAAGACGAATGAATTAATTTACTTTATTTGAGGGACTAAATTGCAAAATAATTGAAATTAATGTAGTAAAATGAAAACGTAATTATTTTGCTAACATTTTCCCACAAAAACTTAACATTTGGACTGCTAGTGCATTGTTAAGAACATTTGAATTAAAATGCGTAACCCCTAACTTCATGATAGTAAAATGCAATTAACCATTTATGAGAAGAGATGTAAGTAGAGACGCCAAAAAATAACACGGCGCATAAACAGCATGCTAAGTCCATGTTCGCACGTGTAAATAGAATATCTGCTCAGCACTAAATGCATAACAAATTGATGATATGACAGCAAAAATACTAGAAAAGGCACATTCATTGAATCAGTAAATTAATCCAAGAAACACTACAAAAGAAGTATATAAGATTTGATAATCTTTTTGTCACATATTCAAAGACCACATTACAACATTTTCTTTTAGTAGAACTTTGATTTACTCATAAAGAGATTTATCAGATAATCTTGGAATTGGAATAGCAACCAAAGGAGTTTTCTTCTTTAACACAATACCAAACTTCTCAGAAAGGTCCAATTTCTCACCTTGAACCAACTTCCATTCAAATGAATGCATCATTGAAGCAAGCGAAAACATGAACATCCTCTCGGCCATTGCTATTCCTGCGCAAATTCTTCGTCCAGAACCAAACGGAAAATAATTAAAATCGTTTCCACTATAATCAAATTTCCCATCAAAGAATCTCTCAGGCCGAAACTCCAATGGGTTTTCCCATATAGAACCGTCTCTATGAATAGCCCAAACGTTAATAAACACGCGAGCCTCTTTAGGTATCGTGTATCCTGCAACCGTGCTGGATTCACTGGGGCAATGAGGAATGAGAAGTGGTAAGGCGGGATGCAAACGCAAACCTTCTTTCATTGCAGCGTATAAGTATGGTAATTTCGGGATATCAGACTCTTCAACCATTCGATCTTTGCCCACAACTCTGTCCAATTCTTCCTGAACTTTTCTCATAACTTCTGGCTTATTCATTATCTCAGCCATCGTATATTCAACCGAGTTCGAGGTAGTGTCACTTCCACCTACTACCATATCCTGTACAAAATCAAGATGGTTCAAATTGGCAAGAATCAACATGCTTCTACTTTAAGCATATCAGTAACCAAATTTAGTGCTATTAATCACTATATACATGATTGCCCCACTAGACTAGTGACATGATGGCACTAGTTAAATCAGTTCATTTTAATGCCAGCTACAATGGCTTATCATGAATCCCATAATCTTTCATCCATGGAACAATAAGATGTCACGCCCAATGACCGGGGTCCAAAAAACTCGTGGGTCTGACAGGGATTCATAACTAACTACTTGCGCAACCGTCCTCACTATGCCAAAATGGATATCTCAAGGTGACTATGGGTACTTATGCCCAAATCCAGATACTATTAAGACTTCTTTGAGTTATCTCATGTGGGATTACGGATCACTGAAGTAATAACAGGTAGCAGATTTGACATCTAAAATAAAATCTATTGCCAAGAAATAGACTATTTCTTAACAAGATTAACCATCAAAAGCATAAAATTTCAAGAAAATTGGGTAATTACCATGAGAAGTGCTTTGAGATGAGTCATAGTTAAAGGAACTTTAGCATCCTCTTGATCTTTCAGCTGCAGAAGAAACTGCAAAAAATCCTTATTCTCATTACTATTATCGCCCATCTTGACCCTTTGTTCGATCATCCTCTCGAATATCCGATCAAACCTCTGTGCAACAATTCTAGTTTTCTTCTGAATACCTTGTAGATCAAATCTGGCTAAAGCAGGGTAAAAATCTGATATATTTGGAGCACCTAATTGAGCAGTCATATCAGAAACCACTTGCCTAAACTCTGCTCCAAGGCTAGCCCTTTCCTCCCCTTTAACCGTGCCACCCCATAACATGTTTGTAATCACATTAAGAACAGTCAAAAACATCTGCTCACCAAAATTAACCGGCTTCCCGGCTTCTTCATAAAGGAATTTGATTGTTTGTCTAAGCTCATTTCTCCTAAGACCGTAAACTGAGTTCAAGGTTGTATTAGACAACATTTCTCGGACACAAATCTTCCTCAACATACGCCACTCCGGTCCATAAGGACTCCAGGCAATGTCTATTCCACCATAAGCAGATTCCAGGGCAGCTGCAGGGATGTCGCGATTAGCAAACGTGGTGTCTTGATCCTTAAGAACTTCTCTTGCTATTGCTGGTGAACTAATCACGATCCCGATTTTCTTACCAAGCCAAAGAGTAAGAATTGGACCGTAATCTTTGGCAAGATTTGCGAAATATGTATGGAGTTCTGGATCAAGAGAGAGTAAATTCCCCAAAAGGGGTAAAGGTTTTGGACCTGGTGGTAAAGGGTACTTTTCTTTGTCTGATTTCTTGATGAACATGATGAATATAAGCCATATTAAGGCAAGCCCACCAAGAAAATAAGAGAGAAACACACCAATTTGTTCATTGCCGATCATATTTTTAGGAGCTAAAGATGAAATGGGAATGGATGATATGAAACAAAGTTGTGACCTTTATATTTAGTACTATGATTATTTGGATGACGGCAATCAATGGTGTATGCAGGGTCTCGCCACCGGGTCACATGCCCCGCTGAAAAATAAATTTTTTTAAAGTAAATATGGTGTAAGATGATAGATTCATAAATGACCACACACAAATAAGGTGAATGAGCGAGTGACTCCACTGTTCTCAGGTACTGAATCCGCCACGGCAATGACTAGAAGAATTTATGCATAAAATGTCAAAATTGTTCATTTGCAGAAAAAAACAAACTGTTCACTGGCCAAAAAGGCATCTTCAGCCAGCCAATTGTTGGAGATTCTAATAAGGGTGGACTTTCAGCACCTTATCTGTGGACAGCATTCACCATGAGGATATCTGATCGCAATAGTTAGACTTTATTCTTTTTTGTGCGACAGTTGGTCCGATATATTGTGTATTAGATGCATTTTATAGTGTGTGTATTTTTCATCAAGGAATAGAAAAATAAGTATTATTTTTTCTTTTACTAAAGAAATTGTATTTTTAAGCGAGGGTGACTAGAAATTTGTTCGATTTAATAACTAGACGGCAAACAATTTTATTTTTTTAGTGGAAGGGTAAAATATATATTTTTTTTTTGAAAAATTACGGGGTCTTCAATAAATTTCCAACCAATGCCCACAAAATGACAAAGTAGATCATAATTGTTGAAGCAACCAATGAGTTCCGTGTCTCACAAATAACAGTAGATTAACATCAACATCCCAATCACGTACAATATTTTAAAGGAAAAAAAAGAGCAATAATTTATTTATGGGAAATTGACATGTTTGATCTCAAACTATTTCTCAAATAATCGAAAGTGGTCTTTATTCTTTTTTTACTTCTCATTTTATTTCGCGCTTTTTAACCGCCCCAACACCACCATCATCCACGGTGGCTTCCGACCAAATCCCCCACTCTGTATTATTTTTTACTTCCCTGGATGATTCTACAAGTATTTGCGCGCTTCCAAGATGGTCCCTAGCATTATCTTATTCATCGTTACCCAAATCCGACCACCAATACCGCGCAGCCCATAATTTCTCTCCCAAATTCGACCACCAACGCCTCCTACGTGGACCTTTCAAGACCTGTTTTCCAGCCTAGAATTTGATGTCGAATCATTGTTCTTGGTATGATGATTCATGTGATTCCAATTTTGGGTTAGCCAAAAATGGTGGGTGGCAGCTTGGTGGTCGGATTTGGAAGAGAAATGTTTAGTGGTCGTCGATGGATCTTGAAGGATGAAGAAAATGATGATAGGAACATCTTGGAAACTCAAAAATACTTCAGGGATCATCCAGAAAGTATAAATACTATATAGAGAGGGATTTGACCGAAAACCACCGTGGGTGGTGGTGTTGGGACCGGTTAGGAAACACAAAATAACATGTAAGACCAAATGGAAAGTAAAAAAAAAGAATGAGAATCACTTAATTATTTGAGAAATAGTTTCAAGACTAAACTGACCAATTTCCCTTTATTTATTTATTTTGTTGAAAACAGCAATCCTTTATTTATTATAATGTCAGTAGATATGACCATTCATCTTACAAAATATACATATTTTATTTCTTCTATGTTCGTTGGGCATCATGAGATCCCAAACACATGATTCTAATGTATAGAACATCAAAATAATCTCTGGAAAAGAGATGGATGAAACAAAAAGATTACTCCTCCGTCCCAAATTCAGGGCGGAATCAAGTGTAGGTTTAGGGGTTCAAGCTATACTATATATGTTACTATAAATTTATTTCTAAATTTTTTTGGGAGGAGTAGAGCGAAATTGTAGGCAAAATATAGGGAGGGAGTGCATTAAAAAACCTAGAAATCCCAGTGTAAAAAAAATGGGGAGAGGGCAGGACCCCTCCCACCCATCACTACTCAAATTGAATGTTTACATTTGACTTTACACAAAAATAATTAGTTTAACCACAGACAAATTACTATATTTAGCACAAAAATATTCCCATAAAGTCATTAATTAAAGAGCTTAGGGTGAGACCTATGTGTTAGTGAAGTTTGAATCCCTTAAAGATGGGAGATTTTTTTTTGTGGGGAATTTAGAGAGAAAATATTTGCATTTGAAGGAAGTTAATATATTGAGACAAACTAAAATAGTAATAGTTAAATTCAATTTGGGACGGACGGAGTAATTAAAAAAAGAAAAACGATTGGAAATAGGGAAGATCAAACATAAATTAAATATCCTTTTAGCCTTAGGTGACACATCAAGGATTTCAGCTTAAACACACTGTATTTGTTAGCTCTCTTGTTCTACCAACTTCAACACCTCTCAAGTAATCCAAAGAAATTCTAACTTAATCAGCGCAACACTTCTGACTTAGAGATGATTGGTTTCGGATTTAACACCCTCTCACCTCTAACAATATTTTTTTTAAAAAAAATTAATTAAAAAATGGGAAAAGAAAAGTAATCAACCTAACCTTTGAGCCAATCTTTTTTCCTCTGCTTTGGGGGTTCCTTGAAAGATCAAATCTATTCAAAGGCTCAAAGCAGATAGTAGAACACATTCTCTTCCAAATAGCCTTCTTGATCCACTTCCATAAAAAGGTTATAGATTCCCCAGAATTCAAATAAAAGATGGGACTATATTTTGTTCACCCACAAAGCAACCACACAAGTTCTTTATAATCGGATCGGATAACCCATTAGGAACATCCGCGAAATCTGGTTTTCCCAGACCCGAAGGTCCATCCACGACTTGCTTATCCTCTCCCTTGACAGTGCAATCAAAGAACGTCTTTGTTATCAAATATTAAGAATTGACAGGAACATCCTAACCAACATCAGACGATTTCCCTGTCTGCCTATGTAAGAATTCGACTGATAGTTCCTTGCACCTGAGAGCATATGCTGTCTAAACCAGTGTTATTTAGAATTTCAGTATAGAACTTCAACGAAAAGCACCACTCAAGTCCAGAAACGCGCGATACCATATCCGACTGCACCATAAGAAGCTTACCAGCTAGCTAGTGGTTCATTGTGTGGTTGCCAATGCGGTGTTTTTTATCCTTAAGAAGCTCCCGAGCTAGCTGATGAACTAGTAACAACTCGAACCTTTTTTAACCAAGAAACAGTAGTAGACTGAAGGGTTCAGATTCCAAAAAGCTGAGTGAAGTATTTGTCGAGATCAAGGTCAAGAAAAAGGGAAATTTACCACCAAGGAAATGCTTGCTTCATGAAAAGTCGAACAATTTAACTTGGTATCACTTTACTCCCAGCTGATAAGTCTAGGTAGCATAAAAAAAACCCGAGGAATCAATTACACTGTACGCAGGCAAATTATGAGATGGTTTTGATCCATACTGTATCACCTTCAGGTTCAACATGAAAGCTTCAAGTCATTGAATTAGCGCTTGTTAAGCCCAAATTACGGTGAATTAAATTAACCTAAAACATATTTAATCTTACCTTGGAATTATTCGTAACTAAGAGACACACCTCTGGTATCAGGGGAAGTAGAGTCCAAAACCGCATCATCCAAAAGAGGGGAAGAAGCTTCAAATTCAGTAGGCCATTCAGAAATGACATCTATCTCATCAAAATTGATCGGCTGGTACTTCCCATCTCTGCTTCTGGCAGTTGCTTGTAACCAAAGATTGCAATGCACAAAAACTAAATCATTGAATTTATCGAGCTCTGCTCTACTACGTCTCTTATCATACAAGCCCTCAAAAGTACTCCAATTCCACCTGCACCAATGGGAGCTACATGGCTGACTTAATATTCGTATAGCAGCTCTCTGCAATGTAGGAATTTCATAACCATATCCCGCCCACCAATCACCTGGACCGCACTAAGAGAAGCATTCATCAAAGCCGTAAATAAAAGTCTTTCAATAACTATTGGTCACAAGCCCGACACGTATCTAATTTGTCTGGAAACCATCACAAAAAAGTAGTGGCGGTTTATTTTCAGCCACACGTAAATACTATAGTGATATAATTAGCCAAAACAATAGTTGAGTGTTTGCCTATGAAGTAAAATACGAAACTTGAAATATATCTGATGACTAGTTACGCTGTTAAAGTCATACCTGGAGTATTCAGAGTCCTACCCTTTATGGCAAATTCTGTACCTAAAGCACCTTGAGCATTTAAGTATACAGGATGTTCTTTAGTGATTTCAACCTTATCTTTCTCCTCCGCGGCCATTTTCATCATGGCTTCTTGAAAACCATTCCTTATCCTTGCGTCAACCTTGAAAGTGAGACCGTAGAAGATTGACGGATTAAGGAATGCTGCTGCTGCATGTAATGGGGAGTGAAGTTGCATGTACCATCTTCGATCAATTATATCCCAAATTGGCATATATTTCTCCTCAATACTTTTAAAATATGCCTTAATGCTAATTTTTGCCCTCTCCATTCCTTCATAGATGTAGCCCATGCCAAGCATGTCTCCATCTACAATCCTTAAAATCTTAACAAGTGGTTCAGATACGCTTACAGCTTCACGAGCAGACTTCCAAAACTGATCAAGATATAACAATGAAATAATGGTCTGGGCTTCAGCTTCCCTACTGTAAACAGATGACAACCATTCCGTGTGAGAAAACATGTGTCTCAAATTGTCTTCTTGAATCACGAGGGACCTTAAGGAGAGGAAATGAGCCACAAATCTTGAAATTTTAGGCCTAATCAACTCCCCTCCACGCGTAAACTTTCTCATCAGACTAAGAATCCACTTGTTACCGTATATATATGTTATTATGGTGTTTGCCTCCTCCAAGACTCCGCTCATCCAATCCTGTTTGCTGAAATCCTCCAAAATCTTATTTACACAATGGGATGCACATGGGGACCAGAATACCGAAGGATACTTCTCCATGAGAAGCCTGCCTGCATAAATATAACTGATAGTGCTATCAGTTATTACTTGAACAGTATTATGAACACCAACTTCCAGAATAACAGATTCAAGCAGCTCAAGCAAGTAATGAGGATCATCTCCGTGGCCAGAGATATCAACGGACCTCAAAAATATCGTTCCTTTAGGACATGTAACAGAAAGTGCGACAATGGTTTTGCTCCTTGCATCAGACCAGCAATCACATAAGACTGTGCATCCCGTTTCTTTCCATCCATCTTTTAGTCTCTTGCAAGATTCATGTATATCGGCCTTAACTTTTTCCAGTAGACTACTTCTTAACATTTCATGACTTGGTGCTCTATAACCTACCCCACATTCTGCTATAGCGCCTACCATTTCCTGGTAACCTATTGATTTGGCAGCAGTAAAAGGAATACAATTTTGAAAGAAAAATGCGGCAATTCTTTTATCAGCGTCTTCATGCTTTTGTTTTTTAACGTTGTCAACAATTATTGGCTGTGAACTTGGTGAAGGCTGCGGAAACAGCAAAGAAGGGTTGCTACTCCCATTTTGTCCACTGGATCTATGATCGGGCTGGATTCCACCACTAGCCGAAGAACTATGTTGCTGAGCATTATCAGCAGCTCGATCCACCTTCTGTTTCTTTGGAGCTTTTTGTTTCTTCGGGGTGCTGAGGAGGGTCTGTATATGGTCCCGCACATCATTTGGCACTTCAGTGCAAGGAACTATATCCTTGTTTTTTATCTGTGCCAAATGGAACTTCATTCTATAAACCCCTCCACTGAACTCCCTTTGACAGTAATTACATCTAACCTTTTGTCTAGTTGCATCAATGAGGACACAATGTTCCCAACAAGCATCTCTTCCACGAACCATTCTGTTGAACGTAGCGAACTATTCCAGATTCAATTGTTATTCCCAGATAATATACTACAACAATGGTACACAACTAAACTGAAAATTAAATTACCCGATCTCTAGTTTAGAAGATAAATACCAGCACTAATGAGGATTCTACATGAACAAAAATGGGAATACAGATACAGAAAACCATGCTAATAAAAATCTCCGGCTATGATTAATCTGAAACAGCAAACATATTCCCAACAAGCATCCCGCCCCAACAATTTTGTTAAACGAGCTAATAAACTAATCAAGATTTCATCTCTCTGACATATTCCAAGCATTCCAATGGAACTGAAATCTTCAATCTTCCGATTTCATACGAGCAAATAAATACCAGTAAATAATGCAGGATTTCACCCAACAAAAAATTGAACATAACATCATTCAATATGATGCCTAATCGAGATCCTTTTTCCTTTCTTTTACTTGCCACAATGCTAGAAGGTAGCATCATGATCAATGACAAACAACATTATCCTCATAACAATGCCAAATGGCCACATATAACAAGTAGACTATTTACATCAAATTACTTGATTCTTGTCAAAAGAATTTGATAGAAGCAAATCATTTACCTCAAAAAGCATAAAAAAGAATACAAATTTTACATATTACAACAATCATTTGACTTTGATTTGAGGGCATAATTCCGTAGCAAATGTGACATTATAGGGGACTACGGTTTCCGTGGTATTATGAGAGCAGACGCTTTGTGCATTCATTGACAAATGTTAGATCAATCTCCAATCCATATGTTTAAGTGGTATTTCTTAGAGCAGTCACTTTATGCATTTATTGCCAAAGGTTATGTCTGTCTACTATCCATCCCCGCCCATACCCCAATTATTGGGACTTGGTTATGCTATTGTTGTTAGTGGGTTATGATATTGTTGTTAGTGTTGTATAACAATCATTTCACAGCAACTGACATAATATTATTCTTTTCAAGATTATCATTTGGGGAGGGGCGTCAAACTCAGGACTATTCTTCCGAGTCAGAAGTACTGTACCAACTGAGATAACCTTCCTCGACTTTTAAGTAATATATATAAAATTCACTTCAACAAATTAGCAGAAATTGAATGACTAGCCTATGTGCAGATATTTCAAATTATTTTAACCATGAAAGAAAAGGATGGAAAGGTGGATACCTAGTAAACAAAGATCTCCAGAGCTCGTGGAGCTTCTCGAAGGAGGATGACGGTGGTCGGCGAGGAGAAAACGAAGGTGGAGCCGAGGAATTGAAACACTACGGCGAGGAATTCTCAACCAATCAAATATGGAGGTGGGACTGAGCGAGGACCGTCGAGATCGCCTTGCCTAATCACGTGCGGCACTCGTGCCTTGCTAATTTTCTTTTTCTAGTTTTTGTTATTCTTTTTCTCTCATTTCTTTTCCTTTTTCTCAAATTCTAATAGTTATATAGGTGAACGTTTTAAATTTAGTAATATTGAACTCTTTTTTAAATATGTATTTGCATACTTTTGGACAAATATTAAATCTCATACATCATGTATTCTCAATTTATGAACATATGTCATAAGGTTGCAATAAATGTTTTATTTTCATGAACACTTGTCATTATGTAACAGATATCTTATACAATAGGCGTATGAAAATTCCAATAGGTGTCATCACAAAAAAAAAATTAAACTGTTAAACTTTTTTATCCAACAGTATAAAAAAGCCGTTCAACACTATAGCCGAACCATAAATCTTCTACTGTAGAGAGTAGAGAGAATAATAGTTTGTCAGTAAATAGACTTCTATTTCTATGGAATGCAAGGCCAAGGAATTTGTAAAAATTAAACTTAAGTTTGAGTTTAAACTCACTAATTGCAAATATCAACCCTGGATAACCGGACGGGAGAATTTAGACACCATCTCAAATCTTGAAATTAGTCTCACATCTCTACTCACAAACTAAAATCTCAAAACTTAAAAGCAAAAACATATTGACATCTAAAAGAGTTTATTGCTTGGACTAAACTGGAACAAAAACAGAATAAAATACCCAAAAACCAGATATGAATAACCAGATCTTTTTACCCTCAAATGCTACCCCATGAATCAAAGTTCAAAGAACCAAAAATTTCGAACATGGCTCCACAATGCCGTGCCATGTTAGGGATTCCAACCCAAACATCAATACACCAGTAAGCGTTTTAGATTATTTGCACCCAAAAACTGGTTCCACTGAATCTGCCAATTAGTTTATAGTGTAGCGTATTGGGTTTCTTTCAGGCTGCTTGTTTATCACCTGAGCTGACGAGCTGCCTGACTCTTCGTACACAATCACCATAATCGCTTACAGAAGTGCCACATTTCAGAGGGTCTTTGGGGTTTTCACGATAACACTTCAAGCAGGTATCATACTTCTCTAAACAGGGCATCGGTTTCTGGGTTGGAAGCTTGAACTCTTTGTCATGGAGATCTTTAGCTTTTTTTGTTACTTCTTCGAGCATGTTTTTCTCCTGCTTCTGCAGCCTCTCAACAACCTTTTCACTTTCTTGCGTGACAGATAGAATAGCATCTAACTCCGCATTGGCAGTTTGTGAAGGAGGGACTGGCATAAAAAGAGGAGGCTGAAGTGGCCAACCAGCCACAGGGGAGCCCTTAAGTATGGCAGAATCATCGGAGACGTGCTTCTGATGTATCTTAGAGTTGGATAGCTCAGGACTTCTCGGTTCACGGGGCAGCTTTGTTTTAGGTTTCTTAGCTTTCTTCTTCGACTTTCCACTGTCATTGGTAAGCTGGTTAACTAAATTGCTACTAATTTGAATTGTAAACGGTGAGTCGCCCATGATAAGTAGCGCTTTCCTCCGTTACCTAGATCATCAATTCAAGAACAATGCAGTTAGTGACAACATGGGGGTACAGGGCCAGAAAAAGCCAAATGAATTCAAGTATAATTGAACATTCTGGTCTCCACACCACCACATCCAAGCATAGAGAGAAAAAAAGGTGCACTGAATACTAGAATGCCGAAATTCCGGCACCACCCAATGCCTTTAGGGAAAAAAAATAAGAGTTTAGCGGTAATAATTTATAGGCTTCTAACAAAACAAGTACGAATCGTGGAAACCAACAATAACTCAAATTCTCGCTTTTGGAGAGGAAATGAAAAAAAGGATTAGTAAAAGAAGCAAACGATATAAAGTACACCAAGACAAGCATACTTATCTCAGCTAAGACCAAGAGAAATTTCTGCAAAACTTTCACTATTAGTTGGAAGGGTGACAGAAATTGACTGGCAGGTCATTGATGAAATAATGAAGAAATTAAACACTTCGGGAAGAACAATTTGGATTTGTAGGTATAATTTAAGATAATTAGTTATTTTCTAATTCCTACAGGTGATTATATTGAACAGCCATTACAGACACGAAAACATGTTCATCTACATCAATGGTGGTAACACTACATCTCCTTTTCCCCACGAGTGCAACACTAAATATTCTCAAAAGTACCACATACATGGAAAGATAAAGGGACTTTATAATATAATAATAGACGACAATGTTCAATCATATTTATCTGGATGAAGAATGATTGTGTTTAAACGCGGAAAGGAGATTATGGTCCAATTAAACATCCTAGACGAGTAGGAGGCGAAGCTAAAATGCACTTTGGAAGCATCTAAACTCCTCTTTCACTTCATTTTTTTAAAGTAAACCCAAAATACCGGCATCATCCCAACAATATATCATCCTTATACAGCAAGTTTACTGAAAAAACGGAAAAATTCTGCAATTAAATAAACCAAACTCTCATTTTAACGAAACACAAGTCAGCTGATTTTTGAGGTAATGCATATGTTCTACGTAAACATTATTCGTCCCCTAGTTTCAAATGCATTTTCATTCTTTGTGCATGAAATTTCGAATAAAATAATAAAGCATCCTTAGCATTGTGGCAAGCCTCAACGTTTAACGTCCAAGATCAACAATGCACATTTCCAAAACACACTACTAATACCATTAAATTAACCTTCGCCGTTTAAATTTGCATACAACATAAGCTTCAACCTACAGTAGAAATTTACGTTTCCCACTTTTCATCACACAAAATTAACAATAACCACAACATGGTACAATCTCATGAATCAACTATTTTTCTCCCAAAATTGCATTACCATAATTATCGAATCAAAGTGAATTGCATTATTCAAATTCGATTAAAAAAAAACAAAAAAAAACATGTAGATAAATAACTTCAAAAAAAATCAGAAATCGAGTTCATACAGTAATCAGCAAACCGAAATCGATCGGATTTTACCTTGATTCCCAAGCGCCTCCGATATCCGGATGTTACAGAGCTCAATTCGATGAAGAATACAGGAGGATTTTGGTTTCTGATACGGTTGTGGGGAAATATTTAGGGGTTTTCACGTGTTAGGGCACAGGGGCAAAATTGGTAGAATATAATTGAACTTGATGCCAAACAAACCGAGAAATCTGACCAAGGTGAGGTGTATTCCGAACCAACGCAGACTTCGTCTGGTTTGTTTGTGTTTTAGATTCAAACTCTGTTTGTTTGACCGGTACTCAAATCGAATACCAACGGACTAACTCTCAGTATCAAGTTAAATATCTTTCCTTAATTTATATTTTTTTTATCTCAAATTAAATATCTTTCTATTTAATTTTGTATCAAAATGAATGCCACTTTTTCAAAATGGATATTCTTTCTTCGTTCTTACATAACTAACCTCTTTCTATATTTAATGAATTCAAGCTACACTAACTTATAAATTCTATTATTAGTATCAGTGATTGAGGATGATATCTCATTTTTAGTCAAACTATTCTTCTTAAATTATCGTAAAATTAAATATAAGCATTCAATATGAAACGAAAGAAGTAATACCTGCCTAAAAAATATACAAGTCTTGCATTTGTGGTGCATTTTCATTCTAAAGTCCAACTCAAATTTTCACTTTGAACCTCACAAATCGCATCTCCTAACGAACAATTCACTTTTTCAACTCTTTAGATAAAAAAAAAATACTCAACTACAAAATTATTCAAAATGCACCATTAATGGGTGAAATCTTAATGATGGGAATCGGGTAGTCCAAGTGGTAAGGCTACCCGAACACAGGGCGGAGATCCCGTGTTCGATTCTTATATCTCCCCATCATGGGGCAAATAATTCTCCTCCTTATGAGGCTTATCTTCCCTCCCCAGGCATGGGACATGCTTCAATCTTCCCTATCTAGAGTACTCTCCGCTCTTCTCCTTCGGGGGCAATCGCCTTCGGACGCTCAAAAAAAAAAATGGGTGAAATCTTAATGGATAATTTAATAGCCAAACTCCTAACTTAGTTATGTCAAAGCCCAAAACTCACAAATTATTTACAGAAGCCCAAATGTTATATTTTCTTTCTTTCCTTCTTAACTTGCACATGAGTCTTCTTTCCAAATTAATGAAATTCTTCTTCCAGCTTGATTTACTCCATGCGAGTATGCGACCATGCCTGTTTTCACTTTTCGCGCACAGAATCTTCTGTCTCACATATATATATATATATATATATATATATATATATATATATATATATATATATATATATATATATTATTAACAAGTTGTCATGTAGCGATTTTCTTTTTTCTTTTTCTTTTTCTAAGATAATCTATCACCTGAATAAAAAGGACGAACCAAAAGGAAGAAGTAAAACACATGGGACATATATTTATTACTTAAAAACAACCGTTTATAGCTTTGGGAAAAATAACACGTTTGCTCCCTAAAGTATTTCGTATTAAATGTTAAATCCTTGAAGTATTTTTACTTTTCAAATGGTCTCAGAAATATTTGTGTACCTTCAGGATGGTCCCAGCGACACTTCCTACGGTGGTTTCTGATCAACTTTTTCGACTTCACTAAAAGTTTTGAAGAGAAAGAGGACGGCTAGATTCGAATATTCCGGTGATTCCTTTAGTTCATATTGGGGGAAATTTGGATACTTAGGATAAAATGATTTTGAATTGAGAAAAATTTAATAGAAAGAAAATAAGAGGTTTGAAGAGGGAGATTTGTGAAATTAAAGGAGAAAGAAGATTTGTTGGCAGTTTGACGGTGGTGGTCATAGTCGAGGAAGATGGCGAAAACAGAAAATAAAAGAAAAAGGAAAAAAATATTAAAGGAAATGGGTGGCCAATCGTTGGTTGAGAGGGAGAAAAAGGGTAGCGACGAAGAAAATAGAGGGAAAATGGGGAGTAGGAGTGGGAGTGGTGGTCGTCAAAGAATGAAGAAAGAAATGAAGAAGATAATGAATTGGAGGGAACCATAGTGTTGTTTATTTTGCCCTTACATGTTGAACACGTGAGTGGAGCATGCTAGAGATTGGTTGGAATCACCGTGGGATGTGGCGCTGAGACCATCTTGGAGGCACACAAATACTTCTGGAACCATTTGAAAAGTATAAATACTTTGGAGATCTAACCATGTGATATGAAACACTTTAGGGACCAAATAAGACATTTTCCATTTAGATATTAAAAAGGAAAACTTTGAAGCTACAACAAAGAAATAAACCATCATAACAAGAGCTGTTTTCTATACTTAATTACTAATGACCAAAATAAATTAACAAAGTAAAAAGTATAGAAATTAAGAGAGCTTTAACTTTGCATTGTATATAACTTTATTATTAAATTACCATCATGAATAATACATAATATACAAAGGATTCCATTTATATATATTCACACCATCCATCTCATCCTAGTTATGTCTCCATCATTTGTAAAGGAGTACATTTTGACAAAAGGTTTGTAACTTTTGTCTAATTTCATTGGTCAAAAACCTCTTGAAGAAATGAGGTTTCACCTAACCTAAAAAAAAATAAAAAAATAAAAAAATAACTTAAGTACTCTAAGAGGATGGATATTTCTAACTTAGTTCTTGAAGCAGACATGGTACTTTGTAACATGTGCTGATGTGCACTAGGTGTAGAAGCTAAAATTATACGCGTTTCATTTTGTATCAAATGAAATATTTAATTTTGTACCGACGGTTTAGTCTCCATCTCTAATGTGTTCATCATATTTGATGTCTCGTTCAAACAATCGATCCCAAAATCATGTACTCCGAAATCATTACAATCCATAAGCCACGACCAACTTTGATCATCCCATGATGGTGTAATACTTGTAACATTATCGAAGTTCTGTCCGGCTTCAGACAGCGGGAACTCCCACGTGGCATTCGTAACAGTTGCTTCCTCCTCAAGCAAGTAGTTCATCAAAGGATCGTAGTCGATAACATCATCAAAAATATTATCGAGTAAATTTGAAGAATATTCATCGATAGATGAATGTTCTGTTGGAGAGCATGAATTTTGATCTTCTGAGGTAGCCGAACCGGTATTGGTAGATTCCGGTTCGATTGGTTGGTTGATGTTTTCTGGTTCAACCAGATTCAGTGATGGTTCGGTTTCTTCTACCTTTGTAATTTCATTTTGAAGGGGCTCATGCGTGAATGGATCAATTCCCATTTTGAGAAGTTTTTTCTTGATGTGAGTATTCCAATGATTTTTAATTTCATTATCTGTTCTTCCGGGTAACTTTGAAGCAATTTTGGACCACCTGATTAATTTAAAAAAGAAAAAAAATGGAAACACTTAATATATATAATCATGAAATACATGGGATAGTCAAAGAACATTGACTAGTTAGTCCAATTGCGCAGCACTTTTAATTTAGAACCAGAACTATATTTATAGGCTCTTAATTAGTTTGACACTCATTTTTGAATATAATAAATAAAAATAAAAATGTATGGAAGAAAAATGTGATCAAAGATTTCAAAATATTACTTCTACAAGAAAATTATTATATGATCATGACAATGAATGCTTGAATGTGAAGCTAGAATAGAAAATTGGTGCATCATGTGATTTGCCACTCATATTTAAAGAGTGAGAGTTTCTATATATACTCTTTATCTGCTTAGACAACTATCATTATTTTCAGACTTTTATCTCATTGCAGGGACCATTTTTCTGGCATCCTTATGAATATAAGGCATACCATATATTTAGAAGAAGTGTTTCCATGCAGTCAGTCAGTCACAATATATCATGCAGTTATTGAATAGAAAAGTAAACGTTCAATTGTAACAGTTATACTATTTTAATAAATAATCTTCTCCTTTTGCAAAAACTTCTCTTATAATTACAAAACATAAGTATATATTAATTTGAAATGCACTCATCAGTGTTAAAGCGCAAAAGTGAGTATCAAAGTTTTTTTCCCTCCTTTTAGGAAGATTGATCTGTATTTCTTAATAGATCATTGAGAAACCAAGCATGTAACCAGGGACGGAGACAGGGCGGGTGGAATCGCACTCGAGATTTTTAAAAATCCTACTAAATATAATAAATTTTATAAATAGTTCGGGATATTTGATCAAATTCGTCCTCAATATTTTTTTTTTTTTTTGTAATTTTTATATGTAATTTGACATAATATTGCAATTTTTCGCCCTCAAACTAAAAAAAATCGCTTCGTCCCTGCATGTAACTTATGAAAATGATAAAATGAAAGTTTTAGGAACGTAATCATCATATATTATTTCTGTCCAGAATTGAATATTGAATAATGCTATTGAGATAGTTTTCAAATGCATATAAATTATAATCAAAAGTATGTACCTGTTACCAAGTCGAGCATGAAGATCAATAACCAATTGTTCTTCAGCTTGAGTAAGAAGTCCTCTCTTCAAGTCGGGCCGAAGATAATTTGTCCACCGGAGACGGCAGCTTTTGCCGCAGCGGCGAAGCCCGGCAAGCTTAGGCAAAGCCCTCCAACAACATTGGCCATTAGTAAGAATGAAATTAATAAGTTTATTGTCTTCCTCGGCAGTCCATGGCCCTTTCTTCACACCAAGTTTGTCACAGCAAGGTTGTCTACCCATCACTACCTAGCTACCAATATTCCCTATGATATCACAAAAGTCTTCCACTAATAATAATAAAACTTTGGGTTAAAAATCAAATGCCCCCTACCCACCTTTATATACCCACCAACTTTCTTGTAAAGGTCCCCACTTCTTTTTTCCCTTCCCTCCTTGACGGAAAATTCTAATATAGAACCGGTCTTGTGAGACTTGCCTCACAACCTTCTCACATTAGTTGTGGTGGGACCTACTTTGCAGGTAGGCTCCACTCCAATTAATGTGAGAGGGCCTTAAAGCCGAATTCATGGCAAAGTAACCCCTCCCTCTGGCAATATAATATATTTGATTTGGGGTCCTCGTATTTGATCTTTTTGTGCAAATTAGATAGTAAAAATATTATTAATTTATGATAAAGTTAGATATTATAATAATAACTACCACTAATATCGGTCCAACTTGAGTTAACTCTTAGTTGGCAAAATCTGTACCCTAAATTGCACCGAGTCATCTAGTATTTTAAGTATAGAGAAAAATCAAACGGTCTAAATTTTCCTATCTCGATTTTATCTCATTCTCTGACCTATTTGTAGATAGTGGGCATGCGTGTGTTCTGCTTTCCCTTCAGGGTTTCACAATTTATTGTGAGTTCTTTAATGAAAACTAGATATAAATGATAGCTTATTAGTAATAAGACCGATAATAAGATAGAAGATTTGAACCGGAATCAAACAATATTTATATATTATTAATATTTTTTGTGAGAATATTATTAATATATAGTGAGAAAGAAGAGTATGGGATGAGTGGGACTTGCCATTGATTTATTGAAAGGTACTCAAGAACTACAAAGGCAACAAGAAGGCCTTGCTATGGTGTAATCGAGTACATTATAAGAAGGTGGTGATAGTGAAGTAGGGGATGACCCAAGACAAAGCTATGTACATCTAAGCAATTCCAAATTTTCTTCTTCCCATTTTCCTACACAAACCCTTTTGATCTCTCTGTGATTGCACTCTTACTCAACCCTAACATCATCCATTTCGTCATTACCAAGTTTACGTGTCCATTTTATGGAGGGAAGAAGGGGCAATCAAGTGTGTGCTATAGTTAATTATATGGTGGACGTTTTTTATTTTCTTAATGATGATCTGTTTTTAGAAGTATATTCTTGGTATGACACGTGGAAATATTGATCCTAGGATGAGATTTGATAAAAATTTGTATTTTTAAAATTTTAGTAGTACTGAACTTTTCAACAATAAAAATTAATAGGCACATGAATCGCACAGGACGTGTCACAAATACACCCTTCCGCAGCAAAGAAATTGCCCCAAATATTACCTAAGTTGATATCTTATTTCGCAGTTGATTTCTTTATGCATTATCTTTTCTCTTTGTATTAGAATCATAAAGTTTGTTTTTTTCTTTCCTTTTTTATTTATTAGAATCTTAAAGTCATTTACATCTTTAACCATGGGCGAAGACAGGGGGACGGCCCCCGAGATTTTTAAAAATACTACTATTTATCGAAATTTTATATGTATTTTGGAAAATTTAATAGTTTCGCCCCCCAAGAATTTTTTTGCCGTTTTTATCACTCGAGCTCTATAATTCTACATACTGTTGCAGTTTCGCCCCCTAAATACCAAATTCCTGTCTTCCTCCCTGTCTTTAACGCCACTACCAATATGTTTAGAAAGCCACTTTTTTCCTGGATTTCCCTAAAATTGCACTCATTTAGTTTTAAACATTATAACGATTCATGAAATCAAAAGAGTTTAGGAAACTTTTTTTTTTCTTTTTGTTACAAATTTAAAAGTTAAACGTGATGAAAAAGAAGAAAGTGCTTGTCATCCTTTCCAATATTCTTCCTCATGTTATCCTCTTTGAAGGATTTGGTACTTTATTGGGGTACACCTACAAGTGGTGTGGTGGGGGGAAAGGGTATCCCTTCCCTCATAATTCTTTTAAATGAAAACTTCGGACAAATAAAGTAATCTCAATCACAAGAAATAAAAATTTAACTGTTGCAGCTCCAAATGTGATGTAAAGTGGGGAACACTTGGCTTTAACACATAGAATTTAAAAGAATTTTGAAAAATGTAACACAGTAATAATACACCAAGGTCATGACTGCTCCACAGTGGCTAAGCAATGCTCATTATTTTATGACACTGTGTGCATGCCTTAGAGATGATTAGTAATATCTTCCAAGTGGACCAAGTTCGAATTTTATGCGGAACAGTTAAAATTTATTGTGTGAAACACTTTAGTATATGTATTTTTAAAAACAAAATAGGATAGGTATTCTTAAAATACATTATAAATGTCGTAAAATTATGATATTTGTCCGTTTTAAGCCAATATTAATCGTTAAAATTTTAATTTGACAGACGAAATTAAATTATGCACGTGCGGAACTTAACCCCATTCCGCTGAGCCGAGTGGACCAATGGGCGATCCCATATTGTTAATCATGAGATGTGCTATCAAACTTGTCTCCTTCTTTGAGCTTTAATTCTAGATTCTTCCAAATGCGCAATTCACTTCTCATTCTAGTCAATTGGCTAGAGAAATTTCGATTTTCTAAACTTAGTTACTCTTACAAATTTAGTATTTTAATAATCAAAATATGTGACTCATAGTTTAGACCAAATATGAGTCAAATCTTAGTGGAAAAAGATAAAAGAAAAACGGTAAATATGGATTAATATCTAAATAAAAAGGAAAAAAGAAAAGACAATTTGGGTTATTGAGGAATTTTTTTTAATTTTTTAATTTTTTTTATCCGCTATCCAAAAGTGCGCACAAAATATATCGCATAATAGAATTGATTTATGGTTAATAATATTTTTTTGTGAGTACACACATTTTTGGTTAATAATATGTGAGTGCACACATTTTACCGATTAGGCCAAATCGAGTTGACGGGGTGCAGTAGGTTATAGCTTATAACCAAATATAACTAGCAACTAAGTTGGCCTTTTGGCCAAAGTAATATTGTGTAATCAGAGAATTAAATTGTTCCTCTGGCAATGGCCTACATAATCGTCTACCAACCAGAGAGCACCTACATAAAAAGAATATCTCAAGCAATACATACTACTACCAATGCCAACTGATCCCAGTAACTATTGAACATGTTTTGAGAAATTGTAGCGAATCTCAACTATTGTGGCAGCAACTTCAAATATACCAATTTATACCGGGAACTGCAAATTTCAATTTTGAACAATGGTTCAAGAAGTGTGTTGAATGCACAAAAACTTCGCACATAAACAGTGTCCCGTGGGGTTGCTTGTTCGTGTATGGATGTTTGGTTTTATGGATTAACAGAAATCACAAAAAAAATTACCCGGGGAAACAGGTGAAGGATCCAATCATCGACGTGATCTCCAAATCCACCGAATACTTTGCTTTGGGACCGAGTACTAGAAATTATAGGAGGACAAGGCAAATTTCGGTTTGCTGGTCGAAGCCTCAAAATGACTGGTTAAAGCTTAATATTGATGGATCTTATTGGTAACCCGGGAAAGGGGGTTGTGGAGGTTTAATCAGGGACGCAAATGGAGATTCGATTACAGGATTCTACAAGAATCTTGGTACCTGTACGAACAATGTGGCTGAACTTTGGGCTCTTAAGGAAGGACTAAATCTAGCGCTTAGAATTAATGCACAGAAGCTTGATATTGAAATGGATGCTCAAGCCATTATTCAGTTGATTCAGCATGCAGATGTTCTTATTCACCCGTTATCAAATCTTATTTCTGATTGCAGGGCATTACTCGTGCAACTTCAGGAGACTAGGATCTCACACATCTACAGAGAGGCGAACGCTTGTGCTGATGCTCTCGCCAAAACTAGAGGTCTCTCTGCAGTCTCTGATCTTGTTATTTTCGACTATTTACCCTCCTTTGTATGCCAACTAGTGGCGGGGATGCACGTGGGGCATTTTTTTATAGGACTATTTCCGATACCTCTATCCATACCCAACCTTTTGTTAGCCTTAAAGTGGCGGGTTATGGACAAGATGTTTTGATAGATAGATCTAATTGTAATAATTTTGTACATTACCCTACGGGTTAGGGAGTACTCTTATTTTATTTTTTATATATTAATCTCTTTTACACACACACACACACATATATATATATATATATTGTCCTGATGCTTCATATTATAGTTCAATAAAAAAGGAAAGAAAAACTAAGAATGCATGATTAACAAAATAGGAAGGGTCCTTTCTGTATTCGTATAACAAAAATTATATGTTCTCATATTTTTCCATTTTTGATTTTTGAATTGTTAAAAATATGTTAAACCTGTGATCTATTGTTACAAGTTAAAAGTTTTGTGTCAACACTAGCCTTCTTCAACTATGCTCTCATATACTCCCTCCATTCCTAAATATAAGACTCTTTAGACAATTTGAGAAAATTAAGGAAGTTGTCATTTTCACCTAAACTTCCAATATTATCCCCCACCCTCCCTCTCTCTCACTTCTTTGTCATAAAGAAAGGAAATGTTGAGGGTATAATTGAAATAAATTATTGACAACTAATAAAACAACCTTAAACGACAATTAATTTGGATACCTAGATATCTCCTAAACGACAATTAATAGGGAATGGAGGGAGTAATAAACATTAATATCATTTTCTAAAGAATGACTATTCGTACGCACTAACTTAGAAAGGGGTGAAAATCTTTTGTCCCCATTCCTGTCCACATTCTTGTCCTCAACCAATCAGAATTTACTATATAAATATTTTTTCCAATTATATATACATATGGTGAATTGTGATTGGTTGGGGAAAGGGATGGGGACAGAAGATTTTTTGCCCTTAGAAAGTATGACATTGGAATTAGAATGTAAGCAATTGAATTACGTGTTAAACCTTGACAAATAGAGTAAATTGGTGTGTGGACATGATTCAAAGCCATTGTCAATACTCTTCAACGGGATGCCAAATAAAATTATACCAAATTCTACGTAATATTTTTAATTACATCTATGGTTTATCTTTTTAATTTAAAATATATAAATAAAAAACTCTATCATTAAAGTGTTGTAATTAAATAGTGGCACAGAGGATCCTGACCGGAATAAAACAGAGGTATATATCATCTTCACCATACATATACGTGGCCGACGGAGGAGATTTCTTGAGAGGAAATGAATTCTCCTGAAATTTTTTTAATGGTATAAGAAGACCCACAGAAGATATATACAAATCGTAGTAATCAAACATGGACAGATATAGGGGGCAGGTAATGATCCAAATGCTTGGTTTTTTGACTTGCATGTCTTGGCGTAGATGAAAGTATATTCAACATATAATTGACAATTCTTCTTTCTTCAACTACCTCCGCAAAAAACAAAAAAAAGAAAAAAAAAGAGAGAGATTAAATGGCCACGATGAGCGGAACCCATAAGGGGAGAGTAGCGCACCTCACAAGAGGAGAAGGAGAACCCTAAAAAGAGAGACAAATTAAAGCTTACACATTGCTTAGGGAGAGTATCGAACCCACGACCTCAAGGATTGTAGACATGCCTTAGCCCCACTAGGCTAAAGGACCTTTGATATATTTTGTGTTTCATTCTATGTCTTTTTGATTGTGCACCACTAATGCTCTGGATGCTGAATGAAAGAAGCATGGTGATGTGCACATAAATCAAAATGGTTCTTGGGTCTGCCTTCTCTGATGCCTTTTGGCTTTGATTTGAAGGCATGATTCTGTAGCAAACGCGACGGCATAGGGGACCATTGTTACATGTGTATTATATGAGCAACCACTTTGTGCACTTGTTGCCAAAGGTTAGGTTAGTCTCCAATACATCTGTTTCAGTGGTATCCTGGGATCAGCCACTTTGTTTGACAATGGTTAGGTCTGTATCCCGTCCATCCCCGCCCATACCCCCAATTATTGGGGACTTAATGGGTTATGCTATTGTTGTTGTTGTTGTTGTGTATTCTATGTCTTTTTGCCAATTATGACACTTTCTCTTCAAGGGTTCGCATTATCTTTAAGTTTTAATTTTTTATAAATAAAAATAATATTCGATTTTTTATTAGTAGGACAAAAAATGTAACACCAAAATAAGTATGATGGAAAATTTAATTTTATAAAAGTAGGTCTGGACATACTTTCCAAATGGCCTCTCTCTGACGGGTACACAAAATAATGGAGAAGTCTCAATGTAATTTATGAGTACAAATTAAACTTTATTAATTTAGAGTCTAATACAACATTATTACCAAATGACAACATCTTCACCTGGTGACGGAACCAAGGGCCGACCACCCCCAACATTTGGGGGAAACACATATTTTCGATGAAAAAACTTTTTTTTGCTGCCAATTTTTTTTTAAAAAAAAAAAAAATTACATAAAAATTGTTCACCTCAAACAATAATTTTTAACTTCGCCCTTTCACCATCTAACTTGCACAAGAAGAAAAATTGTATCGGAAAAGATCCAATTCCGTCACTCTCATGCATCCACCTGTGTATTGTTTGTATCTTAAGTACTTCTAGGGCAAGACCTCCATCGTGGCACCCTGAATGATATGATTCATTGTAGTCTTAATAAGGTCAACAACCCAAGCCTTTCAAATTATTTCATTTTTCTCTCTCGAAATAATCCACTTCATACTGTTAATGAAGACGTAAGAAGTTCATATTATACTAGGTTCGTGGATTCGAACAAAGCCAGATGGCTAATATTTAACGTGTGACACTTTCTGAAATTAGATAAGTTGGGGAAACACGTGAGACCTCAACCTCAATCATCAAAGGTGTCCTCACTAGTGGAGCATAAGAGTCCCCAAGAATTTTCAATTTTTTTTTATATACTAGGTATATATATCCAACGGTTCAAAAAAAAAAAAAAAAATCTATTACGGTCCTCCCAAGAATTTTCAATTTTTTCTACTACAGCCCCCCCTAAACTTCAATCCTGCCCCCGCCACTGGGTGTCCTGACTCAATGGGGCAAGCGCCTGCGTGCGGCAAGCTTTAATCTCCTTTGTAGGGCTATCTCCTCCTCATCTGAGGCAGTTCTCTCTCCCCTATATAGGACAACCGCCCAATCGAGCTTCAAAAAAAAAAACCTCAACTATATATAGGATATATTTGCATTGAGTCTGATTTACATTTTACTTGATTTGAACTCAAATTGAAGTTTAAATTGCTTTTGAATTGAGTTTGGAAACGAAATTTAAATATTAAATCATCTACAATTCAGTTTCGTCTTGAGACTATTTTGAGGCAAAAACTCATCTCTCTGTGTACATCCCCATCCTTGTATCCAACTAATCACATTTCACCATGTGTATATATAATTGGAAGAAATGTAGACATAGCGAATTCTGATTGGTTGTGTACAAGGATAGAAACATACACAGAGACAAAAATTTCACACATAATTTGAGACTGAGACTAGAATCTCAATCTAAGACTCCATCCAACATACTCATAGTACTGTCAAAACGGGTATGCCCACCCTCCCCGCCCCGCCCCGTCATGGGCATGTCTTAAATGAGGATGGGCCGGCATGCCCGCTTTTTTCATGGGCCATCAAAAGAGATGCCCGTACCCGCCCGCCGAATACCCGTGGGCAAATGGGCATGCCCGCGACCCTTATTATTAATTTTGTTTTTTAAAAAAAAAATAGATTAAATCCAAAAAATTCAACAAAATGTAATTCTTTCTCATTCAGTTGCAGTTTATAGTCCTGTAGAGGGTAAATAAATATCCAAAATAATTCAAGAACAATCAAATAAAAGTCCACAATATCCAAAATAGTTATAAAAAAACAATCAAAATCCATAATTTCAAAAATAATTCAAGATCAACTATCCAAAATTAACAAACATATTGCTGAAGTCAAAGCAACAAAAAATAGATACGTTTTTTTTTTAATATCCTCTATCTATTGATCTAGATCTTGAACACTAAAAGTATTATTTGAATCCACCCTAGTTAATGTTGATTCCTCCTCCTCATCTCCACCTATAAAACACACACAACTTGAGAAGTTAGAACTTAAAACATTATAAATGGTAAATGATAAAATCGTAAGTTAGAACATATTTTAGTTACCTTCGGAGATGAAACCGTTAATATTAGGGTAATAGAAGTATAGAACGGCTTCAAGGGGCTAGCACGGCTCAACTTTTATCTTGGGCTTTTAGGGTTTTTTTTTTTTCTCTTTCTTTTGCCTCTCAAGTCTAAACTGTGAAAATTAATCCATATCCAAAATTTAAAAAAAAAAAAAAAAGAAAGAAAGAAAACAAAGCGGGCATGCCCGGTTGCAACCCGCTCATACCCGCATTGCCCGTTACCCGAACGGGTATGCCCATTAATACCCGCATTTAAATGGGCATGGAATTCATAACCCCATACCCGTTCATTAAGCTCACGGGGCGGGCATATACCCATTTTGACAGCTCTACATACTCATATTTTTTATAACTTAGCAATCATATATATACATACACTTGTATTTTCTTCGTTTAGGGATGACAAATATTCGTACTTCCCCATAAGGAAGTCCAAATTGGTCTAATAAATACTTATATACATGTGTTTAGGTCACATCATCTATGTATATTAATTAATTATAGATACTATGTGCTTGAATTCTCCCAACAATCGAAATACTCTTATCAGGGGCGGCTATGAGGGTGTTCGACAGGGGCAGCTATGAGGGTGTTCGAGGTGATCGACCGCACAGGGCCTCGAAAAATTGGGGGCCTCCAATTTTATGTTAGTTTATATATATATATAATAATAATAATAATAATTCTTTTTTGGCTTTTTTATGTTCATAAGTATTAAAGTATATAAATAATTTTTATTTTTTGAGGACAAACTAGCTTATTTATAGGCAAAGGCCCAATTTGGATAAAAAAAAATATAGGCAAAGGCCCAAAAACAGTCCATCTAAGTTCGTTCGTCTTTCAGTTAACCAATCAATTCTTTTGTCTTTCAACTTCATCTTCCAAGAATCAAATTCCTCTGGTCCTGCGCAGGCCGCAACTTTGTTTATATATATACTAAGTAAAAAATCCGTGGCCCTAATTTTTTTTTTTTTTTTTTTATATATATATTTAGCAAAAAACCTGGGGCCCCAATTTTTTTTTGTTTATATATATATATATATATATATATATATATATATACACACTTGGCCTAAAATCCGGGGCCCCAATATTTTTTTCGCACAGGGCCTCGGATATGTTTGAGCCGCCCCTGACTCTTATGATCAGGGTACTTATAATACTCCCACCATTCCCTATTAATTGTCGTTTAGGAGATATCTAGGTATCCAAATTAATTGTCGTTTAAGGTTCTTTTATTAGTTGTCTACAATTTATTCCAATTATACCCTCAATATTTTCCTTTCTTTATCAAGTAGAAGTAAGAGAGAGAGGAGAGGTGGGGTAATATTGGAAGTATAGGTGAAAATGACAACTTCTTTAATTTTTTCAAATTGTTTAAAGAGTCTTATATTTAGGAATGGAGGGAGTATAAGGTATTGGGTTTCACAAATTATAGTACATAAAATGTTTGGAATATTATTTATGTGGTAATGTATTAATTTATCGATGATACACACGTAGGTATCCAAGTTTTACAAGCATCTTAGCCACATTCTAGTATATATGCATGGTAATACTCCGACACAAATTAAGAAAAAGACTATAAAGGAAAGAAGCCATCCAAACGGATGCTTTCTGCCACATAATTCCTTCCAAGGATGTGATGTTGTTTCTAACGTATGAATAGGTGAATTTAGAAATTTTATGTTGAGGCAAACTTTATAGAAACATATTAAAGGATCTTATAAATGATTTGTAATCATTTTTAGGATGTAATTTAATATTTTAAATATTTTGTTCGTTGAAAAGAATTACTTTTCGTTTTAAATTAAATATTCACATTTGACTTACACAAAAAATAAGACAAAGCTAAACATTTGAGGTCGGAGGAGGATGGGGATCTATTACAGAATGCAAGGGGCGAGAAATAATTTTCTTAATACTATTTTTTTTAATTTCTAAAATTTTATATGAGTAAAAATTATAATTTTTTAAAATTTTGGAGGTGGCTTCCCCCACCTACTTCTGCATCCGTACTTAATAAGAATTAAGACGAATAATTTGGCTATAAATACATTGATATAATACTCTTTAAATAAAAATGGACACTCATTTTAAAACAGTAGAAGCAATTTTTTTACAGTAAAATGTACAATGTTAAAAATGCTAGGATTCGCATGTCAAATTAAATTGGGAAAATTTCGATATGGATCGAAAGTCATTTGGTAGAGCGCTGATCCCATTGATAATAAAAGCTATGCACGTCGCCCTCTTCCAAAAATATTCTACTGATCATGGTTAAAATACAAAAAAAGATTGTTACGATATGGACACGGTTAAAAGTAAAAAAATTGTCTCTCTCCTCATTTTATAGTGATGTGACAAATTTGTACAATTTTTTTTACTTTTAACGTGTCCCATATCATGACAATCTTTTTTTGTATTTTTAAGCGTGAGTGAGAGAAAAAAAATTTGGAGGAGGGCGACGTGGCGGTTTCTGTCAGTGGGACCAAGGCCCTACCGATGGCTCTGTCACATGACAATTATCCATTAAATTGAGAGTTCAAATCATCATTATGCATGCTTATATATGGTGAACTTTATCGAGTTAAAAAGATCCTATAATTAATTTGGTTTATCTTCTTAATCTTGTGCGCTGATCTAAGCTTAAGTTGTGATTAGGGTGTTCACTATTCGGTTAAATCGAAATACCGAACTGAAGCAAACCGAATTATACTATATGGTTTGGTTTATTCGGTATTTTGGTTTATTTGGTTCGGTTTTGAAAAAATCAAAATAATTCGGTTTGGTATTCGGTTTTCAATTTTTAAAAATCGAAATACCGAATAGACCAATTATTATTATACTTATATGTATTATTAATATTACTTAGATTTGTCTTCAATCCTTCTGTTTCATTGACATTTGGGGAGCAGACACTTTGTACATTTATCGCCTAATGTTACCGCCAATACCCGAATGACTGGGGACTTAATGAGTTATGTTATTGTTGTAAATTTGTATTTTTATTCTTAATTTTTAATTTTTAATTTTTATTTTAATTATGTATTATAATTTTATCGTTGTCTATTTTTTATTAAATTGAACTTCACAAGGAAAAAATAAAATTTCGGTACAAACCGAACCAAACCATACTAAAATAATTTCGGTATACGATTTTCATAAAATTTTAGTTCGATTTGATTTTCATAAAATGTTAAAAAATCAAATCGAATTCTGAAATTTTGTTCCGAATACCGAATGCACACTCTTAGCTGTGGTACACCATGCCTAGAAAGAGTTACAAGGAAAACCAAACAAGTTACTTGAGCAAAGAAAGTCCAAAATGGAAAAGTCAAATAAGAAAGTCCAAATTGAACAGTGAAGTAAAATGGAAATGTGTATTTCTTTTTGGAAAATGTCTTTTGACTAAAATTAATTAGTTGAAATTGTCTAAAAATCCAATTTCTCTATGAATTTCTAAAAAAAAAATAACGGATTAATTACAATAAATATTACGAATTATTTACAATTTTTCCATAATTTAGACAATTTATTTAATTAAATTTAGTTACCTAACATTGTCCCTTTTTTTCCACATTCAATCTACGTTTCTTTTTCTCTTTTGCTTCCTTATACATTGGGGACGGGACAGAGACGGTGATTCTAATCCAAATCTATATGCTAATAAAATTTGTTTTTAATCAATTGAGTTACTCACTTTGTCACTCCTATTTGCGTTTCAATTTCATATATGCGATACGTATTCATAGAAGTTCATACATATACTTGGAAGTTGGAATCACAAGGGCTAGTTTTATATTTATCAATAATTAGGCGTGAATATTCGTACAATGAGTTGTACTATGTAAAAATAGCTTATGGGTACTGTTAATCATTTCAAAATCAATTGACAATAAAAGGTGTCTAATATATGAACATATAAATGAATTAGATCTTCTCGAAATAGCCGATATGGAACTTTATATTTCAACACTCCCTTCACATCTAGTTGGGGATCAATTTTAACATTCTCTCTCACCTCGAGGTGGGAAATTCAAGGCTCGCCGCTATTCTTGAGTCACACGGGGATAATTCAAGGCGCGACGCTCTACTTGGGTCGCACAGGGATATATTCAAAGTCCATATCTGTTTAAGGGCCCGCTCTGATACTATGTTAAAAGTGGAGTTGAGTCTAACTCAATCCCTCAAAATGGGGAGGATTGTCCAAGCCATATAAGTAGGCCTGCAAACGGATAAAGAATTGTCTATTCTGTATCCATATCCATTTTTAATTTCTCCATCCATATCCATATCCTAGTGGATTCAAAATATGTATTACCAGATCCGCTGATATGGATCCGAATACGGATATGGTAAAACCCGTTTCAAAAAGTCCAATTATACTATAATCCACAAATAATTCTACGAAATATAATATAATACAATACATAATCATATTGTTGTTTAAAGTTCTTTTCTTTCTTTGTATTATTCATCTCAATCGTAGGCTCAACTTGTTGATCTTTTATTGCATCAATATCCAAATCGAGCTCGACCACTTCACTATGAGTATTTGCCATCCTATAGGAGAAAGACAATGAATCAACAATTATGTTTCAGAATCTATAGTTTCTCAAATAAAAGAAAATTAGAGGTTATGAATAAATAAAATGAAAGAAGCCTAAAGCCTTTTCACCATACTGCAATTCGAACACCAAATACAAAAACATATATTTGTAAACGAGAACCAACGGAAGAAAAATATTTTACACGCAACTGAATATACCTGCGGTGGTGACGGTGACGGGAAGGAGCAGCGGCGAGGAGTAGGCGCCGGAGAAGATAGAAGAGGAAACGGGGAGAGAGACAGAGAAGAAGAGGGAAGAAAGAAAAGAAATGGAACGGCGCCGGAGAAGGTAGAAGAGGTAACGAGAGAGAGAGAGAGAGAGAGAGAGAGAGAGAGAGAGAGAGAGAGAATATGCTGTGATGTTAGGGTTTGTTATCTTTTAACCCTTAAGAATGTATATATACAGGACTAAAATTGCAATATAAATAATTATCACATAAATCCTATAAAATACTTATATTACAAAAAAATCCTAAATCATGTAAAATATATTGTTTTAGAGAATATATATATTGTTTTACCTGAAACGGATTCGGGTTTAACGGATACGATTTTTTATATTTCATATTTGTAACCGTTTTATTACTCTTATACGGACTCGCATTCGGATGCGGGTATATGGGTCTAGAGCTCTTACCATATCCTAAAAATAAAATCGGATTCGAGTCGGATACGGATAAAAATCCGACCCGTTTGCAGGCCTACATATAAGGAGCAAGTATGCACACAAACTAATCGATTTGGGATCTTTAACACACCATCTCACAGTCAGGGTTGTACATCTGGATCGTAGACATGGTATCAGAGCTACCTAATTCGATGTTGGACCCCTATTATTGCTCACAGTTCAGATGTCCAGTTCTGGTCGTGAAGGAGTGTGTTAAAGGTACCACGTTGACTAGTTTGTGTGCATATTTTCCCCTTATATGGCTTGAACAATCTTCCTCTTATAATGTACTTTTTGAGGGATTCAGTTAAACTCAAATCCATTTTTAACGTACTATATTTAATTCTCATTAGTTTTCTTGAAAATCGCAACTAATCCTTAGTAATCTTCCTATTACAACAACTTAACCTCAAAGGAAAAAAATGATTAAACACCATTTTTAACGTACTATATTTAATTCTCATTCATTTTCTTGATAATCACATATTACTAATCCTTACTCCTTAGTACTCTTCCTATTACAACAACTTAACCTCAAAGGAAATGAATGATTAAACATGACTTAGATACATATGAATCAAGTAGATTATAATTAATCTGATTAATTGCAAGACATGTCCCACTTGTGATGATGTAAATAAAGCAAAGGAAAAAAATTACATCCTTAAAGCTTCAAGCATCATCATCAAGCACGTTTTTAAAACGACCCATTAGCTAACAAATCAATATGCTAATGCCCACGAATTCAATTATTTTTCTTTTTTCTTTTTGTAACAAATTAAACTAATTAAAGAAATTATCAAACTACAAATGTCAAAAACTTATGATGTGAATTATACGCAATGCCTCCGTCATCAACCAAACTAAACCAATCAGGATTCAGTGGGAAGAGGCGCATTTTTTTGCACATGCGAAATTCTTGTCCTATTATTGACAATTTTTTATTTAACAGTTGACAATACTCATCTTCCACACAGTAAAACTGCACGTGCAGAATATGTATTTATCTTATAAAAAATATCCAATTATTAATTCAACTCATCGAATTATTAAAAGGTGTTCGGCACGTGCGTGCCAACGGAACACATATTCCGCATTTGATCCAACTTGAGACTAGACATCACCACAAGTCAAGAAAATAGGTGCAGTAGTAGAAGAAGAAAATCTAGAGTAATGTCCTAAACTCAAGATTTTCAAGTATTGGATAACCTTTATTGGGGAATTTTATCAAGGGTAAAATAATATTTACGTCCCTGAATTTTTCTCGATTTTGATTTTTAATCCTAAACTAAAAAATATAAAATTATTAATCTGAAGCTTTTCTAGAGTATTAACATTGCTTCTTCCATTCATTTCCACTGTTAAATTTGGTTAAAATAGACCAAATGACTCTCTGACCAAATTCATGGGAATTTTGAGGAAATAGGTCCAGAATCTAAAAACCTGCAGATGGAAAGATGTGAAAACACATAAGAAAACGGAAAAAACTTATATGCACGTGGAAGAATAATTTTTTTATACCATTTGCGTCTCTTTTTAGGGTTAAAACGTTTTCTTCAAAAATGCCATCGAGTTTGGTCATACGGTCATAGTTTGTCAAGATATAACAACAAAAATTGAATGAAATGAGCAATATTAACACTTCAGAAAAGTTCAAGGTCAAAGACATTGCATTTTTAGTTAAAGGTATTAGTATCAAAATCAAAAAAAAATTAGGGAGCGTGGTCACCATTTAACCTTTTTATATCAAACATATGGTGCGCAAGAAGGAAGGGGTGTCGGCCCACTATTTAGTAGATCAAGTAATTATAGTCGGATAATTATATTTGAGATTTGAAAAGGTTTGAAAAATAATCAACTGCGTAATTAGTTGTCTAATGTAGGGACTCTCCATCCTAAAGATGGGATGTATACATTAGATGTAGTTCCGATAGGTTAATTACCTTTGTCTAATACTTCCTCCGTCCAAATTATATGTGCAACCATTAATGATGTAGTTCCGATAGGTTAATTACCTTTGTCTAAAGGCTCATTAATGATAATTTTCCAACCATACCCTTTATATTAAATGTTGGAGAGAGAAAGATATAGAGAGAAGAGTAGGTAAAATTAAATTGGAGTATTATTAAATATGGCCATTTTTAACATTTTACCACATTCCTTATAAAATTTGATGAAACCTTAATTCCCGTGAGTGGACATATAATTTGAGACGTAGGGAGTAGTAAGATATAGTAGAAAGATGGAAGGTGGTGAAGGGGAAATTAATGTGAAGCTAGATGTGGTGTTTGTTATGTTAGATATCGACTTACGAAGGCTAGCTAATTCAAAGACTTTAATTAGGTTTATGTGATCATCCAAGTTTTCGAAAAAAAACTAGAATGTGTTAATATACTCTGAATGCAACTACTCGTGCTCTAGCTGAAACGAACCTTTTTTTCTTTCTTTTTTTTTAAGCCTGGATGGGCGGTTGCCCTATAAGAGGAGAGAAAAGCGCCTCACAAGAGAAGAAAATAGCCCTAGAAAGGGAGACAATTAAAGCTTGCCCTATTGCGTGGGGAGGGTAGAATTTGATTGCTCATCTCCTAGTTTAGATGCCCATTGTCCTTGTAAGTGGGTCAAGAGATAAAATGTAGACAAAAATCTAAAATTTCACGTCAAATGCCGATCCAGTCCTGCGTTCTCAACAATAAAAATGACAAACATTTTTGCCAGTAAAGAAACAAAACCGATAGTCGACTAGAAAGACGCACAAATCATAAACCAATGTCAAGCTACAAAGTCATATATAACTGTATATTCATGCTTTCAACAGATGCCATGTACTAAGGTAATCTTGATCACATTACAACCCCATTATGCAAAAAGATAGCTGCACATTAAATTCCAGACTCAAAACTAGATAATTTACTGAGAGACACCAGGTTACCCTGAACAATCTGGTAACAAAAGCTATCACTTTGGACCTCCAAACTTGTTCATCATTTTGGCAATAATAGGTGCCACCTTGGGATTGGCTTGGTGGTTGGCCAAATTGGCAGGGTTCTTCATCACTGCAAAACAATCACCAAGAGGAAGAATATGAAAACGCCATATGCACATGCGGCATTACATACAAGTATGACCTCACATGAACTGAAAGAGACAATGTGCATGTTCAGCGCAAGAGGGAACACTATACCCTTTTCTATATTGTAAGTGACGATGCAAAGATGCAGAAAGACAAAAAAGATGAGAGAGAGAGAGAGAGAGACGCAATAGAATACATACTACGGGCCGTACATGCATACTCAACACATATTATAAGTACGCTATAAATGCTCATTGTATCTCTTCATTTGTTTTATGTACAAGGACAATTATAAATAAATTGCAAGCACAAGCAGTTACATCTTTACATGTCTGATAACATTAATACATATTGGAAAATCTAAAGGAGGAAATAAGAAAAACTATCGGTTAAACATAAAATGATGTTCTGATAACAAAAGCCTAAACAAGCATATTTAGGTCTAAGATAAAATTCTACATTTAGTATTAGTAGTATAAAAACCACCAACATGCAAATCCGCGACATAGGAATACTGAAACGTGGCTAAAATATGACTAAGTTTCCGTTTGAGTGTGACATCAAATGACCAACATTAAGCTTTGTGTTCAATTTTCTGATTGTTATGGGTAAAAAAATGACTTTCAAATAAAATGGATAAACACCATTCATTGAGTTCATCATTTATAACATTCCATCTTAAGAGAAAGGACTGATGATATTGACGCAAATAACTAACACAGCATGTTAGGGATGAAACAGTGAAGAGATTAAAAAAACATACGAAAGGCAACCAAATTATCTTAGAAACTAAAAGTACCATCTTGAAGCGCAGCCATAACTTCTGGATCCTTGAACGCTGCCATCAACTCAGGATCCTGGTCAGTAAACACCAAAAATATCCTTATTTATGTCGTTAAGAACACCAGAGAAAAATAAAAATGTTCAATGAATTAGACCCCCATTACAGTCCTAGCAAAGGTGCAAAAAGGTGAACCATCATCTGATGAAATGCATTCAGATCACAAAAGGAAACAACTTACATTTAGTATTTTGCTATAGTCAATATTTCCAAGCATGCCCCCTGGCATACCTCCGGGAGAGCCGCCGCCTGGCATGCCCCCTGGCATACCTCCGGGAGAGCCGCCGCCTGGCATTCCCCCAGGCATACCCCCAGCGAAGCCGCTGCCTGCCATACCCGCTGGGAAGCCTCCTGGCATACCCCCCGGGAAACCGCCTGGCATACCCCCCGGGAAACCACTGCCTCCAGGTCCTCGGCTTGATGATGACTGCTCTTGCCTCTTGGCCTTCTCATATGCAGCCTAACGGAGAATGCATTGAAGAGCATTAGTGGTTGGAATGAGGAACTAGAGTGTGTAATAGTGAATGGTGCTCACCTGAGCTTCAGCTTTACGACGTAGTCTCTCACGCTCAATCCTTCTGTCTTCTCGTTCCTTGTGAAGCCTATCATATTTCCTACGGTGCTCCTCAATTTTGTGTGCATTTGGCTCAACCTAGGGATCAAGGACAGCCATAAATATCTTCATAGAGAAAATAATTTTTGCTCTTAAGAAACTGAAGCATGAGCTATGTTTATTATACACTGTAACCATTTCTAAATTAGCAATCAAGCTCACCTTCTTCAGTACAGAACCAATCTCCTCATCATAATCAATATTTGAAGCGACGTGAAGATCCTTAGCAGCCTCCGCCCATTGGCCAAGCATGGCTCTTGCCATGCCCCGGGTTTTATACCCTTTAGCAGAATCAGGGTTAATCTGTAGGATAAAGGTAACAAGATATTCGTAAGAGAAGTGTATGGAGCTTTCCATGCATAAGAAAATTTGAACGTGCTCACATTTGGCCTGAAAACACATGCACAAACTTGTATTCAGGTTGCACTTATATCATTGTATTGATGCGCATTGAAGTTGAATATATACATAACTTAGAATAAAGAGGAAAAAGGTAAATAGAGAGAGCATTTAGAAAATAAAGGGCAACCTCCAGAGCTGCATTTGCATCTCTAATAGCAGCATTAGGTTTCTTCATCTTGATGTACACAGTAGCTGTAAAAACCCAGAAGATCACGAAGGGCAATGTTAAAATTTCAAGGAGAAAAACTACCAAATGTGACCCATAGCAACTGTAATAGATAGTACTTTGTCCATTTCCCAAACATAACCATATTTGTTAGGTAAACTTCCATTAATAACTTCCTTTTGTGTTAAGTGATATAAGTTCTACTAAATATTTATTCCGATAAAAATGTGCACATCTGATTTGGTATGGGGGGATCTGTTCCTGGATCTACAAGAGCATTACCTCTTGTTCCATACATAATTGCTGATGTAGGGTTAAGTAAGATAGCCTTCGTAAGATGCTGAACTGCTTCATCCAGCTTCCCTAAACATCAACAAAAGTAAATACAAATATGATATTTATTATGTTCAACAATTTTCCATGTACAAAAATCAAATATTCTACCTTCAGAAATGGCCTCCATGGCCTGAGCCTTTGCTTCCTGCGAAGCATCACGACTTTCTTCAGTAACCTCCACAGAAGAATCTCCCATCTACAAACATAGCAATCCAAATGTTAAAGTAAGCCATAAGCTAACCATTTTATCTACAAAAATAATGAAAAGTACGTTCTTGGAAATGTGAATGAATCCAACCTGCTGTGGAGGGTCATTATCAGGCTCCACAACTTCACTATCATCAAGTTCAACATCTGATTCATCTATCTCAGGCTCCTCCTCTACATCAGCAGCATTCTTCACATTATCATCAGACTCAACATCATCCATGTCGTCATCTATATCTTCAGCCACATGTGACTTCTACATACCACATCACAAGTTACAGATATACTACAAATTTACAAATATGCATTATATCCACGACCATACGTTCTAAACACCAGAAAATGTCTCTTTTCTTTTCTAAAACAGAAAGAGCATTTTTTGGATGTTATTTAGTAATCCGTATCTTGTTCCACGATCTTTCGGAGGAGAAACAAATTTCTTTCTTCATTTGCTTTGCTTTCAAGAGTAACTTTACTGAAAATAATTAAAGTAAACACTCCTTATGGGGAAGTGGAGCTTTTTTGCTCATTTGGCCTATATTCAATTACTGGAATTCTTCCGCAAGTATAACAAGTTTGAACAAACATTCTAAAGAAAATGAATTCAGGAGATTTAACGCCACACCAGACCATACCTCTTTATACTCCTCAGACTTGTATGCAGATGGCGGAAGCTTTCCCCCAACACTGAACCCCAAATGAAAATAGCAGAAAAGAAAATGAATCAATTTACACAGCAAAATAAACTGAAAATCCCCAATAAATTCACATGCATTACTACATTTCATTTTAGTCAATCTAAATCACTTCAGCATCAAATTTAACAGAACCTATTTCACATGCGCACTACTACATTTCACTCAACCTTAGACTTGAATAACTTCGGCTTTTACCAAATCCTATATTTCTGTAAATTCTATCATCCTTAAATAACTTCAGCTTTTACCAAATCCTATATATTTCTGTAAATTCTATCATCCGCATCACAACAACTATACATATCAACTGTGCATTGCTACATTTAACTTAATCTTAGACTTAAATCACTTCGATCTTATATATTTCAGTAAAATCCTAACATCCGCATCACATCAACTATATACATCAATTAAATCGTTCTTATTCTACCAGAATTTACTTTCAATCAAATAAAATGCACATTAAGTAAAATCACCCAAATCATTAAAAAAAAATTGAAGAATCATGAATTAAACAAAAACGAGAGGTCTTATAGTTTATAACCTCTCTATGTAGTTGCGGAAAAAGGCGAGCGATGGATCGGAGAGAACGGAGGGATTAGTTTTGCACTGATTGATGAATGCTTCCAATTCCTTCAACTTTGCTGGTTCCATGGCTGTAGTCTCCACCGCCTAATCAACAGAACGAAATGGTATTTTGATCAAATGCGGTTGTCACTGCTAAAATACGCCGTATAGAGCTGCTGGTTTTGAGTTCCCAAAGAGGTTTTTGATACGAAAGAAAGAGGGGTTTTAGGGCTTTATGTGATGCGGTGGTGGAGTGAGTGCTGACTAGGCTGTTCTAGTAACTTCCATCGGATGGAGATAATCCCTCTTGAAATAAGAGTCAATTTTGTATTTCTTTTTTTCTTTTCTTTTCTCGGTAATATACAAGTATTTTTCTTTCTTTCAGTTTTTATTTATTTATTTAGGGAGGGACCTAAACGATTACAAGAAATTGGAGATACAAGAAGTGGGGAAAATATTCGAACTCATGACCTCTACGTCATGAGGTCTCAGCTTAGCCACTAGACCAATGTTTAATTGTCTTATACAAGCATCTTAGGTAATCTATTATTAGGACAAATTTCTACGATTTATATCTAAAGGTGTTCATGGGTTCGGACTGAGAAAACTCGATTTGCTTAACCCCGAACATATGTGAGTGTGTGAGTATAAGTGAGTTGAGTATGAGCATAACTCTCCTCAATCCGTTTAAAACTTACACCTGAATAACATAGTTATAAATATTATCTGTATTATAAAATACTAGTATATTAATGTCTCTTTTTTGTTTATTTATGCTTCTTCTTTTGTTTGCTAATATATATTTAGTTCATTAGCGCTCATAGTTCAGTTCGAACTCACAATTAAAATGTGAGATAAAAGTAAGGTAGTAAGCTCATTCGAGCAGAGCGTATATTGGGTTTTTAAAAAAATAATAATAATAAGCTGACATGAGTTATGTTAAACTCGTCTCACATAACTCGATTAACGATTTACATCTTCCACTAGCCTTGCGGTAAAGGAGGTGAGGGTCTTTAGTGTTATTCTTCATATTTTCTCCTTGTGCAGCGGTTGTGTATAAACAATTTGTTGGAGAATTAATTTATTAAGTGGACTTATTTGATCAAATTTAATTGTGTGTTCCACTGCTTAGTTTAAAAGTGTTTTGGATTCATCGCGTAGTGGGTTGCGCAAGCTTCGCGATGATATATAACACGTGAGAAAACTAATTCTCGGTGTGAATGATAAATTTGGTTAAAGTGGAGAGGTTATTAATGGAGGTGTGATGTTATCTCACATCGGTTGTGAGAATCGATTAAAACTAGTTTATAAGCACTAGCTAGACTAGTATTCTTAAACAAGTGGATAAGGGGTACCCCTCGCTACGAAAATTATTCTCTCTTCTTCATTTATGCACTTCATAATAGTTAAATAGAGTTCTACACAGAAAAGGTTCAAAGTTTTGCTTCTAAGCTTACAGTAGCGAGTGATTGGGACGTCGTACCTTGAGAACTCGTTGCTCTTATAGGCCCGAAGCAATTAGAGTTTAAGGGCAAGTGGTGTACTACTACCTCGTTGCTCTTAAACTCTATTTAGTTTTTTCTTACATTTCGCTTTTAACGAATTAAAAGCGAAGCTTAAACGAGTAGTAGTGGAAAATCGGGAATATATATTCAATTTATTTTCTTTATGGTTATGTTTATTTGTTTTATATTGCTACTAAGCTGTTTGTTTTGCAATATATAGAGAAACAAAATGGTGCAAATGATTCAAACGCTAACGCTACTAGAATTGTTCTTTCAATTGAGACTTCGCCAAAACGGAGTTAATCGAATGCTAGTCGGGACAAGCGGTATTGAGGCTGCTATGTCTAGGATGCTCGCCTTTTGCCTCCAATGACTTCTCGTCCAATTTAGTTTGGACAATTTGCACAACTCGAGAAGTTTAAAGGGGATTGCAACTTCAAAATGTAGAAGGAGAAGATGATGTTCTACCTTACTACGTTGAACTTAATTCGCTATGTCAATGAGGACACTCATGTGCAGGATAAGACTGATCCTCAATCTGTAACAACATATAATGCTTGGATTAGTAATGTTTATATTTGTCGTCATACTATACTTACTAGTTTAGATGATTCTTTGTAACAAATTTACTATCAAAAGAATACTGCAAAAGAACTGTGGGAATCACTAACTAAGAAGTATATTGTAGATGATACAGGTGCTAAAAAAATTCATTACTGCTCGCTTCCACGATTTTAAAATGGTCGATGGAAAATCTGTCTTTGAACAGAGTGAAGAGCTGCAGAAGATTTATCATGATCTTACCGCTGAGGGCATGGGGATCAAAGACTCGTTGCAGGTAGCGTTGATGATTGAGAAATTACCTCATTCTTGGGATGACTTCAAGCATTACCTTAAGCATAAGAAGAAGGAAATGACACTTGAAGGTCTAATTTTGAAGTTGAGAATTGAACAAGATGTGAGGAATGCGTCAAAAAGGCCTTATACTACTGTCTCAAAGGCAAATGTTGTCGAAGCTGCTGGAAAGAGAAAGAGCCTGACTGACATGAAGGCGTCGAACTCCAACAAGAAGTTCACGGGAAGCTGTTTTGTATGTGGTAAGCAAAAAAACAAAGTAAATGAGTGTGGACGGTCAAAGTAATAACTACAACAAGAACAATAGGTTCAATGGGAATGGGAACGAGGAACAAATATCAAAATGATGGCCGAGCTAATGTATCTGAGGCCGTTAAGCTGAACTCTGGAATTGAGGATATGCACCTCGTTGCAGTCGTTTCAGAGTTAATATGATCGGGGAAAACCCAAAGGAATGGTTTGTGGACACGGAGGCTACTCACCATATTTGTATAAACAAATGGAGTCTGTTACATGGGGAACTCTACATTCTCCAAAGTTGAAGGAAATGACAATATTGTCTTAAAGATGACAACTGGGAATGAGCCGACTCTCACTGAAGTACTTCATGTGCCTGAGATCCGAAGAAATCTCATTTATGGGATTATGTTGAACAACAAAGGATTTAGGCTTGTATTTTAGGCAAACAAATTCATTCTGACAAAGAATGAATGTATGTAGGAAATGGGTACTTAACTGATAGTCTCTTTAAAGTTAATGTAATGACTGTACTCCCAGGAACTGAGCATACGGGAGTGAATGTAACTGAGGCTTCTACTAGCTCAGCTGGAACCAATGTTGCCCAAAAGGCTAATGAATTCAAACAAGTTGCTTATTTGGCTGAGTCTTTTAATTTATGGCATGATAGATTAGGTCATGTGAATATTAAAATCATACAAAAATTAATTTCACTAAACCTACTACCAAATTTTAATGTTGACAAAAAGTACAAGTGTGAGACTTGTGTAGAAGCTAAGTTATCTAAGTCATATTTCCGATCAATTGAGAGAAGTTCGAAACTATTAGATTTAATACATACTGATGTATGTGATCTTAAATATGTAAAATCAAGAGGCGGTAAAAAGTACTTCTTTATTTGAAGGGATTTTTCCTTATATTGATCGCTCTGGATTAGACCCAAAAGTCAATCGAGATGTGAGAAATGTGGGGGAAGAATATCTTCAAGAGGAAGCTGAAGAGCTTAGGCGTAGCAAGAGAGCTAGAATTGAAAAGTCATTTGGTCCAGATTTTCTGACTTATCTGGTAGAAGATGACCCTTTGACTTATAAAGAATCAATGTCTTCTCCTTATGCGGACCTCTAGAAAGAAGCTATTGATAGTGAGATAAATTCAATACTTCAAAATCATACATGGGAACTTGTGGAACTTCCAACTGGTTCAAAAGCGTTGGGCCACAAGTGGATTTTCAAAAGGAAAATTAGACTAGATGGTACGATAGATAAATAGATAGATACAAGGCAAGACTTGTACTAAAGGTGAAAAACCCAAGAGGGGGGGGGGGTGAATTGGGTTTTAACTAAACTTGCTAACTTTTTCAAATCTTTGCAAAGCTAATGGAAGTTTGAGCAAGAAGAGTAAAAGCAATGCAAAACCCAATCAACAAGACAAAGGATTTAGAGTGGTTCGATTCACTTAGAATCTACGTCCACTACCTTGAGCCGCACCCAAGGATTTCAACAACTTCACTAAGAAGACTTTTTACAAATGTGGCTAACTCACTAAGAGTTTTACAAACACAACCACAATACAAAAGCTCACTAAGAACTTGCCCACACTAAGTAGGACTTTTACAACAATTACCCAATCACAAAGAAATGGAGAAATGAATGTTTAATACAAAGAATATTCACTCTTCTAAGTGAAAGATTAATACCTTTGAAGTACAAACAATTTAGCTCTTGAACATATGAAGTCCACTCTTTGTCTTGCTTTTGAAAGAATACTCTTGAATGCTTTAGATCATAAGGATGAAGAGTATTTTGCTTTGAAAGTGTTTAGACTTGATAAGATATCTATGTTTTATGTTTGTCAAAATCTTAGAATGATTTTCAGCTTTAGAGTATATATACATTTCAAATATGGCTGAAAATCGAGTCTCCAACGGTCAGAAAACGGCTAGTAAAAGACAGAGTTCGGTTGACCGCTGAGCAACTTCGGTTGACCGAAGACAGCTTCGGATCCACTTCACCCAGGTTCGGTCGACCGAACCAGGGCTTAGGTCGACCGAACCATCACAAGGTCGACCGAACTTTTTTTTTGTTCTGCTCTCAGTTTCTCGACGGTTCAACCGAACTTCCAAAGTGATTTTTCACACGTTTTGAAATCTTTTAAAGTCTTTTAAAGTCTAAACAGGTTTTCCTAAAAGGTAACAAATAAGAATACTTGGAAAACTTTTCTAAAAGACTTATCTATGAAATCAAAGGCTTTTTGGATAAGAACACATGTAAAGATCATTTTGAAACTTAAGCCTTTTGAAAACGTGTTTGTGTGCAAGCAAGACTAGAGTGTAGAGCTTATGTTCATAAGAGCTTTGGTTAGAGCTTTATAAGATAACGACTAATGACGACAAAGCTAAACTAACCAAACCTAAGTCTTCAATCTTCAATCTTGATAAATGAGCCTTGTATAACTTTGAATCTTGATATCAATGGCTTTCAATGGCTTGATTGAAGTACTTAGAGCTTCCATAAAGAGTTCCGATATTCTATCACAAATATTAAGATCATTAGACACAACATTAAAAGTTTGTCCAATATCAAAAACTGAGTTTGTTCGCCCTTAGGGCTTACAAAAGGGTTTTAGACAAACTCATGGTATGGATTATTTCGACACTTATGCTCCTGTGTCGAGGAAAATATCAATCAAGTTAATTATAGCCTTTGCAGCTTTGTTTGACTTGGAAATCCATCAAATATATGTAAAAACAGTTTTCCTCAACGAAGAACTGGAAGAGGAGATTTACATGGAACAACTTGAAATGTGTGTGGTTCTAGGTAAAGAGCACTTGGTGTGCAGATTTGTTAAATCCTTATATGGATTAAAGCAAGCACCTAAACAATGGCATGAGAAATTCGATAGCATAATGCTTTTGAATGGATTTCAAATAAATCAGTGTGACAAGTGTGTCTACGTGAAATGAAACAAAGATGACTACGTAATAGTCTGTCTCTACGTGGATGACATGTTAATCATTGGTAATAAAGATAACATCAAGACTACCAAGAAAATGTTGTCGCAAAACTTCGATATGAAGGACATGGGACCTACTGATTTAATTCTTGGGATGAAGGTATCCAAGACAGCAAATGGATATTCACTTTCTCAAAAACACTATATTGAGAAGATTCTAGAAAAATTTGATAAAGTAAATGATGTAATAGCTAGAACACCTATGAATGTGGTTTCAAATCTCTGCAAAAATTGCGGAGAATGAGTGCGACAACTGGAGTATTCTTGAATCATTGGGAGTATAATGTACCTCATGGATTGTACTAGACCTGATATCGCAAATTCATTTAACAGACTGGTGAGGTATACGAGTAATCCCAGTCACGAGCACTGGAAAACATTAGTTAGAGTGCTTAGATATCTATGATACGTTGTGTGAGTATCGTTGTCTTGGTACACACAGAAAGCTTAACAGTTCAAGGCATCGCGTCCACTAGTTAGCAAGTGTACCCGATGGTATTTACTAGGGAAGATTCAAGGTTCACAACCACCTATCCCGAAAAAGCGATTTCTCGTTGAACTCTCGAAATTGGATTTTAGGCTACATGTGCATCATTCCTGCCAAATTTCATTCATGTGGGGGATTGTTGGAGAATTAATTTATTAAGTGGACTTATTTGATCAAATTTAATTGTGTGTTTCACCGCTTAGTTTTAAAGTATTTTGGATTCATCGCGTAGTGGTTGCACAAGCTTCGCGATGATATATAGCACGTGAGGAAAATAATTCTCGGTGTAAATGATAAATTTGGTTAAAGTGGAGAAGTTATTAATGGAGGTGTGATGTTATCCCACATCGGTTGTGAGAATCGATTAAAACTAGTTTATAAGCACTAGCTAGACTAGTGATCTTAAACAAATGGATAAGGGGTACCCCTCGCGCACCGTCTGTCTCGCCTCGACTCGACTCGACACTCCACGCCACGCCACGTCGCGCGTGTCCCTGCCGGGAACGAAGTAATATCTTTTTGGACAAAATTAATGTAATAGTCCCTTAAGTATTGTGTAACTTCAAATAAGTCACATAACTTTTGTGTAATTGCATAATGGTCCTTCCACGATTCTCCAGTAGTTTTGAGAACTGCACCTTACCCCGCTACGAGAAGTGGGAGTTACTCACGTTCTCCACTACGAGGTGAGGGAGTGAGAGTTAACTTGTAGTTTTCGACTGCTATAAAAGGCAGTCTCCCCTCTCAGAATTTTTTGCTACGAAAATGATTCTCCCTTTTTCATTTCTGCACTTCATAGTAGTTAAAGAGAGTTCTACATAGAAAAGATTTGAAGTTTTGCTTCTAAACTTCTGGTAAGAAAGAGTGATTGGACGTTGTACCTTTGGAACTCGTTGCTCTTGTAGGCTTAAAGCAATTAAGCGAATAAATAGAGTTTAAGGGCAAGTTTCAGGATTAAATCTGAAATTATTTTCTGTCTATATTCTGTTCTATTTAATTTTCTTTTAGTAACAGGAGTACAACACAATTTGAGTACGCTCTAACTGTGACATATCTCGCGATTTAAGCAGGGGAGCTAGCTGAAATTTGGAAGTTCATGAAGATGTTCAATTTACCCCCTTTTATTTTGGTAAATAATGTTCAATTTGCCCCTTGTTATTTCATCTTTTACCCCCTTGCCTTCATTCTTCTTCTTTTCTCATGGGCCACCCAAGTTGGGCTTGGACGTGACAACCTATCCTTGGCCCTAACAATATCTTGGGCCAATCTGCCATTGTAAATTTGTTTTCCTTTTTTGCCCCTCTGTTGACAGTCCGGCTCCTATTCGAACAACTTTTTTTTCCGTATATTCGGAACATTTTTTTCCCCTTGAGAACATGTGTTCTGAAATCAAAACATGTATTTATTTTAAATTAATTTCAGCCGTTAAAATTTTAATTCAACGGATGAGAATTTGTTCCGCACATGCACAACAAAATCTGTTCCGCATAGGAGTCGTGGTGCTCTGTTGATAAGAGTTTTATCCTCTTTTTAAATTCTTTTTTGTTCACATTTTCTAACGGATAAAGTTCATAGTGCAACAACGGCCATAACCACCACCCGTCATGGCTTCCTCTCTAGCTCTCCGATTTGGCGCCACCGGAACCACCACTTCTCTTGCTCATTTCCACACCACAAATTCCGCCAAATCCAGAAAATTTCCGACCAAAATCCGCTGCTGCGTAGCATGGGTATATTCCATGAACTCTATTCCATAATATAAGTCGTTTAAAATATGTAATGAAAATTAAAGAAACAAACAAATAAGATAGTAAATATAACTTGTATACCACTAATTCTATTTAAGATAGTAATATTGATATTTTGACTAACAAATATTATGTCTGGAGGGAGTATATTTGATTTAACATGGATAAGTAGCTTATTAGCTTGTCGCAATTGTGATTTTTTCAAATAATTATGTGTGATTTTGATTTGACTGTGTGATTGATATATGAAAAGGAAGGATCCAGAAGGAATATTGGGACCACCGAGAGGAGGAGGAGGACATATAGCTAGATTAGAGTTCAAGAAGAAATTTGAAAATGATTCTGATGCTCGAGAAGCTTTCGAGCGCCATGTCCGTGAAGAAAAAGATCGTCGTCGTGCTCTTCGCGAGGTAAATTAATTCATTATTATACTAATTAATTGATTAATCAAATGTAGTTTTATTTGGATGAAACTAGTCAATAATGAGAACTTATACTAGTAGTAAGAGCCAAAACTTCAATTCTGTCCAGCACACGTGACAGTTGGATCAATCACGTTATAATTGGATTAGTTTTTTTTTTTAAGCCCGGCTAGGTGGTTGCCCATAAGGGGAGAGAGAACACCTCACAAGAGGAGAAGAGAGCCCTAAAAAAAAGAGACAATTTAAAGCTTACTCTATGTATGGGGAGGGTATCAAACCCACGACCTCATCGTGGGCAGGCTCTTGCCCCACTGAACTATAGAACCTTTGATATAATTGGATTAGTTAGGTCAATAATGTCTAAATATAGATATAAAATAATAAACTATAATTTGATGAATTAGTTAATGTGATCTTATCTTATTAGTAAGAGCTGAGACTTTGAATTTTATCTAGTGCAGAAGTGGCAATTAGGTTATCCAAGTCCTAATTTGATTAGTTGGCTCAATAATGTCTTGACACGAGACATAACAAAAACAATAACAACAAAATTTTAATCTCAAATAATTAGAGTTGGCTACATAAATCAATATAAGATTTTTGTGTGGTCGTTATGATTAATACATTCCTTCATTTTTTTTTTGTCAAATATTGTACTCTCATTCAAGTTTGACAAATACATATCATTCTTAATGACTTCGGTCCAAACTTTCCTCGGCCTCCACCACCCCTCACAACTTCATGTCTCCGTCCTTCAAATTTCCAAACCAGGGCATCACTCAGCCTTCTTTTTATGTGTCCAAATTAACGCAAGCGATCTTATCTCATCTTATCTTCAACAGTTGTCACTCCTATCTTCTCTATCCCATTTCTCACTATATCCTGTCTAGTATGCCCATCGCAACATACAAATCCACACGAAGCATAAAATAAGAAAAAATTGATGATTTGGGTTTCTGATACTTAAAAGTGATTTTTAACTTTTTTTTTCCTAATTTCGACCTTTTGTTCTAGTCCCGGGTTGTACCTGATACGGCAGCTGGTCTGGTGGATTATTTCCTTGACACTGAAGCTCAAGAGCTTGAATTTGAAATTGCAAGATTGAGACCTCGGTGAGTTCTTCTATTTGGAAAATCTTGATAGTAGAAAAATAAGATGCATGAAGTGGTTATGACTTGATCATTTGAGGCTTCAAGAATTATTCTTAATGTCCTTCTTGCTGTAATTTCATGCCTAATGTTATATAGTTGGCTTATTGGGATTCTTCATAGGTGCTGAATTCTGTGAAGTAACTCAGTATTGTTATTGGAATTTGATAAATACCCGCATGAGAAAATACCAAGTTACAAATTCTATGTTACAAATGAATCTACTTGCAGGTAATTTTTGTTTCTGACATTGTTGTGACATAATTTACAGATTAAATGAAAAATTCTTCTCGCACCTTCGATTAGAGTTGGGAAAGTTGAGATTTGCTGTATCAAAAACTCAGGTTTGTTTCTAGAAAACATAAAAGAGTGTACTAATAGACGATTTACATTAATAATGATATGCAATGGAGGTGATTATGGACAGGATGTTGAGGACCAAGTCATTGAGCTGGAAGCACTGCAAAAGGCCCTCGAGGAAGGAACAGGTTTATCTAAAACTGCCCTTTGTATCAATAAGGATTATTAGTCGTGGTTATGTCTAAATGCTGCCAGATTTCTGGCACCCTTTTGCAGAAGCGTATGATAAACTACAAGCTGATCTTGTAATAGCGAGGAACAGCTTGACCAAAATTTTGACGTCGGAGGATGTAAAGGCAACGGTATGTTTGCTTTCTTGCCAGAATGTCCTTGTAAGCTACTGCATATCTTGAATTTTTTTCCACAATTATAGTTCTTACGTATGTTGCAGCTATTGGATATGGTTGAGACGAATGAGTTAAATAGATCGCTACTGACAATTCTGGATGAAAATATTGCAAGTGCGCACATGTCTAACCAGGTTAGAGATTTCTTTTTATCTAAATGGGAAAGAAGTTCTTGTGGTTTTTCTTATAATATTTTTTTGCTAACGTCCGAGACCTAACCAGTGTCCGTATCCGTTTTTCTTGTAACATACTAAATGCAAAAGGAAAATGACATTTTTAGTTGTCCTCTGAACCCTTTCGGTCAAGTATCACCTCTCTAGGACCAAAGGTATTACAATCACTTGATCCTTGATAGATTAAGAACCCTTTACAAGCTGAACTCGACTAATGAAGAAAAAGAAAGGATTTCTTCCCAGCACTTTTAGGAATGAATGAAGAAGTACGGAAGAAAACATTTTATCTACCTACAGAACAGCCATATAAAAGATCTAGGGCTTACTTGGATTGGGTTTGGTTTGGGTTTGGTTTGGGATTTGGTCTCAAACCTAATCCCAAACCAGCTTTGGATTGAGTTTGGGTTTGAGTTTGAGTTTGGGTTTGGGCGGGAAAGGCTAAAAAACGGGCGGGAACAATTCAAATTCAAATTTTTTTTTGAAATAATCGTCCAAATTCAAATTATGACTTCACAAATTTAGAATTTGAACATTTCCCGCTAATTTAAGAGCTAAAAATTTTGAATTTAACAATTATTTGAAGAAAAAAATTTGAATTTGAATAGTTCCCGCCCGTTTTTTAGCCTTTCCCGCCCAAACCCAAACCCAAACTCAAACCCAAACTCAATCCCAAACTAGTTTGGGACTAGGTTTGAGACCAAATCCCAAACCAAACCCAAACAAAACCCAATCCAAGCAAACCCCTAATCATCCATCTGAAATTTTTATCCTGGCCTGTCTTGGGACTCAAACTGTGGGGTTATGGTCCGTTAGTAACCTCCAAGACTAGGAAGAGAAGATTTCATGCGCACACAAATGTTTGCGTTCAATTATTAACCCGAACAAGAATATCTTTGAATTTGCAGAAGGAAGCAGCAGAATGCATGGGAAAGATTCGAGGGGCTGTTCTGAAGTATATTACGGTTTAATTTGCAACTTCTATGGTAAGTAAAACAAGTACTCTTTCCATATGTTGAAATTCCACATCGACTAGCTAGTTAGCAAATTTGTTCTTTATAAGAATTGGGCAATCCTCCCCCTCTTGAGGTACCTTTTGAGGGAATAAGTTAGGCCCAAGTCCATTATCTATATGGTATCAGAGCCACCTAGTTCGATGTTGGGCCCCATTATTTGTTCACGGTCTAGATGTCCAGCCCTGGCCGTGAGGGGGTGTGTTGAAATCCCACATCGACTAGTTAGTGAGCAAATTTGTTCTTTATAAGAATTGGGCAATCCTCCCCCTCTTGAGGTACCTTTTGAGGGAATGAGTTAGGCCGAAGTCCATTCTCTACACCATATTTCAGCTGGTTTCCTTAAGATCATATTTTGATTCTTTTAATAGACTCTACTAAATTGAAATAAATAACGATTTTTAGCATTTCAATTGTGAGCAGTTACGAACCAACCTACAAAGCTCGATCCCTCTTAGAAGTGCAGGATTCCAAACACACCAATATGTAACTGAGTTCCAAAGTGCAGGATTTGTTAGCTGTGATCCTCGAAAGTCGTTTATCCTTTCTTGATCAAGGTAAATTTTGTCCTAGATCTTATTGGAAGAAAATAAAAAAATCTGTGCTGATCATCGAATCAAGAAATCCTACTGCTGGTATATGATATCGTAAACTGTCAGGAGATGCAGATTTGTGTCAAAATAAGCAAATATTATGTTGAGATTCATGAAGGATGTAGAAAACTCTTCATTGTTTAATTCAATTAGCAACTCATTTTCTGCATCTTGGTAACAATATAATAATTGTATGAAGTATGATATGGTTTTGGTCTTTATATTTCATGTGTCAGTCAATGTCTCATCCTGATCCTCAACCCGGGAACTTACATCCTTGTCTGAGATATCGTTACCCACCCTCTTTTTACAACTGCAGAAGTTTTTTACTTTCTGCCTAAAAATACGTATCGAATGTGCGAGATTAGAACCAATAGGTCAAGTGTAAGATACAATTCTCCCTAGATTTGCTTTAAATATATCAATGATGGCTACTACTAGTACATTAAAATAGATTGATTCAAGAACAATCTAGTACCATCCACTAAGTGATGCCCCTGCTTTTGGTATACACTGTTTGAGATATTACTGCTCTCCAAGGGCCATTGTTGTCTTTTCCTTTATCTTGTGTTTGAATATGTAAAATATATTCATCATAGCTTACTTTATTGCAGAGAAACATTATCTTGTCCTTTAAATTTTGTTTACATTGCCTTGACTCCAAATATTCTAGTGCTTGGATTGAGTCTTAGTATGAGGTTCGATCTCAATCTCAAACTGAGTCTCAATTTTAGATTAATCTCAAATTCAAACCAAATTTTAGATGATTTAATGTTTTGATTTCATTTCAGACTCAATACAAAGAGAATTTAGACCCATATCTCAAACTCAATCCAAACAAACCCAGGTGTATAGTAAGTACACTAATAAAATTGTTTTACATTTGGCAATATCATTGGGCGTAGGGATATTTATAGACTTGGATTTATCACATTGCTCCATATGCGATAATTCCATTAATTTACTAGATAATTTATTAGAATATTTAGAATCTGCCACGTCATATCACTCATTAGATAGACACAAGATCAAGTGTTTAGCCTAAACAAAGGTGAGACCTACTGAAATATTTGTTCTATTATGTATATTTGGAAATGTTTTTTTTACAGAAAATGCAATGAAAATTCTTCATTTTGCCTGATCTATTATATTGTAAATAAATCACTTTTTTACGAAATTTATGATAAATATTTTAAATAGAAACTCTATCCGACTGCCCCCCCCCCTTTGAACAAAAAGTGTATGCTTGCATCTCAGATTGAGCCAAAACAATAAGATCACCAAGAATCATTATGCTTTGCAAGTTGCTTCAAAATGCACAGATATTAAGGAGATAGAAGTACGAAAAAGCTTGGAAAGAAACAATATGCCAAGTAGCAGAAACACATGTTACAACCCTTTAATTTAATCTCAAAACTTCATATTTCAGAAGTTGTCTAGTGCAGGGGAGTCAGACTCGAGTCTAGTGCTGTAGAGAAACAATTGTTATATGTTTTGCAGGAATTTTTGTCAGATCAGTAAAAATGTCGTGTTGATCTTAATCGAATTAGTCGGCCAATAATGTCTTAACAACAAAGCATTAATTCCAAATAATTGGGATCGGCTACATGAATCAATATAAAATTTCAGTGTGATCGTTCGCATGAATACATTCCCTCCACTTTTTTCTATCAAACATCATACCATCATCCAAATCTAACAAATTCATATCATTCTTGATGACTTCGGTCCAAATTTTCTTCGGTCTCTTCTACCTCTTACAACCTTATGCCTCCATCCTTCAAGTTTCCAAACTGGAGAATCACTCGGTCTTCTTTTTATGTGTCTAAAACAGTATAAGCGATTTTCTCTCATCTTTTCTCGCGAATAGTCTCATTTCTTACTCTATCTTTTATAGTATATCTATACATCCATCGCAACATATGCATCTCTGTTATACTCATTTTTTGAATATGACATATTTTCACGGCTCAACACTCTGTACCATACAACAACGCGGATCTAACAGCTATTCTATAAAACTTCCCCTTCAATCTTAACACGATATAAAAATATGGTGAGCTCTATATAAACCCCTCTTCCTCCAAATCCTTTACCAAAACCTTTCTAAACATGACCAATCTTGCCTTTTACTTCTTCTTCTTCTTCTTCTTCTCTTTCCATTTCCTCACTTCCTCAGCAAATCCCATTACTTCCCCAACCTTCATCAAATCAGCTTGCAAAGAAACTCTATATCCAACCTTATGCCTTAGATGTCTATCTAGCTATGCCCCAAAAATCCAACAAAATGAGAGACAACTTGCTTCTGCTGCCTTAGAAGTAAGCCTAACCCGAGCCCGGTCCGCTGCATACTTTGTTTCCAAATTCTATGGAATCAAAGGCATAAAACCAAGAGAATATCAAGCTGTTAGGGATTGCATAGACAACATGGGTGATAGTGTTGATCAGCTTACCCAATCTCTCCGGGAACTCGAAAAGATGAACCGGGTAGCCGGGGCCGGTCAGGACTTCATGTGGCACATGAGTAATGTTCAGACATGGGTTAGTGCTGCTCTTACTGATGATAATACTTGTTTAGATGGCTTTTCTGGACCTTCCATGAATGGAAATTTGAAGACTTCTATTAGAAGCAGAGTTGTTCATGTTGCTCAAGTTACTAGTAATGCTCTTGCTTTGGTTAATCGGTTCGCCCGGAGACACCGTCCTGCTGGTTCTCCTTAGATTTATGATGGTTTTTTTGGCAAAAAATCATCTGTCCCCGTGTATGTCCCTATTTCTGTACCCAACCAATTAAAATTTGTCATGTGTATATATAATTAGAAGAAATATTCACATAGCGAATTCCCATTGGTTGAGTATAGAAATATGGACATACCCATTTTTTCTGGGAGGTTATTTTCTTGCTTAGTTATTTCTTTTGCATATGTGAATAGTTTGTACTCTTTTGTATGTCGAAAACTCAGTTTACAACTCTCTTTTTTGTAAGTCTTATCTTATTATGTGTGATCAAGTGTCTGATTTGCAGTTCCTAGACGTAACTTTTTAAGGGAGAAAAAACAATTCAAGATGCTTGCTCTTATGTAATGTGTAAAATCATGTTTATATGTGAAGCTTTTCTGCAGTTAGTTTTGTATTCTAATCAATCAATCTTATTTCTTTTTTTTTTCTTCTAGAGTTGTTAAGACATTGTTGGCCTAATTAAGATCCAGTTGGAATCTAAAAATTAAATATTATGCCCTACTTAATAAGAGTTCTTACAAATACTGTGACAATTATCGCTTTCAAACAACAAATTCGAACGCATGGTTTCAGATAGATGGAAAATATTGCAAATTTGACCTTGTAAATATATAATTTCTTTAAGTTTGTTAGGTTTTGAACATTGTCTTCTAAAATATCAAGAATTCACTCATTGCACAGGTATACTTTGATATCTTATCTAAGTTAAAATAAAATAAATATAATAGACATTGGAAATTGGATTCCCCGGTAACTGCGGAAATTGTTGGAAAAAAAATTAACAAAATGTCATCATAATTAAGGCAAGTATTAATATTAAAGTCATTTTGAGGAGATCAACAAGGGGTTGGCCCAGTGGGGCAGCATCTCGCTTGGGGCGCGAGGTCGAGTTCGATCCTACTTCTCATGATAGGGGTAATCAAATATTCTCCTCCTCATGAGAGCTTATCTTCCCTCACAGGCGTAGGGCGTCGCTAATCTTACCCTATTTAGGGTATTCTCCGCTCTTCCCCGGGGGACAATCGCCTTCGGGCGCTAAAAAAAAAAAAAAGAAAAAAAAAGTCATTTTGAGGAGACATTTTGGACTTCCTTCACCGTCAGCAGCGGGAACGAAATTAACAATTTGAGGCGAAATTGCAACACTATGTCGAACTAAATATAAAAATAGCAAAAAATAAAATCTTGGGGGGAATAAAACTGAAAAAATATTTCAAACTATATATAAAATTTACTATCACTAATAGTATTTTTTAAAATCTTGGTCTGTGTCAGAAGACCATAATCTAATAATTTGTTAATTTTTCTACACTTTCTTAGTAGCATCCCCAATATTTAAATCCATTCCCAGAAATTCTGTTTTTGTAAATAGGAGATTTAATCTTTGAGATAAATTTTTTTTAATGTCTTTAAATAGTTTAGATATTTCTTTTATAAGGCGAAAGGGAAATGTATCTGCTCATCTTCTTGCAAACCAAGGATTGCACTCTAATGGCATTTTCAACCCCTATAAATGGATTATGACATACATTTATGTTGCGGTTCTCCTTCTTACGTGCTCTATTACATCCGGATTTCACGGATTTAGTTTATGAACTATGACATCAACAAATTAACCTCTTTTTTTTAAAACAGAATCAACAAATTAACCTATGTATCTTGTTTATTAAGGTTGAACTATATATTACGCGCATATAATATGATTGCGTACAATGGCGGAGCATACCTCCACGAATTTTTAATTTTTTGATATACTAGGTATATATATTCAACGGTTCAATTTTTTTTTTTTTTTTTTTATAATACGGCCCCCCAAGAATTTTCAATTTTTTCTACTACGACCTCCCTAAACTTCAATCCTGCCTCCGCCACTGATTGCGTATTTAATAGTGTTTGCCATATTATTCAGAAGGGAAAAAAAAAAGAATTATATATTAACTATGTATAAAGGTAACATCTCCGGATCTAGTAGACTTATTGAAGCTATACCCTCATCTTGAATTCTGGGTTTTTTGAGCAGTGAATCTCTCTCTCTCTCCCCCCCCCCCCCACCCCCCAAAAAAAAGATAAATTAATAGAAGAAGCATAACATTTTGTTTGCTACATATAATTGGAAATTTTTATTAATTTACGAGTGCAAGCATCTTAATTTGATTTATAGTATTTGTATAAAAGTGAATTATTTTGTGAAAGAAAATGTGAATTTCACAAGTGAGAATTTTGAATTCAATTTTACGTCAAATTCAATCCAAATGTACATTTAGGCTTTATATGGGCAGACTCTGTAGCACTAGTTAAACCACTTTTACCTCTAATACTTGTGATAGCCTTAAAGACAGATTCTAATCATGCGAATAAAACATGTGTTACATGTCTAACAATAAATGTTTAAAATAAGATAATACTTTTTACAACCTTAAAATATGTGTATGTAAAAAGAGAATTTATTGTATAAAATTTAGAACATATTCAAATTATTTAACACTAGTACAAAACGTATTTTATATGTATTATAAAAATAACGTTTTACATTATAACGGTGTTCTGGGCTCCTCAAACCCCATATAACATGTGTTGGTTATGGACTAGAAGGGGCGAGTATTATTGTACTATTTCCTAAAAAAGAGAAAAACGTGGCGGAATCTTATTGGTAGGTAAAAGGTGTTGCATGTTATGGGAAAAACAAATACTAAAGTAGACCCCACAAGTCCACTAAGTAAAGCTCCAAGCACGTGAAAGCCCAACAGTCCTTGTATTTTTATAATGGGCCGGACAAAATTGGGGCCTAGACATAGCGAACACCACATGGGATATACAGTTTTGATTCTCTGGATTTGTGGGCCCGCCAAGTTTTGTACATTCGACCAGTGGAGATAGTGACGACTTGACCTAGAACTAGAACGAATCTAGGAAAGCATAGGAAAGTAGTAAAGGAGTTTTCTTCCTCGAGAAAACTCTATCATACACCTAACTTAATCACAAGTCGTAGTCGTGGGTTCGATACCTTTTCCATATATAAGACATGCTTTAAATTTCTCTTTCTATGAGTTCTCTCCTCCTCTTGTGAGACACTTCTATCTCCTCTTTATTGGGCAACCGCCAACCGGACGTCACAAAAAAAAAACACCTAACTTAGGCAAAAACGCCGATTTGGTCCAATATGTATTTCGAGTTTGAGGTTTTTGTCCAGTATGTTTAATTTTATCTTTTTAGATCCAATATTTTTTTACGACCTGCCGTTATTGTCCTTCCGTCTCATTTTCTGTTAAAAATTCGTCATGTTTAGGTATTTACATGAAGGGGAATATGAAGGGGGAGATGAAGGGTTTAGGTATTTACAGTTTTGGATAAATTAAATTTGGTAATTCGAATTCTGTAATTCGGCTTGAATTCGGTAATTCGGTCAAGACCGAATTCGAATTGGTCGAATTTGGGACGAAATCGGTTTCACTATTTTTGAATTTGGTGTGACCGAATTCGAATTGATTTTTTTAATAATTAAATATTATTATTATTATATAATTAAATACTCCCTCCATTCCTAAATATAAGACTCTTTAGACAATTTGAGAAAATTAAGGAAGTTGTCATTTTCACCTAAACTTCCAATATTACCCCACCTTCCCTCTCTCTCACTAATACATCATAAAGAAAAGAAAGTAAAATGTTGAGGGTATACTTGAAATAAATTGTTGACAACTAATAAAAGAACCTTAAACGACAATTAATTTGGATACCTAGATATCTCATAAACGACAATTAATAGGGAATGGAGGGAGTTTTATATAATACAAAAATATACCCTCCAATTCGGTCGAAACCGAATTTTGAATTCACCAATTCGGCCAATTCGAATTCGGTCGGTTTTTTTAGGTAGGAAAAAAATGAAAAAACCGAATTCAAATTGCCGAATTGGCGAATTCAAATTCGGTGCTCACCCCTAGTAAAAACATACTGGATCTAAAAAGATAGAATTAAACATACTGAATAAAAACCTCAAACTCGAAATACATATTGGACGAAATCGGCATTTTTGACACCTAACTTATTAATTTTTAGTTTACGTATTTTATTTACTTATCCTATATGTATAAACATGACTATAAAAAAAACATATAAAGAATATATGAGATAAGAATATGGGTAGAATTTAGAATTGAATCCCCAATAGTTTGAAAAAAGAAAGACTATTTTATTGGTACAGTAATACTTTTCAAGATCGAAGAAAAATATTAATGTATGGAGGTTATTCTTAAATAGAGGTTTACATATAAAAATTATAATTTAAAACAAAATAACTAATATACATTATACGACACTTGGAAATATGTCTCTTTCATATTTTAAAAACATGAATTTAACACATATATAAGATTAATGAGTTTTAAAAAATAAATGTGCGTACATCATGCATGTACATTGTGTATATATTAGATTTAGAAGATTCATTCATATACATACAATATCTAGAAAATGGGCTTGTATGAGTTCCTGGTAATTCCCTTTGGTCTCACTAATGGACCAGCTACTTTTCAATCCCTCATGAACAGGGTATTTGGCCCTTATTTAAGAAAATTTATACTTGTTTTCTTTGATGACATACTTGTGTACAGCCCTGACTTACAGTCACACCTCCTACACCTTGAACTCATGTTTAAAGTCCTAAAAGAGAACCAACTGTATGCCAAAATGAGCAAATGCACCTTTGCTCAGAAACAGATTGAATACTTGGGGCACATCATTAGTGGAGAGGGGGTATCTGCTGACCCTTCTAAGGTGAGTGACATGGTAAAATGGCCCTTACCTAAGAGCATTACACAGCTAAGAGGGTTTTTGGGACTAACTGGCTATTACAGGAGATTTGTCAAAGGCTATGGATTGATCAGCAAACCACTATGTAAAATGCTGCAAAAGGGTGGGTTCCAATGGAACAAGGAAGCTGAGGAAGCTTTTGACAAGCTTAAGGAGGCAATGAGTACCACACCAGTGCTCACCATGCCAGACTGGAATAAGCCTTTTGTGATAGAAATTGATGCATCTGACTCAGGTATTGGGGCTGTGATCATGCAAGACAAAAGGCCCATAGCCTTCATGAGTAAGGCTTTGGGATCAAGGCACAGAGAATTGTCTGTGTATGAGAAGGAATTGCTGGCTTTAGCAACTGCAGTTGCTAAATGGAGACATTACCTTGAAGGCAACCACTTCATCATCAAGACAGATCACGGAGCTTAAAATTCTTGATGGAGCAGAGAGTTACTACGGGTAGCTCAACAAAAATGGACTGCTAAGTTGATGGGACTGGATTTTGAAATACATTACAAGAAGGGAATAGAGAACAAGGTTGTTGATGCACTCTCAAGGAAAGAGGAGTGTTATGCCATCACTACAGTCACACCCACATGGGTAACTGAAGTGATAGAAAGTTATGAAGCAGATGAAGAAGCACAAGAACTTATTGCTGATTATTTGTTGAGTGATCCTAAACCTGAGAATTGGCATTATAAGAATGGAGTGCTTTACAAGGATGGGAAGATGTACCTGGGCAAGGGTAAAGAAATCAGGCAGAAGATAATGAATGAGCTACACTCCACACAACAAGGAGGTCATTCAGGAATGTTAGCCAGTTACCAAAGGGCTAAGCAATTTTTTTATTGGCCTGGGATGAAAAGCCAGATACAAGACTGCATTAGGGCTTGTGACACTTGCCAGAGGAACAAATCAGAAAATGTAGCCTACCCCCGGACTACTACGACCATTACAATACCAACACAAGCTTGGAGTCACATCTCAATGGATTTCATTGAGGGTTTACCAAGATTTGCTGGAAAAGATGCTATCCTGGTGGTGGTGGACAGGTTAACAAGGTACAGTCACTTTGTGGCATTGGCTCATCCATACACTGCTTCTATGGTAGCTGACATATTTCTAGAACAGATATACAAATTGCATGGAATGCCAGAAAGTATTGTATCTGACAGAGACAAGGTTTTTACCAGTAATTTTTGGCAATGCTTATTTAAGCACATGGGAACCAGGTTAAACATGTCTCATCGCATACCATCCCCAAAGCCGATGGTATGACGAGAGAGGTTAACCGAGACTTTGGAGATGTTCCTTAGGTGCTTTGCAGGCGAGAGACCTAGTAAATGGAGGGAATGGCTATCCACTAGCCGAGTGGTGGTACAACACCACACATCACACTCGCCCTCGAGATGACCCCCATTTGAGGCTTTGTATCACTACAAACCCCCAGTACTGGCCTTAGGTCCTTATCATTTAGAAAGGAATGAAGCTGTGAAGAGCTACTTGGAAGAAAGGAAAAGGATTGAGTCCTTACTCAGAGACAACATTGTGAAGGCTCAAGACAGGATGAAGTTATATGCAGATAAAAGAAGGACTGAGAAGGAATTTGAGGTAGGTGATTGGGTTTACCTCAAGTTACAACCTTACAGACAAAACACAGTGTCCTTAAGAAAGAATCTCAAGTTATCTTCCAAGTATTATGGTCCCTATCAGATTCTACAGAAGATAGGCATGGTTGCATACAAGTTGGATTTGCCAACTAGCTCACTCATCCATCCAGTGTTCCACATCAGTTTACTCAAGAAGAAAATTGGAAAAAAGGCAGTGGCTAGAGTGGAGTTGCCTCCCATGGGAGTTGAGGGTCAGTTGCAAGTGGCTCCAGTGACCCATCTTGGGACGAAAAACTTTTTAAGAAAAACAATAAACCTGCGGTGAAGTGGTTAATCCAGTGGTCCAACTTATCTCCAGAAGAAGCTACGTGGGAGGACTCAGACTATATAGAGAAGCAGTTCCCAGAGTTTCAACCTTGAGGACAAGGTTGAGCAGAAGAAAGGGGGAATGTCAGGAATGGGGAGTGAAGGAGTTATGGACTTAGTAGTTTGAATGGTAGTTGGAGGGAAAATAAATCAGTTAATTAGGTTAAATAATCAAGTTAGGGCTAAATCGATTTGGGAATACCAATTAACCCAAATACGACACCGTCCTATTTAATAGTAGATTAAGTAAATAGAGCAGCAATACGGCATCGTTTACTCTTTCTATTTTTGGTTGTCTGCGGGGGCTAAAAGGGGACATTTCACAGAAGTCCTTTCTCTCTCCTCGAAGATCATTGGCTGGTGCTCTTCTACCAAGGAGCACTGTTGATTCTCCTGTCTGTCAGAGCTTGGCTGAGCTGGAGGGACGAGATCAGCATGGGTAAAGGAACCCTAACTATAAAAGGGCAAGTTCAGAGGAGGAAAAGCTATCCAGAAAATATATCCCTAAGTTGGCAGCTGCCTTCTTCTCCTTCCTGTGAGTTTCCTTCATTCTTGATCACTTCTATCCTTATTCCATCTGTCTCTGTTTCTTGGGCTGATTTCTTGTTCGAATTTGTGCTTCAGGGAGTTCTGGGCAAGCCTAGCAGCTTTGGAGTTGAATTGGAGATAGAGTCAGATTTCTATATTCCCTCTTCCATTTCTTGTTAGAAAGTAGATATAGTTCAGTATTAGTTATTGAGTCATGTTTGATTGATGAGATAATTGTATTGAAACTTATTCTGCTTTGAGCATTAATACATCTTATTATTGCTGTGACTGTTTTTGCTGTGAATATTTGATTAAGACTGGATCATTTCCATTATAAGCAAACTGAACTGTGTGCTTAATTGGGTGGGATATAACACAGATGTACCATTTTGCTTTCCGATTGAAATTGGTAAAATGCAACCCAAATTGAGGAATCCGGAATCTGCAAATGCAACGGTTGCATTTGCAGATTCTCATTCTGTTTTCTTACTCTCAGATTCAATTAGCAACACCAATTTTCAAATTTTGTCATCAAGAAGATCTACGCAATAACTAAGAAAACACAGACAGAGCCCATATGCAATTAAAATCATGAAATCCGAAAATAACCAACTTTATAAGTCCATCAAAATGTGAGGGGGGAAAAAACCCCATTCCACAAGAATTCCGCACCAAAAACATCATTAAGGTGAAATTACCTATGGCAATTTGCAGCTTATCCTCTATCATCCCCGCCTATTTAATTTGGACGATTCCTGCACTAACTAGTTTCTGAATCTTATTCATAACCCCAGGGTTCTTTGTGTGTTCCTGAGCTGCTTTTGGATTCTCTTGGAAATCAACTAGTACCTGTTGAAAATAGACGAAGACGCAATACAGAATCCGTTTAAGTTAACATAACATAACTTTAATAGGAAATAGAAAGCAATTAGCACTATGATTATGTAATCTGAAAAAATATATATTAAAGTTTCTAATCCTTCACCGAAAAACTTTAACAGAAACACGTTAAAAGACTTTGTTTTCTTTTAGTTGAGTTTGTAGAGGGAAGTTAGAGAGAAAATGAAGATCGTAGAGATGAAGTGTTTTCTTATTCATGACAGTACTCGTCCTGCATCCTACGCTTAAATGTTAGGTGAATGAATCTGCTGTTTAGGAACCTGATGTTTTGTAAAAATAATAAAGCAATCTAAAAGATCACCTGTCTCATTACTGGATCAGTGAGGATATTCTGAATTTCAGGGTCTTGCATTGCCTTGGCCTGAAAAGTTACAATACAGCTATGTAAGGAATTCTTATATGTGACCAACATGAGAAGGGGAAAAAACAAACCTGTCTCTCCTTCAATTCCTCAGGGCTTAGATCCCCGCGGCTTGCCTTGTTTATTTGCTCTACACATCTGCCAAAGAGTCCCAAGATGATTCGTGAATCGTGATTATTATCATTCTACTATTCAAGATTCTACTACAAAAAAACGAACAACGATATCAAATTGTTTACCTTCTTACGCCATCCAGCAATTCCTGGTTGTTGGGATCATGCTTCAATCCTTCTTGATATGTCTCCAAAGCTTTCTCATGCTCTTTCATGAAGAACTGGACTGCACCCTTTCTCGTGTAACCCTTGACAAATGCGGGATCAAGCTCAATACACTTTTCGGCATCTTTGAGTCCCTCCGGTAATGCCCCAAGCTTTGTATAGCAAGCAGCCCGGTTACTGTATGCCTGATATTATTGCATAAAAATACCCCCGAGTTACGACAAGTGCAAAAAATTTGAAAAGATTGGTTCAAGGACAGAGATACGATTGGTTTAGAAAACAACCTTTGGATCTTTGGGGTTCCTCCTCAGGGATTCAGTGTAGTGCTTGATGGCTTCTGGGTACTTCTGTTCTTTAAAATATTGATTTCCTACAATTTTATGCCCAAATGTTTAATACACTTGCAGATGCTTACTATTAACGTCTCTGGATAAAGAACCATTGGAAGGTGGAAAAGATACCTTTCTCGCGCTCCTCATCAGCTTTTTGAGGATCAAAGTACTCTTGTTGCTCCAGATCTTTCTTTGCCTTCTCGGCTTCATTGAGCTTCTTCAATGTGTCAGGGTTGCGATGCTCTGTCAATGCTTTCTGATAAGTTTCAATGGCAGGTTCGAAGTCCTTGGAAATTTTAGCCATCTTCACCAAGGCATTACCCTTTCTTGTCAAAGCCCTTGCAATCATCTTAAAGTCTGACCTCAATTCTCTTCCCTTTTCAACAGCTTTGTCACAATCTTTAATGCATTCATCGTACTGGAATAAATGCAAACCAGTTAGCATCGTCCAGACTAAAACACTGGTAAAGATTAAAACATTCAGCTTTATCGTGAGCAAGTATTTGCTACCGGATATAAAAAAAGATTAGTACTTAATGCACAAAAAACCAATTATGAGGGACAAAGCACAGAGGCGCAACAGTTCGTCACAACAATGTTTATAAGGCAAAGCCTATTCATTGAGCAAAGATGGCACAGAACTATAGCATATGCAGCAACTTCAAACAAACATGTTATGACATGCTGAACAAAGAACTTAAAAGAGAAACCCTTTTCAAAATCCAAAAATATTCCGAGCCACAATTCTACGTTCCCTCAACAACAAATAGCTTTCTTTTTTCTCAATGAGTTAAGAATGACAAACCCATAATCCTCTCCGGTTCTCGAATCATTGCAAAGTAGCTCAATAAATTACAACAATCAGGTACTTTCATAAAGGGTGTTGAACACACCCTGGACTTAACACTCTCATGTAATCAACAAAGGAATACTCACGATCACGAGACACTCTATGCACAATGAAAGCTGTATTTTTTCTATGTTGATCTAATTAATTCCCCCATTCTTGGAGTCTAAAATTATTTTTTCATATTTTATCTTAAAACTCAAAAGTATAAACCTTTCAGAATTCATACTACTTCATACCTAATAGATAGAGAACTATGCAATCATGGACTCCTCTAAATGCATACAATGAAGCAATCAAAAAGCTCCAAAAATCAAACTAAAATTTTAACTATACAACAATGTGTAAAATTTTCAAAATCGGTAAAAAGAATATACCTTTCCCATCTCTAAGTAAACTGCTGCACGATTTGTGAGGAAAGAAATATCCTCTTCATCAAGCTCAAGCGCCTTAGAGTAATGGTGAATAGCCGTATCAAAATCTTTCTTCTTATAAGCAGCATTCCCAGCTTCCTTCTCCTTTTGGGCCTGTGTTTTCCGCTCTTTAATTTCCTTCTCTTCTTCAGGAACCTCCTCCTCCATAGGTTCTGGCTCGGGCGCTTTCTCGGCCCGCTTCTCCGCCTTCACAGGCTCACCTTCAGCTGGTCTCTTCCTCTCCGGTGAAGCTTCCGGCATGTCGAAATCATCACCATCCCCTGGCCCACCACTAGCATTGATTTTCAACCCTATCAAAACCCCAAGCGCCTGCATTACTCTCTGGTCTTTCAAATACATATTCAAATTGCTCGGATTCTTCTGAATGTCCTGCATAATTCTCAAAAAATCGGGCTGGCTCAAGAAAGCCCGAGTTGATGGATCGGCTGTCAACTTAGTCCACATCTCCGGCCCGGAGAAAATATCCCCAAAAGGGTTACCCGCTGACAGAACAGACGGTCTGGATCGGGTTAAACCCGCTTGTGCATCGGCAAGACCCGATTTGAGAGCTTCGTTATTTGGGTCAATTTCAAGCCCTTTTTTGAAAGCAGAAACAGCATCTTCGCAAGATTTGAGACCCTGATGAGCCGCCCCAAGACGAGAATAGCCTTTGGGCCAATCGGGCTTCAGCTCTACAGTCTTCTGAGCATCGGAAAGAGCTTCGGAAAACTTATTTAACGAAGCATAAGCTGCAGATCGATTGGAGTAGAGAACATGGTTAGTAGGGGCGAGATTAATTGCGTCGGAAAAATGGTGGATTGCTTCTTCAAAATTGCCGGCGGAGAAGGCGGCGTTGCCTTTGGCCTTTGCTTCGTCGGCCATTAATGGAGAAATCTGGAGCTATAGATTAACCAGAGAAAGAATTTATATGTTATTGTAGGGGGAAATTGAAGGAGTTTGGGAGGGTTATAAAAGGAAGAGAAGACGACGAGAGAGTTCTAGTGTGGGTGTTCTAGAAGGTTCCGAAGGGGATTAGGAATTTTCATTTTGGGTTTTTATTGCATGAAGTTTAGGATGGTTTTGACACTTTAGTCCTGAATGTTGCAAAATAATCACTTTAGTCACAAAGATCGTTTATCAACTAGCGATGTCAAAGGCGGGACCATGTATCCCGGTCACACCACCTCTCCATTTCTATTCCTCACTCGGACCTCAGATTTGAACTTGTGGGCGGGGACAAACGGAATCTATATCATGTCTTGGTGTGGAATTAGAGATCACTGCCCTCGTACTACTGTTGCCCATGTTTAATTGAAATATTTTTATTTTTATTTTTATTAAAGATGGTATACATAATTTTTTAGCTGGCTTTATTTGAAATAATAAATCAGTCAACAATTTACTATGATCTGACCATCTTACCCTTTTTGGTCAAAGTAACCAGCTTCCATTGAATCTAAATGTAAATTCATTGGCCCATTCTATTAATTCGGGGAAAAAAGGGGGATCCACCCTAAATCTAACCAGAGTTGAGTCTTCTTCCCAAATACTCCAACATAGTAGAATCGACACATTAGAGAAATAGTTTCAAAAACCTCATTTTGTCTCCACATCGTCTCACATGTTACAAAAAATCAAATCCATATCTTAAAAGAAGATGTCCAATTGCAAGAATAATAACACTATAATGCTCGCCAAGATCTGAATTGCAGAACTTTCCAACAATTCTGGGTTTCCGTTAAGCTTTTTATATCCTTATAAATTCGATTTTCCCAAAACTATTTATGCTTGAGAACGGAAAAATATTGTAAGTATCTAATTTAAAATTTTGATTCCTTATATGTACAACAAAAAGGATTTGAGTTGTTCATGAAGATGTGGATATATCTAGATTTGGAAGAGAAATGGAAAGGGAAAGGGAAATGGATGGTGCGGGAGGCAATTGGGATGGGGATGTAGAAGAGAAAGGAAGTGGATGATCATATCGTTAATGAGGTAAGGTGGCCAAGAGAGGAGAAGATTCAAGAATAAGTGCACACTATGTTGATGGGAATTGCATTTACTGTCGATATACACGGGCAGCCGGAGGTTGCTTAATGTTTAGGTCTGCCTAGAAGGTGGGTCCTACAAAAAGAAAGAGATTATAATGGTTGATTGGACGCTGATTTATCAAAGGGTAATACAATTATTTTATTTAAAATTCCTCTGGCAGTATCACTACTCTTATTTTTAGGGTCATTAAAAGAATATTACAAAATTACTTTTCATATTAAGGCAAGACAAAGACAAATATGGGAATATAATGTCTCTTGTCCTCGCCCTGGCCTCGGCCCCAATGACAAAAGACAATATTTTCCCAAACTCATTCCCGCCTAAACTAGGGTTTTGAAGTGGGTGTGGGTGGACCTCTAATTTAGTTGAGTCTATTGTCATTCATATAAACAACCAATTATTAAAATATACAGAAAAAATCGACTGACAATGAGAAATTGTAATAACAATTGCTAAACATTGGTTACTCAATTAACAAAATCCCAAAAATAAAGGGTAGTAAAATGACATTAACCCGAAAAAGAAAGGCTTTAATCTATTTATCAACTTAACACTTCCGAACGGCAGCCTCAAAACCAGTCTCCAAGAGACGGCAAAAGAGGATCCCGCTAAGTAATAAATGTAGAAATAATATTCACTAAAATATATGAGAAACAGATAACTTTACAAATTAGATCAAATCTTGTGAAATACACAATATCCTTAAACCGAATTCGCCTTCTTCCCTCTGGTGCTTAGGATTTTTTAAGGTGTTCGATTCCCAGGATAAGATGATCTGCAAGTAGAACCTTCACAAGCACTGGAAGCTCCACAAGCGAACTGCCGACGAGCTTGCAACTATCACCAAAAAATTGTTTGTAAAAGTATTGTAGAGTTTCAGATTTTTTGTGCGTTGTGTGTGCAATGGAGAATGAAGGGAATATATAGTGAAGCTGGTTCGCTCCAAGAGTTTGCTGAAATTACTAGCATTCATGAATCCAAATTGATTGCGGAATTTACTAGCATTCATGAATCCAAACATTCATGAATCCAATTGATTGCTGAAATTACTAACATTCATGAATCCAATTAAAATTGGTAACTCTTGGCTATTGAACTCCCTAAACGTTTCAGATCAGTAATTGTGTGTTTGGGATGCAAAAAATCATCTCGAATTCAAGCTAAGACCTCCCAAGACCCCCAAGGCCCCGCTACCGGACTAATGTATTATATAATCTACCCGAACTAATGTTTTATATTAGTCTCGGTTGAACTCCGGTTGAACCTTGCGTGCACCCGCGGGGGCTCTGTCATACTCACACATTTACTCTAGCTTCTTGGTTCCCTTCTAATTAAGTGAACAAGAAACACCAAATAAAACAATGTGGGATACCCACAAATTTTGCATTCACTAACCATATTTCCAACATCCCCCACATGAATCAAAATTTGTATTCATATCCAATATCCCCCACTGGATACAAACTTTGAAAACCTTTTGACTCGATAGTGGTGATAGCAACAACGAACGATTCCTGCATAGGATAGGTAGGTGTGATAGCCCTTGAACCTTCCCTTGTGTTCTACGTTTACGTTCACCAACAGACATAGTAGACACGATGCTTTGAACTAATCTGTTATAGCCAGCAAAACATTGACGTATTCTACACAGGTCTCGATCTGACTCATTTCAGTTCTCACGATTGTGTCCGGTTTGGCCATGGACACACGTCTGGTTCTGTGAGTTGTCCTCAAGAAATGCGCCCTTCAACATTTCTCTTTTAAGGCGGCCTCTACCTTAGCTCACATAGGTGACTGCTCATACTTTTTTGAGTAAACCCGCTGGTTACTCCTTCAACACACCCGAGAGTCATTGAAAGCATAACTTAGCCTCATTTACGCGAGTATCACTGTTTCTCATCTAGGAATGGTTCTCTATGTGCGACCTAAGCCAGTTTCCCTTGAAATCTAGATCTTGGGATCTCCAGTCAAGTAGATTGGGTTGTCACTCACCGCACATTTTCCTGGCCTTTTAATCTCATTCCTTTCGATGATTTCTCAACTAGTTCTCTATTCAAACCTTTGGTTAGCGGATCCGCAATGTTATCCTTTGATCGTATGTAATCAATAGTGATAACGCGATTGAGAGTAATTGTCGAATGGTATTATGTCGATCTACGTATATGTCTCGACTTACCATTGTACATGTGGCTCTGGGCCTTCCCAATTCGTTTGATTGACTATCGCAATGAATGCGATTGGAGGCACGGGCTTTTCCCACTCTGGAATATCCTCTAAGAATAAGCGTAACCACTCGACTTCTTACTCCACATTTGTCTAAGGCAATAAACTCGGGACTCCATAGTTGATCTTGCAATCACTTTGTTTTCTTAGAGGATTTCCATGACACTATTGCACCACCTAAAGTAAACACGTATCCACTGGTTGACTTTGACTCTCTCGTATCTGATATCCAGTTGGCATCAGAATATCCTTCAAGAACAGCTGGATACCGTGTGTAGTGCAATCCGTAACTCCGAGTAAATCTTAGGTACCGAAGTACTTGAAAAAGAGCCTTCCAGTGATCACTACTCGGGTTACTCGTAAATCTACTCAGTTTGCTTACTGAATAAGCAATATTTGGTCTAGTACAACTCATTAAGTACATCAGACTTCCAATTACTCGAGAATATTCGAGTTGTTGCACACTTTCACATTTATTCTTAGCAAGGTGTTGACTAATATCCATTGGTGTTCTAGAAACTCCTAGATCATGTTGACAGAATTTCTCAAGGATCGTGTCAACATAGTGTGATTGGCTCAACACTAGTCCATCTTGAGTTTTGAGATACGAACCCCTAAGATGACATCAGCTCGTCGAGGTCCTTCATGTCAAACTTTGAGTTTAACATGTCTTTAGTGGCCTGAATCATTTTCTTGTTACTTCCAATAATAAGCATGTCATCCACATATAAGCAAAGAATGACATATCCGTCTTTAGTGGATTTCACATACACACACTTATCACACTTATTAATTTTGAATCCACTTGAAAGCACTGCCTTGTCAAACTTTTCATGCCATTGTTTAGGTGCTTGTTTCAATCCATATAAGGATTTAACAAGTCGACAAACTTTCCTTTCTTTGCCTGGAACTACAAAACCTTCGGGTTGTTCCATGTATATTTCTTCTTCTAAATCTCCATTTAGAAAGGCTGTTTTGACATCCATCTAATGTACATCCAGTTTGCTGATGCGATGATCGCCAAAAGCGAGCCTTATGGATGTGATCCTTGTCACGGGTGAATAAGTATCAAAGTAATCTAGTCCTTCCGTTTGTCTATTCCCACAAATAACTAGTCTACCCTTGTACTTATCAATAGTCCCGTCAGCCTTCACCTTTCTCTTAAAAATCCATTTTGATTTTAAAGGTTTACATCCTGGTGGTAGATCCACTAACTCCCATGTATGATTTTGTAAAATGGAATCAACTTCACTTCGAATTGCTTCTTTCCAAAATGGAGCCTCGGTCGAACTCATAGCTTCACTATAAGTTCGAGGTTCACTAACAAGCATAAAAGTCACAAAATCAGGACCATACGTTTTCTCGAAACGTGTCCTTTTGCTTCGTCGAGGTTCTTCATCCTCAATTCCTTTTGTTTGACTACTTTCACCCACAGTCTCATGTTCAACACTACCCTCAGGTTCACATGTTCTTTTTGATGTCGAAGCCTCTTCACTGGATTTCAATGAAAGCACATGTTCAAAGAAAAAGAAAACCAATATAAACAACCTAGACTTACCTCGAGAACCGTGAAGAGAAAAGGCAAAAGTTGAAGGTAACGGCGGCTCTCCTCTTCTCGGCGGCTCTCTCTCTCTCTCCTCGGGAGTGGTCGACTCTTTCTCCCTCTCTCTCAGTGCGGCGAGAGGGGTTATATATTTTCTATCCAGTTTTCGTCACCCTACATAGTTTGTTTTAGATTATTTTTCTTCGTGTTATCATCGTAACGGTAGGGACCTCGCTTTCCATTATTAAATTCTGTCTTATAATACTGGTCACTGCTGAATTTTTATTCTGGAATAATTATTATTGTTAAATTTCTGCTCTGGCATTAATTACTGTATTTGAGAATATTAGGTTGCATAAACTGTTAGAGATTGAGCATTGTCTTGATGTAATATTTTTAATTATTTTAGTTGTGCTATCTCATTTAGAAAATCAACGAATTCTACGCATTTAAAGTGTGTTATTGATATAATCAATTGTTAAAAATATTATATTGATGTTATCTCTTCCTGTTAGTGATTTCTTTAATATCTCTGCATATAGTTGCTAATTAACACTTAGTTCTTTTTCATTTCTTTTGTACACCATAATATGTATTCATACAAGATGTGTAGCATTCTCTCCTTATTTTATATGACACGTACTTTTACTTTAATTTCCATTACTTTCGATCATTGGAATTATGATTGTTATTGTTGATATTGTTACTTAGTGCACATTGTCATTTTCTTTCTTCATGTTTAGTCAATTTTACAGTTGTTCACATTTTTGCATAATATTTATCATACATTGATTGATTTGTGTAAACTGTAATCCAACATGTAATTACTTATAATGTATTACTGTTATATTTGCATTCACATATTTATTGTGTATTAATTAGTATTGGTGTTGATTTGTATTGAATTTACATATATATTATTTATAATAGTGTAAATTACACATTTGGGTAAAATTGAGCATGTCTTATAACATATATTCAATTGCTTTAATTAATTGTCAAACGTATATATAAACTGCTTTGCACTGCTTAGTTACATGCTAGTCATGTAATTGTCTTTTTGATTAATTGTTTTGGGTCTTATTTGGAGTCTTCTAGTTGGAGTCTTTTCTGTTGTCCTAATTGGTTTGGTCGACCGAGTCGTCGCCCCCTATTGAGCTGCGTCTAGAAACAGTAGTTAGCAGGATCTGCTCGCCTACATTACGATGCATTCTGCGGTCCCAAGTGACCTTTACGCTGCGTTACATTGCGGGTCCGCATCTGATGGGGCTAATCATCAGATACGGTAGTGGTTTTGTGGAGTCCCTGGTTGGGGGTGATGATACAATGTAATGGATGGATCCTTAAAATCTGGCTCCGTCGTTTGGGGGGTAATCCGAACCTACGTATTGATACTGAACCTTCCTAGTTTGGTTGATAACCTGGGACCACTATCGTTATTCTTTGAGTATGAGTGACTAGGCGAGTAAGCTCATGTGGTGGGATTGTGTGTCATAGCCTTAGCGATGTTCTAAGTATTTAAGGCGAGTATGTGATTGGGTGTCTGGGATGGGCAACGCGTGGTGCTTGTCGTACACTCGGTTATGGAATCGTTTAGGTGCGAAGAATGTTGTTAATTGCTTAATTGTTGCATTATATGTGTTCGTCCTTGTTTGTTTTATACTCGATTGTCTGACATAACTATTGGTTGTAGTGCATGAGTAGTATGGGATGCTCATGTCATGAATTCCGATCTGGGATGTCAGATTTGATAAGTATAGTCGAACATTCGTTTTGGGTCTTTAATTGCTGTTTGCTTGGAGTCTATTTGGTTTCATATGAGTTGGGGATGGTGGGTATTGTTTAGTGCACTTTTGCATCTCATTTTCTAAAAAGCCGCAAATTGCAGCAGCTTCATCATTACTGTATTGTCTGCTTCGAACCCTCTGCATTACGTTTCCGATATATTCGAATCGCATCTGCACTGTCCTGCACCGAGTTCTAAGTCTTGCTAGACTTGGGATGAGTCGTTTGCATATACTTCCATAGGGGTATTTTGGGAAACGGGCATCTGCATTATATGTATCTGATTTATGTTGTATCTGTTCTGTTATGTTCTGTCTATATATATTGCTATTGTTATTACTGTTTTAGGTCCCTGCTGAGCACCGGAGCTCAGTCCGATATCCGATTTTGTTGTTGCAGGTTTTGTAGATGTTGATTATACATATGATGATGGAGCTTGGGGATGGGATTACGAAGAGTGCTCATAATTGGATAGTTCACACATGTTATCCCTTTTATAGTTATTTATTTTGAAACTTGTAGTTCACTTTGAGATGTAATAACTTAGACATATTTCCTATTTAGAATAACGTTTTCGCTGCTGTGTTATTACTATTTATGGATTTCGGAATTGAACTGCCTTAATTAGTAATCTCTGACTGTGGCTTAGGTGTTTCATTAACCAATGGGGCACTGCCATGTCATCACCCTGGAGACGGGGTGTGACAATGAAGGAGGAAGTTTTTCAATTATCGCCGCAGCTTGAAAACCTTCACTTAGCATCATACCCTCGACATGAATTTCGTGGAACATCACCTCAAGTTCTTGCACTTGATCACACAGGGATTTTCCATCAACCATCTTGAAATCAAGAAACCGACCAACAATGAATTTTTTGGCTCCAGCATCTTGGGTTTTGTACTTGTATTCCAAAGCATCCCAAACAGCTTTGGCAGTGTTCAAAGTACGATACACACCAAACAAATCATCTGAGAGATAACTCAAAATATAGTTACGACTCAGATAATCTGAATGCTTCCAGGCCTCCACAGCGGCCATATTCCAAACACTGTTTTCACCTTCTTGAACCGTAGGAGGATCCTCTATCAAAAACCGATTAAGGTTTAAAGTCGTAAGATAAAACATAACCTGCTCTCTCCAACGTTTGAAGTTCTGTCCAGAAAAGATTGATGGCTTCGCTTGAGCATGAGTAGGCATGATCCCCATGTGATGTGGTGGCACTGGAAGTTGATTGGGAACTAGTGGTTGAGGGGGCAGAGTTGTAGTAGTAGCAAAAACAGGAGGGACAACAAAACCTCCGGTATTCTGGGGTACAGCATTTTGGTTTCCAAACATTGGTGCAGAGATTGAACCCAAGTTCATAACATCAGAGGTAATATGAACAGTCATACTCCCAATAGTTATGGATCCAGTTGCAGGAGGAGCTGATGAGAAGGCACCATGTTGTCCAACAGAAGTTGGTGGAGTGTTCATGTTTGAAGTCATTGCAAAGTTTTCTGTCTCCAGAGAAGTAAATTTCGGTTTAAGCTGTAAAAATAATATTCACTAAAATATATGAGAAACAGATAACTTTACAAACTAGATCAAATATTGTGAAATACACAATATCCTTAAACCGAATTCGCCTTCTTCCCTCTGGTGCTTAGGATTTTTTAAGGTGTTCGATTCACAGGATAAGATGATCTGCAAGTAGAACCTTCACAAGCACTGGAAGCTCCACAAGCGAACTGCCGATGAGCTTGCAACTATCACCAAAAAACTGTTTGTAAAAGTATTGTAGAGTTTCAGATTTTTTGTGCGTTGTGTGTGCAATGGAGAATGAAGGGAATATATAGTGAAGCTGATTCGTTCCAAGAGTTTGCTGAAATTACTAGCATTCATGAATCCAAATTGATTGCGGAATTTACTAGCATTCATGAATCCAAACATTCATGAATCCAATTGATTGCTGAAATTACTAATATTCATGAATCCAATTAAAATTGGTAACTCTTGGCTATTGAACTCCCTAAACGTTTCAGATCAGTAATTGTGTGTTTGGGATGCAAAAAATCATCTTGAATTCAAGCTAATTGTGCTCCCGGACTAATGTATTATATAACCTACCCGAACTAATGTTTTATATTAGTCTCGGTTGAACTCCGGTTGAACCTTGCGTGCACCCGCGGGGGTTCTGCCATACTCACACATTTACTCTAGCTTCTTGGTTCCCTTCTAATTAAGTGAACAAGAAACACCAAATAAAACAATGTGGGATACCCACAAATTTTGCATTCACTAACCATATTTCCAACATCCCCCACATGAATCAAAATTTGTATTCATATCCAATAATAAATTCATTGTTTTCTTCATTTTTTGATGCATTTCTTATCTGTTCTAAACAATAAATTCATGAAATATATTGTATTTGGATCAATCTTGTTTTTGCTACTTGTTCATGACGTTGATTTTTTTGTTTTGTTTAAGTTGGTTCAATTACAGGGATCCAGTTTTCATCTGTTGAAATTTGATCTTATTAGGAAAACTGATGAAATGGGGCAAGGCAACGTGGATCCTCCGTGACACTCCTAATTACAGTATTGTTAATACTTAAATTTATCTTTTAGAGATTAGAGTTTATATTGTTTAGTTTAAGATATATTAATGAAAGTTTGTATAATTAGAGTGTGTTAAGGGGAGGGATACATGAAATGTTACATAGGATCCAAATCGAGAAATGAGTGGCAATGTAGTTAGCCAAATGAATAACTTTTGTGTTTATTTGCTTTAGAGGTTTGGTTTGAAGATTGTGATGGTACACAATTAGGGAATTGGCTAGTTGTTTGTTTCTTGTAAAATTGAACTCATTTAGGTCAGTCTCCAATCTATCTATTTCAGTGGTATTCTGTGAGCAGTCATATTGTAAATTTAATTCCAAATGTTAAGTTTATCTCTTATGCATCCCCGCTCATACCTCAATTATTGGGATTTAATGAGTTATTTTATTATTGTTATATTCTTTGACAGCCTTGTACTAGTTTGGATTGCTAAATTTCTTATTTTATGCAGAGCAAAGCCATATTAGGTAGCAAATGAGTGGTGTTTCCAGCATAAGGTCGTAGGAAACTCCGCGATGTAGTTTTTGAAATGGCATCTGTAGCCAATGAACATTAGGAGAAAGCTCGGGAATTGTCTGGGGCAGTGCCTTGTAAGGTTCGGACTGCAGTGCCTGCTCAACTCTGCTTACTCTCTCCCTCTGCGGCTCTGCCTACGAATTGATGCAAGTAATCTTAGAAATTGCTTAATGAGATGGTCTATTGGTTAAGGTATTTTTCTTTCTTTTTAATGAATCTGAATATATCCGTACCAATATAAAATATTTTTTTATCATACAAATATATAAAGTATTCTTTATCAGACAATAGATCTGGTTCGTTTTATATTCACATATGTTGTGCGTTGATAATTGCCCTTTATATTTTGTTAAAGACTCGAGATCTTCCTAGTTCCTACTTGATTAGTCATTTGATATACATTTTGGCTTGTTTGGCTGCTAATTTGATGCTGAATGAATCCAGCCTTTGACCTTCACTCAAATAAAAGTAGGGCAACTCAAGGTCCGGTGAAACGATGAGAACTGCAGACACCGGCGGTTACTCACGCAAAGGGTCGGTGAGTACACAAAATGACGGCTTATCTTCCGTCCATTAGTCTCACTCCTATTTGGCAAAATTCAAATAAAAAAATAAGATTTTTAAGATAAAGATAAGAAATAAATTAAAACCAACTATGGATAAATTCAAACGACCTTTTCTTAAATCCAAACGATTTTTCTGTATGCGTTTGCCCCCCGATTGAATCGAGGGAAAGTTCCGTCATTGAGTGAGAAATGGAAAATTTATAGAAAGATACTAAAAAGAGGTGTATTAGGTTCGTTGACTATTTTCATTGGTCAAAAATGAACCAAGATATATGGGACTTCTAACTAGTCGCTCACGTACACGTAGAGTATGATTTTTATTCGAATTTAAAATTCTTTTAAGACAATACACGACTTGACTTTGTGATTTCATTGTAACATTAATAACTCGCTTACGAATAGTCTCAAGCCAATGGCTTGACCAAAAAATATAGTGGGAATCCTATACCACATAATTCAGTGGTCCAAATGGTCACTTCTACTCGCTAACAACGACCGTCTCCAGCTCCGCCTACCACGGCATCTTCCACCACCACCGGCACTGGCGGCGATTCTCATTTTAACATTCTCAAATTCGGATTTCCGGCAAGGAATTTGGATCCCACCCGGATGATCAAACCCATAAGCATTTTCAGCTTCATTCAACAATCCAGCAAAAAGCGGATGATTGAAGTAAATCACAGGCACCACAACTCTACAAGCGTCGTCGTTTTTCTCCCCAACGTACACAGCCAAATGCCCCTTTGGTACACTCATTACTGGCTTCGACTCCTCGAATGGCTCTTGCCCGACCCGAATATAACCCGAATTCAATTTCGTTCTCAGCGTTCTCCCCCAGCTGCAGAGCTTGGATATGGCTCTGGTGGCGCAATTTGATTGGCCCAGTCTCTGATAACTTCCTCTGGGTCTAATTCTTCTGTTAATCAAGCAACCAAAGACCCTTACAAGCCTTCGTCCGAGCTTGAATCCCCTAGCTTTTGCCATTGATTCTGTGGATGAAAATTGAAAAGATTAAAAGGGTTTACTCAAAAAATTGTGATCTCAAATGGGTTCTTCTCAGTTTTTCGAAAGAATCAGTTGTTGAGAATTGATACTTTCATTTAGTAAGCAGTAATTTTCGATCTTTTTTTTAGATTGTTCCAGCAGTAGTACTGTAGCTGCTATGTTTCTGAATTGTGATGGTTTGGGTTTTTAAAGATTATAATAGGAGTGGAAGATGACGAGAGATTCTTGGATTAGAAGAATAAGGTTCTCAATTGCTGAGGGGAGGGGGACTGTGGGGTAGTATTTATAAGAGCTGGTAATTAGAGTCGAGACAAATTGAGGGAGAACATTAATAACTATATTGCTGAATGTTTTAAATTTAGTATATGTGGAATATATTTTTAATAAGATTTACATATTTTTAATAAGTGTTAAATCTATATAACAAATGTTTTCTCCTAATTAACATATTCTCTAAGGTCATAATAATTTTTTTTTGTTAATGAACATTTATTTTTCTTTAGACATTAACACATATCTTACCTAATAGGCCTATTAAAATCACAATAGATATTTTTAGAAAAAATGCAGTCAAAACTATAATTTTTTTATTTACTTATTAAATTATGATCGTCCTACAACATGACCGGATTGTAAGTGGGGAGGTCATGGGGTGGTCGGCACACGGAGACGAATAGTCTTTTTCTTTTTTTGGATAAGTAAGACGAATAGGCGAATATAATATATTTTGGACTCGGCAAAGTTTTACAAATCACAAAATATTAATAAAAAATGGAAAATGGTGAAAATGAAGGACAAATGAGGAAGAGAGATGGTGAAGGGGTCAGCTAAAAGAACGCTAGGTTGCTTCGCGGCTGCATGGTGTTTCAGGGGTCAACATAACAAAGAAACCAAAAAACATATTTTTTTTTATTATTGCTCAATTAGTAAATACTCTCACAAGTGAGACTCAGTCTGAAAAAATCACAAGGTCCATAACTTAGTGGGGATATGACCTGCCAATGACCGTGAGGTCGTGTGTTCGATACTCTCCCCATACATGGGGCATGTTTTAAATTTTCATTTCTAGGGTTCTCTTCTCCTCTTGGAAAATACTTCTATCTCCCCTTCATGGAAAGCAACCATCCAGCCGGGTTTCAAAACTCTAATTGAAAAATAAAAAAAACAGTTTGAGTAATAGTACTAGACTATTTTTCATCAAAAAAGAAGAAGATAGTACTAGACTATTGACGCTAGCTGTCAACATGCTTAAAAACACGAATGTCAGTATTAATAGAGGATCTGGTGTGTGATTGAATTGTTGATGATACTTCATTTTCTACCTCAACAAACAAAATTAAAGTAATAACTTTTTGATTTTTTGCTAGGAGAGTAGTTTAATTAAAGTGAATTGTCATTATATCCTCATTAGCATTTTTCAATTGGAAGTGGTGCATCCGCCCTCCAGGCGCCATTATTCTAGGATCGATACAAATGTTAAGTCTCATAAATTATTGAAGATTGCATCAATTAAATATAGAAGATTAGTTATTGGAGTTAAGAGAAAAAAAATGCGTTCATTTTGAGAAAGTGGATATTGAGACAAACTAAAATAAAAATGAGATATTCAATTTATAACGAGAATGATAGTAATTTCCCCAATGAAAGTAAATGTGCCCCCTCTATCTTCCCCTCCTCATATACCAAATCAATAGATGGTCGAAATTTGGTATACTGATATACTAAACACTGCGCGACAAGAATTGTATACTTTTAAACATGTGTTATATCATTATGTAATAAGTGTTTTTTTTTTGTTATGAATAACCATCATAAGGAATGTAACACATGTCTTAAGCGATATTTGTTCTAAAAATCACAATAATTGTTAGTTTCAAAAAATTTAGACCATCTAATTTTTTATTCAACGATAAAAAAACAATGAATAAATGCTCAATATATATCGAATTTTAGTAGTTCTATATTATAACTTCACCGCTGCATTTTCTAACACGTATCATAATAGGGAATTTTTAATATGGTCCTTTAGTACGGAAACTTTATAGGCCTGGTCAACGTCTTACTTTGAAGTTTAAAGCACGCCTTGCTGATTATTGCAAGTTTGACCTATAATTAGGTTAAATATGTATTCCACCTCATCAAGCAAATTTGTTGGTAAAATCAGTTATTCAAGTGTTATTCATATATATGTTTTACATTCCACAACTAATTTGTTTCGTTTTCACGGTTAATTTTTTTTTTTTGAGAAGTAAAGTTCAGAACATAATTTTTTATTCACAAGGGTTCGAACTTATTAACTTGATTAAAATATATCAAGCTATTTTCACTTGAGCCAAGTTTTGTTGGTCAAGTAAATTTGTTTTCACTAATTGCCAATGAAACATTACTCTAGTGGTAAAGGTCGAGGTTTCGCTCGTGATGTAAAGTTAATGAATTCAAATCTTCTTTCCGCTTCTTGAATCTCATATTTTTTGTAATATATAGGCCTCCGATAAATGAAAAATACATATTTTTTAAAATAGTAAATTTGTTTTCAAAGCCTAATATATATATATATATATATATATATATATATATATATATATATTGCCAAATTATACAAATATTTTTAGGTAATATCTCATAACCTAAAACGTTAAGTAATTGATTGTACAACTCGTTAAAATCTTTACGGCTAAAAATTAGATTTCTTTTTTAACTCATCACAAGTAGTCTAGTTTCCCAAATTTTTTGAACATTACAAACTGCAAAAAGAATAAGGATATATACTTCAAACAATTCTGAAAAAATAGAATTCAGCCATTAGAAACGAAAAAAATACTCTCTCCATTCCCATTTAATTGTCGTTTAGGAAATTTATAGGTATCCAAATTAATTGTCATTTAATGTTCTTTTATTAGTTGTCAACAATTTATTCCAATTATACCCTCGATATTTTTTTTTATTTGCTATCTTTGTCATCCCTATTTTTTCCTTTCTTTTCTTATACTATATAAGTAAGAGAGGGGTAATATTAGAAATTTCAGCGAAAATGACAAGTTTTTTAATTTTTAAAAATTGTCTAAATTTCTTATATTTAGTAATGGAGTGAGTATCACCGAAAGGGAGAAGAATGAAAATGCGAGTGCGTAAATGGGACCGTAAGACCTTCCAGAAAAAGGCAAAAGAAACAAGCAAATAATTCATTTTTTGCTTTTTTTTTTTACGTAAAAAAGAAAAGAATTGGGACCATATAAGATTATAATCTTCATCTTCTAGTAACGGCGGGCCATAAATAATTAAATGTCTTACACGTAGAGGAGCCACATCAATCCATTATGAATTTAGTGGTTAAATTCTACTGCAGTGACGATATTGTAGTCTGTAGGGGAGATCTTGCAGAAAAATAGCTTGACGCCAAGATAATAAAAAAAGCTTAACACCTCTCATTTTTATTACTTTTCAATAAGAAAACGAAAAAATCAAAAGCTCGTCTTATTCTTGAACGCCTGGGAGCGGAGCCTCAGAGGGAGAGAACTAGCCATGAAAGCGGAGAAGAAACACCTCATGAGAGGAAAGAAAGTACTCTAAAAGGAAGATAATTAAAAGCTTTACCCCATGCTTGGGGAAGGGTATCGAAACCCCGGACCTCTTTTGTCACTGAGTCGACCAAATCTGCGCTAGGGGCTATTGGACCTTTGATAAAGCTCGTCTCACTAATTATGATATCCGTCACAATAATTTTAGGTTCTTTGATGAACTTTAAAATAAAATTCCATGTGATAAAAAAATGATCTTTTATATAAATATAAAAATAAATAAATTATTACAATCTCATCGTAATTTTTATTCTCTAAAATTTAATAAAAAAGAAGTATATAATATAGACCAGACAGAATAAACATAGATTTTAAGAGTAGGTCATCTTATACTTGAGATAAGCTGTAACGTCGACAAAAAATGAGAAAATATAAATATAATTGCTTCACTGTAAATTTTGGATAATACGTGATTAGTAATACTAAAACTGGATTTTTTAAAGAAAATAGTGTACTTCCGAAAATATAATATTTTAAGCATTTGCATCCAGATACATTGCCTGCATTGCTTGATTTCTAAGCTCGAAGTTCTCTTTTTTATACAAAATAAATAAGAAAAGTTGATATTAAATTTAAAACGGAGTAATTACATTTTATAAAACGTAGGTAGAGGATTGATTGAAAAGATGAAAAGTTCTCAATCATAAATACTTTCTCCATCCCAAATTTACTGTCCACATTTTTTTTTGTCTCAAATTAATTGTCCACTTTTTAAACAAAGTATGTATTAATGACATTTTTTCTAATTTTACCCTTTTTCAAACTTCTCATTGAGTACTCTTAGTGAATTAAAATTATTAGTTTCTAATACATATTTAAGAGGTGGTTGGATGTTGTGTGAGAGGAAAGAGAGAGAAATATATAAATTTTAAATAAGATTAATAAAATTAATGAGAGGTATCTTAAACTTTTACCTATATTTTACTATTAAAATCACCAAAATTTTAATACATGTGCATATGTTAAAATTGACAAATAATTTGGAACGGACGGAGTAAAAATTGCGTAAAACAAAAGAACATGAAAGTTGTATCATAGCATTACTTATGTACTATAACACTCTCATTCCTTATTTAAAAGCATATCCTAGTAGTACTCAAAAGTTCAATCGTTGTGCTCACCACATGTGGTGCTTTGAACACCTGAACGTGCAATTTTTCACTACTCAAAGCTTATGAATTGGTCAAAGAGGCCGCAGCTTAGTGGAGCAAGTTTCGATCGTCCCGAGTTCGACACTCTCTCTATACATAGGGTAAGCTTAAAATGTCTCATTTTTTAGGATTATCTCTTCCTCATGTGAGGCAATTCTCTCTCCTTTTCTTAGGGCAATCGCCCAGCCGAACTTAAAAAAAAAAAAAAAAAACTTATGAACTGTGTTGTCTAGACATTATAATTTTTAGTCCGACTAATTTGGCGAGATCGTTCTCATTTATTAGTCCGACTAACATGACAAAAATTTTTACAAAAATGTGACAATTATCTTCTCATTTACTTGGATAGAAATTGAATTCCTAATATTTTGTTGAGAGGTTTCAGTTTTTACCGTAGCGATAAATCTTCGTTCACTACAACAAAAACACTTTTTTGCGACGTTTTTATCAAACGTCGCTTAAAACAAAAAAGAGTAAGTTAAAACAACGTTGAAAGCTTTTTACTCTTTTGGGTCATATAGAATTTGTAAAGATTAAAGATAATAGTTTTCAGACTGCGATTTTTTTTTAATATATTGTTTAGTATACTAACGAAATTGTTTAAAGGTACAACATTTGAAATGTCTATTATCTTCCTTTCTTTAATCCGTATTAAACTACCAGAACGTACTTTTATTATGAAATGAACTGAGTAGAAGAATGGAATGACAAGCAGCCATGATTAGAGCTTTGTTTATGGTTATAAACTTTAGGACAAACTTTGTCTATGAAGTGTAAATTACATTAATTTACACAAAGCAAGAAGAAGACAACTGGGATTTCCGCAGATTATGCTAATTTTGTCTTCCTTCCACCACACAGGGATCTGTAAACCTTCAATCTGACTCAGCTAGTTAGTACTACTACTCACAAATCTAAATCTAGAACAAAAACTTAGATTAATTTTTAATTCGATGCACGGGTGGTTTAAGGTTTTACTAGATTTTAAAATGTTATGATTGCCTTGTTGGGTTGTGGATTCAGACAATATTTAAAATCTTGAAAAAAGTTTGTGGATCTATTTGCTTTGATTCCTGGAAATTCACCAGTGTATTTGAGAGAAGAAATTAACAATCTTTTTAGCTACATCTCCTCCGTTCTAAATTGAATATTTACATTTGACTTTCATCATGATTAAAGAGAATACTTTGACTAAAGGTGAGCTGTCATAATATCCCCATTCATTGATTTTAGTAGCACCCAAAGTTGGTGAAACTTGTATCCCTTGAATATCGGAGAGTTAAGAGAGAAATTGCATTCATTTTGAGAAGGTAGACATTCATTTTTAGACAAATTACAATAGATAGAGATAGAACTTTCAATTTAGGACGGAAAAAAATATTTTTTTTAAAGTTTTGTTGACCGGTATTCTGGCTATTAGCCCGATTAATTTTGATTGGGATATATGCAGAGACAATTTTATGATAATACGACATAAAATTACTCTTTTAAGCAATTTGAACTCGTGACCTTTTCATTGACAAACTTTTGAGAATGAAAGATGTGACTAGCTGAGCTAGATACTCTTGTCCATTCTTTGCTTGCTAATTTGGCGTTTTCTTTGCTGATGATGTAAATGATTCGTGGGATACAATATAATTGAAGCTAAACAAGGGTGTTTTTAATAATGAATTGAACAACACCAGTTTTAGAAAAATCCAAAACCAACTAATTAATGTGCATTCATCTTTGATTACTAATTTTTTTTATGCTCGGTTGGGCGGTTGCCCCATATAAGAGAGAGAGAACTGTCTCAGACGAAGACATTGGCGTCTGAGACAGGGTGGTCCCATGAGACAGGGTGGTCCCAAGTTTTTTCCAAAAAAAAAAAATTATAATTTTAGTTTTGTTTTTGTAACACCTCGTCCCGTGAACATTTTGAATCACTTTACGATTTAAAATTAAATATTTTAATTCGTCAATTATAGGAATGACACCACTTAAGTGTGTAAGAGAGTATAATATTTATAAGATTTCATCAAAAAGTTCATAATTACTAATAGATTATAATGTAAGATTTTATCCAAAAAGAAAAAAATAGTCTACAAGTTATAGTCTTATAGACTACAAGTGGCTTTTGACATTGGCTTTTGAAAATGAGGCAAATTTATGGGATTCAAGATTTAAGTTGAAAATTTTTGATATTAATTACGGTTCATTAGACTATGTGGTGTGGACCGTGTGGTCAATATTCGTTCACATTAATAATAAGCCCTCCATGTTTCCTCCAACTTCATCTCTAATACCCCTAATATTTCTAAATGGCCTTTTTATTTTGGTCTAATCATACAAAAAAAGGTCTTTGAGGGCCTTTTTATTCAAGCTTGTTCTTTTTTGGATTCAACAATCAAACATGATATATATTTTAATTTCCATAGTAAATATTTATTTTTTTCTTCTTGAGAGTCCTTCTCTTTGATGTGCCATGCACGCTAATGACAATGAAAACTTTGTAGCTTTGCCAATTTTTTTTTAAGCCAAAGGACTTGGAGGTTTATGAAGACCGATCAAGTAGAGTGAAAAGGGTGAACAAAATGTGAATAACTCTAGTCTATAAGATTTCATCAAAAAAAATTTGTTGGCTCCGCCAATGTTTATATGAATTTATTTTGTCAATGTTAATTGTGCCCCCCAAAGAAAAATTCCTGGCTCCGCCACTGGACGAGGAGAAGATAACAGTAGAAAAAGAGATTAAAGTTTGCCGCATGCAGGCAGAGGATATCAAACCCACGACCTCAAAGTCGTGGACAGACACTTACCCCAGTGGGTTAGGACACCTTTGACCTTTGATTACTAATTGAGGGACAGAAGTTGATTGATTTATTTAAATAAAAGTTGAATATTTGCTGATTTCTGTATGAGAATGAATCATAAGGATAAGAGGAGTGTGATTTCATCATGTATTCGGCCCTTAGCGTATACATTTTTTGCTTATAAAATATTCTCGCATATTCCCTTTAAATAAAAGGGTAGTCAATGTTTTTATTTTATTTTTTGTTCTAGACCAATAATGTCTAAATTTGATAAGTCTGACTAATATGTATCTGATGTTGAAGAGACTCAAGAAAGGAATGCCCCTCCCGACATTAATAATTACATACAAAATACTAAAGCCACGATTCAGACTTCCAACCTAATTCAAATTCGAGACTTGTGTAATTGTCTTCCTTATAAGTCACTGGTTACTGATATTTAAGCAATTATCTAAAGATTTGCTTCTTGGGTTGGTACCCATTTGAGGAGGTCAAATTTGTCAGAAGCAAAATTATCAAATGCTTAAAATTTCACCATGTAGCTTCTACTTGAGACACTGATTCAATTTATCTTGTCTTTGCTTCTACTTGAAAAGACAAAAAAACATTTTGATATCTCATGCCTTCTTGTTTTGTCTTCATCAAACATTTCCTAATTACTTGGTTTGTGATTTTTAACTTTGTTTAACCAAACAATTCTATAATTTAGTGTCTGTTTGAATTGAGTCTCAAACTGATATTGTTGTGATTGAGTTTCAAATTCAAGACAGATTCTAAATGACTTAATATTTTATATATTTTTTTCAAACTCAATTAAAAGATAATTTAGACATCAATTTGAATTTCAAACCAAACTAAACCCAATCTAATTACATCACCCTTACTATGTAATAAAATGAAGTACAAAGAACCACGAGCTCTGGGCAGCTGGTTGGAGCTGTTTAAACTGAAGCCGTTGACAAGAGTTCGATTCCCGCTGGTGGAATTCGACTCTTGCGGGATTTCCTGTGGCTGAAAGCGCCGTTTAAGAGCAGTATGAGTCAGGCTCTCCCCCGTTGAGCGGTAACGCTACGGGCCAACCGTGAGGTCGAGTCCGGATGTAATCACCACGTTGTCGGTGAATACCGGATGTCCCAAACGAGTAGAAAAAAAAATGAAGTACAAAGGAAGATATTTAATGGTGGGCTTAACATAGTATTTGTCCGGGCTTTGCATGGGCCTGACCCATTTATTTCATATCAGTCATGACATGGCACCCGAAAAAGTGGGACAAACATTTTTGTCCATAACGGAAGTCCCACTTCAGTCTCGAGTCCATAGCTGAAGTGGGACTTCCGTCTCTGGGCCGATGTGGCACTTCCCAGGCAGCGCTCGCCACATCGGCGGAGAACGGAAGTGGGACTTCCGTCCTCAAGTCACCGAATGGCTTTTGCAAATGTGATGGGATGGAAGTGTTGTACTATACACGTTTTCTTTTTCTTTTTTCTTTTTTCTTTTTCTTTTGGTTTCTTTTTTTTATGTTAAATTTATATATATATATATATATATATATATATATATATATATTATTTTTCTACAATTGCGAGTCGAAAAAACTCTGAATCCTTTAGACATTATTTGATGTAGTAATATGATTATTTTAAACACATTAATTGATTTTACTCCAATAGCACTACTACATATACAATAATTTTAATAATATATTAGATAATGTATTCTAGTATACACTAATATACACTAAAATGAGATTGACATTTTAAAGAAAAAAACAAAAAATTGAGTCGTATCCACGGCTCCTTTCCTTTTTAATTTTCTACTTTATTTCTTATATTATTTTATTAACTAATCCCTATTTAATTCCTTATTAAATTGATGTGATTTTCTATATATATTATCTATATTATACTAACTTTCCTAATCCAAATAAAATCCTAATTAATTCTAATACCAATCCCACATCTAATTAACTTATTCATCTACGTCATTTACAACTATACCCCGATTACGATACGCGAGTGAAACGCCCTCAACAAAAGTTAATCAAATATATCACGTATATGTGATGAAAAAAATAAATTGTTCAAAATCACATATCGAGCAAACTAAATTCATAAAAATCACATATCGAGCACGTAATATGGGGACTAATAGGGTTTGTTAGGGTTTTAGGGGTTATGAAAGGGTTTGTTAGGGTTATGAAAGGGTTTTAGGGGTTATTGGGGACCCTATCCACCCTAAAACCCTTTCATAACTCTAACAAACCCTAATAACCCTAAAACCCTAACAAACCCTAGTAGTCCCCATATTACGTGCTCGATCCACTCTATATTTTTTCGAGACACGAGTCTAGCTTGTCACGGAACATTCTCCCAAATTGTTTATTTATTTTATTATTTTTTTTAGTATAGGGGTGGAGAAATTACAAGAGGTGTCTACTAGTCTTGATTTGGAGTCAATGAGAACATGTTTTAATGACGAGTATACTCTCTCTTGCGAGTTTGACATCAAGACTAATAGACACCTCTTGTAATTTCTCCACTCTATACTAAAAAAATAATAAAATAAAGAAACAATTTGGAGAATGTTCCAGTGACAAGCTAGACTCGTGTCTCGTAAAAAATATGGGGTGGATCGAGCACGTAATATGGGGACTAATAGGGTTTGTTAGGGGTTTTAGGGTTATTAGGGGTTTGTTAGGGTTATGAAAGGGTTTTAGGGGTGGATAGGTCCCCTAATAACCCTAAAACCCTTTCATAACCCTAACAAACCCTTTCATAACCCTAAAACCCTAACAAACCCTATTAGTCCCCATATTACGTGCTCGATATGTGATTTTTATGAATTTAGTTTGCTCGATATGTGATTTTGAACAATTTATTTTTTCATCACATATTACGTGATATATTTGATTAACTTTTTGTTGAGGGCGTTTCACCTGCAGTATCGTAATCGGGGGTATAGTTGTAAATGACGTAGATGAATAAGTTAATTAGATGTGGGATTGGTATTAGAATTAATTAGGATTTTATTTGGATTAGGAAAGTTAGTATAATATAGATAATATATATAGAAAATCACATCAATTTAATAAGGAATTAAATAGGGATTAGTTAATAAAATAATATAAGAAATAAAGTAGAAAATTAAAAAGGAAAGGAGCCGTGGATACGACTCAATTTTTTGTTTTTTCTTTAAAATGTCAATCTCATTTTAGTGTATATTAGTGTATACTAGAATACATTATCTAATATATTATTAAAATTATTGTATATGTAGTAGTGCTATTGGAGTAAAATCAATTAATGTGTTTAAAATAATCATATTACTACATCAAATAATGTCTAAAGGATTCAGAGTTTTTTCGACTCGCAATTGTAGAAAAATAATATATATATATATATAAATTTAACATAAAAAAAAGAAACCAAAAGAAAAAGAAAAAAGAAAAAAGAAAAAGAAAACGTGTATAGTACAACACTTCCATCCCATCACATTTGCAAAAGCCAAAAAAAAAAAAAAAATTCGGTGACTTGAGGACGGAAGTCCCACTTCCGTTCTCCGCTGATGTGGCGAGGCGCGTCTGGGGAAGTGCCACATCAGCCAGGACGGAAGTCCCACTTCCGTTATGGACCCAGGACGGAAGTGGGACTTCCGTTATGGACAAAAATGTTTGTCCCACTTTTTCGGGTGCCATGTCATGACTGATATGAAATAAATGGGTCAGGCCCATGCAAAGCCCCGTATTTGTCCTACCAAATCTTTGCTGAAATAAAAATTCTTAAAGTTTGCCACTTGCCTTGTTTCCAGAGTTGGGAGAAGTCAGTGAAGAATCTTTTTGGAACTTTTATGATTTGGTTATCAGGTCAAGTCCAAGTAGAACTTATTAGTGAACTGAATCTTGGTAATAAAGTCATTCTAAGAGCTGACTTTCCCAAACTTATAGGTCTGCCAATCTTCATAAAAATCTTATCAGAAACTAGTAAAGATTTGACAGGGAATTGTAAATCATTTCCAAACGAATCGAGACCTTATCGAACTGTTCAAGTTCGGCTTGATAAGGGCTCAATTCGAACTTAAATTATTTGAGTTTGATTTTTTTCAAAATCGAGCTTAATTTTGAATATGATTTTACGTTCGAATTTTTAAACGAGTCGAGCTCAAAGTATTTGGCTCGAAAGCCCGCGAACCAACTCGATTAAATATTCAAATAAATAAAATATATTATGTTTACTTAATAATATTAAAATAATATATTATGATTTAAAATTTTATATATTTTCGAACTTTCGAACCTAAAACTCAAGTTTTAAGAGTTTTTATCAAGCTCAACCCCTTATTTTAAAGCTCGAACGAGCTTAAGCTCTGGCTGAAAATTCAATCTCGACTCGATTAGCTCAAAGTTGAACTCGACTCGACTCGTTTGCACCCCTACTTATGACTCGTACTCTTACATTTCCGGTAACACACTATTTATCAAAACCATTATTCATATATCCTAAACACTCTAATCTAATCTCTTTGCCTCTTTTTCTCCTAACACCTGGAAATTTCGAGGAACTTCGGTCCTGGCTTTTGTAGCATGGGAATGAACTTTTAAATGTTCTAGGTTAGATAAACCATTCATGTGTTATGGTATTATTAAAATGTAGCAACAACAAAATATGCAATACACAGACTAGTGTTATTTGATATGTGATTTTTAATGTATAAGGTTCTATAATTAATTAAAGCTTGAGTAATTCCTCCTGTTTATCATACAAGAAACCTCATGTCTAATAAGATGGTGTTTCATCTTAGAAAAAAAATGAACTGTTTGCGAGAAAAAAATATGAATTTAAAACCTAAAATCTTAAGTTATATTTTAAACCGGGACACTATTCAACTAAATCTTCTAATAAGATACTCTCTCCGTTATATAATATAAGTTGTTTATGACATATAACGAAAATTAAGGAAGTAAAAAACAAGTACTCCTGACCTACCAGTTGAAGTGAAGCGTCTAATCGCATGAGTTACGTTTCGTTGTCTCCTAAACAACTTATATTATAGAATGGATGGAGTATTCATCAATGCCATGAGTATGACACAAGTCTGAGGGGGAAGGCCATTAGATGAGAGCTGAAGATAATCTAGTCTTTGATATTTATAAGGAAAATATCATTCTTTATAATTTAGTGTGATTGATGTTTCATTCTCAGACTCAATTTATATTATAGAATGGATGGAGTATTCATCAATGCCATGAGTATGACACAAGTCTGAGGGGGAAGGCCATTAGATGAGAGCTGAAGATAATCTAGTCTTTGATATTTATAAGGAAAATATCATTCTTTATAATTTAGTGTGATTGATGTTTCATTCTCAGACTCAATCTAAAGAAAACCTGGTCTCATTTTGAGTTCCAAACTCAGATTAGCCTCCATCCAAGTACACCAAATGCCATTTTTCCAAGCGCTTATTCACTTGTAAAACCCCCCAATATTTTTGAAAATTCATTTATAGTCTCGCGCCTTAAAGTCAAAATTCTAGTTCCGACTATGCTTAGAATACACTATTCGTGCAAAAAACATGTATGTTTATTTATAGCAGTAAAATGTTGGATGGCTATAATAGCTTGAAACTGAAACAAGAATGCTCTAACTTTGACACAAAAATCCAAAATCCATTCCTAACAAATGAAAAAGAAAAAGAATTCCATGTCTTGAAAAACTAGCACCATTTTAAGTCAGTTATTTAGACTTCTTTCCCTGTTTTTTCTTTATTACTTCATCTATATACATTATACCTTTGCCTTTGTAAACTTCAGGAGGCTTACAGCTGCGAACAGCGGCAGCAAACTGATGTACCCTTTGTTTGTCAATCCCAGTGCAGCAGACTATATTCGGTTTGAAGCAAAATACGCGGACTGCTGGAGGAACGGCCAGTTCAACTTCATGGCTATAACCTAGTTTTAGGTATAAGAGACGGCCTTCTGATTCTGCCCTGGCTTTAAAACCTACTCCAACGATCTTCAGGAACCGAAAGAACTTGGACTCCATTCTGAAAGTTTAATAATCACAAAAATCATCAAAGGTAGCCCCATTTCAAGGCTCCCGCTTTATAAAAATTACGGGAGACAGACACTATTAACAATGCTGTATTTCACCTATGCACCGGGATCAAAATATTGAGTCTGGATACGGTGGTTAATACACAACAAAATGAAAAAAGTACAGTCGAAATGGCTACAGTATTTTCCTTGAAAAGTTTCTCCATAAGGAATGACATCACCAGAAAAAGTTGTCGACACGCATTTAGTACATAGCTTAAAGCTGAAAATGAGATTAAATGGGCAAAAGCATATCCTAGAGCCACAAGATATTAGTGTTAAAAATGAGGCATGCATACTCAGTAAATGCTCCCAGAGTTTCATCCAATACCTTTCCGGAAGTCTGGACTAGAAAAATATAACTAGTGCAGCTCGGGATACGGAAGACAAGAACTGGAAAAGAAGATCCTTAGCAAGATCATTTTCCGGGGTATTATGCATTCGTGACCATTATATATACAAGCATCAAGTTACAAGGGCAACATGTATACAACAACAAAGCCTTAATCCCAAGTAATTGGGGTCGGCTACATGAATCAATATAAGATTTCTGTGTGGTCGTTAGCATCAATATAAGGGCAACATGTATAAACCCAAAAGAAAAGAAGCTAAAAGGTGACACACAGATAATCTTAACACTAATAGAAACAGATATACAGTAGAGCCGGCGTCTCCTTTTCCTTCTTCCTAAGAATGTAAGATATGTCATGAATAAAAGTTGCACAAAACAATCTTCTTCGTATGTCACCATATTGAACGACAAAATATAATTTTCCCATCGAATTACGAGTTCAGTCTCACATAATCTTATTGATCTCCAAATAGACAAATAAGGAGGAGGATCTACTTTTTCATTTCTTTGGCTAAATGGGGAGCTTTTACATTTGAAATCATAATCATCTGTAATTAACCAAGGACGGGCAAAGTCTCAGCTAGCGCCGAGAATCTATTTCAGGCCAGCTGCTTTAATTCTTCATTATTCTTTTTAGAAAAAAACTTTATTTCTTCATTATTCTTTTTAGAAAAAAATGGCAACATTGGTGTAGAATAAGTTAGCAAAGCATATAATCAAATGTAAAACTGTTTACACACTGGAGAAGTAAACCAAATGAAGAATCACAGACGATTATGATTGCAAGTATACTTGAACATAAAGAATTTGCAAATTTACTACAAATACAGATACTAAAATTAGGTAAACGTTCACGGTATTGAAATTGGTTATCTGATCCTATACAATAACAATAACATAACACATTAAGTCTCCAATAATTGGAAATATGAGCGAGGATCAGGGACGAAGCCAGGAATTGTCTGTTGGGGGGGCGAAAAACTGCAACAGTATATCGACCTAACTATAAAAACTGAAAAAAAAATTTGGGGGGCGAACTTGATAAAAATTTCCAAACTACATATAAAAATTACTATATCTAGTAGTCTTTTTTAAAATCTCAGAGGTGACTGCCCTCCCGCCCCTCTAGAATCGTCCCTGGCGAGGATGGATATGAGACAAAACTAACATTTGACAAAAAAATTCACACAGTGCTACTCCCAGAATACCACTGAAACGGATGGATTGGAGACTGGCATAACTTTTGGCAATGAATGCACAAAGTGTCTGCTCACAGAACAACACTGATCTATACCGTCATGTTTGCTACGGAATTGTGCCCTCAAACCAAAGTCAAAAGACATCAGAGAAAACATACTCAAAAACCATTTTGATTTATGCACACATTACATGCTTCTTTCATTGCATTTATGCGCACCAATACCTTTATGTTAACATAATCTACTAAATTCGTTCTTTTCTAGTAGTATTTCAGAGTAGCCCTTAGCCTTTCAAATCAAACTAATCTTAGAATTTAAGCTAATTGAGCTAAAAATATGATCCACAAAATCCTATTTGTTACTTCAAAATTCAAAATTAATAAATAGAAATGAACCCAACACAAAAAGCAGGATTCTTGTCAAGTATAACTGAAAGCCACAATCTTTAGTCAAATTAATAATTAAAAAAAATTGAAGAAAAAGAAATACTTGAAATGAGATATAACATTTATCTTCATTTTTACTAGTATTGACAGAGTGAAAGAAATTTGAAAATATGTAAATTTACCTGCTTTTCGGGTTCTTGAATTTACTTACTGACGGAGGCTATTGGCTTGTAATTATGAGGGCCGTGAGAGGTGGAGAACTATAAGCGTGACGGTGGCGAGGAGGTGGAGCTGGGAGGAGGGTACTGGCGGGCCGGCGGCCCATACTTCTATTTGAGTGGACTTTTTGTGTGGCTTTTTTGTGCTACTACTTGCTTTGAAGTTACAAACTTACGGCCCAATGAAAATATGTCAATTTTTTTCCATCCATTTTAATTTATTTTTTTTAAAAACTTTTTACTATCATGCCAGAGGATAGGAACATGTTATTTCAAATTAAAAATATTGTGCCAACTGAACTAGTTTTCTTTCACCTTACAAGTGGGTGTAAAACGTCTGTACCCGTCTCTTTATTTATTCCTGTGCCCAATCAATAAGAATTCACCATATGATCATTTTTTTAAATTATATATACACATAATAAAATATAATTGGTTAGATACATGAATGAGTAAACAAACGGGTACAAACGATTATTTGCCTTACAAGTACCATGATGGTATTAATTAGTTAAATCCATTTATAATGCATCTATGGATTGATTTTCAATACAAAATCGATACCTTTTTAATACTTTTTTTTTTTTTCATTCCGAATGCTATGTGTTCCCTCACAAACCAATTTACTTTCGTTTATTCTTAATACTAGTATATATTTCTCCCAATAAAGATCTTTTGTCACATTTCGGAGTAATTAAGTTCTAAGACTTGTACTATATATTTCTCTCTCACAATTTATTGCGGTCTCTATATTTAAATACAGGAGCCCACAGTATATTGAGAAAAATTCATTACACAAGTCATAAAAACACATTTTTCCCTATTCCGCACCTCATTCTTTGTCCTATTAATAAGAAATTGATTTTTTTTGATATGGACCATGTGGTCCAAAATTAGTCACGTCATCACATAATTGTCTCTCTCCTCATTATATAGTGATGTGGCCAGTTCTGGATCGCATGGTCCAATGGACCTGGTTAATATCAGATCCATAAGAAATTGTCATGTGTAAAATTTTCTTATTAAAAAAAATATAACCTAAAAGAAGTGGTCAAACGTACAGATAAAAGTAAACACGTGACAAACATCTATTATCTATTATTGGGACAAAAGAATGATTTCGAAACGGAAGAATTTTTTCCCATAATGCATCTATTATTGGGACAAATGAATGTTTTCGAAATGGAAGAAGTTTTCATCATAGCCAAAACGTTCTCCACCATCAATAGAGTTTGGTCACGGCCTCATGACTTTGATATTTAGCAAAACTTGTAATAAATATCAACTTGTCTAGCTAGTTTATGTGTATCTCTATAGAGGGGAGCCAACATTTACTTTTATAGCGACAAAATTCATTTTGCGGAGGGGCAAAATTTAATTATCTGGATGCGTAATATCATTTTACACTATAAAAACGAGTTTAATTATCTGAAAGTAAAATTTAATTACCTCCCTTTCTTCTGCCACTAGATCTCTAAATTCGCCTATTTCTTTGGATCGAAATATTTCTTTGAATTAAGGTCGATCGAATTCTTTTAAGTGCAAGAGAGTGATAATATGCCGCAACTTTGTAAGAATTCATGTTGGGTCCGCTGAAGTACCGTTCAGATATCAACCATATTAATTGCACCAAATACTTGAATATTGATATAATTAAAAAAGAATTTAATGTATATGGAGATAAAAATTGCAGTTTTAATTGATTAAAATGTACTCTTTAAAATATTAAAATTCTAAAGTTTAATTCAGTAATACTTCAACTATTAACTAGCTACTAGACAATAGAAACCTACTTTCTCTATGCCAAATGTATACAGTACTGGAGGGATAAACTTGAATGTGACAGTAATCATGCAAAATCTAGACATTTGGTTTCCTCTCAAAATCAAATAATTGTTAGCATAATTGGTGATTTATTTTTGAAGCAGACATATAAACCATTCCCAACATATACCTAGAGGTCCAACTCACATAGAGAATGATTTGTTTTCCTAATTATGTGTCATTATTGTATTCATATAGGTGCTGATCAACCAACATTTATAACATGATGCCACTGTTTGATGCCCGATATCTTTATTAGTGGTGAGATTAATTCGAAATTCAATTTACAAATTAGCGCCCGCATAATCCGACCCTTACTAGGGGTAGAGCCTGATCACTGGAAATTCAAACTTTGGTCTATAATATAGTATACTAGTATTAGCAAGCGGCTATCATTAGCCTGTTTTTATCTAAAAATGCTTTGAAAACTAGAATTTGAGCCAAAGCTGACTGATCTAACCGAAGCTAAAACTCAATTTTAATTGAGTACTACTATTCAATATATAACTATGGTTTCTTTTTCTTTTTGTTCTATTCCAGATTGGAGTATATAGTTGATGAAAGCTTTATATATATATATATATATATATATATATATATATTGTGTTTTAATGTATGTTTTATAACATAACATATATATGTTAGTCTTGAATTTATATGTGCATATATTGCCAGGGAAGATTCAGGATATAGTATTATATAGTAATTTTTATATGTAGTTAAGAATTTTTTATCAAGTTCGCCCCCAATTTTTTTTTTTGTTGTAGTTTTTATAGGTAAGTCGACATACTGTTACAGTTTTTCGCCCCAAAATACAATTCCTAGCTTCGTTCCTGTATATTGCTCTTGAATTTGGAAGAACTAATTGGGCATAAGCTTGTCACAAGTATCTACTTAATTCTTTTAAATGATGTTAACCTCCAAATGTTGGAGTATTAACAATTTTATTACTCAAACTTTGAATATATGAATTTATGGAGAAGATTCTCTGATGCGAGCTTCTGATCATTGGATAAAAAATTTAACAAAACAGTAAATTAGATACTGTAAATAGACATGAATACTAGTTGATCTCTTAAAGAACTAATTTTGGAGGACTCTTTAGTTGAAGAGAAGGACTAGTTTTCTTGTGGCAGAATTAGTCACGTGAAAAATGAAAGGGAAATATAAGCTTAATGATTGTGCTGAAACTTATGAGAGAAAATTAGTATTAAAAGAAGTCTTCTAGGCAGTTTTGTCTGCCACGTGTTAAGCGCGTGGTACCACCAAAGCCATATTTTTCTCTGGAACAAATTAGTAATAAATTAATAATTTTTTTTTTCTTTTTTCGGAATAATCAATTAATCACTCAAAATATTTCGAGTACTGAGGGGACAAATTTAGAAAATAAGTGTTTGAAAGACATCAATACATATAAAATAGTTTGATAAAATGTTGGAGGACGATGATCGCTCCAATTGAATATCCAGCTTTGGAAAAAAGAGAAAAGGATACAGAGAGTCTGAAGTACTAGGTCAACTAAATTAATTTTCCTAAACAATTTATCACCATCTTTTATAGACATATAGATAAATAAAAAACGTCACTAAGATATCCTATGGAAATATCGAAACATGAGAAAACAATAATAGTAGATAAATAAAGCGGGTAAAAGGTCGTCTTTCTTGATGTATAGCTAGCTATATATACAAATTTAAAATTGAGATAAAACGTATGGCCTACTTGTATTTGATCATTGCCTAAGCTTTACTTCATACCCTTTGCTGGTAACAAACAACCACTTGCAAAAAAAGCCAAGCCTCAATAAACAAAATTCCAAAGCCACCATCCTTTTCCAATATTACTAGATCATTACTACATCCATTCCATAATAAGTCAGTTTATGACATTTAACGAAAATAAAAAAAATAAAAAAATAAGGTATTTTGTTAGTTAAAATATCAGTATTACTCTCTCAAATATAATTAGGGGCATACAAACTTTATTTAAGAGAGTAATATTGATATGTTGACTAACAAATACCTTATTTTTTGCTTCCTTAATTTTTAATAAATGTCCTAAACGACTTATATTATACAACGGAGGGAGTATTATAATGTAATAATTTCAATTAGATATAAGGTCTGTTTTTTCTATGGTTCTTCTTACTTTTTACCCAAGTTTCCCATTACCTAAACTATAATAAGCATATGGTTTTATGAGAACCCTAATAAAATTAACATTATATATTTAGTTTATCTTATTGTTTTATTAATTAATGCGGATATTATGGTAACTTTAAACTGACGTTATATTATGTTAATACTTATGTCAAGTTAAAAATAAGAAAATTATTTTCAGACGAAGAGAATTAAGTAGTCAATTGGTTATTAGCTTGAAGAATACAAGAACCCTAGATCAAACCCTAAAATTATTCATCAAACAAACCACTATACAACAAACCCTAAAATTAATATATTTGAAAGGAGATACTCCAATAAAAGCAGGATACGAAAACCCTACAAATAAAGATAGATTTTGATTTGTCTAAAAGTGATGTAAACTTTCTTGATGACAGGTTAGGTGGCCAATAGAAACTCGACAACGGAACCAGAATTCTTTTCACATATTGGTGTATTATAATTTTTTTTTCCATGTCAAAGAGAGTATATTTGAAGCATGGAATCCACAAAAAAAAATGTATCCTTTTCTCTTGCCCTGCTCTTAGAATAGACCCTTTAGAGGAGATGGTTGGATTCAGACCCTCTCCACAGCTGTCAATTCTCCAGTACAAATTAAATGATGGGGATATTATTAATTAATAACGAAATCACATTGTTCTGCTCAATTTTTAATATGGATTCTGAATTGATAATTTTTTACTATGTAAATTGTAGTGAAGATATCTCTAGTATTTTAAGTATCAGAGATAAAGAAAACTCAAAAAAGCTAAGTACTACTTGTCTATCTTTCATAGCTGAAACGTGGGGAGCCTAGACAATAATGAGTCTATATCAACAATCATCCCAACTGATTGTAAAAATTTCACCCAATAGCATCACTCTTTTCTTAGAAAGCCTTCTTTAGATCAAATGTGTCCTATCTCAATGGGGCAGACGCCTGCCTACGACCTTGAGATCGCGGGTTTAATACCTTCCGTTTGCATGCGGCAAGCTTTAATTTCTCTTTGTAGGGCTATCTTCTCCTCGTTTGAGAAAGTTTTCTCTCCCCTATATAGGCAACTGCCCAATCGGGTTTCAAAAAAAAAAAGCCTTCTTTAGATGTTATTCATTCATTAGCATAAGAACAAAGCAGTTGGTGGCGTGGGGGTGGTCTCACCTTATATCCCAATCCGAATTTTCTATAACACTCTATTGTCTGTAATATTTTCCATAACATTGAGTACATTTACAATACTTAAGGTTTACTTTTTAAACTTTGCAGTTTGTCTCGTAATAGTTTATGACATACGAATAAATTTTTTTTATGATTAACCGTGCTTTAGAAAATGCGATATAAAAGTATTACAAAAGATATAAACAGTTCAGATTCAGTGTATCCTTGTTGTACTGTTGCTTTGGACCATGTTTTGATCTTTTGCTATGGAGATATAACCCTCGACCACCACCTGTTAGTTGATGGTGAAATTATTCATTCATGTTTATATACTTGGCACCTCTTCGAATTTGCCACCTTATTTAGAGCATGGTTATGTCTTTATTGATGGTCTATTCTATCAGTGGGCCAGAGTCAATTTGGGACCATGCTGATCCCGAGATTGTGCTAGCATCAGCTGGATTTTCTTCTCTCCGCGTTCTGCAGGGGGATGTGGCAAATCTGAACTAGCGCAGTCGCATGGAACCGATCCCAGTATCGGATATTTCCTTTATTGATTGATAACTTGTGCATACTAAAGATACATGCGTTGTCCAATCTTAAGTTCTCAAATTATTACATTTATCCGATTCGGTCCTTTTTTTCCACACAATACAAAATCAAAGATATCGAACTTTATTGGCTATAGCTGCTTTCTAGAGGAGAAATAACAACAATTACATGTCAAATACACGCAAAATTTTATCTTAAATTAATATTATTGATCCCGATCTTATGATTTTCTCATAATCCTAAATATATTTTATTTAGTGACTTTACTGATATAAAATATCAGGCAGAAATCAGTATATCTAAAATTGATTTTTCTCAAATAAACGTAAGTTTGAACAATTTTTTGAGGACATTATTATTATGTTAAATATGTTTGTCTTATAGTTTAATAAAAAATCAAGGTTTTTTAAGAGTGTTGACTTGTTAAATATGTAATCACTAATGTATAAAACAAAAATGTAGGGTAAGTAGTATGCATCACTATTAAAATTATAATTATGTATATATAGAACGTGTAGATTATAAGACTATATATTAGTAAATTAAAGGTTCTATTTGTGGGTATTAAAAAAAAAGGTTCTATTTGTGGCACTAGAAAAGTAGTTTAATAATATGCATTCATACATAGCAATTCATGGTGCCAAGTTAACAACTTATTCAATTATGAAGAAATAGTAATATTTTATGATTGAATTTCTAGTTACCTCATTTCTAAATCTCACATCTTATTTTTCATGAAATCTTAAACTAAAATTGTAGTGCTCCTAATTAATTAGGTCTAACCATAATCTAATTATGTTTCATGATTTTACATCCAAAAGTTAAAGTTAAATTCTAGAACTTGACCTCAAAATTGCCACGTATGCACGCCCATTGGGCCCGACCATGTGACACTTGGTTCACGTCTATAGCTTTTGCTTCACTCCTATACTACTTTTTATTTTATTTATTTTTTCCTTTTGGTAAATACTTCTATACAACTTGTAAATTAAGGGTGTACTTTAAAATTCAAACTAAGGCTTCATTTTATTATTTTGGGATTGAGTATGTGAATAAAACATCAAAATACTAAATTATAAAAAATTTAATTTGAATTTAAAACTAATTTAAGATTTTTTTTTGAACGCCCGAGGGTGGAACCCCATGAACGGGGAGATAGAACAACCCCATGAGCGGGGAGAGAACAACCCCATGAACGGGGAGAGAACACCCTAGATAAGGGAGAATAAAGTTTACCGCACGCTGGCGGAGGGTATCGAACCCGGGACCTCTCGGTCACGGGCCAGGCACCTGCCCACTGGGCCACGGCAATGATAAACTAATTTAAGATTGAGATCGTGAATTTTATATTGAGACTCAATTCAATTAGACGCTAAATTAATCGGCATAGAAAATTGGAATATAATATGGAAAATTTGTGCACTTTTCCCTTAATTGAGCAAAAGTGCTGGGTTGGATTAACATACCGGCACGCACAAGCTCTGAATATACCTAGTAAAATATTTGCACACGTGTCAACAGCTTCAAGCCCACAACTAGGAAATTCGTGGGGGCCAAAACTTTTTTAATAAGGAGAGAAATAACGGTGTGGGCCCCGGTAAGCACCACAAAACCGGCCTGCTTGTGAGCTTAATGATCAAGGGTCAGCCCACGCCGGACCATTAGCCGCCACGTACCGGGAAAGCCCAAAAACTACACGCAGACATCATTCCGTTTGACGGGTCCCACAGCCCACAAATTTCAACGGGGTTCGATTCGAGCAGCACTCCGGCTTCGGCTCGAGCTATTTCTTGAGCCGATATTTAAGCCGAGCTGATATTTCCCTTTTCAGTTTTTTTTTTCTAAGTAATTTCCCTTTTCAGTTACTTTATTGAAGGGAATGTATTTTGGAGAGAGGTCTCTGTCGTAGTCGATTGGGGTCGGTTTGTGGGACCCGATTTTTAAGAGGGACAAAAGATTATAAAATTGTAGACCAACCAACCAAAGTGCTCCTCTGTTATGCTGGTAAGGGCTTCAACTTATATTTTATTATATGAAAGTTGGGATAATTCTGATATGGATCAGACCCATTAGACTGTACGGTTTAGAATTTGTCACATCAGCACATAATGAGGAGAAATACAACTTTGTGATGATGTTGTCAGTTTTGAACCACAAGGTCCACATTGACCGGATCCATATCAAAATTTTCCTTGAAAGTTGTCCCTAACCTAGGAAAATTTCTTGAACAACTTTATTTTTCTTTTATTCATATGTATAATTAAAAAAAAAAAAAATTGCATTCAGTGAACTTTAATTTAACAATTTGTTAGTTTTTTTACGAGTGTACTTGTATCAATTTTTAGTTTGGCATGGTTTGATATTCAGACCGAGGTTTAAACTTTTTTTAGATTGAGTTTTGATATAAAATCTCTAGTATTGAATTATTTAGTATCAATTTTGAGTTTGTGATTAGCCTAAAATTGAGATCAGATCTCATGCTAGACCATGTGTATCGGTTTAGAGATTATCAATATGACTAATACGATTAAATCTGAACATTTTGACTGACTTGGTAGAATCTATGCAAATATTCAATAATTATTTCTTCTGGGCACTAGACAATAGTCGAACTCTCCCAATCTTAGTTTTAGACTAGAAAGAAGGAAGTCATTTTGTTCTAAAATAACAAAGATGGTATAGCAGAATGTGCTTATGGTTGCCCACACACTGGACCCCTGATGGTACGGTGATAGTAATGGATTTCAACTTCTTTAGATATTTTACCATGGCCTCGCTGTTTTATCATGGCCAGTTGAAAATACTTTCTTTAATTTTTACTTATGCTGCTTTAAATAAGAGGAATTTTCCCTATAAGAGTTGACTGATTGGTCATGAAAGCATATTTTGTGTGAAATACGCGAGTGGTGAAATATTGAATATGATACTTATTATTAGTATGGCAAGTAATCAGGTACGAAGACAGGGCGGGTGGGGGCAGTTGCCCACCGAGATTTTTAAATTTTTTACTAGATATTGTAAATTTTATATGTAGTTTGAAATATTTGATTAAATTCGCCCCAATATTTTTTTTGCAGTTTTTTTTTATGTAATTCAGCATTCTGTTATAGTTTTTTTGCCCCATAACCTAAAAGTCTTGACTTTGTCCCTGCAAGTAATGAAGTATTTCCCTCACCCAAAAAAAAAAATGTAAAAGAAAAGAATATGATAGTAGACTACTAGTTATTAGCATGGTAAGAATAATATATACTGTTTTAACAAACAAAAAAAAGCATGTGGGAAGTCATTGGGCCATAGGACTCGATTTTCTAATACATCTTCTAATACACTAATAATATTATCAAAATGAAATGATGTGATCAGTCGAAGTTAATAAATTTATTCTGAGCCAATGATTTAATTAGACATGGAGCAATTAAATTAGTTTATTAGAGAATATATTAAAATATTTATAGTTAGTCGTAAAAAAGTTTAACTCTTGGTGAGAAAAATTAAAACCTGAATCTAACCTACCGATGTCAATCCTCTCATGCCCTTCTCACATTCTTCTAAAGGCCTTGCATGCTGTCGCGGAGCCAGGTAGGGGCAAGGGGGCCGAAAATTTTGGTAATTTTTTTAGTATTAGTGTGTATTTTTATATGCACTTATACATAGATTTTTAATATATGAAAATTATCTTGATTCCCTAAGAACTTTTAAAATTTGATAATAGAGTACTCATTATTTTTTGTATAAATTACAATATACAATTTGAAAAAAAAAAAAAAAAATTGCTCAAATACTTACAGTTCTCTATGATAAAAAAAAAATGTACATTTAATTAAGTAATCATTCGGTCTAAAATTAAATGTCTATTTACAATACTATTTATTACTCACTATATCCGGATGTGAATGTATAATTTTCATTTTTTGATGTCAAAAATTAAATGTCTCATTTTCTAAAATAGAAATAATTTTCATTTGAACTCTCACTAGTAGTCTCATTTTATTAACACATTAATTTTCTTAATTTAGAAGGATAAATTTGTAAACTCATTAAAATTCAAAATTTTCCCTTTAACTTTTTTATAATAAAATGATATTCAATTTCAGACGAAAATAGTATTTATAATGAATTGTAAATAGAAACTCAAAGTATACAATAGAGCAGGGACGATTCTAGGGATCGAGATTTTTAAAAATACTACTAGATATAGTAATATAGATTAATTTTTATATGTAGTTCGGAATTTTTTTATCAAGTTCGCCCCCAAGAACTTTTTGCAGTTTTTATAGGTAGGTCGGCACACTGTTGTAGTTTTTGCCCTCCCCCCACCCCAAAATACAATTATTGACTTCGTCCCTGCAATGGAGCACTAAACACATAAAAAAAATCTCTAAAAATATACATACATTTAATCAAATAATATTTTTTTATTTATAACTTTCTCATGCTATTTTTAAGTATGTTCTGTGACACTAGCCTATGCAAACTAGTCAGTTTTTCTTAATTTTTTCAAAAAAAAAATGTCAATTTTTTTACTTAATTTTTGTCTCTTTTCGAAGATAAGGTATAGTTTAAATTCAAATCTTCTAATAAAAATATATTATTCTACCTCAAATATATCGTTTTACACCGTAAGCAAAATTTAGTTCGCCTCCCCCCCCCCACACCAAGCCCAAATCCTGGCAACGCCACTGCTTACATGCACAAGTCAGGCCAGTACGTTAATATCTGTTGTAGCTAGGGTCACTCTAACATACCTCAAATATATCGTTTTACACCGTAAGCAAAATTTAGTTCGGCCCCTCTAAGCAAAATTTAATTCGGTCCCCCCAAAGCCCAAATCTTGGCAACGCCACTGCTTACATGCACAAGTCAGGCCAGTGCATTAATATCTGTGGTAGCTAGGGTCACTCTAACATAGAGCCGTTCTTGTGGGACTGGTCCCACATCTCTACGTCCCTCTCACATGAGTTGGGGCATGATCTACTTACAAGGTAGGCCCCGCCTCAACTCTTGTGAGAGGACTGTGGAGCCAATCCCTCAAGAGCGACTCTACCATAGAATTTTCCTGGTAAGGGGTTACTCTGTCATGGAGCCGCCCTTGTGTGACTGGCCCTACGTCCCTCTAAAATGAGTTGGTGTATGAGCTACTTACAAGGTAGACCCCGCTCCAACTTATGTGAGAGGGTTGTGGGGTCAGTCCCATAAGGACGGTTCTACCATAGAATTTTAGAGTGGGCATGGACCCAAAATCTTTCACAAACCAGGTCCATGCCCCAGCCTTCCATATGTATGGAGCGACCATTTTTGCATGTTTGTAGGGAATTCTGTCAAGTTTTTTTTTTTTTTAACAGAGTCAGGTTAGTCATAATATCTTTTAAATTCCAATCAAATTAGTTAGGTAAATAATATCATAATATCATAATACCATTATTTAAAATAATAAACCTAAAAGAAAAACAAAGTTCTCTTCTTTGGTCAGGTGTGGAGGATTTAAGAAGACCTAAGTGAGCATGCCGTGAGAGTCAGACCGACGATTATCTTTGTATCCCTCCCTTTGCTGCCACCCCCTAAACCCTCAGTCTCTATCAGTGTCTGGTGGAGTGGGATAGGATAGGAGGTGGTGGAGTAATATAAACCCACCGCCACCATTTTCTCCGCCACCCCTTTTTTTTTTTCGCTCTCCTAACAAAACAAAGCTTTTCCAACAATCCAGCTCTCAAAATATAAGATCATGAAAAGAAGACTTGAAGAAGAAGACAAATGATCTTTTTATTTATTTTTATTTAATCCTTATCCTCTTCTTCATTTCCTTTCCTCCCAAAACCTTTTATTTTTTTGCCCTTTTTTTTGGGTTTTTCCTTTTTTCATCTTTCCTGATTTCATTGATTCTTGTTGTTTGTTTCCTTGGGGATCTGATCTGATCAAGTCTTGTCGCGACAACAAGAAGACAAAAGGTTTCAATTCCCAAGGAAAATAAAAACATTCTTCCTTTTTTTTGTCTGCTTCAGTGGGATCAAAAGTTGGAAGATAGTGACAAGCTTTAAAGGGTTACTAAAGAAGTTTGGATTCAGTAAGATCGATCATTAGGTTGAAGAAATTTTCAGTTGGATATATAGTTTGTACTTTTATAAGCTTTTATCCAATTCAAGGTTGTCTTGCTATCCTCTTAATTTAACTTTTTTCTTCTTCTCATCTTTATGTGTAGGAAAATTCTGATATAGACTATGATCTAATAGATTATGTTGTTCAGATTCATCCACATTAGCAGAAAAAATTTCTCTTGATGTAGATGAATCTGGACCACATGCTTATATTAGAATTAACCTTCTATGTATGTGTTTTTTAATTATATTCTACACATATTATTACTTCCTTAGTTTGAAATTGAATATCTACCATCCTATATAGAATTAATGAAAAATTGGACATTTAATATGGGACGCGGAGTATTATTATTATTATTATTATTATTATTTAGGGTATGATTTGTTCTTGATAAATATTTTCTTGGATCATTGTTATAGTTCCCTTTTTAGCTTGATTGAAAATAAGTGTTTTGTTCTAACTGTGTAGGCATTCTTAAAACATTATTATTATTATTATTATTATTATTATTATTATTATTATTATTATTATTATTATTAGTAGTAGTAGTAGTAGTAGTAGTAGTAGTAGTAGTATTTGGTGATATTCTGCAGATTTTCCCACTATGAATTGGCAGCTCAATTCTTCATTCTTATATCTTCAAAATTCATCATCTTTTTCAATCTACTACTCCCTCCGTGCCTAATTAGATGTTCACTTTTCTAATCAAAATGAATAAGAAAGTGGATATCCAATTCAAGATAGGAGTTGTATAATATTGATTGTACTCTTCTATTTTCTTGCAATTTTTAAAATGATAAATGTTTGAGCCATAATTGCTGATTAATTTATTTATTTTTGAGAAACTAAATGCTTATTCCAAGCGTAAAAAATTCCCAATCATCCTAGAGATAGATTATAATTTTTCACATCATTTAAATGCTTTTTTCTTCTATATATGCAAAGACATGAAATTTTGATTGCACATATATAATCATTCCTATTTAGTATTACTTTTACAAGTGGTGCAATTGTTCATGCCTCAAGCAAAAGAAAACTTGAGTAGTTTCTAACACTATAGTTGTCACCACATTTTCTTAGAGCTAATTAATGATCCTACATTTTCTTCATCTCTAGAGGTTCCAAGCTTCTGATTTTCAAGAATACAAAGCATAATTTATTTTCTTTTTTTAAAATTCAAATCCTTCCCTTCCCCGTATTCACTTAATAGTTGAAACCCTTATGATCTATATAGGTAATGTAGAGGTACAATGTATGCTTCTTTGCAAATTCGTCGCTCGTCTAATTCATTCCCTTTGCTATGACAAATTTTCCCCTTTTTTTTTGGGTGCATTTGATTTGGTTTCGTGGCTGATATGATCTTCTACTATATAACTTAAATGCAGGTCTTGAAGAAAAGACATGGATACTTTTTCACATGTTCCTCCTGGCTTTAGGTTTCATCCCACAGATGAAGAATTAGTTGATTACTATCTCAGAAAGAAGATTGCTTCCAAAAGAATCGACCTTGATGTCATTAAAGAAGTCGATCTTTATAAAATTGAACCATGGGATCTTCAAGGTATATATATATATATATATAGCCCTCATCAAGATCATTAATCTAATCTTTTTTGAATAATTCTCTTGTCGCAATCATGTATCGCGTCTCAAATTGAACGTCCAATTTCCTATTAAAATGAGGTGATGTATATATATATATATATATATATATATATATATATATATATATATATATATATACATATATATATACATACATTTTATAAACTATTTTCACTATTTCAGTTAAAACTTCTAATTTAGCTCTGTATTGCCCCAAACTATTTTCGACTTCTATTTTTTTCAAATTAGTGTAAGACTAATGGTTTACTGTCAGTTTTAATCATGTGTTCTGCACCTGTCGCTAATCTTAAGGACTTAAATCGAATAAACGCCCTTAAGGAAGACAACATATAGAACACATTGATCAAAAGTAGTTGAAAACCACCATCATTACACTAATTTAACAAAATCCGAAAATAGTTTAGGAGAAAAAACAACTAAAATAAAAGTTTATTGACACAAATATATAAAAAAATACTTTATTTATATGTATGCACGTAAGGTATCTTTCTCTTAAAATGACATGTAAAGCCGCTATTTAATTTGTGACGGAGAGAGTATAAGAAATAGAAATTTCATTTGGTCAAATTTTCTTTTTAACAGAACTTTGCAAGATAAGTAACGACGAGCAGAGCGATTGGTATTTCTTTAGTCATAAGGATAAGAAGTATCCAACTGGAACTCGGACAAATAGAGCTACAAAAGCTGGATTTTGGAAGGCTACCGGAAGAGACAAGGCTATTTACTCTAAGCATAGTTTAATTGGGATGAGAAAGACGCTGGTATTTTATAAAGGTCGTGCCCCGAATGGACAAAAATCGGATTGGATAATGCATGAGTACAGACTTGAAACAAATGAGAATGGAACTACTCAGGCAAGTCTCTCATCTTAACTAAAAAAATATAAGCAAATTAATTGCTAAAAGAATATGATATTGATATTCCGCTGTCCGTCTAGAATTGAATGTTCAATAAAATGAATAGAAAAGTTGGAAAGTTCAATTCTAGACATGGGGAGTGTGAATCTCTTTCTCCTGCATGAGCATTTTGGTTCCGGTGCTGACCAATCTTGAAAGTCTGATCGTTTATTTCAATAGTTGAGATAGTTGTTCAGTTGTTGGATTAAACAACTGATGCCTAAGGTTGGTTCAGTACTCTACTGAAAGAAAAGAAAAGAAAACAGTCAGCATCGGAACCGGACTGTAGCATGAGATTTTCTTCCTTTGTTTATAATTTTTTTTTTTTTTTGTGTGTGTTGAAACTTGATTACTATTTTCTTGTCATAATCTTGAAGGAATGTCAATGCAGAAGGAAAGAAGCAAGAAAACAATTCAAGAAGATATGAACATAAACCCTAGTGACAAAAATAAAGTACTCTTAGTACAAGATAATAAAAAAAAAACTATGAAACATATCAACCAAAACCCTAGCTAGAAAGAAAGCAGTCCAATATAAACCCTTCTCATCATTTAAATTTCTTCATGTACATAACAAATTCCTTTGATTTTCTTTTTCTTGTATTTTTCTTAATGCTTACCATATGTAATTAACATATTTTGTTTTTTCATCAGGAAGAAGGATGGGCAGTGTGTAGGGTGTTCAAGAAGAAGATAGCAACAACAAGGAGAGAGGGAGAACATGATCAACTATGTTGGTATGATGATCAAGTTTCTTTCATGCCAGTTTTCGATTCTCCGAGGCGAATTTCTCAACAATATACTTCATACAATTCCCAATACTGCAAACAAGAACTTGATCATCTTCAACAATACAACATGCCATCTCCTCATCAAGATGCATTTCTCCAACTTCCCCAACTCGAAAGTCCGAAAATTCCACATTCATCCACTTCTCTAAGCTCCAATTTAGTCCTTCCCTACGGAAACATTTCGCAATCCTCTCTCCATATGCATCAAATTAATCAACAACAAATGAATTCTCTATTTGATCACAACAACGAGCATGGAGTTCATGATCAAGTGACCGATTGGCGAGTACTCGATAAATTTGTTGCATCTCAACTAAGTCATGAAGATCCCAGCACCAATGAGGCAGCTGCCTACTCAGGTTCACCTTCTATTCAAGTGAGTGAACAAATGAACATGTTGGTCAATGAGTCAAAGAGACAAGAAGTGAGTTCAGATCTTGCTTCAATATCTACACCAAGTTCAGAAATTGATTTGTGGAAGTAAGAAGATATTATGTGCTTTAATTTAACTACCACATTATATACATACTAATTAATGCTAGGTACATCGAGACCTTCCCAACACTGATGCAGGAGGCTTGTGCACTGTGTACGACCTTTATTATATACGTACTAATCTTAGGAAATTATATAAATATAACAAAACTTCTTCTTGTTGTACATAATAAAAATGGTTTGTGTAACGCGCTTTGTTGCTGGCACCCCTTGTAATATTGTATACCGAGTCTTATAGTTGGAAGGGAAAGACCTATTTTTACGTAAGTGTAGAACTATTGCATCATGGTTTGGAAACCAATTATTGCTGGTCACACGTACTCTTGAATGTATTTCTCCTATTGAAGTTCAGAAACTATTTGAATTAATGAATGAATTTCACTTTTATTATTGGGCTCTTTTTTTTGTGCCAATTTATGAGTCAGTATATCTTATGTGAAGTTTTAATATATACATGTGTGTGTGTGTTACTACAATATCCAGAAAAAGTAGGTTACAAAACCTACTATTGGGTGCGGCTTGAGTTTGACTTGGAACTGCCCCTCTAAAAATGAAAGTTTTTGTGAGAGAATGGTGAGTCCACAAGTGAAAAGTTCAACTCGAAGCTAGAGGCAGTCCAAATACACCCAACTTGCTCCAATTACAGTTTTCTATCATAAGACAGGGTATTCTATCCAAAAATACTATTATTACTAGAGAACATGTAGAGCATTACGATAAGGTGGTAGTTCAAAACTAGTTAAAAGCACTCTTTACCAGAGAGTATGGTCATATATCATGTTCCATTCACATTCTCGTCTCCTGATGTATCAAAGAAAAAAGAGAGAGTTTGCATAGCATTCTCACCTGGAATTTGTCTTCAAGAACATAACGGCAAAACCCGTGTGGCTTATTGGTCTGTGTAGTACTGAATGTATTGCCAGGAAGGAGACTTAATAAATAAATCAACTTCATACCAAAGAAAAATTCGATATAGGCACTGCTTCTGAAGTGGGGGACGTAAACTAATTTAGTCACAATCAATCACATCCCTCTTTTTTATTAAAAAAACAATAAAAACGCCTCAAACAATGCACTAAAAAGGGGGAATATTTTTATTATTTTAATCAAAAGCGTGATGTGGGATAAATGTGAGCCAAGTGAGTGCGTGTCCACTTAGTAGGGCTTTCAGTCTATGATGAAATTGATCCATACTAAAATATAGTTCTTTTTTGTTACTTAATTAATATTGAAGCTTGTTTAGAACTTTGGTCCCATACCTAATACTTACACTAATAGAGATGCACATAACATTTTTTTTTAATAGGTATCAGTACTCATTATTTCGACGGGCGAGAATAAGTTCTACATGTGTAGAACTTACCCCGTTTCGCACTGGAGCCACAACACATGATATATGGGATCCGAAACAAGAATGAAAAGGTGTAGAATATATATATATATATATATATATATATATATATATATATATATATTAACGTTTAAGAACAAGTACTAGGTATAGATAAGCACATCGACAATCAGGGGCGGATCCAGAAATTCCTGTTTAATGAGCAATGTAGTAGATTTTAAAAATGTTGAGGGGCGAAAAAAGATTTTCCACAGAAAGTGTGACAGTTTCGAAAAATGTTGAAGGTGCTTGACCCCTCCCCTAGATCCGCCACTGTCGACAATCTGCCGAGAATTGCTGTATCATCAGCCCAAATGAGCATGGATTAATAAATCCTTCATAGCCATGGCGATTTCTGGCGAAGAATGTTGAACTTCTTCTAGTTCTAGATGAGAGAACCAGAAAAGATATATTATATCAAGTAGACAGAAACAAAAAAGGGGCATGTTTTGAAGGTTTAAGGATGCTCAAAGAAGCGAGAAAACTTTTGTACATTTTAAATTTTAAATTTTAAATTTTAGCGCAGGGCTTTAATATATATACCCAAAAAAAAGGAGATTCTAAAGTTTTTGCATTATCATATGATGCAATGAAAATGAGAAACAAGAATTATGTCACGACTTTACTTGGGTTGAATTCAAAGCATGAAAGTTCCTTTCAAGCAAAATGGACAATCAATTTCACAGCAGAGAGACACAATAATTGAGCGTGCAGCTCTCATGGAATTTGAGGATATCATTCTTTGTAGAAACGGATAAGAAATTGAGATATGTTCATTTTTTAATTAAAAAAATTATAATCTAAAAAGAAATAGTGGGACCCGTATGAAAAAAGTTAACACATGGAAAATATATATTCATGAGGCATGGACTAGGACACAGAACGGGAATAGATGATTTTTTGCCCTATTTACACAAACCAGAAACACAGGTGGCTAATCTGAATTCCAAAGTTCGAACAAGGGTTTAGATCTATCTAGGGTTCTTTGGTTCATGTAGAGATCTAGTTTAATACTTCCTCCATTCCTTAATGTAAGACGTTTAAAACACTTTGAAAAAATTAAGGAACTTAAACAAATAGTAATTTTTTCACCACAATTCCAATAATACCCCTTCCTCCATCTCTTTCACTTTTCCAATAAAAGATATGTTGCGGGTATAATTGAAATAAATTGTTGACACCTAATAAAAAATATGTAAATGACAATTAATTTGAATACATATATATCTCCTAAACAATAATTAAATGGGAATGGAGGGAGTAGTATTTAATTATGGAACGAAATTTGTTTGAGTTTCATAAAAATTAAATTATAAGTTAAAAAGTTTGTGAGATAAAATTAAACTTTTAACCGTTGCTATGCACAGTCGGATCACCAAGACCAACTTTCATCCTTGCTCGATGAGTGGGCCTTGCAGTCAAGCTTCTTTTTATCTTCACACTCGAGGGCTAATTTTCACTTGGCCTGAAGAAACTTTTGCACGCCTCTGTTACCTTTTGGGAAGCCTACTGTCTACGGTCCATAGAAAATGTCTACTCGATACTGTATGTTAATCCGTACGTAAATCTTCATATATAAAGTTAGAATTTCAAACTTGAAATTTTGTGTATCCAACTAAGTAAATAGACATTTTAATTTTTTTTCATTTACATTTGCTACGGTAATGGAGTCTCAGGAACTTACTGCAAACTCGAATTGAAGCAGGTCATGCGCACTGAGGATTTGCATGTGTAAATGTGTGGGAATGGTATTATTAGGGTTTTATTAAAACCTATTGTTTGCAGATGAAGCAATAGAATATTGGTAATTAACCTTGTCTACTAATGGGGAGACTCCCATGTGAAAATACATCATTATTAGTACCTAAATATGCCTTTTCACTCCCCAGATCCCCAAGACTCTTTATTCATGGCTCTCTAATCTCAGACTTTTTCTGATAATATTTTAGATTTTAGTATATTTAAATTATTATACATAGTCTATTTTATCTGAATTAATGTGTGCTCTGAGGTATACATTAGAAAGACCCTTAAATTAATACTTCAAGGGAATCGGAATTTGAGTCTTGATCATTATTAGTTGGTCGATTCGCAACTATTAATTTCTTGGCTCATAGATAACCGGAATCTATGGCATTTTTTTAATCTATGTATCCAAGAATTATAGGACAACTAATCCGGCTGGAGTGTAATTTGAATGACACTTGGGTGTCAAGAGGTCCATATCCCAATAGGGCTATGGTCTGCCCACGACCGTGGGGTCGAGGGTTCGACACCTCTCTCATGCATGGGGCAAATAAATACTATTTTCCTAGGACGGTCCTCCTCCTCTGATGAAGCTTAAAAAAAAAAAAAAAATTGACACTTGGGCTGCTAGGCAAATGTTTTTACAAAAGATACTATACATTGTTATTTTGTACACTACACAGAAGTCGAACCCAACTATGTTATATTCATTTAAAAGGAAATGTCTTTTATTTAGTCTAGCTAGGTTTGAATCCAATAGCAGATACGATTCACTTCATACTAGTTCGTAGGTACATTGGTATCAACACTGGTACCTTGTACTAATTCGTACCCCCTTTATTTCTAAATATAAAAAATTTAGTACTGCGAAAATTAAGAAATCAAAAATTAAAATATTTTTATAATTAAAATATTAATATTACTTTATTAAATATGACTTGTATACCACTAATTTTATTTAAGAGTGTAATATTGATATTTTAATTATAAAAATATTTTAATTTTTTATTCTTTAAATTTCGCAATATGTAATGAAAGTCAAACATTTAGATATGGGGATAGTATCTTACTTTGAATTGGATATAAGAAATGATTCAGTAGATAAATGATAAGCACCAAAAGACACATTTGGGTGGGATATTATTGAGGTGTGTCCACAAAAAGGGACAACAATTTCTTTGTTGGATCATTGGTTGAAATTAAAGCCAATAAGTCAAGACCAAGAATTTTATTGATTTCTTTTTTTCATTATTGGAAGAAACTTTACTTGAAATCTGATATACCCCTTCTTTTACAGAGATGCTATCCCTCATGGATTGTCACTATGCAGATATTTAGTACTCCCTCCATTACATGTTTTGAAAATTAAGAAAAAAAAAATACGATATTTTTGTAATCAAAATATTAATATTACTTTCTTAAATAGAATTAATTATATACAAGTCATTTTTAAAAAAGTAATATAGATATTTTGATTACAAAAATATCGTAATTTTTATTTACTTAATATTCGCAATATAAAATGAAAGTCTTATATTTAAGAATGGAGGTAATAATTTTTATCATGGTCGGGAGTACTTATCATCATTCTAAAAGTTATATCCAAACTAATAATTATGATACATTTGGGTAGGGGTATCAATCGAGCTATGTGAGCTGAGCTTGGCATAGCTCACGCTCAGCTCACATAAAAATTCAAAAGCTCACGCTCAGCCCGGAAAAGCTCATAAACCTTGAGCTCACGCTCAGCTCACATTTTAACACGAGCTCGAGCTTAGCTTACTAGCTTCCCAAGCTCACTTATATTAGCGAAGAAAACGAAAATCCTGTCTCAAGAATAGCATAATACAATGAGGCTTAAAACTAAAATTGGACAAGAATACACAAAAAGAAGCAAAAGTTTCAGAATTGTTTGATATGCTAATAAAAGGAGTCTTATATAAAAAAAAACAAAAAACAAGAGAATCCATGCACTTAAAATTTTAACAAATGATAAATTTGCAAATTTCAAAAGATTGATTTAATTCCATTGTCGGTGGCAATTCCAATTTTGACAATCCCATTGAATTCTTCTACACCATCTCACTTTTTGTTGTGATTCATCCCAATATATTTTGTACCGTGTTTTCCCACGCTGTCTTTTCCTGTTTTCTCTCTTCCTTTAACTTTTGTACATGTCTCTCTCCTGTTGTAAGACTCCTTCTTTAATATAATCTCCTTTCTACCCAAAAAAAAAAGATTATTGAGTTAATCCACACATTATGTATAAGTTCTTTTTTTTAAATTAGTATTATTATTATATATATATATATATAATATTTTAATTATATTAATCTTATTCGGGTTCGAGCTTTTTTCGGGCTGAGCGGGGTCAAGCTCACATAAGAAGCGAGCTTGAATATTAAGCTCACGCTCACATTACCTCAGCTCACGCTCACATTTTTTCGAGCTATGTGAGCCGGGTTCGGGCCGGCACCCCTACATTTGGGCAAAAAAAAAACCTTATGTAAAATTTCTTTTTTTAGTTGATTTTTTGTATTATATCTATTAGTCTGAAAGTAACTTTTAGGATGATGATAAGTTACTCATGAATCAAGATGAAGCTTCTCGCAGGTATTTTGTGATTAATTGGAAAATTCAGGGTAAACTTTTTCTTCTTCTTTTGTTTCTCATTCCCATTTCTGACATTCTGGTTCCTAGTACAACGTGTGTACATGATCTCGTTCTAAGTTTGGTTTTGAAATTTTGAGTTCCGTAAAAATTGAATAGTTTATAAAACGAGATATGTGTCTCAAATCTAAATTGTTATCTTATGTTTCTGGATGAACTATCTAAACACGCCCGACATCAACATTTTCTTTGATCAATTTCCTATATGAAGGCACTGGGATTTTACCTTCCCCATCACGATTTGGTTCCAACGTTGGTAAAGGTTTTTGTCAACATATGCTAATATACAGTCATCGAGTCAGTTCGATTCAATGTCCAAGTTTTAAAAAAATATATGTTCGTAAACAAATAAAATAAGTAGGAGGTTATTATTTCTAAACCTGTTGAATCAAAAGTTACCAGTATATATTGTGTTAGTACAATTAATACTAATAGAAACTCCTGTCAACACAGAAACCAACTCGTCCCAAAGTCACCCGAAAACTGCCATGGCCAAAGGCGTATAATTCTATAGAGGATAAGCATTCAAATCATGAGTGACAAGTCAAGGTTGGAAATAGCATAAGGAATAATCTAAAGGAGGAATGCCGCAGGCATAATGATTGTTTCCCAAAATGTCCCCCATGCCAAAAATTGGAGTTCACAAATTCAACTGGCTCCAAGTGAAAGGTACCACATTTTTTTTTTGTGATCATATAGTTTGCACGCCATAGAGCCTAAAATTGGTGACCACCTGAACAAATCGCAGAAAGTAACTGTCTGACTATAATGCTGAATATAAAAAATTAAGTACATAGTAAATTTTTTTTTTATAGATATTACAGTCTTTTAGACATGTGTTACATCCTACGTAATAGATGTTTTCTTGTGCTTGGCCTTAGAATGGCATGAGTTTTGCATAATGGTCAAACCATGACATTTTTTATTTTTGGGGACAATATTTTTAGGAAGGACGGATTTGCCAAATCCATCCTGAAGCCAAAACGGATTTGGAAAATTCGTCCTCAGTTGATGTGTCCAACCGTGTAATTTTTTTACCATGTCAGTTGCGGACGGATTTCCCAAATCCGTCTTGGCTTCAGGACGGATTTGGCAAATCCGTACTCGTCTGGCCGAGGCTAGTTAAAAATTGGCCAAAGAATATTTCTCCAACTTATGCCTGAAATATGTACAATTAACTAAAACAAATTCAACAACCACACGAAATATGTACAATTCACCAAAATGAGCAAATCACGCATAAGAAAAACTCAAAATGAATAAAACAACAATTTCATTTAATAAATTAAAATGCCAAAAGTTTCAAAGTTATACAGTTGTCAAAATTATCAATGAGTGTTCTCTTATTGAGGCATCTAAGGTTGTTTTATTTTGGGGTTCGACCTCAGCCAGTATATTTGTCCGTTTTTATCGCGAACTACCGTACCATCATTGTCGATAAAAACTTGATCTTCCGGTGATAGTGGCGGGAAAAGTGGAGCATCCTACTGCGTCTAAGTCTGATAAAGTCCAAGAGAGAATGAGGGTCGATCATGTGAAACATCCATGTCATCCGCTTGCAAACCCGATTAAGATGCACCATGATGAGCAATTTCATTGGTGAATGGAATACCGGCTGAAGTCCAATTAAAGTTGTTGGGAAACTGAAAATCTTCCCACTGACTAGGTTGGAAATCATCCAGAATGGATGATAAAGGTTATGTATCTCCGTGACTAGATCCAATCAACCAAGCAGGGTCGGTATGTGACGGGGACAGAGGGATGTAAGCGTCTCAAGGCCTGGGAATCTCTCCACCGGCTTGTGTCCGCTGAATGGACTGATAATATGCATTTGTCTCCTGGCGAGACCGATAGCCACCCTGTCTAGCACCAACCTGACTCCGGCCTTCCACATGGTTTCTAGGGAATGTCAATGGACGTTTCTATCACTGCCTCTAATATGTCGGATGACCGCGGTCTGCAACTCATAGTTCTCCCAGCTGCCTATACTCGTCAATTAATTAGATGCCCATTTTAGAAAACCTTTGGTTTCTGGATTAGAAACGTTGTTTGTTTTCCGTTGCAAGGCATCTGAGACTTAAATAGACGCTGAAGCCCGTAATATATATCAAACATAAGACAAACATAATTACAACATTATTACATAGTTCATAATAAAATAAAACTCACCAAAATTTGTTCAGGTGTTGCGTTCGGTTGAAAGCCCAGAGAAAGGTTCGAATGGTCCCTTCTTTGGGGGTTATTTATAAGCAATATTGAAATGTTCTTATACCACTTCATGTAAGCATCGTAGGGCACATAAACATTACCCGTTTGAGCACCCTCCACTACATACTATGTTCTTTTTCGCCACAACTCGATGTATTCCTTGTGCACTGTGAACCAGTTCTTACTCGCCACAAGTTTAATCTTGTGGAGTTCATCATCCTCAATAAGTTCATTAGTCCTAACTGCTTCAGGTACAGTCTGTTCATATCCAAACTGCCTCATGACTTGATTAGGAAGATGATACTCCACAATGTCAAAGCAAATTAATGGGGCTCGGGCATGCACCACTTCCTGAAAGTTTGGCTCCTGAGCTACCGAGACATCTATCACTTGGGTCGGGTATGGTACCCACATAAACTACACAAACAAATAAATATGTTAACTTACATAAAATAAATAGGGTAGATTTTATTGGATAAAAAATTTTGGGATCAAATTTGGATTAAGAATGCATAATGTCACATTAAATTCTAACAATCATTTTCATTTTATACTCTTTGATCTTTGTTTGATCCAATTTTTTTTGGAAATATCTGATATGGACCAGGGCCAGGGGTAGGGCCCTGGTCCACTTGGTCCTGGTTTGTCCACGTCGCCCCTCCTTTAAAAAAAAAAAAAAATTATTTTTTCAAACACAGTTAAAATACAAAAAATATAGTTCTGATATGGACAGAGTTAAAAGTACAAAAAATGTACAAATTTGTCACATCACTATAAAATGAGGAGAGAGATTTTTTTACTTTTAACTGTGTCCATATCAGAACTATCTTTTTTTGTATTTTAACTGTGACTGAGAGATGAATTATTATTTTTTTTAAAGATGGGCAACGTGGACAACCCAGGACCAAGTGGACCATGACCCTAGCTCTGGCCCTGGTCCATATCAGAATACTCCATTTTTTTATCCAACAATCATTATTGAAATAAATATATTAACTCGCATTTAACTACAATTTTTTGAATAAAAAATACAAAAAATATTAACTTACCCCTTGTCTCTCATTCATTCCATCAAGTTGATCCCGACATACCAATAATTGATGGCTAGGAGTTACTCGAAAAGTCCTAGGGCACTTCCATCTTGCCCCGAAAGTAGCACCCACTGGTATATTCGGCTTTGGAACGTCCCGATTTAGAGGTCAGAAAATGGACGACGCTCTCATGCCCACAACTGTTGAATAAAATATACCAAATTAGCAAAGACAAAATCGTAGGAATTAAATAAATTTATAGAGTAATTTAAAATTTTGCATGAATGAGCAAACAACATCCATTGATGTCTTGTGCATCGGCCTTTGAAGAGATGCACATCCGACCCAGTAAAGATAGGCGAGTACGGGCGCTTGCCCGGGGAATTAGTGGAGGTACCAAACTCCAAGTCTCAGAGTAGGAGCAGGTAGCGCAGATGTACTCGAGAAACTGGCTTGTCCGAGAACAACAAACTACCCATGAAAATTAAAAGTAAAGCCCTAACCCTTTTGAAAACATCTACCATCCTAGCATCATTAGGCAACGAGTCTGAAATATGTGCTAATATTTCATGCTGATTAAGGGCATTTCCCTTAAAAGCATTCTCTGCTGGTCGAAATCCCAAATACTCATTAATTAAACCTATCCATTTAGAGACATTATAATTCACTTTCTCATTCATAGTCACCTCGTTGTCGTTGACGCGTAGTCCAATAAGGACTCCAACGTCCTCTAAAGTGATGGTTGTCTCCCCGCCAGGCAAGTGAAATGTGTGGGTCTCGGGTCTCCGTCTCTCAATTTGAGCGGTGACTAAGGCATGATCTACTTTAATATAACATATGCGACACAACCCCCCAAAACCTACTCTATCAATAAATTAACGGGTTATCTAATTTATCCTTATCGATACCTTTCCGTATACCTAAAGATCGGTGATCCCGTTGTTTGTATAAAACACTATAATCTAAAGGTCCAGGATGTAAGGAAGCCGGTGTAGTAGGTACATCAGACATCTAAACATAAAAACAACAAAAACAATGCCATTATCAAAAAATTATTGGCATTATCGGAAACAACAAAACCAAAATTAACTAAATTCACAATATTCCAAAATTCACAATACTTCAATTACCAAAATTCAAATCACAAGATTCCAATACTTCTATTACCAAAATTCAAAGCACAAGATTCCAAAATTAACAATAATACAAATTATATTCACAATATTCTAATATTCCAATATCCACAAAATTCACAATGTTAAAAAATTCACATTACTCCAATATTCTAAAATGCAAATTACAAATTTCTAAATTATATACACACTATCCAACTTTCCAAAATTCTAAATATTTACAAAATTCTAAAATTGAAAAAAATTCCAAAATTAACAATTTTTCAAAATTAACAATATTCAGAAGGATTTCACAATATTCAAAAGTTCAAATAATACACAAATTAAATAATAAATTCAAAAAATTCAAAAAATTCAAAAAATGTATTGGGGATTATACCTTTACTTGTCCGAGTGAATGAGGACTGTCGGTGGTGCTTGAACGGAGGTGGAGTAGACCGTGGGTGGGGGGATAATTATTGCGTTTTTTTCCCCGCCATTATCGCTTGTTTTTTCTGTATTTTGCTGCCAGTGTAGGGGAAGGGGAATAAGAAAAGCTGCGGGCAAAATTAGGGCAAGTCAAGGACGGATTTGCCAAATCCGTCCTAAAGCCAATACGGATTTCCCTGACATGGCAAAAATTTTATGCGGTTGGACACGTCAGTTGAGGACAGATTTCCCAAATCCGTCTTGGCTCAAGGACAAATCCGTCCTTGCTAAAAATGTTGTCCCTGAAAAAAGAATGTTATGGTTTGACCATTATGCAAAACCCATGCCATTCTAAGGAAAACCCCTGTTTTCTTCTTATTAACACATGTCATAAGACATTAATACATATTTTACGAAACATGTGTTAGAAAATTACAACATTATTTGCTCGAAGTTTTTGATACGGAAGTCTGGTTGAGGCATTAGGAAGCAAAGTACCGAGACTGAGGTTATTGTAGTTTTCGTAGTTGCAATAATTTGGAATTAGAGATTGTTCCAACAAAAATACTTGTATGCACCAAAAATCAAAGCTTACTTCACACCAATCGAATCTACCTTCGTATATTGATTGAGGTCAGTCATCTTAAAATTTGGATTCATTTCTTGTCGCAAATATTCACTTATAGCAGGTTGTGTTGTGGGTCTAAACCCTCAGAGCCCAGCTCCACTCGGTCCTAAGACGGATCAAAGAAGAGTGAGGAACCTCTCACAAGTTTTTGGAATTCGACATTTGCTTTTGGTTTAATATGGTATCGATAGCAATAGCTGTTTTTTCAGTTTGTCGATCCTTGATTATAAAATATAAAAATCTAGACTGTGAATTTTTTTACCCGACGGTAAAAAAACGCTGGTATGTGCTAAATTTTTTATGTTCATCATCATAGCCGGACCGAAAAGTAACACCCATAATGAACACATTGAGAATAACAATCAAGATGCTGAAATCCAAGTGTGTGTCTATATATATATATATATATATATATATATATATATATATATATATATATATATATATATATATATATATATATATATATTCAATGTAATTTGCAAAATGTGGGTTCAAATTTTGGACTAAAAAACTAGTTTGCTTCACAGAGGCCAGTGGCAGGATCACAGAATCCATCGCGATCGAGCAGTTTCTGGGGAGGTGCACTAAGGAGAGGCGATGATGGAGAACCATAGGCATTTCTTCTACTATTTCCACAACCTAGACTTTTTCTTGTGCTCACTCCTGTTATAGGATTTGTTCCATTTGCATACTTGCAAAGAGCCTTCAAATTCCATTATGCAAGAAAAAAATGTCAAATGAAATTTAAATTACAACCATCTTAGATAATCATAAAAAATAAAAATAAAAACAAGGGGATACAAAAGTACTTCTCCTACTTTTTCATCTCAAGAGTTTTGTCCGATCAAAAGTAGATTTCTAGAATAACATTCTGGAAAACTGTATATAAGACCTGATTTATTAGTTATGACTTTATACCTTCTAGTGACGCATTGCAGGAGTAAAAGTTTGAGGGACCTAAACTATAATATACCTTAGGGTTAATTGCACTCTACTACCATTAATTTTGGGATATTACACTTGGTCATTGTTGTTTTTTTAATGCACTACAAGATCAGTGACCGTCAGTCAATCGTTAAGAAGGCGAATGTCATCTATTTTGATTGTAAAATGACATTAATGTCCCAATTTTTTTTGTTTTATGATTTCTATATTTTTTTTTCTTTTATTTCTTTCTACAAAATTACTCTCAACCCACTTATTGGAAAAAATCACCCTCAAAGATAGAAACTTAAACTTAGACCTAGCCTTCATCAATTTTTTCTCCCACACCATACTGGCGTTGCCACAATCAACCAACTTTTCATTGACTACAATCTAAACATTTCTGACTGGTTGCTGTCGTTAACACTTTCTCCCTCACTAAAACGAATTTTTATTTCCAGATAGAGAAAGTAATAGTGAGTGAGAGGGTAAGAATACCTGTTTCTGGAATAGGTCTATAACTGCATCACTGAAATCAGCACCTTCAATAAGTGCACCACCCAGATCACTGCGAGTCAAAACTGATCTAACTAGTATGGCATTTGTTAGATTAGCTTCATTAAGCACCTGCGACCAAGAACAAAATATATGTTGATATTTCAGATTTCCATTCACATTCTTATTAATAAAAGAATAACAATATAACATTTTCGCTCAAAATTGAATATCTACTATTCCTTTCAAACGACTATGAGTGTGTGACAGAAAAGACGAGCTTACCATACGATCCATTAATGTATCGCTAAAATCTGCTCCTGTTGGATTGAAATAGAAAATCAGAAAATCGTGTTGAAACTTTAGTAGCTGGGATATACTCCCTCCATTCCCTATTAATTGTCATTTAGGAGATATCTAGGTATCCAAATTAATTGTCGTTTAAGGTTGTTTTATTAGTTGTCAACAATTTATTCCAATTATACCCTCAACATTTTCCTTTCTTTATGACAAAGAAGTGAGAGAGAGGGAGGGTGGGGATAATATTGGAAGTTTAGGTGAAAATAACAACTTCCTTAATTTTCTCAAATTGTCTAAAGAGTCTTATATTTAGGAATGGAGGGAGTAATAAATATAGCTAGTGTATTTTTATAGCACACTCCAATGGGAGTAAGGTGAACAAGATGACATATATACCTAACTTTAAATTCTATTAAGCATCGGGTTTAATGTGAATCATGTTGGAAATTATTCTGGTTCACAAAAAATACAACTGCTACTGTTTTATAGTTATAACAGTGCAGGAAAAAATAATTTGAGACTGTAAGATTATTATTGATTAACTGAATAATATAACTGCTACAGTTTTTAATGTAATATCATAACATAATAGATAAAAACAGTTTAGAAAAAATAAATTGAGACAGTATACTACTACAATTTTATATCAGAAAAATAAACAAAACACTGATATTGTATATCAGAATCAAGCAGAAACAGTCAACCAAACTGCAATAAAACAAATAAGAAAATGTTATTGAATTTCAAATTTAATCCTGGACGAGACAGGCCGACAGGCCTTAACACAGACTGTTACAATCAGAGGATTTAGCATAATAGCGGTAATACAATTTAAACCCATTTGAACTACTTTTCCTTATAAAGTGAAAATCACTTCCAAAGGTTTCCCATGTGGGATGCGGGTTTGAACACTCATTTACCACATTTCATCCACCCCACCTTATACCAATTTATCATTCACACCAAGAATTGGTTTTCTCACATGTTATATATCATCATGAAGCTTGCGCAACCCACTTCGTGATAATCTCAATAACATTCAAAACCGAGCGGTGTAACATATAATAATATTGGCTCAAAAATGTTCTCACGACACTTTAATTACCCTTTATATCTTTGAGAAAATTCAATTTCTCCAACAAATCATATACGAATTATAAGTAGTACGTTTTAATAGGGTTTAATGAAAATCATATACGAATTATAAGTAGTACGTTTTAATAGAGTTTAATGTGAATCACATATACGAATTATAAGTAGTACGTTTTAAAAAGGTAACGTCTTTTAATGTTTGTGGCGTTCAAATAGCAATTCTATATTTAATTTGTTAATATATAGAAAAATAAAAATCATTATTCCGTTGAATAAGGGCTTCATAACATGGAAATAAACACAACAATCTTATAAATCATTATTCCGTGGAACCGTTTCTTCCTAGGTCTTGTATAATAAGAACCTCAACTCTCAATATCAACGTTTTAGCTGTCGATTTCATCTCAAAAATCAAATCAATACCTATTGAACATAGGTTAGTTTCTTTCCCGTTTGCAGCTGCTTAATTTTTCTTTACTTTCCCTCTTTGCATTGTTATTATGTTCCTCAAGGGCTCAAGGGTTATGATTGATTTTTTTTTCAAAACCCCTTTATAGGTTGCCGTCTAAATGCAAAGTTCTAGTTTCGAGTTCCCTTTGCAATCTAGTTAGATTATGGAGTCTGCGGTACTGAACAAATTTAAAATATTCCGACTTGGTAGCACCCTTGTAGGTAGTCAATTCCTTGACGAATTGAGTTAACAATCTCTTTTGTCTTTCTTTATCGTTTTCTATCTCGTTTTCTCTCATTATTGTTGTTTATTCGCTAGCAAATTTGTAGCGGTAATTAAATCTAAAAAGATGTTAAGGAAAGGGAATATGGAGGAGGATTCAAGAATTCTTAGAACTGTTCCTAATGGCTCTGAAGAGGGTGGACTGAAGAGGCTCAAGTTCAAGGCAAGGGAAGTTTCTGCAACCCGTGATTTCCCCGTTTCTTTGTGTAGATTTGGTAAAAATCTTGAACCTGATACTGGGTTGGGCTCTGATTTTTGTGAGGATAATAATAATGTGGAATTATTAGTCAATCAAGAATCTATAATGCCAAATGTATTTGCTGATGATAAAGAAGGATTTGTTGCTCATGATGAAACTTCAGAACACGAAAATGCAGATCCTATTGACTCAATGAGGTTAAAAAATAGGACGACAATGAATGCCGAGGTGAATATGCATAAGGCTGCGCCTAAATTTAAAAGGCGTAAGGTGTCTGCAGTTCGCGATTTTCCTGTTGCTTTACGGCAATGCAGTGCTCTACATGCTTTACAAAAGAAAGAAATTGTTTCATTTGATGTTGTAAAGAATGATTATGAGAATGATCAAGGACCGGCTGACATTGGTTTTGTGCCTCTGAGTAATAGAGCAGAGACGGAGTTGTATCTTGTGCATCATGATTTGAATCTTGATGGAACGGGGAAAGTTGTAAAGGTGGGTTCAGTGGGGAGGTGCACCAGAGTGGGAAGAAAAAGCGGAATACATTGTTCCGTTGGCAATTCAAGAACATGATGCCGAAGAAAAATCTAAACTTGAAATTGACAGGGCTGGTGAGAGCTTTTACATCAAATTGGAAATCCCAGAACCGGTCAAACAGGACATTGTGCAAGACAAGGCCAATTTGCAAATCAAGCACAAGAGTGTTCCTATGAAGATGTATCCGGCCTTTAAAATACGCAAGGTTTCAGCAGTTCGTGATTTTCCAGTCGCATTCAAATTTGTAAACAAGGGTTCGAGTACGTATACACGTATCAAGGAAGAGAAACATGATTGGGGAGATTCTCCTCTAGCAGAAGGAACCAGTTAATCCTAAAATATCGGTTAAGCAGGAAAAAGTTGAGTGCTTTCAAGAAAAAGCAGCTAGGCTCAAAAGAACCGGATGATATTGTAATTGTGCAGGCGCTTATGGCTGCTCCTATGTGTCCTTGGAAGCAGGGAAAAGTTAAACGCTTTCAAGTACAACATCTAGGCTCAAAAGCTCCCGATCATAGGAAGCGGGGAAAAGTTGAGAACTCTCACGAACAACATTTAGGCTCAAAATCTCCCGATCATAGGAAGCGGGGAAAAGTTCAGAACTCTCATGAAAAATATTTAGGCTCAACAGATCCTGATCATAGGAAGCAGGGAAAAGTTGAGAGCTCTCAAAAACAACATCTAGGCTCAAAAGATCCCGATCATATAGTAATTGTGCAAGCTCTGATGGCTGCTCCTATGTGTCCTTGGAGCTCAAAGAAACCTCAGGGTTCTAACAAGAGGAAATGTATATGAATAGAAAAGTAAGGAGGAATCGCTAGATCGCGACAGAAGCTACAAACATATCGCTAGCTATCTCCATCAAGATTCAAAAACTTAAGCAGACTACAACAGGGTATCAAACACCATTCTAACTTATATTTTGATCAACAAAAAGGTTGATAAGTATTTCAGATGCAACATTTAACACAAGAAATGCCCAAATTTCGATATCTTTATTTCCATGAAGTCAGGAACTGGAAATGCACCTGTGAAATTCGCCTTGTATGCTACCGCTTTCTCAAGGTAGGCGCCATTAAAAGTTGAACCACTGAAATCTGATTCCCTCATATCAGCAGCAGTAAAATTGGCTCTTCTGTTTTCACCATTAATATGTTAAACTATCAGTTATCTATTGTTACTAAATATTATGCCTCATGTTGCAATTATCAGAATTTGATATTTTGAGGTTATTTTATTTAAGCATTACTGATCATGAAATCTCATAACTAGTCAATTATGGATTAACTATGATGATAAACTTGTTAATTCCACAATTTACTACTACCTCCATTCCAGTGGCATATCCAGGACCTGAGGATGGTGGGGTACTCGTTGATTCCCCTTATTTGTGTGGGTCACTAATGAACATATCATCTAAATGGAGTATGAATACACCCTATTTACTAAAAAAAATATTTTTAAGAGGGTCATGTGACCCTGGTGGCGGTAAAGTGGATCCGCCGCTGCTCCATTCCATAATATAAGTCGTTTAGGACATGTAGCGAAAATTAAAGAATCAAAAAACAAGGTACACTTTGTTAGTAAAAAATATCAATATTACTCTCTTAAACATGACTTGTATACCACTAGTTCTATTTAAGAGAGTAATATTAATATTTTGATTAAAAAATCATATTTTTTGTTTCTTTAATTTTCGCTACGTGTATTAAACGACTTATATTGTGGAATGGAGTGGGTAAGAACAATGAAACTATCAATCAATTTTTACTTGAATCAGTTACCTGAAATTTTCATTCACATGAACTGCTTTTCTGCAACAAGAATTAACCCATAAATTCATTAATAATTTCCAACAAAAAACTTCCCCAAAAGATAAATTCTTGATGCAAGAAACTCACTTCAGGTCTGCAGAACCAAACTGAGCAGCTGAACCAATCCCAAATTCACCTCTAGTTTCTGCCTCATACTTATTAAGATCAGCCATGGCAGACATGTTTAAGCTAAATGTGATAGCACCAGCAGCCAATACAGTTGACACAATTGATCTCCATTTCTTTGTTTCTGCATAGTCAATATTTTTTCTTTGAAATTAGGCCAAAATTTTCTTGTGCTGGAAATTTATCTAGAATCAGTCGTCCTTCAGTGCAAATTAAATGGTGAAAATATTGTCTAAGTACTGCTAACTTTGTAGTCCGGATCCTATGCGGAACAGCAAAAAAAATTTGCAACGCGCCTCATGACAGATGTCCTAAGACACTAAGACACAAAAACATGACAGTTGTCCTTAAAAAACACCTATAAAACAGGACAGATGTCCTTAAAAAAATAAAACAATTGTCGTAAAATCATGACAATGTCCGTTTCAAATTAATCTTCACCGTCAAAATTTCAATACTACGGAAGAAGGTAAGTCCCGCACGTGCAGATTTTACTCCTGTTCCGCACTGAGCCCACATCGCTAACTTTGACTCTTAACTGACAGAATCTCAACCCTTAAATTGAACTGGAGAATATAGAAGGTGAGAAAGTATTGCTAACCTGTGGCATGATTTTCTTGAGAGTGCAGTTGTGAAAAGACAGATAAGGGCTTTGAAGGAGGACATAAATAAGGTCTGTAAGTGGAAGAAGATGAAGAAGAAATGTTAATTGATTTCAATGTGAGTAAGGAGGTTGAAGAAGTGAGTGCCATTTTGTGGGGAACTCTTTTGGATTGTTTCTACTATTTATCTTCTGTTTTTCTCTATCTAGAGTTTTTTTTGTCAACCACATCTTTTGTGGATATAATTGGTTGACCGGTCTGGATCCTATGCGGAATACTAAATAATTCGCACGTACAGAACGCTTCAGGACAGTTATTCTGAGACACAAAAATACGATAGATGTTCTTAAACAAGACATGTGTCCATTTTAAATCAATCTTAACTGTCAAAATTTTAATCTGACGGACGAATGTACAGAAATTACACCGTTCCGCACAGGAGCCACAGCATTGGTTGACACTTGGACATGGATTTGGTTTTGGGTTCAAAGAAAAAAAGAAAATGGAAAATATAAGCAGTTTGTGCTTAAAATAAAACCAGATGTTACATGAGAATATCATAGGGGAAATTTGCCTCATTTATTGTGTAGTAAATAGCAGATCTCATAAATTTCTGGCACTAAATTATTCAAACAAATATTTCAAAATGTTGTCAATATGCTAAGATTTGATTAATGTTGTCAATATTACAAGAATCATAAGGTACAGAAAGAATGAAGATTCCAATAAACTAAACAAAGGAACCCCAGGAGCAATCAGCACAACCGGAATAAAAGAATCCATATATCGACTAAGACTACAATTACAAACCTAATCTCACAACCTACAAACCTCGCGAAGAAAATCCAAGCTCCCACATGCAAAGATAAATTGAGCAATACCGGGACTTTGTCCTATTGAATTATGGACATCAATGCAGATGTCAGCAGCGCGATGAGAAATAGCCCGTTCCAGCTTCCTCTGATCAATGTTGCTGAAGATATATCCTGTGGCCTGAAGACAGAAATAGATAAAATCTTAAAACATGTCCAAAGACGTTATTCGGAGCAGATAATGTTTAACAGCTAATGCCACGTCAAGGAAGGCTAGCGCATAACCATAGGTCCTGGTCCCGATGCCCTCCTCCAGCGATAATAAACTTCAAAAAAATGAAGAAAAAAAGAAGAAGTTAATGTCGCATACTTCTGCAATTTGCTAAGAGCACCACAAAACAGTGCATTGCCTGGCATGGGAAACTCCGTTTTGTTACTGGCTTGTGGATCTGTATTTACAACCCTGATATAAGTCTCTTGACCAAGATACCATGCGTCGAGATTTTCTGTTCTTATGTTCCAAACCCCGACGTTATCTAAGGAGATCAAGATAGCTGTCCAAGCCCCAGGGAAAACCTAAAGAACAAAAAACACAATAATAAGAGCCACGACGTTGACCATATAACTTTCATATCCAAGCTTCTCAATACAAGAGCCTCAGAAGTAACACTTTTTATACTTTTTTTTGGAGAATAAAGTAAATAAAAGATTTCACGAAAATACCTGAGTTGTCGTCCGAGCAATTCCATCCCACTTGTTATATGTACCTCTGCTATTTTCTGTCCACTCACCAAAGTCCATTCTGCAATTGGACAAGTCAAAAGAGAAAACAATTAGAGCAAGTCGAGACAGATTTTTCCCCAGTAAGAACAACGAAATAGGAAGTCGTCCTACCCAACCACAAAAAAGTTGTATCCATCCATGTGATATGTATGCACTTTAGTGTCATTGTTCTGCAGTACTAATTCAATAAATCCCCTGTAAGTACCGTTGATGATTGATGTTTTAATCTCTGGAGCGCCTGTAAGTGGCCTGGTTGGAAAATCAAGTTTATATACTCCTTTAACTTTGTATTGGTCAGCTAGCCGTATCGGTGTGCTAGGATTAGAGAACGATATCCCACTTAGTGTAGCGCGTCGTTTACCGTTAATAGTCACTGGTGGCTTGTTTTTCAGGACATATACCTGAGTCACATTGATTGATCCATATCTGAAAGAACCTTGAGGGTTTGGACGAGCACCACTAGCACTTACATTCCACCTGCACAATTAACCACAGCATTCTCTGAGCACAAGTAGAGGCAAATCGTCTAGAAATAAAGTACAAAACCTGTGAAGCGTATTTTGTTACTTTATTGTATATTAGATTTCCTAACTTGAAGCAATATTTTACCACATGCATATCCATAAATATACAAGTAACGTATTCTATCAAATGAAGGGCAATAATGATACCTGATAGACCGAGCCTGGTTCATCGAGAAGGTTTTATCAAACTGATCTTGTGGTGGATCTGGAAGAGGACCAGCTGCTTTTCCTTTTGAATTTGTGTAGTGCAAGATTCCAACACCAGTGACTCTTCGCCATGTTGATTCATTGACGAACCTGGCACTTGCAACTATATAGTAGTCGGAACTTGCATTTTGATCCATGGTTACCAAGAAAGAGTAGGATTGACCAACATGTATATCCAAGCTAGTGTAGTTCTGCTGGACTGTATATGAACCCTCCGCTTCTGCTAGAAGCAAATTATGGTTCTGAATTCGGAAGTTTAAACTGGTTGATATTCCCACATTGCTTACACGTATCCTGTAGGTTTTTCCTGCAGTTTATAATATTCAGAGGAAATTAAGAAGCTTGACCTTTTCGGTGGACAGCATTGGTAATACAAATTATATCGTTCTTTTTGTGGAATGTTTATTCATATACAATGACATTTCAGTACAGACGCGCAAGGGGCCATATCCGCTGTTAGAAGAAAATAAAGGGCATGGCATCCATTCAAGAACCAAGCAAAACACTCTATTCTGCAAGCTCTATCTACAAACTATAGAAATAAAACTACTATCATGCGGCAGCCAAAAGATGCATGTTTTTTGTAATTCACAATGCCAAAGAAGGTTATATTTATCTGATTCGCACCTTCTCTGAAACCATTTAGTTGTTAAATGAGAGAGGCTTCAACGCATGTGAAAACATGAGAACGTGTGGTAGTCTTGTTCCAAAACATAACTGAAGAGATGCAGAAAGCTTCAAATAACAGGCTAAACAACACTTGGGGTTTTTGCTTTCCTAATTACTATGAATTGTAGGCTTTCGTAGCTCAATTAAACACATGTCATTCTAGAGCCCCAAACTTAACAAAGGTGTCAACGTATTGTTAATTGGGAAGACTGGAATGTCATATGTAAAACACGCAACAACTATTTAAACCACTGTATGTCAAGCATTCTACTAAAACCAGCCTCATTCATTAAGATATAACGGCCCCCCAACCACAGTTTGCTAGAAATGGTATAGGAAACAACACATACTTGCAATCAAGTTCCCCATATTTACTAACCTGGATGGACTGTGATTGTTTCGTAGTCAATGCCATCAGGGACAAGAGTATCGTTGTATCTATAAGGTCCTTTACCGTTAATTAGAACACCATCAGGCATCCCAAGATCTTTGCCACCATTAAGAGCTCTCCTTAAAGCCTGTATTCAAGTTAAGCTCGCTGTTAGATATATACCAATTCAAACTTAAAGAAGAATCTTGGCACATAAACGAATATACCCATTAAACACTAACCGTGTGGTTTTGAGTGTACCAGTCGCCGATCACAATTGTAATATCCCCATAAGGGGTATCAAAAGGAATAGGGATTATAGCCCTGTTATTAATTATGAAGCTACCAAAACCACCAGAAGCCCTCTGGAAATTGAGTGAAGGGAAGTAAAAGAAACTTCCAATCTGGTCCTTAACTTGAAATTGGTAAGTCCAATTCCATTTCGAAGGAATTGGACAATTCGTACCAAGAACCCCATCTTGCCAAGAACTCCTCCTTTGGAAAATACCAGACCTGCCCATCAAAACATGCCAAAACTTTAGTAACCTCAAAAGAAACAAAAAATTCTAAATTAAATCAAATTCAACAACATAAAACCAAAACCATAAAAGTTTCCTACCAATGCATAAGGAGGTCTTCATCTAATTTGTTCTTTACACTGACAATTAGATGGTCATTAGTAGTCACATTGATTGTTGGCCCTGGAAATTTCCCATTTACAGCAATAACCTGCAATTCATAGCAATGCAATTCAAGAAATCTTTAGACCCACCAAAGCTTATCACCATTCAAAACCCCCGTTGAATTATTAAATATTACTACCTCCATTCCATATTATAAGTCGTTTAGGACATGCAGCGAAAATTAAGAAAGCAAAAAAGAAATGTACTTTATCACCACTAATTCTATTCAAGAGTAATATTGATATTTTGATTAGAAAAACACCTTATTTTTTGTTTCTTTAATTTTCGCTACATATCCTGAACGACTTATATTATGGAATGGAGGTAGTATCTCAAACAGACAAAGCTCAATTTTTAGGCTCTGCCACAGAATAACATAGATCTGAAGTTAAAAATTCAAGCTTTCCAATTATGAAACTAAAAACATTAATTTAAACTCAAATTAAGTAAAATCTTGTTCATTTAAACTCTAAAAAATTCCAAATTTCAGAATATTCAAACCCCATTTCAGCTGTAAGCATCTACATTTACAATATATAAATTCATAACAAACAGAACAAAAAAATAAAAAAGACAGCTAAAGAAAGAGATCTAAAGATTAAAGATCATAAACCTGTTGGGGAACACCAAGAGGAGAGGCAGTAATGTAAGAGACAACAAAATTAAAGTTGACAGTTGGATCCTCAGCTGAACAGAAGCTCAAGAACAAGGAAATGTAGATTAAAGAAAGGGCAAGAAAGCTAGAAGAAGAAGCCATGAAATTGAACTTTTGGAGGTGATTTTTTATGGTCTTTCAAGAAAAGAAAATTTAGCCAACTTTCTGAGCTTTTTTTGAGCTTTACATTATCAGATAGATAGAGAAGAATTAAAGGGAGGAAGAAAATGGAGAAGCAAGCAAGAAAAGAAATGCAAATGAGTTGTTCTTTTTAAGAAGTGGTTCCTAGAGTGAGACAAGAACAGCTACTACAAGCTAAAAAAGTCTTTGTGAAAACGGCTCTTTTTGAGCTTTCTAGAGTGAGAGTGTGCGAGGAAAACCACTCCGGCTCCTATGCAGAACAGGAAAAATTTCGCATCGATGCAGAGCAATTTAGGCCAGTCGGATGATAGTTTTAAGCTGCCCATATTTAGAGAGGAAAAAAGTTACTAGTTTGGACTTAAAAAATTAAAAACTTTTCTCTCTCCAAATCCGGGACGAGTTCAAAGATATCATCAAAGCGGCCCCAAATTATTCGTGCAGTGCATGAACAAGAACTCATAAAAGCGGAGTGGAGGAAAACGGGTAGAAATTTTATGCCCCCCTTCGATATCCTAATATTTAGTCTCATTAATAAGAAATTGGCATGTGTTAATTTTTTTAATTAAAAAAATTAACAAATAATAGAAATAGTGGAACTCGTAGGGAAATTATAAATACGTGTCGATAAATCATCTATTCGTGGGGATAAAGAGCGGGATACTGAGAATGGGGATAGATGATTTTTTGCTGAGGAAAACTTAGGCCTTACTAAATGGAAAATAATCGATCTATATCAGTGTATTTTCTCATTTTCATGATCAACCACTCACAATTCACTTGTGTATATATAATTAAAAGAAATGTATACGTGATAAATTTTGAGTGATTAGGCCACGATAATAGGGAACATATCACGAGTGCAGACAATTTTCACCATTATTAAAGAGGTTGGAGAGTACAATCTACGCAAATACTATGACTAGTAGGGAAATTTAAATCGCGTGATGTGTCTCGAGTATTAGTATATTATAGATTGTTGTATAACACTCGTTATCGAACATAATGGATTCAAAAATCGAACTTCTACTACGTGGGTAGAGGCAAGGCGACCATGACAATATTTGTAGGTAGATATCTCAATGAGCTATGCTATGAGAACACCGCTTTCAATTAAAGGTTGTTAGTATAGAAAAGCGGCGATTGTTGCATGTTTGTAAAAAAAATTATCATATTTCTATTGGAATTTACGTTAGGTTAGTCAAAACAGGTTTTTCAGTATCATAATTGAATTAGTCGAACTAGTAAAACTTTAAATTATTTAGCATATTTTTTCAAGTATATTATTTAATACATCAATTAAATTATATCACATAGAATAACTTGTGAAATTAAGGGGCAATTTGGGGATTGACAGCCAATGGCCATAAACAATTACTATTGCATTATGCACCGACTTTCCTTGCTTACGATACACACTAACCGGTTGTAAATTGCAATCTCAATATGATGAAGAAAAAATAGTTTACGTTCACTTCACCTTGATCCTACGGCTTGTGTTTTTTCAATAAAAAACACGGATTTAAGTCATTTAGGAAATAATTTAATGTCGCATAACAGATTCATAACTTGTTCAATGCTAATAGTAATTTTAATTTTTTGTTTATTTGGTATGGGATGGGATGCGATATATAAATTCTTAAAGAATTTCTCTGAAAAAATGAAATCTTCTTATAAAAAATATGACATTTTGAAAAATATTGGGGGCGTTCGCCACTCTTGGACCCTTTACATATGCCATTGATTATCATATTTTTCATGTATATATCTCTATAAAAGAAATCATGAATATGTATCATAATTGGCTTAGCCGAGTTGATACTTAAATCTCCAAATTACTAAAAAAACAAGAATTATTCAAGTTTATCCTACATATATTATAATTGTATTAATCGGTTGATATTTCGGTCACAATTTTACCCCCCAGAAAAAGATGATCATGAAGGTGGGATGAGGAGGGAGCTCACTCACACACATTGGTTCAAAAAAATTGTAATCAACCGTTACATAATCAAATCCAATTGCATCGTGTTCTTTTTTGTTTTTTGAACGGAGAATATCATGTTCGTTCAATGTAAATACTTTCAAATATATTGTACAAGTTTAGGAATATATATTAGTTTTAATAGTACAACTAATTATTCGAATTAGTTACTTATATTACCAATCAATCCTCTTTGGGAAAAAGAAAATTATAAATTGCAAACTTTAAACCATTTATTATATATTACTCCCTCTATTTCATAATAGAAGTTCTTCTAATTAATTTAACATGGATTAATGAATGAAAGATATGAGACATTGTTAATCTTACACTCTTAAATAATTAGTTTATTTTCAAATATCATGGATCCTCACTCTTCTCTCTAGTAAGAGTAGTTTTTGAACTTATAGTTTTTTTTTCGTAAATTGTAGTAGAAATTTTGTCGAGGCTGTGGTGAATTTTTGTACATGGCAGGGACTTTTTCAATGTTGTTTTTGTTTTTGTTAGAAGCTTTTTTATTGTAGTAGGTGATTAAACTCGGATCATGGTTAATTTTGTCTTTGGCCATCAGACGGGCGACCACGAGATACAGATCGCAGGCGCAGATTATGCACGAAGCAGTGATCGGCGAGTTATTGAGGGGATGCTATTTGCTTTGTGGTTGAGCGTTACGGTTGAAGAGATCATGCGTAGGATATTTTGAAGTTTGTTTGATCCTCTTTTGAGCAGCTTTTGTTCGATTGGTTAGATTAGGTTGACTTTTCAATTTAATTTGACTTTTGATTTTTCTACCTACTGTAACACATGAGTAAATCATTTTTTTTAATGGTTTTTCCCTTTGATCATATAAATATATTTACCATTTGATATTAAAAAAAAAAAAAAAGAGTAGTTTTAGAAAGAAAAATTAAACATCCTTAAAAGTTGAAAAAAGACATGTATTTTGAGAATAGATGCAGAATCTAAAAAGACATCTATTATGAAACGGAAATAATAATAATTATCCGTCATATACAAATTAATAAATTGTGCATATTCAATTACAAACACATGATAAGTGAACTCAATTCATTGACTTCACCTTTGATCCTCAAAGGCTTGTCCAAAATTACGAGTTCGAGTCGCCTTCAATTTCGGACAAAATGAGTATAAAAAATGCATTATTATACAACTTATTGCTTTGAAGACCATGTATCCCAAACGTTTACAAAATCTCAATTTGTAACATGTACTCTCTCCGTTCCGAATTACTTATCATTTTGAAACATGATCACAAAAATACTTGTCAATTTTTTCAAATTAAGAAAGTATTATTATCTTTTTCGTTTTTTCATTTTACCCTTACTTTATTATTCAACTAAAATTAATATTACTAGTGTTTTAAAGTTTCAAGATAGTTTTTTCGTTCTTTAACATAAAAAATAAAATAAATTCAATAACTTTCTTAATTACTCTGAAGCCCTCAAGAATAACAAGTAATTTAAGATGAAGCGAATATATAATTTCTCATGAAATTGTCAATTTAGATATAAATTTTAATTATAGTCGTCAAATCATGTATTGGAACGAAATTGATCCTCCCCATTTAATGAAATTACATAATTTTTTTTTTTTTTTTAGATCTATCAAAAAAAAACTCTGGAATAGTCTCCACATGATTGCCAGCCATGGGGATGCGTGTGGGACCTTGTAATTGTGGATTTCACCATTATTGTCACCAAGATGTCCGTTGGCCCTCATTCACGCTCACACTATCGCTTTTTCAGCTTTTTCAAGGTGTAATTGAATTTAAGTAAAAATGTGAGATTTTTAATTTCAATTTTAAATTAGAAATTAAAATTAGATTTTGAATGATTATGTGTTTAAGGTTTAATATTCAGGCTCACTTTAAATAGAGTTAAATCTTAGTTTGAATTTTAAATTAAACTTAATTATATTATAAACATTAGTCATCTTTTTTTTTCTCTTTTTCACTTTTTTTATTCCTAAACAAAGACAATATTTTATTTAGGAGAAAAACAAATTATATATTCTAATCGTAACGAATGTGTGATAAGAGGAAACCTGAAGTGTCTCCAGAGCATTAAGACGAGGTTTTAGTCCTCATGGTATTATTTGTCAATATTTCAATTGATGAATTACAAGACCTATTAACGTACGATATATTAGCACATACGCTCCCTAATAAGTTCCTAATCAAGTTAACAAAATGTCCTATAGGAGATATCATCTTCCAAGTGAAGGATACTATTAAGAATGCCTAGGCAATCGCTTTCTACATATTACATTAGATTTGTTGAGCCATAATGTTTTCTCCTCCTATGTGGGTCTTGAAAAATAACCCAAGGTCCAAGCCCAAAAGTGTTATAAAACCCTACCAATTGTTGGTCTTCATTATTCATACAAGAAAAGAGAGGCAGTGAGTTTTGAGGAGAGAAAAAGGGATTTTCGCAGCCCTGGGTTTCAGCTGCTGCGATTTTGGGATTTCTTCCGATCGGACGGTCATTTGTTGTCGGAATGCTCTCAAATTTTAGCTGGAGGTAGAAGACTCATAGGACTACATTACGGGACGGTGGGATTCGGATTTCAACTTGCTGATTCCGAGTTATGGTCGTTTGAGCAGGTGTTCATTTTCGAGGGGTGATTTTTCTCTATTCTCATCTCTTTTATATTGTTGATGAAGTTTTAGCTTCCTTGTTGGTTTGAGTTTACACATATTGGTGTAGATACTCTTTTGTAACCTCTCTTGATTTACAGTGAAGCTTTTGGAGTGGACACGAAGGTCCCAGTGGTTTTTACTCTTCGATTTGAAGAGGTTTTCACGTAAAATTCTTGGTGTTGTGTTTGTTGATTTATCTTTCATTTACTTGGTCCATTATTATTGTTCCGCTGCATTCACAACTGTCATTTAGGGGCTTTGGAATTATTATTTGGTATCCTACGTTTTTATTCAAGTTTGGGAGATATTTTGTCAAACATATTTGATCTTGTTTGTTCGGTTGCTTGGACTATATTGTGGTTTCTCCCAACAGGGAGTAGCCTTTATCGATGAGGACAATGCTTGTTTAATACTACCTCCGTTCCTAATTAATTGATACATTTCACTTTTTTGGATATTCCAAATTAAATTATTCATTTCAAAATTTGATAAACATTTGACATGTTTCTTCCAATTTTACCCTTAGTCAACTTTACTTAATACTTTAGTGTTTCCAACAATTTCACACTTACCCATGCATATCAAGCTATACTTTAATTAGGGGTAATTTAGACTTTTTTTCTTTGTAATTATTGACTTTTAATTATTTCATTGGTCGGTATGAAAATGTAAAATATATCAATTAATTAGAAAAAGAGATAGTATATTTTTTCTTTTTTTAAGAGAAGCAAAAATATCATTAATTTGATATCTGGTAGGAGAAAATTCAAAAGATCTCTCAAAATCATTAATGAGCGGACTTCCTTACAACAGATTTAGCTAAAGTATCAGCATGCATATTAATGGTTATTTGATGTTAATGATAATGTTAATTTTATAGTAATTAATTGTGTACTCTGCTCGTTCCGAATTATCTATTAATTTTGTGTTTTGCATGAAAATTAATATTTCATCAAATTCTATAATAGAATATGGTAAACATAATATAAAATTGGGTAAAAAGTGCATATACCCCCTAAACTATTTGAGTTTTTGGTTTTGATCCTCGGTTTAAGAAGATCAAGTTTTGCCCCCTAAATGATTCAGACTTGTCAAACGTGACCATTCTATCTATTTTTTCTGTTACATCGTGACCGAATTTCAAACAAATGAGGGCATTTTAGACAAATTATATTAAATTGTTACAATGTAATAAAATATTATAATTTTATTCATTGTCAAAATGAAGATTGAAACAAATACTCATCTAATTCATGGACGATAATCGAAGTTGTCAGTCTGCAAACATGGTTAGTGAGTTATAAAGATGATGGAAATGGTATATCGGGGTTTTCAGTTGATGGTAGAGAAATTATATTTTAGGGGTTATTTTGAATTTCTTTTTAAGGATTTAAAAGGATTCGTTCAAAATGCTAGGGGGTGAGCAAATTTGGTAAAAACCGATTTACTGACCGAATTCGGACCAATTCGGTAATTCGGATCATACTGAGATTGAAGTTTTTGAATTCAATTGAATTCGGTATATGGTTTTGGTGAATTCGGTATTACTGAATTGAATTCAAAAAAATATTTTAATAAATAATAGTATAATACTAAAATAAATACACTATAAATACTCTTCTAAATCCCTACTTCTAACAAAAAATGTCACCCACACTAGATTACTCCCCATTTTTCTTCCTCTTCTTCCTCTTCTCCATTGACACCGCCCCAAAACTCCCTCCGGTAAGCCTCTGTTTTCTTTTCTTCTTTCTATGTATTCTCTAATTCGGTAATTCGGTAAATTTACTGAGTCGAATCAATTCGAATTAAGTAAATCGGAATTCGGTTCGAAAAAGGTCGGTAGTACATGTGAAATTCGAATCGAGTCGGTCGATTAATTCGAATTGATAAATCGAGTCGGTGCTCAGTCCCTACAAAATGCCCTCATTTGTTTTAACATCCAGTCACGATATAATGGAAAAAAATGGGACGAAAAGGTCACATTTGACACATCTAAACAATTCGGAGGGCAAAACTTGACGTTTCTTTAATTAAGGGTCAAAAATAAAAAAACTCAAATAGTTTAAGGGGTAGTATGGGCATCTTTTACCCTATAAAATTTAACAAAAAAGTCTATATGACAGTCAAAGTCAACATGGTACCTGTAAAGGCTGTTTAGGATTTGACCTCGAGATCCCAGAAATGTAACAACTGTAGTTTGCACTTTGCAGGGCTGCTACCTCTGCGTTACCATATTTCTGCCTTTCGTTTCGACCAATTGGATTTTATTTGTATTCTGCATCTAAAAATAAATTACAAATGAAAGAAAAAATAAAAAAATAAAAACTACGACAAGTACATATTACAATTAAAATTATATCTCATTTGGTCTTACAAACAACTCATTTTTTTGACATTAAAATAATTTTTTTTAAAGAGTAATATTAGGTGTGTCAATTGTCGAACACGACTCACATACTCTACAAAAAATGTGAGTGTGAGCGTGAGTCCCAATATTAGTTTCGAATTTTATGTGAGTGGCGTGATCTTTACCCAAATTTCAGTCCCTAAAAAATATCGAATCAGAATAAAAATAATATAATTAAAATATTATATAATACTAATTAAAAAGAAGAAGACCTATACAATTTTTTTATTTTTTTTGTTTTAGTCTATATAAGAATTTTTGCCTATGTTGTATGTAGATTTTTTAACATTTGATCTTGCTATATATTTGATCTTTTTATTAGTTTATTTTGCTTCAAGAATTAAATATCATTGTATTATTATGTATATTTATATTATTGAGAATTGCTAATATAAATTTATCTCGTGAGGATCAGCTCGAGCTCACATTAAAATGTGAGTTGAGCGTGAAATTTCAATGTTTGTGAAGTTTTTCAGAAATTTGGCGTGAGGTGGGTTTCCAATTTTTATGTGAGGTGAAGGTGAGCGTGAAATTGCTGAAGTTAAAATTTCACATGCATTTCGATTAACACCTCCAAGTAATATGCGTTAAATGATCATCAGTATTCAAGTATTTTTGGGTTATAGCCAAAAACAAAGTTTTTAGCGGATTTTGACCATCAAAATTTTGCGGGCTGCATGTTCTAGCATTCGGCCAAAATTTCAACCATTTTTTTTAAAAAAAAAGACACTCTTGTGCCGGTCACGTGAGGGCATTTTGGTCCTTCAAAATTTGACTCCATTGTTGTCTTCCTTGAAAAGAATCTGATAGTTCATCTTCTCCATAAACCAGTCAATTTTTTGCCTTTTCATCTAATATCCACAGTTCTTGAATCCTTACATGGCTCCCCACCTGGAGCCATCTAATCAACAAACAATTTCGACGAATAATTTAAATCTAATTCCGCTAAAATTCATGTCCTAACTAAAGATTCTTCAGGGCCTCTCAAAGGCTGATCTTCCTGGCTATTTTTCTGGCAAAACATGGTTACTAAAATTGGAAACCTTAACTTGATTTCTGGATGAATTAGATGGCAAATTTTCATGTGTTTTTCCTAAATTAAGAAGGTTTTCACTCAGATTCTGAAAATTTTCTCCTAAACTTGGGCGAAGACTATGAACAATATCAGGAAAGCTTAAATTTTTAAGGTCATTTGGTAATCTTTTTGTACTATTGAACCTTAAAACAACAAAATCTCTCTGTGAACTACCTAAAACAAGTCCATCAATACTCCAAACAACAAAAATTCCAAGAACAACAGTCATTACCAAAACCTTAAACTATCCATTAAAATGAGTGGTTTCAAACTTTAAAATGGGTTTGGTGTTGGTGGATTTAGTGCAGAAGATGATGATTTAATGAACAAGATGGTGTTAGTGAGAGGATTTTCATGTTAGTGAAAAAGATGATGTTAAGATGATATTAAAGGGTCGGGTAGGGTGGAGAGGGTTCGAGTCGGGCTGGTTGGGGTAAATTGATCTTTTATATTCTTAGGCAAAAATTAAGAAAAATATGGCCGGTGCTAGAATTTGGTGCCCGTAAAATTATTATGGCCAAAACCGCACAAAACTTTGTTTATCACCGTAATTCGAAATAATAAAATATTTTGTGGCAATTTAGTGAATATTACTCTTTTTTAAACAAAGTTTGGTAATTTATGAGAGGCTATACAAATTAACAGTGCATTTAAGCACATCTCAAATATCTAATTTTAAAATTAATCTCACATTAAAATAAACTCACAAATTTAAAATTATATTCAATTCAAGCCTAAGATTAAATCCCTTGATTGCATATTTTAGCTCGTATTAAAAATAAAGAAATAATTACAAGCATGTAAGAAGTTGAGGACAAAACATGATCTAATTTATGAAGCTAACTTTGGTAGAAGTCAAAATAAAATGTGTTGAATACTTAAGAATATTGATGGTGGTGGCTCAATAATTTGGCAAGAATCTATAATGAGCAGCTAATTTTTTAAAAAAAAAATTAAAAAAAGGTAAAATTAGGCAAGAATTTAAAGATTTACTTGAATTGGGTCGGGTTTGAATTTGAATTCAAATTGAGTCCTAAACTCTATTTGTATTGAGTTTGAGAATGAAATCTCAAACATTAAATTATGGAGAATTTAATTTAAATTTAAGATTAGTCTATACTAAAACTATGAATCACAAACTAAGACTCTGTCTAATTAGCCTAATTTCCATGCCAACTCATTCATTACCAGCCACCTTATTTTTTTTTAAAACCACAATTTAATTTGATTGCAATACTTTCCCTTTTTAATAGATACATTACATACATTGCTTAATTATTTGCCTTCTCCTTTCAATCTTTCACATGCTTGCTTCTAATAATGATGATTCACCTACACATCATATATAAATGGTTCAAGAAAAAGTTTTGTCATTTATAATGATTCCTCTTCTTTGAATATCAGTATATGTATCATAAATTACGAGTAAATTGTTCATTAAATTCCTCAGATCGTATACTTTATATTTCCCTTTTTTTTCATCTAATTTTACAAAATCGATATAAATTTGTAAGAGAATTCACAATAGCGTAGTTTGGGATTGCTGCTTACCATTGTGGGTTGCTTATCCGCCCCAAGTGTAGCTCTACTAGAGCCACACCATGTATACTTTTTACCCTTTTTTTAATATTCTAAGTGAACTATTCTTCATTTTCATTATTTTTAATTGTGTAGATAAGATGCTAGTCATATAGCGTAGGATAATTCTAGTATTAACCAGATTCATTGGATTATATGGTCTAAAACTGGTCACATTATTAAGGATTAGGAGAGAGACAATTATGTAATTACATGACTAATTCTGTACCACAACGTACATATAGATTTAATCCATATCAGAATTTTCCTATAGATAATGGGTGGTTTCACTCCAAAATACTCCAAACAACCTTGTTGCATTTCGATGCTCTAAACACGTCAACTTGGTGGCTAGGAATGAAATTGAGAAAGAATTATAAAAGTGTATCCTATAGTATGTATACCACGGACTTGTTTATGAAAAGAATAAGTTGCATAGCTATGATTGATGTCTTCAAGTAAAAGGTCTGGCACCAATAAGAGTGAGTAGATGACAAGGAAAAAATATTTGTTCCTGAATTTATGTTACATTTCTTTTCTAACTCATGTGTTCACTTTTTTAACAGGTTTCATTATTTTTTTAAATTATAATTCTTTTATAAAAAAATAACATGTAGCATCTTCTTATTGAAAGAATAAAGAATAAACGGAAGATCCGTTCCGAGATGATATAGGTAATGAATACTCAAAGTGGCATTTAATTAGGGAAGGAAATGCATTTTCCTTGTTAAGTCTTGAGGAGGACACTTTTACTAGTATTGAATTGTTCAAAAGGTTAACCTAATAGTGTTTTAGATGACAATAGATTTTCTCTAGATTGCGGGCAACCTAAACTAGATTGTTATGTACCATAGCCGGTCCGTTTGGCTCGGTGAAGGGGACCGGGAGCGGGAGGTACTAGGGAAACCCCACCTGCGCAAATTAGGCAGGGATTGGTTCCGTTTTTACAAATGATGAAGTGTGCGGCAAATGTGTTGATTATTGTTAGGGTAATGAGAGAAAATTCAATAATGAGGCGTACTTGTGAGACTATCTTCACAGCCCTCTTACAGGTAGGTACCGCTCAATTCATGTGTGAGGATTGTAGGCAGTGACGGACACAGATTTTAAAAATAGAGAGGGTATAATCAGCATTGACGCAGACTTTATAGAAGAAGAAGACTTACTTAAATGTTACTGCTACCACTGTGAAACAACAATGAAAATAAGGATACTAATACCATCTTTATATAGAGGAAATTTGATGGCATTTGGTGATTTTCTTTCCCTTTCCCTTTGTCTTGTCTTTTCTTTTTAAAAAACATAAATATATAGTTCCTTTATACACATAAACTTGTTAAATTTTTAACAAAACTCGTTAAGATATAAGTGGTGTTATTCCTATAAGTTACGAACTACAAAATCTAATTTTAAATCAAAAACTTACTTAAAATGAATACACTCATAAATGCTCACGGGACGGGGTGTTACAAAAACAAAGCTAAAACTAGAGGAATTTCTTTTTGGGAAAGGCCGGTGGGGCACTTGCCCTACTGTAGGTCCGCCAGTGACTGTGGGACCAGTTTACAAGAACGGTCATAAGATTGAGTGACGTGGTAAGGAGAGGAAAATCCACCAATGTCAATATTTGTAGGTCATTCAAAAAAGTTTTTAAATACAATATTTTTAGGTCAATTAATAGTTTATTTATAACTAAACCCCGGATCAGTTTTTTTTATTTTTTAAATTACTCTCAACAATGTTTTTTTAAACTACAATAGTAGAAGATTTTGAGAATTGTTTTGTAATGGATGGAGTAATTGTTTTTTACATATAAAAAAGAATAAATTGTGAACCCCAAGAGATAAAAGAATCAAGACATATATATACTTGAGAAATAGATTATAACAAGTGAAATACTCAATATGATACTACTCATGAATAAAAGTTGTCTATCACTATTCCGTTTGATTATTGGAAAACTAATTAAAAATCAAAACAAAAAATTTCATCAATATATATGAATTAAATCAAATGTATAAAAGAATAAGACTAAGAAAAAAAGAAAAATAGAGACATAAAGGACGAAGTAACTTTGAAGAGCTCATTTGCCACACTTTGACGTTGGCAGTAATAGTGGCATCAGTGGCATTGTTAAATAAGAAAAGTTTAGCATCTTCATATATTGCCTTTGTTGGATATATACGTGATGTAATACATGTTCTTCCACCTTGACCAAAGCTTTCCACAATCGAATGATCCACCTACAATACCAAGCCAAATTTAATCAGTATTTTCAAAAAAATAAATCAATATTTTGAAAAAAATAAATAAATCAAAGAGTGTGCATAGTGGATATTGAATCCAGTGCGGAACGAGTGTTCTATTTATAAGTGCAGAGCACAATCTCAGTCACCTGACGAGTTAATTTGATGACTGAATTTTTTTAGTAGGGTGAACAGTTACTCTTCATTGGAAATGAAGAAGTTAAATTTTGAAGTGTTCATTCATTTCAATCGTTAAATTAACACTCAACGTTGAAATAGTATCCAGCATTTTAAAAAATAGTTATTGTGCACTAAATTCAAAATAATTTTAACTTACAAGAACCCTCATGGATAGCTTTTCGCCCTCCAGCACCGTAACAAGATCGCCATAAGTTCCCTTGATCACATCATTTGCTTCAGAAGATCTAAAAAATTATTTAAAGATTTGATTAAATATTATTATACATGTTTTAATATCTTTTCGCAATAAAATTTTCACTTTTTTATATTCATTTAAATAGAGTTAAAAGAGTATTAGGGAAAGAGAAATTAAACCTCGTGTGATCAGCACAAAAGAATGTCTTGAATTTTCCGTTTTCTCCATTGGCAATATAGAAGTAGATTGGAGTTTGTTCAGATTGGGCTTTATCTGTAAGAACTAATAATCCAAATGGGCCGAGAGCCCCTTGTTGGGCCGATCCACCACTTCCACCACAACTATACTCTTCTGAATTAGTTCCATTCATCATCTTTAGTGCTTTTTTACTATTATTATTATTATTAATTTCAAACTCTGCAGAGATATCTAACTGCAAAAAGAAAATATTAGCATTGTTTAAGACATTTTTTTTTTATAAAAAAAAAAAATCACATATTTAAGGAATTAAAACCAAAAGAAATCTGATAACTCCGAATTTTTTAATACACTCTATTATATTGTTTACTACATCAATGAAATTGCTCTATATATAGCAACATCACTAAAGTAAAGAAAATTCATGAGTTAGGATTGATCTCATTGCTCCGAGTAGCTTTATTTTAGTTCGAGAACAAATAATTATCATCTTAATATTACTCTTGGATCAATTGGTGTGATACACGTGAGCTAAAAAGTCAACTCATCGTGGCAATTCTCTTTCTTGTAAGTTGATTTTGTTACTCTCGTGTATTGCACCAATTGATCTAGAGATAACTTTTAAGATGATTTTAAGTTGCTTTCGTACTAAGATAAAAACGACTTCATTGTTCCGTATGTAACAATTTTATTAATATATTACACAATTTATTAGAAGTTCTGAATTCAAATTTGACTAACCTCAGTAGCAGAGTTGATATCAAGAGGTACAATGGACCCTGGATCCATCACTATCTTGTTAAAGGTCTTGCCTTTCGATCTCAACTGCTCAACCTCCTCCACAGGCCAATGCAATAAGTTGCTGCCTGTTTTCTTATCAAATACTATAGTTCTTGGAATGGCCTAGTTAAAATAATTCAATATGTTATAATATAATTAATATTTTAATAAAAATATCTATACACCCTCTTCGTAAATTTAGAATTGAGTATCAAACTTTACGTATAAAATGAATAAAAAAAAAAAAAAAAAGTGGACATACCTGAACAGAGGCCCAACCCTTCTCAACATCAGAGGCTTCATTATCTTTTTCGGTAATCCAACCCCAAAGAACCCTCCTCTTCTTATCTTGATCATAAAAAGTTTTGGATGCATAAAATGTTCCATAATCATATCTCAATCCAATCCCCACATCAATCTTAGGATCATCTGGTGTCCATGTACAAGCAGTTTCGTCGTACGTACCAAGGGCATAATAGTCATTTCGATCATCGTCTAAGCTAGTCTTCATTACATGCTTGACTGCCGGACCATTATCAGAGGTATCTAACCCAATTTCTTCCACTGTCGATACCGGATAAAAGTCGACACATTCCCACATGCCTGTGCCCCTAACACCGTGGAACATTTTATCCAAAAGTTCATACGATTTAAAATCAACGGTCTCATAAACTAATATAATCCCCGTCGTATTAACCTTAGAGCCTATAACAAATCGCCATTTTCCTTCCGTTGTATACCAAGCTGTTGTCGGATCACGGAAATCCTTAACATGAATACCATGAGGTGGGACTAGAACCGGGTTGTCCGGATATTTTTCCCATTCGACTAGAAAAGGATCGGAGGGATCAACCGGGTACGCAAGATTTTGGACTTGTACGGATTCATTGGTCGAACCGGTATATAACATGACTAGTTGACCGTTTTGGAGGATAGTGGCGGAACCGGTCCATACGCCATTGTAGTCATACCATTGATCGGATACCATGGCGAAAGGAAGGTGACGCCAATTGATCAAGTCTTTTGATACTGCATGGGCCCATACAATGTTTCCCCAAATTGCCCCTTTTGGGTTGTATTGGTAAAAAAAGTGGTAGTAACCATTGTAATATATTGGACCTACAATTAGGCAGTAACATTTAGTTAACGCTTATATTTTTTTTTAATACATTGTTTAATATGTCTAATAATATTAAAAGGGGAGAAGGAGGACAAGTGTGTGATGGGCTTACCATTAGGATCTTCAGCAGCAAAGTTTCCATATCAGAGCAGTGCCATCCCAGAAAACAGGAAGGTGACAGAAAAATAAAAAATAATTATTAGAAATTATGTCACATTTACACTTTCTACTCTTCACCATAATGATAAAGTTGCACAAAACATCATTTGCAAACATCATGATCTTAATCTGATCTAGTAACAAGCAGCAGGGATGAAGCTAGTAATTTGATATTGGGAGGCGAAACTGCAACAGTACGTAAAACTACAAAATTCAAGTGATAAAAACGGCAAAAAAAAATTCTTGGGGGGCCAAATTGATAAAATTTTCCAAAATACACATAAAATTTCGATAAATAGTAGTATTTTTAAAAATCTTGGGGGGAGGAGCGCCGGAAAAAAATCCCCCCTGTCTTAGCCCATGACAAGCAGGGACGAAGACAGGGGCGAGTGGAGGTAGTCGCCTCCGAGATTTTTAAAAATTCTACTAAATATAGTAAATTTGTTATGTAGTTCAGAATATTTGATCAAATTTGCCCCAACATTTTCTTGCAGTTTTTATATGTAGTTTGACATACTGTTGCAATTTTTCGCCCCAACCTAAAAGTAATGGCTTCATCCATAGTAGCAAGTAAACATTAACCCTCCAACACTACTAGTAAAAGGTTGATCATCAACAAAAGATTATTGATCTATACTCGAACCCTTCGTTTATTTCTGTCATACCCGTGTCGACACGACACGACACTACATGTGTATAGATATAGAATACTTATTAGATATGGTTAACACCGATCAGACACTTTATTTTAGATATTTAAGTATTCGACACCTAAATATATACATGTACTTTACAACCGTATCTTAGTCCGGGTAACATAGATTGATCCACAAAAGTTAGTAATTAACAATTGATTACCGATCACTTACCAATCGCTAAGTAAAAGTGACCGGTACATATTAGTTTAGCAATCAGTCGCTAATTCGATACAAAAATATTAGCAACTGACTATCCTCAGGGGAAAATTTTGGAAAAAGAAATTGCTTATATGAACGATTATATATTCTATGTATGTGTAACTATTGGCAGAGTTGGAGGTGACATCCGTCTCTAATATTCTGAAAACTGTATTTCTATTCCTATAAAATTTTAGAAATATTATGTAACGTTTACCTTTCACTTGACATTTTCAATAGATAGTGGAAAATTCAATCATAAGACCGTACTTTTGAAACTGATCACACAGTCCCAGCATATGAATTGAGCGGAACTCACATCTGCAAGTAGTCCCCGCATAATTAATGTGAGAGGAACAGTCCAAGAAGGACGGTTCTAGGATTGAGTGACCCCTGCGTCTAATGTGAAACTTATAAAATGGATTATAAAAGAAAACTCACCATTCATCCAATTCTTCTTAGGCTGGAAATGAAAAGCAGTTCTTTGCCAATCCAACATTCTCTTAGTCCATGAAAATGAAGGTGTAGTAGATCCTAAAACCGGACCGGACTTCGCCGACACGCCTTCCGCTACTCCCCGTGGCTCAATCACCGGCCTTATTATTATCTTCTCCTCTTCCAAACCACTCCATGATGATAAAATCTCTTCTTGTCCCTTTGGACGAATATTAAAAGAAAAAAACATATTTGATAAATTTCCATTATTATTATTATCAACTAAGGCAACCATAAGGCCAATGGCCACAAGCCCAGATAAGAATAACAGTATAATTTTGGAGGGCCGGAGACGGCGGCCGGCGGTGAGATCTTGATGATCATTTTCATCTGGTAATGAAATATAAGAAGGTGGTGGGACTTCTATTGTTTGTTCATCATTATTCCAAGTTGGACATGCTGGGAATATTGGGTTAGGAATAGACATTATTTTTTGATTTAATTATAAATCTTAAACATTGATTTTATAGATAAAATTATATGCAAGAAAACTTCTATATATAGATTGGGATTTTTATTCAAGAAATTGATAAAGTCTTAAGTAATATTAGTGAGCTGTAAAAATGTGCTGGTTTTTCTGCATGCATGGCTGGACTGTGTCTGAGAGAGAGAATCAAGGGAAATGTCTATGCCGGGGGAGGAGATTTTGGGAGTGTACCTTTTCCCACATTCTATTATTTCCTCAATATAGTATTCATTTACGACCCTAAATACTCTAAAACATCATATTTAAATATTGTTTTCTTGGCCAAATATCTGATTTGCATCTTATTAAACCAGGGTTGCATATGGTGTGTAACCTAAGTGTAACATACTTTGTAGGGGTGAATATCGATTACCGATTTCGAAATGAAATGAATTCAGAATTTGGTGTATTACTGAATTAACTGAATTGATTCAGTAGTCAAATGATAGATTTTTATTTTAAAATTACGGATTTCTATCGATTTTTACAGTCATAAAAACAATATTAAAGCACTAACAATTTATTTCATACTACAACAGAAAAAGACCAGTCTCAAAGTACATTATTACATCACCAAATGACAATCCCAAATTATTAAAAAAATCAGTCTCAATAAACACTATTGAATGGAGGGAGGAGCAGCTGAGTAGCAGCGCTGGCGGTGGAAGAATCAAGTTTTTGGAGGATGAAAGAAGTAGGGCAGATCAGTCAGCGGTGCCCCTGCAAGGTTGTTAAAAACACGATTTTACTTAGACTCGCAAGAGGGGTATAGAATTGTAAACTTGTGAATCGTAAAATCGTACCAAAAAGTTAAAATATATATTTTATATGCAAATAATAAGTAACATATAAATCATATCATATGATCCAACAATATGAGAAAAATCCATAAAATATAGTTACACAAGTTTTTCAAAAGACAATAACTCAACAAAGTTCACCATAAAGAACTTACAAATCTTTTAAAATATAAAGAAGACCGAACCATTTATCGGTTTCACAAGACTGAAAAAATGTACGAAATACCATAGCATGTTGAAAATAATTCAACTTTTTAGAAATTATTAAAAATCATACACACACGAGATACATCAAGAGTAGAATAAAATGACATATATTCTGAAAATGCAAAGTAAAACAAATCACATATATTTTGGATATGCAAAACAAAAAAAAAAAATGAAAGAAAGTTACAAACTCAGAGTTAAGAACTTTGATTTACCTTCTGGATTTCTAGTAGTCTAAGAAATTGATGAAGAATAGGAAATTTTGTAGACTCGGTGGAAACGTACGTTTTTACGATCCGATTCTACTCTGTTTTACTTCCGATTTAACAAGTTTGCTTCCGTAGAATTGTACGATTCTACGAGTTAACTCGCGATTTTAACAACATTGGCCCCTTGTACTAAACGTGAGAGAGCAAACTAGAATTTTAGGTTTTAAGCAATTTTAGGCTTATATATTTAACTAATAAATAAGAATAATGTATTAATTAAAATTATGAATTCGAAATAGGTAAAATCGATTTCAATGGAAACCCAACCGCTTTCGAACCATTTTTGGTCAATTGAATTCAAAAGTTACAGAATTATTGATTTGGTACCGAATTACCGAAACCGAATTGAATTTGAATTTGGTTGGTAATTCAGTAAATACCAATTAATTAGCTCAACTCTAAATCCTTGTAACACTCTAATAACGTAATATTACAGTTAACCTTTTATAATAGAATATCCGAATTGTTTGATTTTTTTTTTATGGATTCCGAATTGTTTGAAGCCTGGCTGAGTGGTTGTCCCATTTAGGGGGAGAGATGCCTCACAGGAGAATGATGGTAGCTCTATAAAATGGGATTTTAAAGCTTGCTTCACGGTCGCTAGGACACCTTTACTATGTATCCACCCCTCTTGGTTAGGACACCTTTGATAGGATTCCGAATTGTTTGATATGTATTTTACGAGATAGGGTCTTCTATGTCCTATCACGGCCTCCCTTTTTTTTTTTTCTCTCTCTCTCTCTCTCCCCTCCATTGGCGTTCCTGCTGCTCCTTTTTTCTCCACTGCCTTCTGCTAGATTTGGCCATTGACTCCGGCCAATGGTTAAATCTTGACTAGTTATCTACTTTTGTTTAGTTTTTATATATCTATTTTGTTCCACAAATCATATGATAGTTCTTTCAAAGTGTTTTTTTTAAAGATTCAAGACATGGAGGTTACATCTGTCTCGGATCTTCACAGATCTAGACTTATTGGCTCATTCCCTAGGAGAAATCTTTTAACCCGGACTTGATCTTGGCCCTTTATCAACTTTTCACATCTTTCCGAGACAATTTGTAGTACGGTTGATACGCCCATAGTCCTATAAATTGTCGATCTCTAAGGAAGATGTTGAAATTGATTTTCTCTTGCCTCCGTGGTTCAAGGATTGCGATGGAGATGTTGCGAAGAAGAAGATTATGTATTTGTTTATCTTACTAGTTTTTAATTTAGTATCTCCTAACCACCCAAGTTTTCTTGGTTGTGACTTTTGTCTATTATCTTGATTTTTTAAATCATTGTATAACTTTTATTTTTTTGTAATTTCAGATTTTTCTTTGATTGTAATGGCCTCGGCTACATTGTAATTAATGGAAAATTTTTTATTCATAAAAAATAAAAAAATAAAAAAATAAAAAAATAAAAAACTAACTACGACAAAAAGGTCTTTTGTGTCAGGGTGTTGATTTTTATGAGAATCGTAAATCTCAAAATCAGGGCTACTATGTGGAACGGATTTTTTTTAGTATATACGAAACACCTTAAAACATGTGTTTTTAACTAAAAAAATAGGTGTTCATGCGAATATGTATTTTCAAAATCAAAAATGTGTTTTTTTAAGTCAATCTAAACCATCAAAATTTTAATCCAACGAATGTGCGGAACTTTTTCCGTTCCACATTAGAGCCGTGGTGACTCAATACAACTTGGCCCAATGGAATATTCTCTTATTGGACAACGGATTTCTACATGCTAAGTCCACTCAAAGATATAGGGTGAGCCAATATATCAATATATCTTTGATTGGACAGCATTTTATCTGTTTTTTTAATTATTATTATTATTTTATTTTATTTTTGTCAACAGAAAACCCGCGTTGTTATTTCTTTAGATTTTACAATTCATAATTAATTCAATTTATTGTGTATCAGACTCGTAGATAGGAACTCTGTCTTCTTCATAATCATAATATCAAATTGGTAAATCTAATTACGACAGACAAAACAGTTGGGGGGAAAAACGATTTATAACATTTTGATACAAATTAAGCTTATGAATATTTCAATAGTTCTTACTTTCTAATCTATATGTTTGCGGAACTCATTTGCCATACTTTGACAGAGGCTGTAATTTTAGCATCCGTAGCATTACTAAATAAGAAAAGTTGAGCATCTTCAAAGATCGCCTTAGTTGGATATATACGTGATGTAATACATGTCCTTCCACCTTGACCAAAACTTTCCACAATTGAATGATCCACCTATAAAATAAACCAATTTAATCAATATTTTAATATTTTAATATTCTCAATTCTCTTTTTTGAAAAAAGAATCAAAAGAGTAAATGTGTACGATTTGGTTTCAGCGCTGACAGTATTTTTGTTAGCATTGTACTGACACAATCAACTAGTAATTTTCTATCTGATAGTTGAGAAGTAAGTCGATAGCTATCAACTTAGTATCAGCACGTACTAACAAAAATCTATGTCAATATTGGAACCAACTCGAAATCAACATTTTGGCTTTTAACTTACAAGAACCCTCATTGATAATTTTTCACCCTCCAGCACCGGGACAAAGTTGCCGTAAATACCCTTAACTACATCGGTTGCTTCAGTTGATCTGAAAAGTTAAATTACATGAAATATTTAGAGAATTAATATTATTTTTCTTCTATATGGAATTAAATAGAAAATTCAATTTTGAGTTTAATGAAAATTAAGTACCTTGAGTGATCAGCACAAAAGAATGTCTTTAATTTTCCTTCTATTCCTTTAGCTATGTAGAAATAGATTGGAGTTTGTTCAGATTGGGCTTTATCTGTAAGAACCAATAAGCCAAATGGGCCGAGTGCTCCTTGTTGGGCCGACCCACCACTTTTGCTGCAAATGTAATTAGTATTGGTTCCATTAACCTTTACTAATGCCTCCTTGTTGATTTCAAATTCAGCAATAATATCCAACTGCAAAATTACCCGAAAAAATATATAATCTATCAGTAATTTTCCCAACAAGATAAATAATTTAAAGAAAAAAAAAAGCACCCTTTTTTAAAAACAAATTATTATTATTATTTGAGTAGCTGTAGGTTTTCGATAAGAATTAAAGTTCTAACCCGAGCTTTCTAATCAAGATGTGGGTGTGGTTCCCATCTTCATCTTTAACGACTAGGCCAAGTATAATAGAGGCCTAGCACCTACCTTTGACCTTTACTTCTAACCACCTGCTTTCTTTTTCTAATTGGGCCCCCGATTAAGAATTTTTTATAAAAAAAAATTATATAAGCATGATTATATGACCAATCATATTATCTGTTTATAATTTTTTTTTTCAAACAGTGTCCAATTCGAAATATATTATTTATTACCTGACTAGCGGAGCCCACATCAAGATGCACAATTGACCCTGCTTCTAAAGCCACATTGTCAAAACTTTTGCTACTTGATCTTAAACTCTCAATCTCCTCCACTGGCCATTGCAACAAGTTAGTACCAGTCTTCTTGTCAAACAGTATTGTTCTTGGAATTCCCTGTTTCACAAAATCACATATTTAATGATTAAAATTAACAATGTAATTATATTTGGACACGTTCAGAACTAAACGTAAGATTTCATATTTGGAACCTACATTTACTCTTATAAACAATTTGTGTTACCTGAATAGAGGCCCAACCCTTCTGAATATCGGCAGCTTCACTGTCTTTCTCGGTAATCCAACCCCAAAGAACTCTCCTCTTTTTATTTTGATCATAGAAAGTCTTTGATGCATAAAAGTTTCCATAATCATATCTTAGTCCAATTCCAGCATCATTCCTAGGATCATCAGGAATCCATTTACCTAAGGCAGACTTATATGTACCAAGGGCATAATAGTCATTTCGGTCATCATCTAAACTAGTCTTAATCACATGCTTCACAGATGGACCATTATCTGACGTGTCCAAACCATTTTCTTCAATTCTCGAAACCGGGTAAAAGTCAACACATTCCCACATTCCAGTACCCGGCACTCCATGTAACACTTCATCAAGAAGTTCGTAATTTTTAAAATCAACAGTATCGTAAACAAATGCAATTCCCGTTTTATTAATTTTCGATCCAACGATAAATCGCCATTTTCCTTCGGGTGTATACCAAGCTGTCGTGGGATCACGAAAATCCTTAAAATGAATCCCAGGTGGTGGGACTAATACCGGATTTTTTGAATATTTTTCCCATTTAATAAGGAGCGGATCAGATGGGTCGGCAGGGTACGCAAGATTTTGGACTTGGACGAGTTCTTTGGTGGATCCGGTGTATAACATGACGATTGAACCGTCGTGGAGGATCGTGGCGGAGCCAGACCATACGCCATTGCTGTCATACCATTGATCGGAGACCATGGCTATGGGAAGATGGCGCCAATGGATCAAGTCTTTTGATACTGCATGGCCCCAAACAATGTTTCCCCAAATTGCCCCTTCTGGGTTGTATTGGTAGAACAAGTGATACCATCCCTTGTAAAATACTGGACCTATAGAAAGAAAAAGAAAAAAACTAACATTTAGAACCAATCAAAATTCCATCATGAATCTAAAAAAATTAAATTTACCAGTAAATATTTGAAGGAAAATTCTGATATGGATCAGGTACATGCAGACTTTGTGGTCTACAACAGGCCACATCATCACATAATGAAGAGAGAGACAACTTTATAATGAGTTGGTCCATATCAGAATTATTCATATTTGTAATATGGAATTGAAATATCAAAAGTCTTGTCAGTGGAATTTCTCAAAAAAAAAAAAAAAAAAAAGCAAAAGGATTATGAGTTTTCTGTCCGACCATGGTGCATAACAAACAAAATTTTGTAAATACTGAACAAATTTGGCTATTTTAAATTCTTGAACAAAAAATTTTAACGGTCTAAATTTTTTTAGCGGGTAGACATGTGATTTTCAGACATCTGTTAAGTATGTCATGTGTTACATTCCTACAGACATGTGTTCATTAAGATAAAACACTTGTTGTAACTTTAGGATAGGTGTTCGTAAGAAGAGAACACATGTTGTATTAGATTTAAGATATGTTGAAAAATATGCAATATCGATCTAAAATGTATTTTGTATATATTCAATTTAATACGTTCAGTGTTATAACCGTGACGATGAATTTTCTTGAACGTGTATAATAGTAATAGACTTGCTATAATTGATCTCAATCAATTAATTAACACAACTATCATTATTATGTTTATACATGTTAGTAAATGTCAAAATCATTCTTAGTCAATCGTGATTCAGCAGAAAACTAATAAAAGAAATTTTTATTAATCATTTTCATTAACAATAATAAAAAATAATTGAGAGTTGGATAAGAAGGCCAAGTGTATCGTGGACCTACGTACCATTAGGATCTGAGTCAGCAAAATCCCCACCATAGCAATGCCGTCCAAGAAATTTAAGAACATGACATAGAAAAGTATATGATTAGAAGCCAATCAATTTCTTACATTAGAAAAAAACATAGAATTCACATGTCTATTCACTGTTATCTCAGTGACGAATATTTGTGTTCGGGGAAAGTCTACTATTGATTGTCTGATTTGTACCCAAATATAAATTTTGATTAAATTATGTCTTAATTTGAGATTTTTAATCTCAGTTTTAAACTAATTTTATTCTCAAATCAAAATTGTCATGATATAGTATTTCATATTCCATTAAAAAAAGAGTTTCAGTTTGAGTCTCAAAGTCCAGCCAAATCCAATCCAGGAACACCCAAAATTTATTGTTACATACAAATTGATCATTCTTTTGAGTGAAAAAATGGGAGGTGACCAAGTACGGATATTCTTGATCTTACTTTTCTTTTATATAATAATCTTTAATACAGATTGATCGGACCTAATGGTCCTCACCCCGCACGCCATTCATACTCAATGTGGTCTCACATCTACATATATATGTAGGTTCGCTTAAAATCGCAACTAAAAAAAAACAGTTTAATAACTTTACATCTGCAAATGCATATAAAACCGCTGAAATTGTGAAGGGCGGGAGGGTTAGAATCAATAGGTTCGATCCACTATATTTTTCCTATTGGGCATACAATCTGGTGCATTATTTTTTCTGATATTGACCATGATTATGTGGTAAATATTTATCCATTTCAGCATAATTTTTTTTTCTCTGTAGATAAATTTGGACCACATGCTCCATTGAACCATCATTCATACTAGAATTAACCCTGGTGCGAACATGAGAGATGACTAATGGAACCATCTCAACTCTCACTTACAGTTTTTTGAGTTTACAATGAGAATGAATAATACTAATAAAAAAATTAAATGGGGATCAAGAGAACTCACCATTCATCCAATTCTTTGGAGGCTGGAAGTGAAAAGCTGTTCTTTCCCAAGCCAAAGTTGTATTTGTCCATGAAAAAGAATGGGCCCCACTCAAAAGAGAACCAACTGATTTCGGCGACACACCTTCCGCCACTCCACGTGGATTCGCCACCGTTACCGACGGCATTGACTTTGAATCTCCGCCCGGCGGCACCACCATTTTATGACCTCCATTATCAATATAAACCAAGCCCACAAAAATCCCAACTACAAGAATCCCAGATAACAAAAGAAAGGCAACTTTGGAGGAGGGCCGCCGGCTTTTGGTCTGAGCTCCGGCGGCGGCGGCGGTGTTATGATCTTGTAATAAAGGGGTATAAGGAGATGGGGCCTCAATATTTGGTTCATTACTCCAATTGGGAGCCATAATTTTTTGTGAAATAAAAAAAATTAAGAACAAATAATATATGCTGAGAAAAGCTTCTATATATAGGTAAAATTCGGAAAGGTTTCGGATTTAAAAAGGGTGGATAGAAAGACGTGTCAGATTAGGATTGGCCACAACTGATTGATTATTTTAACCTTTTCCTGCATGGCTGGAATGTTTCGAGCGAATTGAGAGAGGAATAGTTTATGTAATTTGAGGTGTACTTTGAATTAAGTCTAGTTTACTTTTATAATTTAAAGTGATATATAAACTCTTTTCAGATTAGTTCGAAAATGAAAGATCAAATATTAAATTATGAAGAATTTAATTTAAATTTAAGATTAGTTTAAAAGTAAGGTACTCCCCGCTTTTTAAATTCCTATATTTCTTATAATAGATAGGTCCCCTCCCCTAATAAATAAATAAATAAAATTTTATAAAAAAAAAAGAGGTAAAAGTTTCATATAGATTGATGAGAGTTTGAAAGGATTTTCAAAAGAATTAGGAATGATGATTTTTTTGTTGCTAAAAGTTCAAATATTCTTGTAAGCAGATAACTAGAAGAGAAAGATATATTAAGTAGGGTTAATTTTTTCTTTTCTTTTCTTTGTTTTAAAAATTATTATTCGTTGAATAGTGGGACAAATTTTTTTCTAGGGAAGATAATGGGATAAATATAGTAGTTAGTTAACTTATTTTCTTTTATAAAAGAAAATCAAATCACGCTATCATATTTACCCTTTTGAAGACAAGTGAGATTAACTTAATTGTCCTTAAATTCGTTCTCTCCGGAAAAAAAGTACGCAATTCAAGTTACCAAGGAAGTAACTTAATATTGTATTTGTCTAGTTTATCTTATTTTGATATCAATGAGATAGTTGATCGATATTCGGACACCGGCGAAACAAAAAAAATGTTTGCACTTTTGAATTGTACAAGAAATTCTTTTTATCAAAAGAGTAAACATTTTTTTATAGAAAAAAATAAACTCTTTTAAAAAGTTGTTAGAAATTCATTGATTTAGCATTTTTATAAGAAGCTTATTCATAACTATGACAAAGCATCTTTAAGAAGATGGTAAATTTTATCAAAATTTAATATTTGATCTCCTAAAAGCAAAAAAATTGACAGCTAATTATTATTACGAGAAAATAGCTATTTAGGTTACTAAACTATTTATGCTTTGTTGTTTTGAGCACTCAGCAAAACTTTGATCAATTATAGCACCCTTAGTATTTACGTGTGGCTGAAATAAACCGCCACCTCCTTTGTGTTAGTTTTCTGTGAAATTACACGTGTCGGGCATGTGGTCAATAATCCAAAGGAAAAAAATGGAAGTACTCAGTAACGGCACTCCGTGCAAAGTCTTTACTTGTTATTGTTTGAGCCCTGAAAAATAAAGAGACTAGTTTATTTTGATCCACAGATATTTTGACACACTAACTTCCATTTTCCCCCTAGATTATTAGCCACATGCCCGACAGGTGTCTAATTTCTGAAAACCACCACAAAAATAGCAGGAATTTATTCAGCCACATGTAAATAATAGAGTGATATAATAGACAAAAAAATAATTAAGTACCAAAAAATAAAATATAATAGTTTAGTAACTTAAATAGTTATTTACTCTTATTATTACAACAAAAAACTACCTTAAAGTTTTGGTGGTCATTTAAAGAGTGGCAGAGAAACGAGTGAAAAAACATGTGCTAAACTTGCTTGTCCACATGAAGATTTTCAGTTTGTCCAACAGATTTGTTAGTAGCCTAATTATACAATTCATTTTGTCTTCTTGATTGGATTTGTCTCGCAATCATATGGTAATAATGCAATTAAATATTAGTCCTCCTCCACCTATTATTAGGAGTGTCAATCGAGTTATATGAGTCGAGTTTGACATAAGCTCACGCTCATTTCACATAAAAAATGAAAAGCTCAGCTCAAGCTCAACCCAGAAAAGCTCACAAACTTTGAGTTCATTCTCAACTCACATTTTATTGTGAGCTCGAGCTAACCCTATGAGACTCGTGAGTTAAATTTATATTAGCAAAAAAAATCCGAAAGAATAGTAGAATAAATGAGTCATTAGATTAAATCCTGACAAGAATATAAATATACATAATACAATAATTTATGTATTAGGATGAACTAATAAAAAGATAACCAAATATAGGGTTTGAGAAAAAGATAAAAGAATTAATGAGTTTTGCAGCCAATTTTTATATGTTTTTTAAATTAAAAATTTAGTATTATGTATGCATAATATATATCATTTTTATTCGGGTGTGAGTTTTAACCGGGTTGAGCAGGGTTAATCTCACGCTCAGTTCACATAAAATTCGAGTTTGAATAGTGAACTCACGCTCAGTTTATTTAAACTCACATTCACATTTTACGAGGTATGTGAGGCGGTTCGAACCCGTTGACAACCTACCTATTATAAATCAATAATTCGATTTTGTTTCCCAATATAGATTTTTTTTTTTTTTTTTTTGGTAAAACTTTAAGTTGTCACCTTCAGCATATCACATGATGACATGACCATTAGCAGACCACATCCACATGGGACTCACCGCAGATTCAAAGGATCATTGGTTAACCAAATGGATTTCCAGATTGAGTGAATGAGAAATTACCACGTGTACATCGCTTTTAGGTTCCATCTTTTCTTTATTTTATTTTTATGAAACAATAGTTTCTTTCTTTTAATTATGTAATAATGTCATTGTTTAGTAAAAAAAATCTTACTTGATTAATGCTAGTAGTCTACATATGTTATAAGCAGAATTATCACTTTATCATTACTTATGTGCTTAGTAAAGTGTAAGAGAAAACAAATAAAAAACGCTTATGTAATAGGTAAATAACTCAATTGATTAGAAGTATTTATTATCATTTAAAATAGTATATTTTCGATTCATATCTCGTTCTTTAAATTTATCTCAAAAAGAAACTTTTCAACTGCGTTATTATTACTTTTGGTACGTGATAATAAAGTGTGTTTCTTCCTTGTACAATCATGTACATTCAGAGTCTTTTAGGTTATTTTTAGATAAAAGTTTAAAAGTAACATAATTTACTGAATCTGATTTCCAAGTATGAGTACGTAGCTTTAGGTTCTGGATTTCTGACTATATGCAAATAAACATTTTGAATCTTAAGCTGTAGGGCATGCATACATGATCCGGGTCTCCCCCGGCTCAAATAAAAATATATAAAAAATAATAATAATAATGTCTAACTATACTTTTTTTCCTCCTCCGCCAACACCTGACAATATAGCGTGTCATTCGATTCGTAAACACATGTCAAAGTATCTAGTAATATGGTGTGTCATTCAATACGTATCTTACATTTTCGAATACCCCTTGGGTTTTTTTTTTTTGTGGTCTTGCCACGAGGTATCCTAGTTGACTCCGATCTTTGGGAGATCATACTGAGACTAATTCACGTTTCAGTGCAGGGTCGGCCCATAAATGGGTAAAGTACTTGCCAAAATGGCGATTACATACGTGAATACGGAGCAATCACTCGGCACTCTTTTAAGGGAGCGAAAGCTGCAAGATTCCCTGTTTTTTTTTAAATACTTTGTTTTCCTCCATCAAACAAATAAGTTAAAAAGCACTCTCTGGCTGAGTTCCTTTAATTAATGTAAGACAAGAATCTTTTTTTTTTTTTGATGAATAATGTAAGACAAGAATCAGCAACATATGAAGTTAACATATTCCTAAGCACATGATGTATAGATTGTGACAGCCTAACAATGAGTGTAATTTTCTCCAGTCCAGCTCCCTATGCGTAACGGGAAAAATTCACATCGTACGTGAACAATCTGATCCAGTCGGATGATAGTTTTAACTGCAGGATTTGGAGAGAGAAAAGTTGCAGCTGAACTTAAATAATAAAAAAATAAAAAAAAAATCTGTTTCCAAACTTGGACCGTTCAAAACTATCATCCGACGGCCCAAATTATTCTACAAGGTGTGGAACTTTTATTGTTCCGTATAGGAGCCGGAGTGAATTTTCTCGGGTACTCGACAAGATAAACCGTTGCATCTATAAAATAGTAAGTAACACTCCCATGTAGATTATTATATTTTGATTTATGTGCACATTAACATGTTTCTTTCATTCATCATTTAGAGTATTGGCGGTGCAAATTACTTTTATTATATATTACGAAAATTAAGAAAACAAAAATTAATATATTTTTATAATTAAAATATCAATATTACTCTCTAAAATATGACTTGTATCCACTAATCTTATTTAAGAGAGTAATATTAATATTAATATTTTGATTACTAAAATATTTTAATTTTTACTTCATTAATTTTCGTAATATATAATGAAAGCTTTATATTTAGGAATGGAGGTAGTAATGTAGATTATCATATTTGACTATTTATTTTAATAGCTTTGTAAGTACATCGGGTAATATCCTAATTTTCTAGAGGTGTGGTAATGGTAATTTATCCGGTAATCTGTCTGTTGTACACAGGGATGAAGCCAGTAATTTGGCGTTGCGAGGGAAACTGCAGCATGTCGAAATATATAAAAAAAAATTGAGGGGCGAAACTGATAAAATATTCCGAACAACATAAAATTTATTATACGTAATAGTATTTTTAAATGAATAACACGTAATTTAGGTAAGTATGGAGTTTAACACGTGTTCTCACAAGATAAACACCTATTTTATCCAACCGTTGTTCGGAAAGAGAAGTCCCCATCCTAGACTTGATGGACAATAGCAAAGGAGCAACTGATAAGAGCATTTTCCTCGTCCGACGTTTTTTCACACGAAAAAAGTTCTTTATTTTGTGCATCGGAAGTTAATTTTGAAAGTTTGTTCTTAAAATTTATAAAAATTAGTTATTTGCGAGAGAAGATTTGAGGTTCGGAATGAAAGTTACCACCAATCAGAATTCAAAAATACTAAAGTTCGATCTTGACATAATTAAAAACAAACTTCTTAGAACAAATAATTGAAAAAATTACCAATCAGAAATCAAAATCCCCTGCTAACATAGTTTCTCTACTTAATTATAATGGTAACTTTGGAGACTCATAATAAGTAGTAACCTAACCATAATGCAGTTTGCAGATTAAAAAGAGCTTCTCTTTCGCAGTGCATCTTGCTCTTTTACTCTCACGAGCGCCTCGAGGAATTCCTTGACCTGCATATATAGTTTAGACAAGGAAATTTCTTAGACGACAACTCAAGACGACAGTAAAAAATGCAAGCAGTGTAGAATCGAATTCAAAACCTCAGAAGGATCCCTAAGAGAGAAGAAAGCTTTGCTGTCCTTTGGAATAGTGGATACTAAAATCCCATAACCTCGATTTCCCTCGCGCAAAACCTAAAAGAAAATTCATCATTAGATAAAATCAGTTCAGAAAGGCTTCATCCCACAATTTTGTGGTATCGCGAGTCATACAGAAATATATATCAAATGACTATACAAAAACATTTTAATTTAATCATAGGAGCATAGATGGATTTATGCCGGTTTACCTTGAAAGCGTCTTCATCTGTTCTATCGTCTCCCATATAGATGGGAAGCACATCTTGGCTGTTGCTTAGGCCTGTAAAAAGAATTTTCGAGCAAGAACCGAATTACTATGATGATCTAATGTTGCCAAGCTATAAAAATCTCCAAACCAGAGTGCAAAATGGCTATTACTAACCAAGCGATTCGAGCAGAAACTCCACAGCTTTCCCTTTATCCCAGTCAATCACAGGACGGACTTCTAAAACCTTCAAAGAAGTAAAATCAGAGACTTGAGAAAATAATTCCCCCTTCACTAACGAAAGATGAGGCGCTTAACATTAATTACCTTCCGCCCATGAGTCAGTCGTAACCTAGGGTAGTCATTTAAGAAGTCATGTACCCGCTGTGCAATTAAAGGCCAATTCTGGAACAAAAAATGCAAAACACGGCTTAAGATTAATTATGAGCTAAACGAAAGCTGAGATAAACAGGGAATTACTCACCTTCTTATCTACATTGCGGTAATGTACAGAGGCACAAAATTTGTGATTCTCAACTTTTGCACCTTTAATATCTTTAGTAATCGCGACAAGGGTTCTAAAAACCTTTAACAAAAAAAAAGTAAAAAAATAAGTCACACATCGCGGTTGATTATTTGTCAAAAATCTGAGCTTAAATGAAATAATAACTTACCTCGTCAATCATTGGTAAAAATTCTCTTGCAGGCTGGAAAAGGTTAACCTCTTTCCCCTGATACATATTCAGATAATTCAGTCAAAAAGAAAATATACAAGGTAAAATCGCGAGATTGAAAAGACGGTTGCATTATACCAGCTGGTCAGTAGATTTTATACAACGTGAATCGTTACTAGAAAGTGTATCCTTTACAGGGAACATGATGTCCATTCCATGACTACCGGCATAATACAATTCTGTTAGTCCTACCAACTCATAAGCCTGGAAATCAAAGAAAGTTTGCATTAATTGGAATCGGCTAGATGAAAATTTTGAAGTGCTAAATTTCCTTGGAGTTCGTTTACCTACCCTATCACGGCTTCTACCACTGATGATTGCAGTGGGGAAATATTTAGCAACACTTTTAACAGCGGAGCGCATCTGAAATAAGTACATTTTAAGTGTTAACTAAGGGCAACAAATCATGAAGGAAAATTCTACAATACAAACATCAGTAAAAGAGATACTTACATCAGCAGACATAAAAGCACAGTCGGGAGTCGTCCCACTATTGGAGAAAGGGTTCCATCATAATCCAAAAAAGATTACTATCTTCTTATTCCTCGCGCGAGTCATGATTTGCCCAAAGGAGCTAAGCGCTGATGGATACTTAATCTATTTAACAGCAGATGAAAGATAATCAATAGTCTTTACTAACCAGTAGAATGAAGATAAATGGTGTTTTTTCGCGAATATTACCATCCAAGAACGGTAATCAATATCACCATCATCGGAAGCAAAATCGGCATTGATATCCTTCATGATCATTTGTTGAGGGGGTGAAGAAGATTGCATCGCATCAAGCCAACCATTCGAACGAACATCATCAATCTTTGCCGGCTTCTTTCTTGGAATTGCCCAGACACTAGTGGAGAATGATGGACCTGATTGTGAGTAAGGCAAGCGACCTGAAGGAATACCCAATCTGGGGTTGTCTAATGGAACAGGATCAGCAATAACAGGAGAAGCATTTGTAGATTTCAAGTCCATTGCTTCCGACAACTTCCACTTAGTTGAAGCTAATAATAAACTGTGTGTGTTTCACACCCAATCAAAATCCTAAGAAAAATTACTCTCAAGTCTTAAATAACCTTCTATCCAACCCGTTTATCGATGAAAAACCAACGCTTCAATGTTTTCTTGTCTGTGCTGCTGCTTGAGCAGTCCATTAAGCATAAACTTTCTGAAATCTGAGAAGTGACATAAACAATCACAACATAAACAACACGATTTTAAAGAAAATCAAGCATAATATCATCCTAACAGAAGAACATCATACCTCATTTCCAAAGCCACGAGGCATTTATAGCAGGAAACCGGACATTATGAAATAGGACACCAAGAGTGATAGAAGAGCTCCTATCTACCTGCGACTGGAAGAAAAAAAACGTGAATCTCCTTTCAACACTACTCACTCAAATTGAGATTTGAGACCATGACATGGGGGGAAAATGATTTCCAGACTATCACATTGTAAGAAAAACGCACTACGAACAACTATGGGAGAAAAAGAAAAGAGAAAAAACAGCTGTTGAAAGGATATATATCATCTTTTATAAATATGTAAGAAATATTCTTGACGGTAACAAGAAGAATTGACAGGAAATTGCGACGCAAAGTGAGGGACATGGAAAACAGAACTGCAGAGGGACTCTTACAAACTGATAAACAATAAACAATAAATAACCTCAGAGAAACAAAGTTACAAACTTCGGGCATTCCGACCAAATTATAGAAAACTCCAAAATGAGTTATTAAACCACAGCAAATAGCACATTGTGGACTGGGGAAATTAAGCAAATATCAGACCAGAAGGAAATGAAATTAAAAATATATGTATATCAATGACTTGGGAACTAGAAACATTTTTGTGGACAACAAGACATGAGCATATAAAGATTTGGCCATTAGTGTAAAATGATCATCAAGTTTGAGATACATAAAAAAACATCACCAGGAAAAATCAGGAAAGAAATTAATGGCTTTTCTTAATTCCCTCAAGAAAACTCAGAATTGTGTGTCAAAATTCAAAGAATGTTTTAATTATAAAAGAAAGAAATTTTCTTTCACCTAAAACAACCCAATACAAAGAATCAAAAAATCAAAAAATCATACAAGGAATGGAAGAAATCCTTAATTACAATTCTCTGAATCTAAACAATATAATAGATGAAGAAAATATTTTTCCTAGTTAGTAAATTGGAAAAATGCAATTTGCCAGATGGAGCAAAATCATACACTACTCCCTCCGTTCCACAATATAAGTTGTTTAAGACTGTAGCGAAAAATAATGAATAGATTAATAATGTTTTTTAATCAAAATATCATTATTACTCTCTTAAATATAATTAGTGGTATACAAGTCCAATTTAAGAAAGTAATATATTGTTATTTTAACTAACAAAAAAACCTTTTTTTTTTGTTACCTTAGTTTTCGCTACATGTCATAAACAATTTATATTATGGAATTGAGGTAGTAGAAAAAATATGGAAGCTGTCTTATGCAGGGCTTTGATAACCATTAACCACTATATAAGGAAGCTGCTCGCTAAAAACAAGTTGATTTCTATATTTTTCTGAAAAAAGTGATTAGGACACATAATCAATATTTCAACATCTTACAGCAACCGACAAAATATTTTATTTTAATATTTACAACATAAAAAACAGATATCAAATAAACAATGTCACATTACTATACTGTTCAACAACAATAGCATAACCCATTAAGTCCCCAATAATTGGGGGTATGGGCGGGGATGGACGGGATACAGACCTAACCTTTGTCAAACAAAGTGGCTGATCCCAGAATACCACTAAAACAGGTGTATTGGAGACTAACCTAACCTTTGGCAACAAGTGCACAAAGTGGTTGCTCATATAATACTAGCATGTAACAATGGTCACCCTATGCACGTCGCGTTTGCTACATGAATCATGCTCTCAAATCAAAGCCAAAAGGCATCGGAGAAGGCAGTACCAAGAACCATTTTGATTTATGTGCACATCACCATGCTTCTTTCATTCAGCATCCAGAGCATTAGTGGTGCACATTCACATTACTATACTGTTAAAAAAAAAAAATGTCACATTACTATAACACATAAAGAAATTAAACCAGCCACATAGACAGTTATACACGTCGAGACATGAATTCAAATATATAAATATTTATACATACACACATGTATATGTGAATTCTTGAAATTCAGGCAGCTATGAAAAAAATAAACTATACAGAAAGAGGTTAATTTCTTTTTTTATGGGAATTTCCTGATGAAAATTCCAAAAAGATGATAACTTTTTGCATGTCTGAGCTCATACAGAAGAATTCATCATCCAAAGCAGGGGAAAAGATTGAAAATGGTCTCAAAAGGGAAAAAGAGTGAATAAAGAAACAATCTTTTTCTGCTTAATTCACCACCAGCATTACAGAAATCAAACCCGGAACCTATAATTCTGAGTCGGAAGTGTTGCAAATAGAACAAGAAAATGCTGGAAAAAAACAAAGTAGAAAAAATATGGATATATATAAAATACCTGTTACACTTGATTCAAAATGTCGAAAATATATCTGGGCTATCACCAAAAAACTCCAAAATGTTAAGAATCTTTGAATTTGAACCTAATAATAAAAAAAAAAATCAATTTTCAATCAAGAAAGGACTAAAAAGGTTTTTTTTAAAAAAAGGGCAAGGATTGAAAAAATTCAGAAGAAAGGAGAGGAGGGAAATGAATTATGAATCTACCTTTCAGTAAAACGGCAGGTTCCCTTGGAAAAAATATTAATACTAATATTGTGAGGGAAGAAAAATTAAAAATTGGGTGTAACAGAAAGAAAAAAAAAATTAAGGGGAAGAGAGGGAGAGAGAACAGGAAGGGAAGGGAAGAAGAGAATGGAGGCGAAAAGGTCGGACATTTATAGCGTTTGATGCCCCCAAGAAAAAAGGGCAAAAAATCATGTCCCTGTTCCTGTCTCCAATCAATTACAATTTACCATGTGTATATGTAATTGAAAAAAAAATATTTATATAATAAATTCTGATTGATTGAAGAAAATAATGGGGAAAAAGTATTTTCCCCCAGAAAAAAGACGTGCCAAACAAGGCAAAACTCTCCCTCTGCTTATAGTTGTTGAATTGGGAAACAAATTAATATTAAACTCGATCCGACAATAGTGTTGAACACTAAACATTCAATATTTATTGAATATTTTTTTTGTTTTCGGATTGCAAATTTAATAATTCAATTTTTTTTAAAGTGAATATCTGCCGCATAAAACATGTGTTAGATGTTTTGGAGAAGATGTTAATCAAAAGAAAACACTTATTACATACACTCTAACAATGGTAAAAAATTCTCACAATATCAACAACAAAAAATGTCAACACCATAAACGCCACCTATTCAACTTCCCCTCACCTCTCAGTTTTCCTTTTTACCAAATCGTTAAATGATGGTCAACTTTGTAATTTTACACATTTATGTCGTAGAATTAAAATACTTGCTCTCCTATTTACAATCATAAAAAATTGTGCATTCAATTTTTTGTTAGAGAAAAGTACTACTTATACCCATTAAGTATCTTTGAAAAGCAAGTTATGACCCTTAATTTTTATAGGTCGCAAAATTAGCACTCGATAATTTACTGATGTCTTATTTCAGACAAAATCGGCGGAATCCGATGAGAGGGGGCGGCGTTCCACATGTGCGGCCCGCACATACGAAATGTCAGGGTTAATTTCGTCCAACCAAATTTATAATTCAAAAAAAGAAAAAAAAATCTCCTCCTCCACCTACATCCCTCTGCCATCTCCACCACCACTCACCCCTCCACCTCCAAATCCCCCAACCCCACCACCACCACCAAAGTCGCCGCCTCCTCCTCCTCCTCCTCCTCCACCACCAAAGCCGCCTCATCCTCCTCTTCCTCCTCCAGCAGCGACCAAAGCATCCGCCTCCGAAGTTGATTTATTGGTGGTTGAAACTTTGAAGTTGATTTTGCTTCCATTAATGGATATTAAATGGGTTTTGATGAAGAATAATGATTTTTTCTTTAATGGATATGAAATGGGTTTTGATAAAGAAGAGGTTTTGATGAAATGGATTTATTGGTGGTTAAAGCTTTGAAGATGAAGATGAAGCTTTGAAGTTGATTTTGATTTTGATTTTGAAGGAAGAAGATGAAGAGAGGGTGGTGGTGGTGGGTGAGTGAAGATTTTGGGGGAAGTTTTGGTTTTGAAGGAAGGAGATGAAGAGAGGGTGGTGGTGGGGTGGGTGTTTTGATTTTGGAAGAAGAAGATGAAGAGAGGGTGGTGGTGGTGGGTGAGTGGTGGCGGGTGGGTGGTGGAGATTTTGGGGGAAGTTTTGATTTTGGAAGAAGAAGATGAAGAGAGGGTGGTGGAGATTTTTGGGGATTTTTTTATTTCAGATTTTCTTTTCTTTTTTTGGAAAAGAATTATGGGAAAAATTGACTATTATACCCCTCAAAATGTACGTGTGCGGGTCGCACATGTGGAACGCCGCCCTCCTCACCTGATTCAGCCGATTTTGTCTAGAAATAGCACATCGTAAATTATCAGGTGCAATTTTGGCACCTATAAAAATTAAGGGTCATAACTTGCTTTTCAAATATACTTAATGGGTATAAGTAGTACTTTTCTCTTTTTGTTATGGTAATACACCCTATGTATTGAAGGGTTATTTAATCCTTGCACTCGAATTAAAAAAAAAATTAGATTATTGATATTGACTATTGAGTGACAAAGACATTGTTGACTTTCTCTTTGTAACTCCAAATTCAACTCTCACTATAGAAAATTTTAATTTCTGAGTTTTTATTTAAGTGTTGGCAATGTACTCCCTCCATTCTCATTTAATTGTCGTTTAGGAGATTTATAGGTATCCAAATTAATTGCCGTTTAAGATTCTTTTATTAGTTGTCAACAATTTATTTCAATTATACACTCGATATTTCCTTTAATTGCGGCCTCTGTCAGGCTTATTTTTTCCTTTCTTTTTTTATGGTATAAAAGTAAGAGAGAGGGGATAATATTAGAACTTTCGGTGAAAATTACAAATTTTTTAATTTTTTAAAATTGTCTAAAAATCTTATATTTAGGAATGGAGGGAGTACAACGTTTTCACAATCTAATTCACGTACTATACACAGTACTAGGCTTTTGATGACATTTCACTTTCTTGACCAGGTTGTTTAATGGTAATTTGAGCCCTTAAATTTCAGATCAATTCTATCATGGACCAGGCCTACCAAGTGGACATGGACCACTTGGTACACATTCAGCCACATCACAGTTTTGATTAAAATAATAAAAATATTCCCCTTTTGGTGCATTGTTTGAGGCCTTTTTATTGTTTTTTAATCAAAAGAGGGGATGTGGTTGATTGTGGACCAAGTGGTCTATGTCCCCACTTGTAGGCCAGGTCTATATCAGAATTTTTCTAAATTTCAAGTTTTCACTTTCATCCATCAATAAATCAAAAGGAAAAGGTTAAGAAACTTCACAAGGTTTTCAGCAACCTAACTTAAAAGTAATAGATAAATGCTTTCTTTTAACTCCTAATGCATCCACCTCTCCGTCTCTGGAATTTAGGATTAGTAGTTGAGTTAAATCGTGAAAAGAAGTACGATTATGAGTAAAAGAAAGACAACTATAACAGTACTCACTACAGATTATCTCATTGAGGTATGTTCCAGGACGCATAAAAACTTTCTTGACCTTCCATTCCATGGCTCAATTCTTATGTGCCCTTATTTTCAAGGTTTTACACTATGGGGCCGTATTATAATTGCGTCTATTTTAGGTTTGGTCTAATTTAAAACTTAGATAATTTTCGATCTCTCTTTGATTGAGTCTGAATATATAAACTCACATTGAGTTATTTAAAATTTAGTTTTAGTTTGAAGCTCTCAGATTGGACCCCGATCCAATCAGATGCTTAAATGTCAAGGACTTTCCATATTGACAACTCAATGTCCTCTCAAGCAAAGAGTGTCTCAGTTTGACACTGGGGCTAGAGTTGTTCGGATTTTTTATAAACCGTAACACTTATTTTGATACTTTAATTACAGAAATTTTTATATAACTATTATAATTTAATAAATTTGAAAAGTGAATGAATATATGTTAGTGTGAACAAGACTATAATGAAGAATATCATAGATGGAACTAGAGCACCCATTTAAATCTTCTATCTCATTCAAGAAAAACAATTATAATAAACTAAAAATATTTATCAAAAAATAAAAATAGTAATAAAATATGAGGACGAAGAATGTGATTATGTTATAATAAAGTACTTGTAATGAAAGAGGAGAGGGACCTGTCACGGGTCGCAAGTATCGTTGTTGCCTTCTGTGCGAAGTCACGAACGACCCGTGACAGACCCACGTACACAGAGGCGTCGTGACGCATGAAGGAGAAGCTTGGGCTTTCCACGTGGTAGTGACTAGCAAGACGGTACGTGGATATGTATTGATCTGACACGTGTGAAAATGTTTTTGGGTGCATATACTTTTATTTCCTAGGTAAATATATATGTTTTTTATTAAGTTTGTCACGTAAATAATGACAATTTTATTTTTTTTTATACTGGGACTCTCCTGATTCACGTGGTCCTCTATTTTAATTTTATTTTATAGAAAAAGTGAGAGAAAGAGAAAAATGGCATTTTGTTTGAAGGATTCGATTAAGATGTTTATGTATGTTTTTTAAATTAGAAAAATAAATTTTATAGAATGAGAAATAAAGTTAAAAAATCGAACTCATTATGTGTACGTTGAGGATTCAGTTCTTGACAATTAGAATAAAGCCACATTACAACGTTAATAAATTTTAATTATTAATTTTATTTTAATTTTAAAAATACATATTTCCTTGAGACAAAATAATATTTCCACGTGGCCAAACAATCTTCTTTTCTTCTTTCACATTTTGATGGAAATAGTGTAGGTTGACCAAATTCGTCAAGCATCATAATTGCTTTCTGACATCGACTAAACTAAATCATAACGCTTTAGATGATCATAAAAAAGTACGTTACTTTCTTCACATATTAAAAACAAAACCCTTCTTAAGGGGATGGTTTGGCATGGGGCGAACTTAATGGTAACGATCTCACACACCTCTCAAATAATTTGAGACATAAAGTCTGTGATACCACACTCCTTTCACATAATTTGAGACATAAAAGTCTGTGATACCACAATGTGAGATGGGACCCACCTACAGAGTAGATTTCGCAGACCTTCATGTCTCACAATGACCCATTGGGTCCGCCCCCACAAGGGGAATTTCCCTTCTTAAGGAGGACCGTAGAAATGAGATTTATTTGTCGATGATGTCGTTTTCTTAAGGCAAATTGGCGAATTTAGTCCTACAACATTATGCGATTGATGATAATGGTCCCTATTTTATTTATTTTGGTTTTTAGAAACATAAACAATTTGCGTTTGGCGAGAATGGTCCTTCCGTCCACAACTGTAATGGAAATAATTAAATTTTGTTTTTTTTAAAAAAAAAAAAACCTTCAAGACACCGAGGTTAATTTGGGTAATTCAACAAAAAATATAGATCAAGGACAAAAACAACCAATCGCAAATTGTTAAGGGATGAAATTCACCAATTTTTGCTTTAGCATTCTCCTCCTAAAAACCATCGTGCCGTCCTCCACCGCATCCCTCGCCGTCTTAATCCCTCGCTGTCTTAATCCACCGCCGTCTCAATCCACCGTTTTTCTCAGTTATTTTTCTCTATTTCTATCAATCATTATCATTATGATCATTATCCGAAGATTTGCCTAAACTGTACAGCTACACATATAAGAATTTTGAAATTGCCTATTTTCATCGATGTGCACCCGAAAGTGTAAGTATCATGATGAAGTTTTTTTTCCCTCTCCTTCTTGGTTTGTAATTTGGTTTGACTCGGCCTTGATCTTTGGTCTGGTGTAAATTTTTTACAGAAAGTAGTGTATATTTCAATTTTTTTTTCTGGTAATGAAATATTGTAATTTTTCTCAAGTTATAGTCATTGTAATAGTCAGTTCTTGTAATTACCTTCACCAATACACGGTAGTTATAGCAATACCAGTTTTTAGTTCAAGTAGAAATCTTCAAATTTTAGGTTGAGCTATTCTGAAAATATCTTTACGGTGTCTTTCAATGTTCTTTCTACATGGACTACTTAATGTTTAAATTAATTATCCTGAAAAAAAATCAACTCCAAATGCTATTGCATTTCTCTAATTGTTTTTATTATAAGTTTCAGTTCTTCAATTGTGTTTTTTTTTACATGTTTATTGGATTTTGTATTGAAATTCATTATTTTTATTCTCTTTAGTTCTCTAAATTCTGATTTAATATGGGGAATTTTTCCTTTTAAATCAAATTTTCATTATTTTTTGTGGTGGGTTTTTTCTTTAGTATAATGAAATTTGATTGATGATGAAGATGAAGAAGAAGAGAGGTATGAGTGTCTCGGGGTTTGGATGGGTCTATGGTTTTTGGGTGGGTTGAAGAAGATGAAGAGGGAGTTGGTGGGGGTGGGGTGGGTCTTTGGGTGGGTTGAAGAAGATGAAAGGAGGGAGGGAGGATGAAGATGGGGACCAAAACAACCAATCATAATATGTTTTGGCACTAGATTTGCAAAAAATAAAATAGATTTTTCCCAAAATACCCTTTCAATTTTGATATTTTTCATTTATTTTTGGTTGACTAACATTTGACATTAACTTTGATGGACAGAAGAACCATTCTCGCCAAACGCAAATTGTTTATGTTCCTAAAAACCAAAAAAAATAAAACAGGGACCATTATCACCAATCGCATAATGTTATAAGACTAAATTCGCCAATTTGCCTTTTCTTAATTGATTTGTGAGATGAAATAGTTGGTAGACGTTGTTTTTGCTTAACATAATAAGGCTACCAACAAACTTAGCAAAAATAGCTAACCAACCAAACATTCATATCTTACCTTAAAATGAATTGCTTTTTTGCTTTTCGATTTCTATGGTTGCTTCCATTTTCTCCACGTCCAAGTATACTACGAGCCATTTATTGCATTTACTTCATTTCTTTCTTGATAAAACACACTCTTCTACCAATTAACTATTTAGATTTTTAGAGTTTTTAATAAAGTATTTTTGTTATAGTTTTTCCCCATCAATTATTTGCGAATATAAGAATTTGACAAAATCATACTTTTATGGCAGGATGGATGCCGAATTGCACGTATTGGACACATGCTGCTTGAACCAAATGGCAGTTTTGTCAATTCAATCCCTTTCCCACAAAAATAATTAGAATCAAATTAAAAACAATACATTCCTCTAAATTAGACACGGAAGTAGGGGTGAGCAAATTCGGTAAAAACCGATTTACCGACCGAATTCGATTTGAATTCGGTAAATCGAATTCGGTAATTCGGACCAATTCGGTAATTCGGATCATACCGAATTCGAAGTTTTCGAATTCGATTCGAATTCGGTATATGGTTTTGGTGAATTCGGTATTACCGAATTCGAATTCAAAAAAATATTTTAATAAATAATAGTATAATACTAAAATAAATACACTATAAATACTCTCCTAAATCCCTACTTCTAACAAAAAATGTCACCCACACTAGATTACTCCCATTTTTCTTCCTCTTCTTCCTCTTCTCCATTGACACCGCCCCAAAACTCCCTCCAGTAAGCCTCTGTTTTCTTTTCTTCTTTCTATGTATTCTCTAATTCGGTAAATCGGAATTCGGTTCGAAAAAGGTCGGTAGTACATGGTCAATTCGAATTCGAATTCGGTAAATCGGAATTCGGTGCTCAGCCCTACACGGAAGCATGAAAATCGAGAGACGGACATATCGATGTGAGAAGGAAGAGGATAGTTTAAGCGACCTAGAGTGGCCGCTAAGAAATGAGGATTTAGAGAATTTAGGGTTTGTTCATCATGTGGATAAATAAGAAGTTAAATATGTTTTTATTACAAACGAGTCCTTTAATATATTTAAATCAGGGTTTGCTCGTCATGTGTGTAAATAAGAAGTTAAATATGTTTTATTACAAACAAGTTCTTTAATATATATATTCGGTTTGGATCGAAAGTTCGATTTTAATTTAGTCTAAACCGAAACTAATTTAATGCACCGTTCAAATCGAAAAATCGATTTGGATGAATCGGTTTCGGTTTTTCCACCCATATTCTCCACACAAGCACACTTAAACTTTCCTTACACTTGACTATTTATAGACAATCAAGATAACTCCATTACTTCGTGTCACAAGACCTAACGACATAGTATATAAATGTCGTTATATGAATCGCAAAAGTAATAATATTTAATGTAAATGTCGCTAACTAACATCAAAATGTAGGTATGAACAACAATTATTATAACCATCATATAAAATTCTAACATAGCGACGTTTGCCCAAAAGTGATGCTTTTTAACTTAATGCGTTTGATTTTAAGCGACGTTTAGAAAAAAAAGGTTGGTACAAAAATGTCGCGATAAAATATTTTTGTTGTAATGTTTATTGTTAGTATCTCTTAAAATATTCACTTATTATAAACTTCTATCAAGTACAGATACTGACTGAAAAGTCAGTCTAGAAGCCAAAAACCAGAAAAAATAATGCAATAAGAAAATGAGGTTTGAGGTGGCCTATGATAATTTATTGTGGTTACTAGAAATTTAAATAGTGTGTAGATCACAAATAGATAGTTTGTCATTAAGAAAATACAATATGATAATTGTTTTTTTTCTTCTAATAATTGTTTTTTTGATATTTGTATACTGAAAATAATCACACGAGATCGTATGTGACTCTCTATGACATTTTTAATTATAGTTATATTTACACAGAATTTATCGATTTACTCATAGATTTGCCTATTTTAGTGTAGTTTTTATGAATAAAATATTTCACCCAGAAAAAAGAAAAAGGTCAAAAAAGGAACACGAATGCACCAGCCGGGAATCGAACCCGGGTCTGTACCGTGGCAGGGTACTATTCTACCACTAGACCACTGGTGCTTTTTGTGATCTGTGAGTTTTTATATTTAACTCAATATATATTTCGAAGCAAATAATTCATTATGATCCATCAACAAAGCCAATTTCCAATGATAGGAGTCGAGACTTGTAAAAAAAAAAAAGACAAAATAGTTGGTCCATCACTTATCAGGAAAAAAAGAAAATTACAGAAGAATAATAAAGTTTTTAACAAGTATTAAATTTTTAATTGATTTAAATATTACAAAATATATTTAGAGACCTTATTCTAGGTGGGTGGGGTCTTAGGCGGTCGCCTCAGTGACCTAAGCCTCTCCAGGGGCCTTGATCACTCTCATTCGCAACAGTAAATAAAAATGATTTATAAAGAATAAACAAAATCTACGATACAACAAATCAAGAAGGAACCATTCTTTAGCCTTAAATCATTGATTATGAACTTTTGGAAAATAGTTTAAGAAGTCATCTTCAGCCTGCGATATCAAGTGTTCATCTTCCCACTGGTCGCGATATGTCAGAGGCCGACTCCTCTTGTTCTTCGAAGCTTCAGCATACATCTGCTTTCTCCATTCTTCAACTGGAAGAGAAGTTGTCTGGGCAGCCAACCAATCATCATATTCAAACTATGAACACACCAAAAAAAGGTATCAAACAGAATCAGTCATTCAAAGTTTGAGTCATTTGTCCAAGGAAATGGCATTACATATACTGAAAGGATGATAGCATCAGGGACGAAGCCATAATTTGGCGTTTGGGGTGGGGGTGGGGGGGGGTTGATAAAATATTCCGAACTGCATATAAAATTGACTGTATCTAATAGTATTTTTAGAAATCTCTGGGGCGGCAGTGTTCTGGATAGCAGTATTGGCAGTTACTTTCTTTGGGGACAGGTGTTGAACCCGGGGACCTATGGTGTAGAGTTGAATGTGTTGGGGCAGATGCACTAGCCTTCTTTGACAGTATCGGCAGTAACTATGATTCTTGTATTTAAGGTAGTTTTATTTAAGACTTGAACAGATCTTCTAATGTTGAAAGAGTTAGTAGTTGGAAAAGAAAGATCGTGAACATGGCATACCTGATAATCAGCCATGTTATGAGTGTAACGCTTTGGAATGCCGGATACTTCCATTGATGAGTAGAAAGCTTCAATATCAGCCATCATTTCCTCAGCCGAAGGAAGTGAAATTCGACCAGATAGAACGCGAGCAATCCACCTGCTCTGAAGTTCACACAAGGGGAAAGGAACAACCTGGTGCCGTTGAAAATTGAAGATTGTTTAGTTCATTACATTAGGTAGTTAATGAAAATATTTTTCCAAGACAAGATTTATAGCCTTAATTACAACCTTCCATGGCAAGCCAACAAATGAAAGCCCCGGGGCGATAGATGGTGGAAAAATATGCTTGTATAGTGGGCCGACACGGTTGTCATCCACAGTCACTATTCCATTGGTTTCAAGAAACGGAAAGTGATATTTGTAGCTAATACAGAAGAAGAGAAGAAGTTTATTGATCGAAATCTTTCATCATCTTCAGAAGGATTTAAACTATATCAAAAGCATAATCATGGTTCAAAGAGATGCGTACCCCGTGCAATGCATAATTACGTGAGCGGAGACTAGATACCCATCTTGAAAACCAACAGAACCATCTTCTTGAACGCTCTGTATCTGTGTTTGTCAGGTATAAGCGCGTTTAAACAAATCAAAATTATCGCAACAAAAAGTAGACAATCGTTCATGTACTTACAAGTCTAGGATCAGTAACTTTACCATGGAATGAAGCCAAATATTTTTATAGCCCTGGGCCAGCCCCAAAACATCATTTCTGACGACTGATCGTGATGCAATATGGACTTCTTTAGCAACTTCAGCAATCTCGCAGGAGATGTCAACGGCACTGGCTGCACTCCCTATCAAGACTACAACCTGTCAAACCAGATGATATAGGATATCATTCAACAAAAGAAGACGGCAATTACATGAAACGTTCATCTCGATGCCACTTTACATTTTAATGGTTACCATATTAAATTATCACCTAAAGTGAATATCTTACAGTACAAAAGAATGAGCAGCAAATTGTGCGCAAGCACTCAATCATTATGTACGACCAACTTGGATGCTATGATATTTAATCAGATCTCCGGTTTCATCATGCTCATAAGGTATTTATAGCCTCACACAGTGATATAGCCTCTAATTGAGCAAATGGCAGGCCGAAAAGTTACTAAATTTCAGTTTTTGGTAAAAGTAAAATTGAAAAAAGCTCGTAAGGACAAGCGGAACATACTTGGTCGCGGAAAGGCTCGGGAACACGATAATTATGGCTGTGGATTTGTTTGCCAGGCCATTCTTCAATCCCTGAAATTTATTAAACGTTACTTGAGCTGTAAAACAATTAACACTTCTCTCCAAGGTTAGGCAATAATTGCCTTTCAAATATGCACAACAGAGTAGACTAAGAAGAATTTGAAAGAAACTAATCCAATCCAGTGAAACGTTTTTAATAAAGAGATCAGCTGAAAAACTACCCCACAACAAGAACATAAACAACAAGAACATAACTTATTAAATCCCCAATAATTGGGAAGATGCGCGGAACATGGATAGGAGACAAACAGGGACGATTACAGGGGGGCGGGGACAGTCGCCCTCAAGATTTTTAAAAATCCTACTAGATATAGTAAATTTTATATGTAGTTTGGAATATTTGTTCAAATTCACCCCAACATTTTTTTGCAGTTTTTATATATAGTTCGGCATACTGTTGCAGTTTTTTGCTCCCCAACCTAAAAATACTGGCTTCGCCCGGGAGACAAACATTGCAATAAATGCACAAAGTGATAGCTCCCAGAATACCACTGAAACAGATGAACCGGAGACTGACATAACCTTTGGCAATGAATCCACAAAATGTCTGCTCACAGAATACCCAGAAACAATATGTTTACTCTAATTCATTCACCCCTTTGTGTTTGTCCAGATAAACTCTCATCACAAAATGTGTAATATAACATTCATGCACAACCCTCAGAATTAACAATTCAAATCAACCTAGCAAATTCTTTAAGATCAAATAGCACCGATAATAGTTGCCAAGAACCAGTTTAAAAGACTTTTTTCATAATTGGAAAAGGGAAATCCAAGGACAACACTTTTAGAAACTCCTGAGCAATGAGTCAGTACACTACTATATTCAGCAAGGAATCCAACCCAAAAGACTGGAAACAATAGTTCTTTTATCAGATTAAAAGCAGTATTCTGGAAGTGCTTTTAGGAAATGCTTTCAATATTTTGACAGAGAAAAAGAGCAAACAAAATTATACTCCCTCTATTTCTTGATATAAGTCGTTTAGGATACGTAGCAAAAATTAAAAAAAAAAAAAAAGAAAGATATTTTTTAATCAAAATATCAATATTACTCTCTTAAATAGAATTAGTGGTATACCAATTCTATTTCAGAGAGTAATATTGATATTTTGACTAATAAAGTATCGTATTTTTTATTTCCTTCATTTTCGTTACATTCTAAACGACTTATATTAAGGAATATAGATAGTACTCCCTCCATTCTCATTTAATTGTTGTTTTGGAGATATATATGTATCCAAATTAATTGTCATTTACATTCTTTTATTTAATTGTCATTTACATGTCTTTTATTTAATTGTCAATAATTTCTTCAAAGTGTACTAAACTACCCATGTTGAGGAATGGAGGGAGTATCATAAAGTTCAACTCTTTATGTTAAAATATTCCAAATGCATACAACTTATAGCATAAGCAAATAAACAGTCTTAGAACCCTTGCAAGTTTAGCGACAAAAACACACTAAAACCGAAGATCAAAATTAAGAAAGTTGAAAAAACAAAATAAGAGGATAATTTCTTAAAAGACTAAAAAGTTGATGTCCAAATCTGACTAAATTACCTGGGATTTCTGCTATTCGAGGCTCTGTATAATGCCCATTACAAACCACAACAGCATCATAAACCTCATCATCAAACTTTTCCAAATCGTTGCCATTTTCTCTTCTCTTTGATTTCACCATCCACTTCCCATTTTCAATCAATCCCATGTCCCAAACTTCTGTTCCAAATCTAATCAATTCAATTACTCCAAATTCATCAGCAAACTCTTTCAAATACTCCAATACTTCTCTATGACCCGGAAATCTTCTTGTATCTCTTTGAGGAGGTCCATTATTTTTAGCCACAAATGGATATGCCCGAAAACCCATTACTTCACGGGGCAAGTTTGTCCGAAGAGATGAATAAAGACTCGATGTGATGATTTTTCGATTTGAATCGAGACCCATCGGGTCGGGCTCTGTATTTGGAGTGTAAATCCATGTTCCTCCTAATTGGGTTTCTCTTTCTAGGACTACGACTTCGTGACCTTCTTGCCTGAGCTCATGGGCAGAGACTAGACCGGCGGCGCCGGCTCCGATGACGGCGACTCTTTTGGAGGAAATTTGGGTCGTTTGGGGGAGTCGAAAGCCCATATTTGGAGATGGGATTTGAATAGTCATCTTCTTGTGATGGAGTTGATTGATGAATCTTATCTTTTCTTTCCTTATTCTTTCAATTCAATTCAATTATTGTCTTCTTCTTCATGGGAATTGTTTATGAAAAAAGAGAAGAGACGACTTCAATTTACCTTCTTTTTTTTCTTTCTTTCTTTTTTTGGGTAGAGACTTCAATTTACCTTCGAGATAACTTGGGTAGTTTCTACCCGCCAACGTGGCGGACGTTTTTAAATTTATTATATATTCAATATTTACATTATTTTGTATATGTGTTAAATCTCATGAAAATAAGTTTTCTTTAATTATTTCTCTTATTATGAACACATATGTTAAGGTTGCAACATAAATTTTTATATGAGGTGTAAACATAAATTGATAAATGTTTGAGGGAGAAATTCAACAAAATACAAGTCCAAAATGTATTGTATACGCATCATTGAAATTGTTAGACTTGTCAACTCGTCTGCACTCTTGAGAAGTTCCAATTTCTTGATTAACACTTCGATATGACTGAGCCCGACTTTGATCACGCAGTCATGATTCGACCACATCACTGCATTTTTTTCTCTCTCCTCATTTTGCAGGGATGTGGCTAAATCTGGTCCACATGGATCCGGTCCATATCAGAATTTTCCTTTCTTGATTGGTTAAATGTAAAAATGCCTTTCAATATCTAAAGTTAATGGAATTTTACATTTACCTTTTACGAATAGATAATCATGGCCACTATTCCCACACCCCTCCCTTGCCTTTTTAACACCCCCCAATCCCCATAATTTGTTTTCTCCCTCTCTCTCCTCTCTCTCACCATAATAAATGCTCCCAACCCAACCCTCTATCCCTCAATAATTTTTACGCCCTGCCGCTTCGCCGGACCACCGTTGACCGGATTCCGCCAATTTTTGAACTTATTGGACTAGATCCACCACAAAATATCAATTTCAAAAAGTTTGGAGGCAAGAAAAAATTCCGACAAGATTCCGGCAAAATGGACTCCGACGATTGTGGCTATTTAGAAGACGTTGATTTTGAGATAAATAATAATAATTATTATATTGTGTTTTTTGTTGTTAGTAAATTTTTTTGGGTAAAAATACATGTTTAAACTGATAAAATGCGAAAAAAATAGTCCGAAACTGAGAAAATAGCACCGAAAAACATACTGGGAAAACCGTGTGTAAAAACGCAGGGCGGTTTTGGGAAAACCGTGTGTAAAAACGCAGGCGGTTTTCCCTAAACCCGCCTGCGTTTTTACACACGGTTTTCCCTAAACCCGCCTGCGTTTTTACACACGGTTTTCCCAAAAATTGCCTGCGTTTTTACACACGGGTTTTCCCCAAAAACCGCTGCGTTTTACACACGGCTTTTTCCTAAAACGGCCTGCGTTTTTACACGCGGTTTTCCCTAAAACATATTTTCATGATTTACTTTTTAATAAGTAATTACAAAATTAATTGCAACACACAATTGGCACCAAAAAATTGTATTTAGGTATTATCACTTACGATATGTAATAACCCATTAAAATTTCAAAAAAAATCACAAGTTTAAAAAAATTTACATTTCTTAAAAAAGTTAAAATTTTTTTGCTACAAAGTGTCTTATAAACTATTTCAAAATAAATGTTGCCAAAAATAACAATCAAAGTTCAAACGTACCTTATAGTGATCTAAAATAACTTCCCGATGATGAAGAAATTGGCTCGATACGGGAATGTTTTTAGTAAAAAATATAATAAACAAAACTTAATTATTAAGAAACAATGAACATTATTTATTAGTTTTCATAAATTGAAAAAATATATTATGAATATATTATGTAATTCAATTAATACAAAATATATAGTTTAAATGACCTCGACGTCAATTTGTATCAGTATATTGTTTTAATTTTCGTCACTTGATTTACTAAAAATTAGACCAAGTATATGAATGTTGACTGTTATTTTTTGTAACATTTATTTTTTAATAGTTTATATGACACTTAATAGTAAAACTTTTATTTTTTTGAGAATTGTAAAATTTTAGACTTGTAATTTGTTTGATATTTTGATGAGTTATCACATACCATACCCTAAGTGTTAAAACCTAAATACAAAGAAAATACTTGGTATTTATTTGCACTTAATTTTTATTGCAATACCCTTAAAAAAATATTTAGGATTTTCTAAAAAAAATTTAAAAAATTTTTTTTTCTAAACTTCATGCGTTTATTTACACGGTTTTTCTCTAAAACCGTCTGCAGTATTACACGGTTTTCCCTAAAAGCGTCATGCGTTTACACACGGCTTTTCCATAAACCCGCTGCGCTTTTTACACACGGCTTTTCCCTAAAATCGTTTATGCGTTTACACACGGTTTTCCCAAGTATGTTTTCGTGCTATTTTCTCGCTTTTTGGACTATTTTTTTCGCATTTTTTATCGGTTTAAACATGTATTTTTACCCAAAAAAAATTTACTAACAACAAAAAACACAATATAATAATAATTGTTAGTAATTTTTTTTGGGGTAAAATTACATGTTTAAACTGATAAAATCGAAAGAAATCGAGAAAACAAGACCTGAAAAACATACTCGAAAACCGTGTAAAACCGTGTGTAAAAGCGACGGTTTTAGCAAAAACCGTGTGTAAAAACGCATGAGCAGTTTAGGGGAAAACCGTGTGTAATAAGCGCATCGGTTTTAGGGAAAACCGTGTGTAAACGCAAACGCTTTTAGGGAAAACCGTGTGTAAATACGCGAGACGGGTTTATGGGAAAACCGTGTGTATATACTGCAGACGGTTTTAGGAAAAACCGTGTGTAAATAAGCGATACGGTTTTAGGGGAAAACCGTGTGTAAAACGCAGACGGTTTTAGGGAAAACCGTGTGTAAAAACGCAGCGGGTTTAGGGGAAAACCTCTTGAAAATTCATACATTTTTTTAAATAATTTTTTTTCATAAATTACAATTTAAGTTATATTGTACAATTAATTATATAACACACAAAGCTAAAAACCAAAAAATTTAAATTTAAAACGCAGACGGTTTTAGGGAAAACCGTAGTGCGGTTTTTAAAATTTTTTTTTAAATTTTTTTTAGAAAATCCTAAATATTTTTTTAGGGAGTATTGCAATAAAAATTAAGTGCAAATAAATACCAAGTATTTTCTTTGTATTTAGGTTTTAACACTTAGGGTATGGTATGTGATAACTCATCAAAATATCATGAAAATATGTTTTAGGGAAAACCGCGTGTAAAAACGCAGGCCGCTTTTAGGAAAAACCGTGTGTAAAACGCGAGCGGTTTTTGGGAAAACCGTGTGTAAAACGCAGGCAATTTTTGGGAAAAGTCGTGTAAAAACGCAGGGCGGGTTTAGGGAAATCAGTGTAAAAACGCGAGGCGGGTTTAGGGAAAACCGCCTGCGTTTTACACACGGGTTTCCTAAAACCGCCCTGCGTTTACACACGGTTTTCCCAAAACCGCTCGCGTTTTACACACTGCTTTTCCCAAGATGTTTTTCGGTGCTATTTTCTCGATTTGACTATTTTTTTTCGCATTTTATCAGCTTTAAACATGTATTTTTACCCAAAAAAATTTACTAACAACAAAAAACACAATATAATAATTATTATTATTTATCTCAAAATCAACGTCTTCTAAATAGCCACAATCGTCGGAGTCCATTTTGCCGGAATCTTGTCGGAATTTTTTCTTGCCTCCAAACTTTTTGAAATTGATATTTTGGAGTGGATCTAGTCCAATAAGTTCGAAAAACCAAAAAATGGCCGGAATCCGGTCAACGGTGGTCCGGCAGCAGGCGGCGGCGGCAGAAAAATTATTGAGGGATAGAGGGTTGGGTTGGGATGGGAGCATTTATTATGGTGAGAGAGAGGGGAGAGAGAGAGAGAAAACAAATTATGGGGATTGGGGGGTGTTAAAAAGGCAAGGAGGGGGTGTCTTTTTTACTTGACCCTAGATAATTCTACCCCCTTCAAATTACCAAGTGTTTGTAATTATAACTCTTATTTTAAAATTTATCAAATCTCATAAAATTCAAATTAACTTACGAGTATAAACAAGTTACATTTTTTACAAATTGACTAAGCTCGAGAGAGCCTGGTTGCTAAACAAACCGAGCTTGAGCTTGAGGCTATTGACCTCAAAAGCCCAATCACAATTTGACTCGATTCTTTTGCAACCCTATTTTAAAGGCAGATTAGTCATTTCATCAAGCACAAGGGTACATATGTAAAATAAAGAAGATATCTATCTTTACCACTTGTTGGCCATATTTTTTGAGAGTGGTTAGCTGCCCCCCAGCTGCTCTCTCTGGCTCTGACATTTATAACCCTTTAAAATCCCAGAAATTCCAAAGTGCAAAACTTTTGCAGGGGGCCAACAGAAAATCTTGAATGAGATAGTTTTAGAGAGAGAAGCAATTATGTTATAGTGAGAGAAAGTGTATGCATATATTGAGTGATGATGCAATGAAGAGACACATAAAGAATGCATCTTTTTTTCTCTTTCGGTTTCTTCTTCTTCTTCTTCCTAGCCCCACCATAAAAAATCTGATTCCTTTCTCTTCCTTCCCTTTTCTCTCTCTAAAACCTCCCATATAACATGTACTTATATGGGTTTTATTTTTTTTGGGTTTATTTCTTTCTACTTAGATGGAAAGCATTTATTTTAATAATCTGGGATCACTAAATATAGGCTATTGAAGGTGTACTTGCATTGAGTGTGGTTTGAGTCTGAGACTCAAACTGATACTCGAACTCTCTTTGAATTGAGTTTGGGAATGAAACCTCAAACACCCATCCATGAAGAATTTGATTTGATTTCGAGACTAATTTGAGACTGAGACCATAAATCTCAGATTAAGACTCAATCCAATCTTACCCTAAATGTGGGAAAAATAAGAGTCTTTCACAAGTGCAGGTTTGGTGGGGGGAGAAATAAGTAGTAATTAAGCAGAGTCTACAGAGAGATATGGTTTCTGAGTTGTTCTTCTTAAATGGGCTCTGATTCCTCTGTTTCTTCTTCCATTTTTCTTCTGGTATGTCTCTATTTGTTCTTTATTTCTTTTCATTTTGGGCTCATTTTGTAATTTCTGTGTTTTTGGCATTATGGGTTTTGTCTGTTTTCTTGATCTTCATCTCAAGATTTGCAGAAGTTTGTTTCTTTGGTTGAAATTCATGAAATGGAATTCTCAAACTGAGTTCAATGTTATACTATTTTACTCAATGTTGCTTGTAGTTGGAAACTTGAAAATCTCAAAGCTTTACTTTTATTTTTATTTTTATTTTATTGTTTAGTATTTTATTATTACTACCTCAATTCAATAATATAAGTCTGATAGGACATCTAGTGAAAATTAAATAAGGAAAAAATATAGTATTTTGTTAGTCAATATATCAATATTACTCTCCTAAGTAGAATTAGTGTTATGAAAGAGGGTAATATTGATATTTTGACAAAAAAAAAGCATGTTGCTTTTTGTTTCCTTAATTTTCGTTATATATCCTAAACGACTTATATTATGGAATTGATGGAGATTGGGGTACCCCTGTTGGATAGGTACTGTTTTGCTCATATTTTATTATCTCTATCTGGAATCTTGTCTTGTAGCAAACATGCATAACTACCAGACTTGTTCTGGGTTTTGTCTTTCTTCTTTCTTTCTTTTTTTTTTTTTATGTGAAATGATTTAATGAAAGGGAGGGATTTGGCTAAATAGAATAGAAGAATCCAGACTGAGTCAATCTGGTTCTTCAAGAACTGTTTACACTTTATTTAGCAAAAAAAAAACTTCAAGAACTGTTTGGCCAGCTAGAAATTCAGTTTCTAAAGTGTCAGATTTTTGTACATAAGTTTTTTAATGCTAAACTAGAAAATAATATGTTAAGCTTGAAGGGCTTTGTGTTCCATATTTGAACTATAGCCTCATGAATTTTCTTCTATCATCATTTGATTAATGGAGTTCTGTGAACTGTTTTGCATATCACTTAGGTTGCCATGTAAAGAATCCTCAGATGAGTTCCAATTTCTGAGGAAGTTTTAGTTCTCCAGAGGGCAGGATGTTTCCAAATAGAAGTGCATGCTGTATGGATCTGATGCCATGTCATGACGATTCACTAAAAGAATCTCTAAAACAAACAATTCTTATTCAGGAAAACATGTTCCGGAAGCAGGTAACGGATACTCAGAATATTTACATGAGCTAAGCAAAAGGTTCTTGTTTGTAAAGTTGTGTTAATATGATTTGCCTCTGACTATATTCAGGTCCAGGAACTCCATCGGTTGTACCAGATACAAACGATCCTAACGAAGAATGTGACGCTGAAAGAGGTATGTTTGTTTCAGTCAGGAATAGCCATCATCTTCCAAATCAAGTAAGTTATAGATGTGTCGGGGAGAATGCATATTCATCTATTGAAGTAAAAGTGGCGGTTATCTTTGCTCCACGCTTCTTGCTTTATTAGGCTACCAACTTAATATCGTGTGTGGAAAGGTAATTGTCGGATATTTTGATCAGAAGGTAAAAGTTGCACTGTCCATGAACTAGAAATAGCGGCTAGGACCTCTTAATGATATCAAATACTTCGTGACACTTAATGTCGGTGGCTCTTAATTGTCTCCCTTTCCTGTTGTTATTGCAGTATAATCCAGAAATTGTGGAAAGGACTTCTGTGAGTTCCTACGCAAAGAATTTTGATAAGCATTTCTTAAACAAAGGAGATGGTTGGGGTACACGTGAAAAGCCAGTGGAAATCGAAGATAACTTTCATGGGGATACAGAATCTTCTGTTGAGGAGACTAATCTGTCCTTGAGCATCGGTAGGGACAGTTCACGGAGAATGAGTGGCTGGAGAACTCAGAATGAAAAGCCTCAGTTTGTTGTCCCTCGAGGTGTAATTGAGTTTGAAGAATCCATCAGGACGCCGTTGAGTACAGATGTCGAATTTACGCCTTATCTTCACTCTGTTGCTTGTTCTGCCCATTCTGGAGAAAATAATGGTTGGCAACCCAGCTGCAGCTGCGCAAATAGAACCAAGGAATATTTGTTTGGCGGGGCCAACGAATATCTGTCACGTAGAGATAAGAGTACAAATATCCCAGAGCAGAATTCCTTAAATCAAGGTCAGGTGTTCGTGTATGCTTTAATTGTTGTAACTTCCAGACCAAGCACAGTTTCATTTTAAGCGCGTTTTATGCCTAGCCATTTGTTGGTTTTTGATCATTTTGTGCTTTCTGCAGGGGATAAAGAAGGGTTAGAGAAACTCCCAGAAACGGGGTTAGCAGTTGTCCGCAAATTGTTTCCTTCTCGTGGAGCAGCATGCTTGGACCTTAATAGTCCTCAGCCAGATGAATCATCTTTGAAGGATCTTGAAATGGACGATGCCTCAGCTGCTGCATCTTCAGGCATTGTGATCAGGGAGTTTCATATCAGCACATCTTCTGATGCAGTTAGTCGGAGAAAACTGGATGGTAACTGCTCAACTCAGGTCCCTCCTCTGAATTCTATTTCGGTGGTTTCCAAGATAACTGAGAGCCCAAATGCTAGTAGAAGTAAACCGTGCTCTATAGATCTAGAATCATATCCCATGTCACCATCTGACTCTGGTGAAGAAGATCATGGGTGCCTAGGTAAATCAGCTGAACGGATAAGAGATTTACCGAGTAGAAACTGTAAGGATGAACCTGTTACAGAAGTGAATCGTGAGAAAGGTGATGAAGTTTTGGTGCATTCCTATTTGTGTATTAGCGGAGAAGCTGCTGAGGATGTTGTTATTGGTGAAAGATCTCCTTCTTTGAGTGAGGCTGATCAAATTGCACCAGATCCTTCGAGCAGTTTAAAGACGATGCAATCTGGAACTTACTTGAAAAGATCTTTCTCCCGTCAGAATTCTGATTCGTCTCAAGTTGATTCTTCTGCTGCTGTGGTCGAGTCAAAATCAAGATCATCTGGTGAGGAGAATGAAGGATCAGCTAGTGATGATCCCGTGATCCAGAAAGGCGCTGCATCTCTCGTTTACTTTTTACTGGAGGCGAGAAGAGAGCATGAAGTCAAGAGGACAAAAATAGATGAGCCTGAACGTTCTATGGATTCTTTCGAAACCAATGTACTCAAGTTGCAAGAAAGTAACACAGACGATTATTGTGTGTCGTCTTCAAATCCATATGAAATAAACGAGATGGATAAGAAAGATTGCGGAATTAAGCTAAAGAGGGGTAGGAGAATGAAGGACTTCCAGAAGGAAATTCTTCCGAGTTTGCCATCTCTTTCTAGACAAGAGATTTGCGAAGATATTAGGATTATGGAAGGAGCCATGCGATCGAGAGAATATAAAAGATCTCGGTCCAAGATAACCGCGGAACAGAAATGGTGTACCCCTCAATGTTGTTAAAATCCCGATTTAAATCTACGATTTTACGATTTTTCACCCCTTCACCGATTCTACGATTTTACGGAAGGAAAATCCCGATTTTACAATTCTACACAAGGAAAATCCCGATTTTACGATTTTTCACCCCTTCACCGATTCTACGTAGAATCCCGATTTTAACAACCTTGGTACCCCTGTGAAGAGTAGGAGATCAAGACTTAACTATACAGGAAGGAGATATTACAAGTAACAGTTTTACAGTGAGTAGAAAGTTACCATAATTGGAAAGTTACCGCTATTCAAAGTCTTTGAAGTTTCATGCATTAACCTCTTTGCTGCAGCTGATTTAGAAACCAAAGTTTGCATAGAAAATGTTCTTGGAGGAAAAAATATAATCATGATTGATAGTTTGGTAGTAATATGTTAAAGACTTCAGAGTCAACCTGCATTATATTGGAATAGAATGAATTCTTAATCTCACTTTTTCAAGTTAAGATGCATGTTTTTCTTAACACGTATTGATAGAATCTTAATTGTTGATTTCTGTTTTAAACGACTAAGTTCCAAAAATCTCGAAGGCTACCTTCTAATCTAGCAACAAATCTACTGAGGACATCATTGAGGGGATGTTGTTGCATATTAGTAGTGAGCCAAGCGTATATTGATTGGAATCTTTCACGCCACTTAGAGGGCGGAACATCATCGTGATGAACTTATAGTAGTAATCTACTATGATAATTGATTAGGTGAACTGTGGAGGGGTATCATCTTTCATAGTAGCATAAGGGCGGTATGGGTGATTTGCGACGCCACGAAACACGGAAGGATCATATTTTCGGAGAAGTCTATGAAATAATTTATAGTTGAGAGTGCTTATGAGAGATAGAGTTAGATCTAGGATTGATTCGACAACTTCTACTCTGATTTTTCAAAAGGAAAATGATTTACTCCTAGAATTTTAGGGATAGAAACCCTAAACCCCCAAATTGAGGGTGTTAAATGACTATCTCACCCCCTGCTGGTATAAGGGATTCACCCAACTATAAGGGAAAAACGGTCCAAATGACTATTTTAGTTAATCTTTTAGGCAATAATTCTAGTAGCCTCCTTTTCAAAATTTCTGAAGAAAAATATGACTAAATTGTACCTTTTGATGTTTAAGAGTAGAAGGGCCAGATTGTTATATTTTCATAGGCCCTCATCTTGTTGGGCTTTCTTTACTTTCTGGATCCTAATATCTCACCTCTTTCCTTTGGGACTAGGGCCAGTAGGCCTTGTTTGGGGTGAAAGTTCTATGATTTGCAAAAGAAGTTAAAATAGAAAATTGTTAGCTTCAAAAAGGGAAAAAATCATCTATCAACGTTCGGTGTCTCGTTCCATCTTCCCACGAATAGATGATTGACACGTGTTTACTTTTTTTTACGGGTTTCACTATTTATTTTAGGTTATAATTTTTTTAATTAAAAAATAAACACATGTCAATTTATTATTAGTGATATAGAGAATGAAACACCAAATGAGGATAGAAGATTCATAACAGTTCAAAATGGTATGGAAAAGGCTGTTGAAGTTGTTGGTTATGTGACATGTTTGCAGGAATTTCTGATGGATGAGACAAAGTGATATTAAGATCATATATAAATTCACCAATGTTGGACTACTGTGTTAACTGAATGCAAAAAAAATAATACTAGCTGAATTGACAATATTTAATGTAGCCCCCAAATTAGCTGAAGTACTACCATTTTTTTTAAAAAAAAATTAGACCATTTATAAGTATGGTGTAGTTTATTACAATTTATTTTTATTATAAGACCTCACCAGAGGAGTAGTAGAAGCCCGTTGAGCGGGTGCCCCGTGAGCAGGTGTCGTAGAAGTCCCGTTGAGCGGGTGCTGTCACGGGTCGTCTGGTCGCACAGTGCCCCGTGAGGGGAGTAGTAGAAGTCCCGTTGAGTGGGTGCCCCGTGAGGGGAGTATAAGACCCACACAAGGGAACCCAAAGAAATGACAATTAAATCATTCCTCTTGTGTGAGGTGGGTATCAAACCTGGACCTTCGGTCACAGGCAGTGAATGTTACCCACTGGGCTACCATGCGTTCGACAGTACTACCATTTTAATATGCTCCACATGAAAGGCGATACCCACGACTTAGAGTCCCACCTTCTGATCCAATAGGAATTGTTGAACCACTTTGATATGCTACTACACAAAGAAGATAGCTCAACTGAATTTTGGCATCCTAAAGCCACCCTACAAAGCTATGAAGACCATTTGCTCAATATTCTTTAATTGTAGGACTGATGTGTATGCATTAGGTTGCAGGACTCGAAATAATAGGTTTGGGTTTAAATCTTATTTCCTCGATAACCAGTTAAAAAAAAGAAAACTTGTTTTATCGTTTACTTTATAATACTCTCTGCCCCAAAAATAACCGTCCAGCATTTTCTTTTTTAATCATCCCAAATTATTTGTCCACTTTCTAAATAAAGGGCTCATTAATTACAATTTTTTCAATTCTAACTCTTACATTAAATGTTGGAGAGAGAAAGCTATAGAGAGAAGAGGAAGTATTATTAAATTGGAGTAATATTAAATAGGATCATGTTTGATATTGTACCATATTCCACTATAGAATTTGATGAAACCTTAATTCCCGTGCAAAATACAAAGTGGACAGATAATTTGGGACGGAGGGAGTAAGACTTAGAACCTCTTTTTTATCAATGTTTATATATATATATATATATATATATATATATATATATATATATATATATATATAAACATACTACTTTTGGTATTGACTAAGTGATTAATGTTAACGCCTCAGTTGGTAGAAGCTTAGGTTCAAATATCTTTCTCGGCTTCTTAAATTCATATTTCTTGTAATATATATGTTTTCTTATCCAAAAATAAAAATAATTTTTTTTTTAAATATACTACCTCTGGTAGAACTCATACATTAATTTCTTAAAATTCCACATTGATACAATTAATTCATCCTCAATTTTTGATAAACTCCAAAATTATCAAAATATAAGAAGAAGAAGGAAGAAATGCAGCAAAGGAAACAAGCAGAAAAGCTGACACAGCAGACCACAACAAGAGTCGACACAAAGCAGCAGCATTTCATACAAGAAAACTCAAACCAGCTTGGACCAGAATTCGACCTCTAACCTAGAGTTTCTTCTAGAACATCAACACACTGGATCAACCCCTCGTAAAGCGTGTGAATATAACAAACTAACCGCTTCTCCCGCCCATTCTGCAAGTAGATGGCATAGAGCATTTTAGCAAATACTTGGTGTGCAAGATAGAAGTGTATGATAGCAACTAGCCTAGTTTAATTTACTTGTACCTTGACAAACTTGTACATTGTATTTAGAAGTCTATAAATAGGATCTCTGTACCTTGATTTCAGATATATAAAAAAAGGAGATTTCTCCGCAAAGCTCTCTCTCGCTCTTGTTCTTATTGCTTTAGTTTACTCACTCGATTTTTCAATATGGTATCGAGCAATAAGCTTCGATTCTTGTTACATTACTAGTTTCCTTCTTAGATTGTTTGCTTGAAGATTTCTTCTGTTCTTCCGGATATCTCCCTGTCCAATTTTTTTTGTTTGATCGGTTACAATGACTACTAACAACAGTGAAATCTCTATTGAAATCCTTTTTACCTTCATCCAAGTGAGAATCCATCTGCTGTGCTCGTACTCTAAGCTTCTCACCGGTAACAACTATAATGCTTGGTGTAGATCAATGAGGATTGCACTTATCTCCAAGAATAAGCTTGGTTTTGTTGATGGAACCATTACAAAAACCCTGCAATTGAGGACAGGAATGCATCAGCTTGGGAACAGATGTAATAATATGACAATGAAAGCTGGATTCTCAATGTCTGTTTCTACCTCAATTGCACAAAGTGTCATCCGGATTGATACTGCTGCTGAGATTTGGAAGGATCTTCATGATAGGTTCTCTAATGGTGATCAATTCAGAGCTATCGGGACTTGCTTGAAGAACTGCAAAATATAAGACAAAAGCGACATGTCCGTGAATGAGTATTTTACTCAACTCGAATTATTTGGGATGAACTTGTTATACTTAGGCCTTTGCCTAATTGCTCTTGTGGTGCACTTCATGATATTCAAAAATATGTAGAATCTGATTATGTAATCAGATTTCGAAAAGGCCTTAATAACTCATATGCTTCATGTAAAATCACGGATCTTGTTGATGAGTCCTTTGCCATCTATCAACAAGGTTTTTTTCAATGATAATTCAAGCAGAAAGCGCAGATGAGTTACAGTCCTAATACTAACAGTAATGGCAACAAATCCATTACAGAAGGTACTGGTAGCATTGCATTGTATAGTTCTCGCCAATCGGAACTACAAAAAGGTTGGATTCAGAGGTACTAGCAACACCTTTTCCGAAATCAAAAAGGTCTACAATGTACTTATTGCAACAAGAGTGGACATACCATAGATAGATGCTATAAGAAATATGGATTTCCACCAAATTTTAAAGGACCGGGAGGATCTGGAACAGGAGGATTTCAGATGAACTTTAACCATGCAAAGGGGAAAGGCTTACGGACATCGTGTATTAACAACACTAGCAATGTTAATGCTGTTACTAACTCAGTTAATCCTTTGTTCTCAAAAGAGCAGTACCAGGAACTTGTTAAGATAATGCAAGCACAGCAAACTTCTACAAGCATTGGTACTACAGATGCTAAAGAAGGACAAGCAAATGAGCAAACCACTTATGCATTGTCTCATAAATTTTACCAACCTTCCGAATGATCCAGTATCGGTTCTACTTTAAATTCAAATGTACGGATAATGGATTCGAGGAGCCACAGATCATATTACTTGTTCTTTAAGTAATTTTGTTACCTCTTATCCTCGTCAAGTTTTCTTTTGTTAATCTTCCTAATGGTACTAAGATACTGCCACTCACAAAGGTACTCGTGCACCTTTGTTCTTCTATCATTCTTCATGATGTTCTTTTTTGTTCCTACCTTTGGTTTTAATTTGATCTCTGTCAGCTGAACTAGTTACTAAATCTAGTGTCCTTGTTGCTTTTGTTCCTTCTCGGGTTGTATCCTTCAGGAAAAAACATCCTTGAAGAAGATTGGTACAGCTGATCTCATCAAAGGACTATACTATCTCAATAAAAGTTCTTTGTGCATTGATAATCCTAGTTTTGTGCAAGCTACTTTTGTAAATAGTGTGAATAAGTGCAATGAAACATTACTATGGCATTTCAGACTAGGGCATACCTCTATTCCTAGATTGAAAGCTGCCAAGAAAGCTTGCCCTAATATTGTAATTCCTGACACATCTTATTGTCCTATTTGTCCCTTAGCTAAACAAAGAAAGCTTCCTTTTGCTGATAGAGTTGATTCTGCTAAAAGCATATTCCAAACTGTGCATTTTGATATATGGGGACCTCTCAAAGTTCAAACTATTCATGGCCATCATTATTTCTTAACTGTTGTAGATGAATACAGCAGATATTGTTGGATTTTTCTTATGAAAAATAAATCAGAAACAAGAAATCTTGTTGAAACCTTTTGCCAATATGTTCAAACACAGTTCAATACCTCTATTAAGGTCATTAGGACTGACAATGGTCAAGAGTTTCTTATGCCTAATTTCTATACTTCTAAAGGCATAATCCATCAAACTACATGTGTAGAAACCCCTGAACAAAATGGACTTGTAGAAAGGAAGCATCAACATATCCTTAATGTGGCCAGAAGTTTAAGATTTCAGTCTTGTCTTCCTCTCAGATTTTGGAACTTTTTTGTTCTTCATGCTGTTAGGCTTATTAATGCCACTCCTACCCCTATTCTCAAAGATAAATCACCTTTTGAAATCTTATATAACAAAACTCCTGATTATGACAGCTTCAAGGTTTTTGGTTGTTTAGCCTTTGCTTGTACTCAAGAGCAAGGCAGGACTAAGTTTGATCAAAGGGGACTTAGGTGTGTCTATATAGGATTTCCTGTCAATAGCAAAGGGCATTTACTTCTAGACATCAGTAAAAACAAAATTCTCACATCTAGAAATGTGCAATTTCATGAGGATATTTTTCCTTTGTCTGAATCTTCTGACTCTATGAGTCATTCTTCTTCATCTCATCTCACTTCTGATACTGATATTTCTATGCATAACATAGTGAAAGGCATAGATCCTCTTTGCTGGGAAAAAGAAGATTACAGTGACAACAATACTTCTCATTCCAATTTACCTTCAACTTCTACTGAGCATAGTGATCATTCTGATTCTAATATTCTTAGAAGATCAAGTAGGAACAGAAATCCACCATCTTATTTGAATGACTTTGTTTACAAACCTATTACTCATAACAGTCCTCATCATATTGATAGTGTCATTTCCTATTCTAGGCTCACTGATTCACATTTGAAGTATGTCATGAATTTAAATGTTGCACATGAACCTAAATCTTTTCTTGAGGCAGTAAAGTTTCAGGAATGGCAGGAAGCTATGCAGGCTGAAATATTAGCTCTAGAGTCTAATAATACTTGGATTGTTGTACCTCTTCCAGAAGGGAAGAAGTCCATAGGTTGCAGATGGATTTACAAAACTAAATTTCATAGTGATGGTTCTATAGAAAGGTTTAAAGCCAGGCTAGTGGCAAAAGGGTTTACACAGCAAGCTGGGATAGATTACTTGGACACCTTTTCCCCTGTGGCTAAGATCACAACAATCAGATTGTTATTAGCACTTGCTGCAATTAACAAGTGGCATTTGCAGCAGCTTGACATTAATAATGCCTTCCTACATGGTGATCTTTATGAGGAAGTCTACATGGACTTACCACCTGGTTATGAAGTACCAAACAGTCCAACTGGAACACCTATGGTTTGCAAGTTACAAAAATCCTTATATGGTCTAAAGCAAGCAAGCAGACAATGGAATTTAAAACTTACTGTGGAACTAATAGGTCAAGGATTTACACAATGCAAGTGTGATTACAGCTTATTCACTAAGTCCTCAAGCACTGGTTTTTTGGCTCTTCTTGTCTATGTAGATGACATTATTTTGGCAGGAGATGACTTAGTATCACTCAATAGCATTAAAACCTTTTTAGACAACAAGTTCAAGATCAAAGATCTGGGGACTTTGAAATATTTTCTTGGATTAGAGGTTACTATATCTTCTAAGGGCATCAATCTGGCCCAGAGGAAATATGCTACTGATCTTTTGAAAGAAGAAGGATTCATAGAGTGTAAAGCTGTTTCCACACCTATGGATTCTAGGTCTAAACTCAGCATTGGGGATTCTGAACTTCTACCAGATAACACTTCATATAGAAGACTCATTGGGAAACTACTCTACTTGTCCATTACTAGACCTGATATTCAATTTGCTGTTCAACAGCTCAGCCAGTTTCTTGATGTACCTACTGAATTACATCTACAAGCAGCACATAGATTGCTTAGGTACATCAAAAACTCACCTGGTCAAGGCATATTCTTTGATGCCAATTCGGATATTCGATTGAAAGCCTTTTTCCGATTCGGGGATTGGGGAGGTTGTTTGGATACCGAAGATCTATTACCGGGTTATCGTGTATTCTTAGGCAAGTCTCTTATTAGTTGGAAGTCTAAAAAATGACCCAACTTTATCTAGAAGCTTTCTACGAAGCAGAATATAGGGGCTCTTGCTCTCACAAACTTGTGAGATTCAGGTGGCTTGTGTTTTTTACTACAAGCTTTTAAGGTTCAAATTAATCTTCCAGTTCCCTTATTTTGTGACAATACTAGTGCAATCTACATTGTGGAAAATCCGGTTTTCCATGAAAGGACCAAGCATATTGAAATGGATTGCCATTTCATTAGGGAAAAATATCAGTCAGGACTTCTAAAACCTATGCCTGTGCCTAGTGCCTTACAATTAGCTGATATTTTTACTAAGGCTCTGGATCCAGCAGTTTTTTACTTTCTATTAGCATCATTAGGCATACAGGATGTCTTTGCTGGGCCAGATTGCGGGGGGATATCAAAATATAAGAAGAAGAAGAAAGAAATGCAGCAAAGGAAACAAGCGTAAAAGCCGACACAGCGAGCCCACAACAAGAGCTGACACAGCAGCAGAGATTTCATACAAGAAAACTCAAACCAGTTGGACCAGAATTCAGCCTCTAACCTAGAGTTTCTTCTAGAACATCAACACACTGGATCAACCCCTCAGAAAGCGTGTGAATATAACAAACTAACTGCTTCTCCCGCCCATTCTGCAAGTAGATGGCATAGAGCATTTTAGCAAATACTTGGTGTGCAAGATAGAAGTGTATGATAGCAACTAGCCTAGTTTAATTTACTTGTACCTTGACAGCTTGTACATTGTATTTAGAAGTCTATAAATAGGATCTCTGTACCTTGATTTCAGATATATAAAAAAAGGAGATTTCCTCCGCAAAGCTCTCTCTGCTCTTGTTCTTATTGCTTTAGTTTACTCACTCTGATTTTTCAATAAAAATCAGAGGTGAGACTTTATCGATTTATAGACATATCTATTGTTAATTTGTTTTCTTTCTAGATAGACTAAGTGACAAGATTTTTTCTTAGATAAGTGATGCATAAGCGAATGCAAAAATTATTATTATTATTTTATAAATTTGGGATTGATGTAGATTGATTGTATTTTTCAATCATTTTTATCCATTTCTGGTCCCACAAAACCGCATTTTATGCACTCCAAACTTCTATGCGAACAGTGAAAAGCTTTCAGACCGCATCGTAACAATTTGGGATTGTCAGTGATAGATTTGAATCGATTCAAATTTGGAGAGAAAAAGTTAAATCTAACAACAACTTTTCTCTCTAAATCACACTGCGTTAAAATTATTATTCGACTATCCAAATTATTTCACACGACGCTGAATTTTTCATGTTCCGTGATAGAAAGCTTGGATTGCATTTTATGCTCCAAGAATACAAGATAAAATGGAGAGTGAGAGTGAACTTCCAATTTTGAAATTAGTAGCACACAAAAGTAAAGTTGTAGGTGACTTTAGTTTATTCTTGAGACAATGGGGTTATGTCTTCAAGACAAAACAAATTGACTACTCTTTTTTTTTTTTACCTGGTCGGGAATTGATTACTAATCTTCTGAATGACTGAGTTACACATTAGACATTCAGCCTATCAAATTATTACTCAGAGTGACAATTATGTGTCTACTCATACTGATACTATTTTGTCACTAGATATTTTATTATATATATAATTAAAATGCAGCAAATCTTTGCTACCAAAATCTTGATATTATTTCAGGGACAGACTGCTAATTGCTTTCTAACCAAATCATTAACATTCACTTACTAAGAAGTTTTATGTAAAAGTAGCCTTTAAGATTCATAAAGGTCTATTCATAAAAAAATAAAAATAAAAAGATCCATAAAGGTCAAAGTTGAATATTGATCTTTGAGTGATTAGGGTTGTAAATTAAGCACCATTTGCAAAAAATAAATAAATATTGTTTTCTTAATCACAGTGGATGTTTTGGTAGGTCTGATATTTTTCTTTAACAAAACATATATTATTGTTACAAAAAAAATACGAGAGGAGGACTGAACATAATCGTCTAGTGTAAATTACTATTTTGACTATCAAAGTACAAATTTGTATGAGGGGTTAGGGTCTCTACTGATTTTGTTCTCTGGCAAGCTTGGAAGATTTTGCAATGGTTCTGTTTTGGAAATAATGATTATTCACATATTTAAATTACTAGCATTGAAAATGCTACACAAATAAGGGGAAGTCCAAAAACTTATGCTGCAGTTTCTTTTTCTTTTCAATTTTCCCAATCACCATTGTTTTTTTAAAATAAAAACTTAATCACTAGTTAATGAAATTACTCGAATAGTGTTGAAAATGATGCTCATTTTGTAGTATATATAGCATGGACAATGGTCTATAAGCTTTTAGACTCCACCTCTATATAGTTATGTAATAGAGAATTTGAGCAAGTTGTTTTTTATGTGTTAGTTACAAACTTTAAAAATGAATTATTTATGAGATAAGATACGTGATTTAAAATATTTTTTTTTTACTGGACAGTGGTAAAGTGATGTCTGAATTTCTTGCAATTACCATAAGTATTTTATGAGTTTTCATTTTCATCATATGAGTTTCATTTTATTTCTTTGTATTTCTATTTTTGTCGGTTGGTGTAACACACCGTCTCCGAAATGACGACATGACAGCGTCTCATTGGTAGATGAAACATCAAATCACACGGCAGAGTTTACTATTAAAAGGGAATTCCATTTATGTAATCCATAATAATCAAAGTACACCAAAGCAGAATTAAGTACAAAAGAGAAATTACCAAGTTATTACATTGACAATTGTATTATACTTGTTCAAAGGAAATAATGAAAGCATAGAAATGTTCAAGTCTAGACCCAGCTTATCCATCACTCGTCAAAGGACCCTTCCCAAGTCTCGTCCCTCGTAATAAGGCTCCTCCCTATAGTCACATGCACAAATTAACGAATGGGATCGAGCTTTCTGCATAAGTATGATCTATATAATTCTTGTACAATATAACAAGTAATGCAAATAGACACAAAATAGTTTTCTCATTCCCGACACGTCCTCAAGTAGAAAACAAGTCTCTGACACGCTACACAATGCAAACATACTGGAAATACACTCTACAAACATTATACAGTATGCACGAATCACAATACATGAATCACGACATGAAAAGAAGTTAAAAACAATTCAAGACAGGAGGGACGAATACCACGAAACGAACCAATCGTCAGCAGAAACAATGCCAAAAGTCCGGACGATCTAATCGTCCGCAACAAGTCGACTGTAGCTACCCGTGGACGAAAGGTGTCTCCGCAACAAGTCGGTAGCTCCCAGTAGTTGTACTGACAAATGTGAGGACGAATGTTTAGTCTGCAGGCTGCAGAAACCTATTTTTCATGTACAGATTTGTACATGAAATCCTCATTTCTGCGCCAATTTTTTCCAAACCCAGAAAAAGAGTTTTTGACACTAAAATCAAGTAAGAAATGAGACCAAAAGAAGAATAAACACTTGGGCAACAAATTAGCCAATTAACCATCATCTTCATATCACACATGCCACATCGGAATGTGCTACGAGGACCATGCTCCACCCATATGGCACAACGGAAGTACACATTTTGTGACATTACGAGAAATGGTTAACGCTTACGTACACACACACACACACACACACACACACTTCCCACCTTACGAGCTCAAGTACCTATTCAAGACATAAACAACAATAACTGTAACGACCCTAACATTGGCCAAGTTGGGATGGCTCAAGTATTTCAACACATGGTTTCAATATCACATTTTAAGGATCCATCATACATTGTATCCTCGCCCATCACCATGGACTCCACAACACCGTTACAATCCCAATGACAACCACATCAGGTTAAGACCCTCAGAATTCCTTCCAGTCACGCAGGATCCCTCGGTCACCGCCCAACCCACAACGCAGGACCTAGAAATCCGCAACCAGTCGCAGGAACCTCGGCGTCCGCCCACGTAGGTTATCACAATCACGGGATCTATACAGATCACATTTCACAATAATTACAAATGAATCATGTGATCTAATCCATTCTAAGTACGAGCTCATAAAGAGGCGATGACTCGATCGACCAAAAACAAATAGGACAATACGACTCAACCAAATATGTTGATGCCACGTAACTCAATAATGCGAAACAGTAACAAGGAATCAATTAACATGTTCAATTAAGCATCCAACATTTTAAATCACAGTTCACAGTTCACAATTCACAAATATACCAATTTCCATAACAATAGTTCCAATTGATAGATAACAAGATTATAAGAACAATCTAGGCTTCAATAATACATAAAGTTGCTAGAAAATATAATTTCCAACATCAATTATAATATAGGGCAGGTTCCATTCCTTCAATTTATGCAAAGAAAGCAAACACCTAAATCAAATAGTGCAGAAATTCCAGAAAAACAACCCCCGTTCCCGATGTGATATCTCTCAACTCTGAATTTGTAATGGAATTCTTCTTCCGCTTCCTCGAAGCTTATCTCGCTACGATCGATTTTGATCTATGGTGCGTCGAAATCCGTCAAATATAATTTACTCAAAAGTCCTCGCAATGTTACAACTTTTTCCTCTCTTTTCTTTTCTTTTCTCTTATTTCTCTCTCTTTTCTTATTTTTGGTAACCTCCACAATGGCTGGAGAAAAAAACCATAACTCCCCAACATTCAATTTTAATTGATTCTAGGTCCCTCACATCTCACACAAAGTGCACTCAAGTTCTCACACAATCCGAAACATCAAATAGGTTCATATAGCAGATAAACATGTTAGGTGACACATAATAATTACACAATTAATTCATGCCATCATTTTATAAACAATAATGATTGTTGGATAAAAAAAAATGGGATCAAAGAGTATAAAATGAAAATAATTGTTAGAATTTATTACGACATTATGCCTTCTTGATCCAAATTTGATCCCAAACTTTAGATCCAATAATCACTACCCTTTTATAAAAGCTATAAAACATGCTATGACGTAATTAAAACACATAATCACATAAGAAAAAAATCGCGGGGGGTGGGGGGGTGGGTACTACAATTGGTTTCTTTTCTTGTTTTCTACTACCTCCATTCCTAAATATAATACTTTCATTACATGTTGCGAAAATTAATGAAGTAGAAAATAAGATATTTTTGTAATCAAAATATCAATATTACTCTCTTAAATAGAATTAGTGATATACAAGTCTTATTTAAGAGAGTAATATTAGCATTTTAATTACAAAAACATCTTAATTTTTGCTTCCTTAATTTTCACAAATACGTAATGAAAGTCTTTATATTTAGGAATGGAGGTAGTATTTTGTTTTCCTTTTGTTGGGAGGGTGGAATGTGGGAAGGTTGGAGTGAGGTATGACCAGTGCCATTCAATCTTGAGATCGCTTTCATGGGGACTGACCCACAACCTCGTTACATGAATTGAAAGCAAATCCCACATACGCAGATAGCGCCTACCAATTCATATGGGAGATGTAGCAAGCTCCCACAAGAATAGTCTTATGATTGAATTTTTCAGTATAACCTCTTTCTTAAATTGCCAACAAGCTATTGAAGCATGTGTCAAAATCTTTTCGCACAAATTTGGCTATAAAGATCAGCATTAGTATGGGAGAGTTTTTAGGCAGGTAAGCCAAGTAGAACCACAATGATTTATTTTTTTCATGCAATCCTCCCTCCTTATTATCATGTCACAGCCACTATGCCTTTACGTATCAAAGATTTATTTATCTTTTGTAAAAGTGTCACTCTGCCGAACAAGTTAAAATAGATTACATTCACTTCTCCTAATTAAAGATCAAAAGTAAATATGTCACTTTTTTCTTCCTATCGTACCCTCATTGAACCAAATTAACCAACCCTTAATGTGGGGGGAAATTGACAAGGGGTAAAGAAGTTGGCCAAAGAATATTGCCATTGAGATTTGAAAGCAACTTATGATATACTAAGATGGAGATGGGCACGTTGCTCATACACATAACTCTCTTAATAACTCTTTGGACTTTATGTCTTTTCACTCTCAAAGAAGGGCCACGCCACTTGCTACAAATATTGCTCTTTCGAGATCATCTGTAATACAGAAATCAGTCATTGTTATTAACAGTATACGCCCTAGTTTCGACCAGAAAAATATTATTATTTTTTCTCTTTTCTTTTTTGGATGGATTCCAAATATTGCTTCTTCCAAACCTAGATGAGGTAAAAAAAAAAAAAAACAAAAGAACAAAGATGAGGCCAATTTTACTATTATTGAAATGACAACAATATGAAGCTAGACATTAATGTTAATGCTTTTGGAATAGACATTTCATAGTAGAAGCTTTGTAATCACATTTGAGAAGGATTGGTTTGCTGATTTTTCATTTTTTGTTTTATTTAGTTAGGAAAAGACAAAAAAATACTATTAAAAGAGGTGGTTCTCTTAGATTGGTGGAATGACCATCTTATGGGGTAGCACAAATTAAAGGAAAAAGATATCATCAATTAATGTTGTCCAAAGTTAATGTTGTCCAATAGAGTTGCACGATTGAAATTTATGACTTGATTCTTCAACAAATATCTTTAAGATATTTGCCCCCCTTCCACCCTCTCCTTATTCATTACAAACATCTAACACTATTAATTCAAAATTGAATATTTTCTTTTTTTATTCGCTCAATTAGGATAAAAAATGGACGAATAATGTACATTACAACTAAAATATATCGTGTGGTAACAAATAGTTCTAAACGATTAAATTATCACTATCTGACAACATCGAGTAGTTCAATCAATATATTGATCATTCAACAAAGAATGAGCTAATGACTTCACATTGATGGCATTTAAGCAGAGAAGTTAAATGGGCACATCATTACATTCATCTCCCCCCAATGGAGTACTTAGTCTTCAATGTAATTATTCCATCTTTACTCTAATTGTATGGTTCAAACTTGCTAGGATTTCCCTTCAAACAATATAGGTCAAATCGACCAAATAACTATGTAAATTTGTCACAAATTTGAGCATTTTTGCACAAATAATCAACAAGAAATTAGAATCCAATTAGACACTCATCTTTGTCCTTTTCCAACCACAAAATATTTTTTGTTCCCACCCATGTTTTTTTTAAATGAATGTTTCCAACTAGGTTATCTGTTACATAGTAAAAAATAAAATTCTTTTTTGCATCTCTTATGATAATGACAAAAGTTGGATTCAGTCCACTGGAAAATATTTTCTTGTTCTTAATTAGTATTAATAATAATGTTATTTATTAACAAATTAACAAAAATATGGTGATTTGAGACTAAAAGTGCATCAGAACAATCAAATTTTCTATTACAAAATGGGAGAGGATGTAGAAATAGGATAAATATTGCCTAGTTTTGTGGGAAATGAGTTGTTTGCTGCAAATTTTATAAAAAAATTATGGTGTTTTATTAATTTGTCAAAATTATCATAGTGAAAATAGTTTATAGGCATAATTGTTCTAGCCATTCAGATAATAGCCTAGTAGTCGAGTGCCCGACTCGTAGTTAAAGAGATAAAAGATCAATCCTAACAATTTCAAAGGAAAAATGATAAAATTGTTCCAAATAAAAGCTTAGCTAGTAATAGAAATCCAAAAATAGTTTTTAAAAATAAATAACGGATTTCTCATACTGCAATATAAACATTGGAATAGAGGATAAATAATTTGCAATAAAATTCGATCTTTTGTGTTTTATATGACTAATAACAAACAAAAGAACAAGAATTTTCTTTCGTAATTAAGACTCTTAAATATCGACATGGAACTAAGTGGAAGTATCTTATAATATCTCATGGCACCATAAATTCTATGATAAAGACAAATTATTCTCTGTCTTCTTTAAAATTATGGTCCTAAAAATAAGTTGGGGAGTACGCACATTTCTTGTTCTAATCCTCATTCTCAACGATGTGCCTGCATGGAAATATAGTTTTACAAGTAAATTTTGTTGGTTTTATTGGATTCTTTTAATAACTTACCCAAAGCGTAATTCAATGTCTTAGGTAAAAGGATTTTTAACGCATTCTGGACACATATTAATATAAATTAAGTTAATGTATAAATTCGTTTAAGTTTTCTATATTTTTAATATGTTTTTAGATTTTGATATATTTAAATTATCATATATAATCTATTTTATCTGAAGTAACGCATACAAACGTCAGACATACTCACAAAATAATTAGTCAATGTCAGATGTACGTATTTTTTGGCAATGTGAATAAAATATGTGTTTATTAGATAAATAGTTGATTTTATTTTTTTTTTTTGTTTTAGAAAAGAAAACAAATTTGATCAATGTCTTCCCTCTAGATGATTAGAAATTGTTGTGTATAGTTGGATATTCTGAATTTATATATTTAAATGAAATGTATAAGTAAAGGATAGATAAGGGAAGTTTTATATAGTGAAGGGTGTCTCCAGTGGCCGTCTCAGTATTTTTGAGACTCGCATAAAACTAAAAATGCGATTTCTTTCGTATGTAACATTAACATTTTCAACTTGTTACAATTTTTAAAATAAACGAAATATGACATTATAAAACTAAAAAATATGCTTTCTTCGAGCATTGGTGGAGGCAAAATCGTTAATAATTGGAGTAATGGACATGGATGGCTACATGGTAGTTTGGATATTTGGGCTGGGCTTAACATATAAACAGGTTATACTTGAAAATTTTGTGACCCCCTCTCACCACCTCCATATGGGCTCGGGCCGGCCCTGGGTGTCTCTTCTTAACTGACAAATTGACCATGAATAATGTTGTATTAGTCTTGTTTTTATTTATAGTTTGGAGGTATAATTAAGATTCCTGCCAAGTGTAAGAATCGGCCTATTGTAAGTTGTTAGCGTAAATGCCACTTTGATGAATCCCATTTGAGGCGCATCTTACAATTTAACTTCTCTACTAATTCTAAGAAGATAAAACCCTTAGGTTGGACTCAATTTTTATGAAATTTTAAATGAGATTAATAAAATTAATTAAGAATATCTTAAACTTTTACATATATTTTATCATCAAAACTTTAATACTTGCGTATTTATTAAAATGAATAGATAATTTGGAACGGAGTGACTATATAATGAAGGGTAATTAACCAATCTACATACAATATTAGGAATATAGGAGCCGGACTGACTAAAATGGTCCATTTAAACGTCACTATCAAAGAGCTCGGGAACATTTGTTAACAGTGATGCCCATCTCGAGTGTTAATAATTTTGATATGGATCTTGCAGTACAAAATTGATCATATCATTATAAATTAAAAAAAAATACAATATTATGATAATGTGGTCTGTTCTGTACCACAAAGTCGTGGTACATATCAGAATTTTCCCTCGAGTATTTAGCCCAAAAGAAAAAAAACAAATGCTAACTTGATTTGCAAAGTTCTCTTATCTGTTTTGTTTGTACTTTATTTCTTCCCAAATATCAATAAGTTGTCAACCGTTCATTTATGCAAATTTGAGTTGTTTTCAACTACGAAGATATTTTAATCCTATACATATTAAACAGACGAATAGACGTATATTTATTTTCTCATCTTTTTGTAGGGACTGACTGTCTTTTAACTATTTTATTCTTTTTCAAAACATTTTGCAAATTTTGTGTTATTGTTTTTAGGTTACTTTCACTAAGAAATATACTCATTAATTATTTTGTTAGTAATATTAGAGTACTATGTAAGATGCAGAAAGTAAACAAATTATAATAAAAAAACGGAAAAACCTCGTGGTGTTCTCCTTTTGCATGAAAAAGGTTTTTTCGAATTTTCACATATTTTTTATCCGAAATAAGATCCTCTTTGCTAATCTAGTAGATTTGGTTCGTCCTTTTTTTTTTAATTAATGAAAAAAAGATGCAAGTGATGTTGACCAACATCTCTCCCTATCTTATTTTTGGGCTTTCGTGTTCATCAACAAACATATCAGACTTAATTGAACAACCAGTGCAAGCACTAACCGGCAAAGTAGCACCAACAAAGGGCAAATATAATTCATAGAAGCCGACAACACCAGTTAAGATTCGAACTCATAACTTCGGCTTTACCAAACCACTTGAGAGTAAGATTGTAACCACTTGATCATCACCATTGTTGATAGATTTGGTTCGTCCTTGGTATATTAGTATCTGGAATCGATTTGAATAATTAGATAGAGATTTTTTTTAAGTAAATCTTTTTTTTTTTGTTCTATCCATTTGGGGGTATCCGGTATCCACCGATAACGTGGTGACTACATTCGGACTCAGTTTCACAGTTGGCCCGCAGAGTTACCGCTCAATGGGAGAGAGCCTATCCCATACTGCTCTTTAATTGCACTGTAAACAACGAAAAATTTCGTAATAGTCGAATTTCACCAGCGAGAATCGAACCCTTATCAACTTAAGCAGGTACAATCAATTGCTCCAGAGCTCGGATAATGCGCTATAGAGTAGCTCTTTGTTCTTTGTGTTACTTAAATTCGTCACTTTTATCAATCATATCTGATTGTTTGTCTTTCCTTATATAGAGTCGTGAAGACCTCTAGGCGACCACCGGCTAGGGCCACACAGTCTAGAAAGGATCCACTTTTTTATTATATTTATAAGTAAAATAATATATAGCCATAAACATATTATTTATCGAGAATGAAATTTTCAATATCTTGATTACAAAACGGTTTCATTTATTTTAACCATGTGGGGTTTTAGATGTTCTAATCAATGATGAGACTAATTCGAACTCAAGCTGAACTCGCAGAGTCTAACTCTTACTAAATATAAGCTTGGTATGTAGCTCTTTAACACCAACTACACAACCTAAAACTATTATCATTAATTGATATCGAAAAAAATAACCTCGCTACTATTTATTTCATCCTAAATTGAATAAATACTTTCTTATTATTTTGTTTAGGGAGAATAGCCACTGTTGGACCTTAACAATTTATGCTTTTCTTTTTTTAGACTTAAACTTTATTTTTGTACAATTTTAGACCTAAACTATTTACGGGCACTCCGAAATAAAAAAAAAATTCAAAATCAGGCCAAAAATATCCCGTTGCTTAAAACGACGTCGTTTTGATAAGGTTATTTATGTCTTTTTATCGCCTCTATTTTCGTAGTTGGTTATATTGGGTCTTTTCCCTACCTACCCACCATAATCTTCAACTAAAAACCCGACCCGCAAACAAAATCCGAAAAGTCATCCAAGCTAAAAAAGATCAAAGTTGTGACTTTTCATCTTCCTCCTCATAAACTTACAAGAACACCAAAAGCTCACAATCCCCCTTCCAGAAAATTCAAAAAAGAGAGAGAACAATGATCCCCCTTCTCCGGCTCTCTCTGCTTCCACCACTACCACCACTTGACGGAGAAATGAAGTTGGCGGTGGCCATCGATAATCTCAAGGTATTAAAAGCCACCAATTTTGTCATCTGTAACCCCAACCCAACCCAACCCAACCCCAGCACCACCAAATGGCCAACCGAAAACCTAGACAACCGAAACCCATTTCTTGGGCTGTTATTGTTAGTGGATTTATTGGTTTCATTTTGGGGATTTTGAAGCAAAATTTCAAATGGGTTGTTCATATTGTGTAATTTCTAGGATTTCTTGATTGATTTGTTTCATTTTGAAGCAAATTCGGATGGTTTTTTTTCATTCTTGCAATGCAATTTCGGGATTTCTTGATTTATTAGTTTGATTTTGAAGCTATGTCTACAAATCTTGTTGGAAAAAAGCCCTCATCTTTAAGCTTTGGAATCGGAAGATGGGTTGAAGATTTGGAAACCTAGACAATTTCCAAAATTTCTTGAAGATGGGTTGAAGACATAAATGGGGAAATGGGTTGAAGATTATGGCGGGTGGGTAGGGAAAAGACCCAATATAATCAAACCTGAAAAGAGGGCAGTAAAAAGACATAAATACCCTTATCAAAACGACGTCGCTTTTTAAGCAACTGGGATATTTTTTGGCCCGATTTTGAATTTTTTTTATTTCGAGTGCCCAGTAAATAGTTTAGGTCTAAAATTGTACAAAAACAAAATTTAAGTCTAAAAACAGAAAAGCATAAATTGTTAAGGTCCAACAGTGGCTATTATCCCTTTTGTTTATGAAAATAAAATATTGAATCTGAATCGAAAGGAGTGCTATTTTGTTTCTCTTATACATGATAATATGGAATTTTCATTTTTAGTTAAACTAATCCAAAAGTCGGTCCATATCACACTTGTTGAATTTATCAAGAAAAATCTCAATTGGGAAAAATAAGGGATGAACCGGGGTCTACTTGGATTGAGTTTTGATTTCGGCCAGCTTTAGGCCTGGGTCTGAGCTTTTGGCGTAAGAGACTAAAAGTGTCGCTAAAAAAAAATTCAAATTCAAATTTTTTTCTTCAAATAATCGTTTTTCTTCAAATTTTGACCTCTAAAATTGGCGGGAGATGTTCAAATTCCAAATTTTTGAACGATTAATCTCACATGAGTTGAAACGAGACTTATTTTGTAAGTAGGGCTTCACACCAATTCACGTGAGTAACGTCATGAAGTCGGGCCTCACAATGACGCTCCATGCCAAAGTCACCCCTTTGGAATAGCCCCACAATATTTCCCTCTCTTTATATATATTACCTCTGTATTACTGCACTTTCCCTCCACCCTCCTCTCCTCCTCCACCACCCTCATCTCAACTCGTCAACCGTCCAAATACACCACTGAACAACCACCACCATTTTCTCCGGCGAGAGAGGAGGAAAATAAAGAAAGTTTATTTTCTTTTTCTTCTCTCATTCTCAATCCTGATATATCTAGCAATGTCAGCTTGCATAGATGATGATCCAAGAGTCCATTCCCTTCAGTCTAAAATTCGGGTTGTACCCGATTTCCCCAAAAAAGGTACACAAATCAAACTATCAAATTCTTACTCTTATCATTTTTTTTTTTTTTTCATTTTCCTTTCATTTTCATGTATATAATAAAAAGTTGTGATTTTTATATATAAATTAACAGGAATTATGTTTCAAGATATAACTACACTTCTATTGGATCCAAAAGCTTTCAAAGATACCATAGATTTGTTTGTGGAGCGATACAGGGGAAAGAACATCTCTGTAGTAGCTGGTATATACTTTCCACTCAAGAACATTTATTTTTTCTTTTTTTATTCTTTTCTTCACTTTTTAATCATCTTTTTTCAAGAACCCTTTTCAATTTTTTACATATTTGATTGTGGGGTTCTGTTCACAAATGGAAAGAAAAAGGGGGGAAAAGGTAGGTTTGGACTATATAAATAACTCTGCTTATGCATTATTTATTTTCTTTAAAAACCTGTCCTAGGTTGTAAAGGTTGATCCTTTTTCATTTTTTTTGGCTTTATTTTTACTTTTCCTAGTTAAAGATTGAATTTTGGATACATTAGTTCAGAAGGGTTTGATTCAATTTATTTTTATTTTTTTAAAAACTATAAACTTTGCATTTGTTGCCATTTTGAAGGGACTGGCAATGTGGCATCTAGTGTTGGTTTTGTGGGTTATGTTTATTTTCGGTAAGAATTGTCTGGCTCATTATGTGTTAGGCTCCTTTCTATCAATAAGAAATTGCATGGGTTAATTTTTTAATAAAAAAATTATAATATAAAAGAAATAGTGAAACCCCAAAAAAAAATTAACCCATTTCAATTTCTCATTGATGTGACGTGGAACGTGACAAAAAATAAGGAACGTACAAATTTTTGCTGTTTATTTTGGAGGGAGGGGTGCAGGGATGACGAAGTCAGGACTTTTAAGTTGAAATGAGAAACTGCAACATTATGTATGCCCCACAAAATTTTGGGGGCGAATTTGATCAAATACTATGAACTATATATAAAATTTATTATATTTAATAGTATTTTTAAAAAGCTCGGGAGCAACTTCCCCGCCCTTGTCTTCGTCAGTGGGGGTGTTTGGCTTCTAGTCAAAGATGGGTAGGTGGATTCTTGTGGGGGTGGGGGAGAGTGTTCTTGATTTCTTTTCCAGAAGAAACGAATACGAACGGTTCAGAGAATTCTAAGGAGAAGCATGTGCTGAAAATCCTGTTTGGATTTTGGGGTATTAATCAGGGACGAAGTGAGGAATTTGGCGTATTCCAAACTACATTTAAAATTTACTATACCTAATAGTATTTTAAAAAAATTTGGGGGCAACTACCCCGCCCTTGTCTTCGTCCCTGGTCCCTGGTATTAATGGTGGTGTTGGTTGGTGATGGATGCCCACATTGGTTAGTGTAGTGACCCGCATTTTTCTGATCATTTGCTCTTTCTTTTGTTGTTTAATTGTTAAGTTTTTTGTTGGTTAGAATGAAAATTCAGATTAAATAATTACTTGTTATGGATGAGTTGATTATGGGCTTTTTCTCAAGTGGCCTTTCTTTGGGAATTTGTTATTATCATTTATAATTGCATTTGAGTGGCACTATGGTTCTTGTGTTTTTTTATTGGTAATTAGAAGGTCATGCTTGACGTGATGGTCAAGTGTTTACTTTATATCTCATGAGTCACTGGATTCGAACTCCGGAAATAACTTCTTTATGAATAAAATAAAAGTAAAATTGCGTACATTATGATTTTTCCAAGACCCTCCTGATACGGGAGCCTTTTGCACGCCTTTTTTTTTTCTCTGGTAACTGATGAACCATCAATTATTGCTGGAAAGATTGTTTATGGAGGTCCAGAGTCCACTATAATTGGTAGCTTCTTTGTCCTTTTCACTGCCATTGATGAATGTTCTCTGTCGGTTCTATAGGTTCCTTGATGCTTCACTAAACTTTATGACAGTGGAAATCAGGAGGACTATGTTTCCTTTTACACTATTTTCTTTTTTTTATTGAAAAGAATTTTTGTTTCCGTTGTCTGAAAAATTTATATCTCATTCGTCCCGTTAAAAATAGATTTGGGTCTAATTCAATTCTTCAAAAGTATTTTAAGAGGGGAGGATTGCCCAAACCTTATATATTGCAAATATGCTCACAAGTTAGCCGATGTGGGATTCTCAACTCACCCCTCACGTCCAGAGCTGGACATCTGTGGAGCCCAACATCGGACTAGATGTGGGATTCCAACCCACCCCTCACGCCCAGAGCTGGACATCTGAAGCGTGAACATCAATGGAGTCCAAATCAGACTAGATGTGGGATTCCAACCTACCCCTCACGCCCAGAGCTGGACATCTGGAGCCTGGACATTAATGAGGCCAACATTGGACTAGGTGGCTATGATAGCATGTTAAAAATGGACTTGGGACTAACTCAATCCCTTAAAAGGTACCTTGAGTTGGGGAGGATTGCCCAAGCCTTATATATTGCAAGTATGTTCACAGGCTAGCATATGTGAGATTATGAACACATGCAATTCACTAGATTTAGATTTGATGAGAGTACAATCTTGGATGGAAGCAAGTGGGGAGAATGTATTCATGTTAACAAACACGCATGTAGTTGACCCTTGTTAGTTAGAATCCATGTATCATCTCGTAATTCATGAATGAGTACATTTGGAAATGAAAATAGGATTCTATAAGAAAATTTTAAATTATGATGGCACCTATAAGGCTATAACAGGAGGGGTGGGACATGAAAGTCTTGGTTTAGATGATGATATTAACTCCTAAAGGTATGGGTTTGGATTGATTCATGATATGTACTCATACTCGACAGACCTTTTCGTGCAGCATTAAGTATTACTCTCTGCATGCCAAATTGAACGTCTATTTTCATAATATAAAGTTTTGAGATCTCTAACTATCTTGCAGACATTAACTAGTTTCCCAACATTTTCTGGTTAGCAGAAAAGTAATAAAACTAAACATTTGTTCTTCCTGGTTTAGACTTAAGAATGCTGTTGTTGTATAGGGATAGAGCTTTAGTTGAGTATTCTTACGTGTTTTAATCTCTAATAGAATTTTTTTTTTCATGTGCTAGGAATTGAAGCTCGTGGTTTTATCTTTGGTCCGCCTATTGCATTAGCAATCGGGGCAAAGTTTGTTCCCTTGAGGAAGCCGAGAAAGCTTCCAGGTATTCAATCCCTCCTATAATAGGTTTCCGTTAAACAGTTTTGAAGATTTCTTTATCAGTTTTGATTATTGGTTCAATGCTGTTAAAATGTGTATCTGCTTTTGAAAATTGTTCCAGCCTTCCAGGCATCGGGGATCTGATGAAATTTTGTTACGTTCCAATATATTTGGATTCGTATTTTCTAACGTCAAAACTAGGAGTACTTAGTTTTGGATATACCCTAGTAAAATTAACCTTGTTTGTTTTTCCGTTCGTCTTCTTATTCAAAAGATTGGGTTACTCAGAATCGTTTGTCATTAATCGTTTTACTGTGCAATACAGTTTCAATCTAATAATTAGATTACGAGTTAGAAGACGTACTTAAATCATATTCATATCATTACAGGTAAAGTGTATAGGCAAGAGTATGATTTGGAATATGGAAGCGATTGTATCGAGATGCATATTGGAGCGGTAGAACCTGGAGAACATGCTCTGGTGGTCGATGATCTGATTGCTACCGGTGGCACCCTCTGCGCAGCTATGAATTTATTGGGTACTTCAATCTAACCTTTTGAGACGCCCATATATTTAATTCATTAAATCCATTTATGTTTCGGAACTTGCATAAATTACATTGTCATATCGATAGTAAGATGATATATGTCTGGCAGCGTTTCAGTTGCTAAACACAGAAACTAAGTTATCAGTAAATTTTTGACGACGTGAAAATGAAAAGTATGTCTGAAATATTCGAGATTTTCTCATGCTACCTTTATTTATGAAGGACTACTGGTACAAAAATGCCTAGTGGTTATGACAATGTTAGTGTCGGAAGTGTTTGCTTGATGTATATCTTGTGCTTTTGGAAGCCGACCTTATATCTAGCCTAGCCAGTGTTGTAAAAATCGGCCTAATCGGCACCTAACTGATTAGTCTCCATCTTAACACTTCGATTCTTTGTTTTGTAGAACGTGCTGGAGCTGAAGTTGTGGAATTTGCTTGCGTGATTGAAATACCGGAACTAAAGGTACTAGTATTCATTTTTTCCTTTCACTTCTTCCGATTCTGATCTATCGGTCCTACCTATCAGTGTCCTCTGCCAGTACTTGTTTTAGTATCGTCATACATAATCGTAATCTTTACTATCCTTTTAACACTCTTTTGAAATCCCTCCAAATGATTTTCCCGGAAATATTTTTTAAGACATCGAAAATTGTGGTAAGCTGTTTCCAGATTTGCTCGATTTTGCTTGTCGTTCTGCTACTTGTATATAATATCAAACTGTTAAACTTCTGAACTGGACATCATGTCAATTTGTATGCCAAGAAAATATGGTAGAATCCTCGTTAGATCGAATTGAAAGACCGCGTTTGTTACGTTGTAATGAACTTGTATCCTAATCAGAGATTCTATTAAATGATTGTGGCTTAATCTCTTCTTTTCATTTGGATGCTATAGGGCCGGGATCGACTGAATGGGAAGCCATTATATGTTCTTGTGGAGTCTCACTAGCTTTGGCAAGCTGAAATTTACAAAATCCAGATTGTATATTAGAGGGCTTTTCCTGCTTATCCAGAAATTTTCCCCAGTTTTTCCCTCTATATGTGATAGCAAATACTGGTAAATCCTTAGAAATTAGCAAAAAAAAATTCATTTTACATTTCAACTTAGGGAATTGAATTATCATATATATCATTTCGTCTCAAACTTTTTTTTTTTTTTTTTTTTGTGGTAATATTTGGAGTCCTACATTTTCTATTATATTGCCTGCCTGGAGCTTTGGAAAAGTATGTTGAAATTGTACTTTGAGTCGAGTCTGAAAATAAAATTACCAAAAAAAGACTGAAAATGAGATAGACCTAACTGTGAAAATATATTGATTTATATTTTTCTTTGTACATAAAAGAAATATTAAAATCAATATTTCTTCATCTACCTATGAATTGTTCTGTTCTTGTTTTCCAATAATCTGATGACTTTATATGCAGAGACATGAATTCTCAATTTCTCTTGCAGAATCTACGTAACATTAATATCGGTTTTGATCTTTCAACATTCAACCCTGAGAGAGCATATTATATTCGGATTAATAAATCAAACATTTTTCAAAATTGCATTATAGATATTAATTTTTTAAATTTTTAGTAACGTATTTTCTAAATTTGTTTTCTAACATCTGTGACGACCGTCTCTAACATTTTAAAAAATAACGCATTTTTTATAAGAATGTTTTTCGCCCCCTTCCCAAATTTAAAAAAAAAATACTACATTGCTTCTATGCAGGAATTTCTAAAACACGCCCTGCCTAACGTCTATGATTATGAGGGATACATAATAACAACTAGGTTGATTTGATTACGGTATCCATAATATTTTTCTCAGTATATACTTGTGCAATTTCAACAGTTGACTATTTTATTCAATAGTCAAACATGACTATTCTCCGTTAAAAATATCAATTTTTCTTGTTAAAATAACTATTATTTTTTTTTATTTTATTATAAATCTAACTGTTAAATTGAACCGTGCAATAAATCAATACATACTGAAAAAACATGTACAACCGCCCTAACTAACACGTAACTTGACAATCGTATCAAATTAGGTCATTATATGTATAGTCTAATATTTTATTTATTTATTTTTTGGTGAATAATAGTCTAATATTCATCATCATAGAAAGCGACAACTCAAAACTGATACTTGAGGAAGCCTTTTGATTTATATCTTTGTTTTTTTTTTTTTTAGTAAAAAATTTGGGTAGGTTCGACTCCAATTATTACTATGGGTCAGAACAGGCCTTAGAGATTATAGGTCGCTTACAAGAGTACTTACAGATCACTCGCCAATACAGTCTCACGTCGGCAGCGGGAATTAAATACTTGACATTTGTAAGGACGTGTCAAATCTTACCAACTTAATCAACTTGTGTTGGTGATTTATATCTTTCTTACATGTGAGAAAGCGGGAGTTGCGCCGTAATTTGTCCTTTGACAAGGGCAAGGGGTCCTCTACCTCAATTCGGTTACGGTGCAAAACACTAATTTATTCTGCATAATACAGAATATTTGATGACTGTCGTATAATAAATTTGACGGCTGAGTTCAATTGGCTAAAATAATTTTTAAAAATAATTAACTTCTACAAACTTAAATAATTTCAAACGTCAGATTCTTAATTCAATAGCCACCAAATATTTTGTACAGTGCGAAATAAATTGGTGTTTTATACCGTAGTCGAGTTGCCTCTACCTAGGTTGAGAATCATGGTTCTATACAAGGAAATTTGGTCTCTGTCAAGCTTCTGATGAAATTGTTAAGATAGATTTTTGTCTCATTTCATTCATATACAATAATTCCAAGAATCAAAATCTGCAACTAATCCCCCACATCTGCTACTGCTGCTTGTGAAATTTTCTTGGTAACAAACATATGGTAAAAAAATGAAAGAACACTCCTAACTTTGTCCCAAAATGTTTCTCATATTTGAGTTTTCACAAACATTAAGGAAATTATTGGAAATCAATTAATATGAGGAAAAAGTTAAAAATACTTCTCAAATAATGACTGAAAAGTTAATATTAGTAGTTACTCCCTCCATTCCTAAATATAAGACTCTTTAAACAATTTAAGAAAATTAAGGAACTTGTCATTTTCACCAAAAGTTCATATATTACCCCTCTCTCACTTCTATAGCATAAGAAAATAAAGGAAAAAAATAGGGATGGCAGAGGTTGCAAATAAAAAGAAATGTCGAGGATATAATTGGAATAAATTGTTGACAACTAATAAAAGAACCTTAAACGACAATTAATTTGGATACCTATAGATCTGCTAAACGACAATTAATTGGGAATGGAGGGAGTACTTGACTAATAAATTATGGGCAAGACTAGAGTATATAACAAGAATGTATTAAAGTTTTTCCTTTCTTTTTTACTTTTATCATTTGTGGAAGGATATGTGGGCACAATAATAAGAAGGGTAAAGCATGCTTTTTAACTTTATAAACTCTCAAACTTTTTAAAAGATAACAATATAGATGAAGGAACAAAATGACATAAAATTAGAGGTTAAGAGTGATGAGTAGGTGTGGTGGGATGTCACTTTTGGTTCTTGAAAGACACCCTTTAACAATTAGTAGTACTATGCCCATGGAGAAAGCAATAAATTCAACTTATAGTCTTAATCCTTTACTCAGAAGTAGGGATGTTTAAGAAAAATCGAAATCGACAAATCCAAACTAATCTAAATCGAATTTTCGGTATGAGCTGTGCATTGGACTGGTTTCGGTTTGAGCTAAATTAAAACCAAATTTTTTGTTTGGTTTAAAAAAAATTACAAACCAAACCGAACTGAATATATATAATATATAATATAATATATAATAAAGGACTTTTTGGCAATAAAATATATTTTTTCTTAAAATGATTTCAAGTATAATTGCTAATTTTTGTATCTCATTCTAGAATTTTCAAGTGCAAGTCCTTCAAGTGTTAAACCAAGAGATTAAAAAGTCATCATTTGGTATTCGATTTTAGATTTATCAAAAGATTTTATTGTATTTCACTATTTTGAACTAATAATTATGTAATTTTTGTGTTTTTCTTTTTTCTTGTAGGATGATTTTGAAGTAATTTGTTTAAAGTGCAAAAATCAAGACCAAAAATTTATGTTTTATTATTTTGTTTTCTTTATTGTGTTTTCCTTGAGAAAATAATAGGCATATTTTTTTTTAAATATTTTTAGCAACTAACTAATTAAATAAAGTTTTTTAAAAACTTTATAATCAATATTTTAGTATCTCGCAAAACCGAGCAACCAAACCAATCCAAACCGAATGCATCGTTTTGAGATTTTAAATTGTTTTGATTAGTTTCAAAATTTTCAAATCGAATATTTTGATTTGGTTTGAAAAATGTACAAAATCGAATCAAACCGAACCATGAACACCCCTACTTAGAAGCAATGTTTAATATTGTGAAAACTTTTCATTTCTTTTAGCTCAAATCTCCGCCAGCATTGACTAATCTTTGCGATGCAACTACTCCTTGAAAAGTAAACAATTGCTCACAAAATATGCTTCATCCTCATATATAGGACGGGTCAAAGCATTGGCGTCTTGGTCAAAGAATGAGTTGAACAATAACCACGCCACACATGGTAATTGTGAAAAGTTCTCAACTTTCTTGTAAATAGCATAAAACATATCCACTTCCTATTATCACTTGATCTTGGAGTATTAATAAGATTTTTTTTTCAATACATAAGAAATAATTTTGGTTATTTTGGGTTGTTGAATAAAAAAATTTAACGGTCCAAATTTTTTTTCAAGAAACATCTATTGTGATTTTCGGGACGACTTATACTTAAGACATATGTTAAATGCCTACGAACTTGTATTTATATTGAGAGAACATCTATTACAGTCTTAAGACATGTGTCTGTAACGAGAGAACACATGTTGAATAAGATTTAACACATATTTTAAAGAATGTAACATCTGTCCCAAAAGCGTATTCATTATGCATGAAAAAATGTGTTCAACATTATAGCAGTGAGCATGATCTTGAAGGCTTGTTGTTCACTATTTCCATAATGATGCTAAAGGCAAGGGTACATATTATTAGATATTTGTCTATTCAGAGTAATTAGACAAGTTTAGTAAAATTTTATACTTTAGTGGTTATATAATCACATCACCCCTTCTTGTCTCTTGTGTAGGTTCCTTATTTCAGCCGTCTCATTGATAAAACCTTAGTTTCTCAAAAGTAATAATCTACTTCGTTTGTTTTCTCTTTATTTATATGCAAGGCCTAAACTATTGATTTCTTGAATTACTTGTAGAGAATAAGCAATAAAAAATGATTATTCTCATGGTAAATTAAACCTCAAACTCAAACATTAAATAATATAAAATTTTATTTTATTTTGAGACTAATATTAGTACCAGGAATTGTAAGAACGAAACTCAATATAATCAGACTCGTATAAAATACAATCAATTGCCATAAATAATGGCATACGTATCCATCACAAGTTAATGAAATCAAATCCCTAATCTTTCCGAGACAATCTATGAGACGGTTGATACGCCAATGGTCTCGTAGATTATTAATTTCTAGGAAAGGTGTCGAAACTGAGCTTACTAATGATGTTCAAGGATTTTGAAGAAGATGTTGCGAAGAATTTTATTATGTATTTATTTATTCTACTGTTTGTAGTGTTTAGCTAGTTCGAAGTCGTGACTTTTATACATATCGTGGTGGTCTCCACCATTGTATAACTTTTATTTTCTTGTTATCTTTTATAATTAATGGGTAATTTCTTATTTAGCAAAAAAAAACAGAAATCAAATCCCGAGTCATTATATTGAAGATAATAGCTGATGGCCCTATCTCCTACCATATAAAAGAACTCTTATTTAAAAATTATTATTTTAAATCTTACTTTTTCAATAGACAAAAAACAATAATTCCTAAATAATAGGTTTAATATTATTAATTCTCAAGAACAAAAATTAAGCGAAAGTTATGAACCCATTTCCGATAATTACAACTACATAAATTTCGAGAAATAACGTAGCAGAAAAACCAAAAATAAATAAATAGAGAAGTTAAAATGAAAAGGAGAAAAGGGAAGAGGACTTGAAAAACAATTCCATAACTGGTCTCCTTTGATCTAATATTTTTACAGTTTGTAGATGATGAGGAAGCAAGGCAATACCGCACGTGAATCGAACACGAGCAACTCGCCGTTTTCTCCACTCACTGAGTCATACCCGACTCGTCCTTCAATCAGTGATTCAAACTCCAGTTGTTTACAAACCCGACCCGATATGACTCGACAAACCAGCATGGCCCGTCTTCCCCTCCCTCCACCCGCATTCTCATGGGCCGCCCCGCTACCTGAAAAAGTACATATTGCCGCCCCTTTGCCACCGTTGAGAGCCCAACCACCACCACCACCTGCTTCATAGGCGCCGCCACTCGTTGAACCCAAACAGTAAAACCTCATGACCTCATTCCCATCCGCAATGCACCGCGCGTGATCCTCACCTTCCCCCTCCGTGGCAACCTTCCCGGGAGAATCCGCTCTGGATTTCACCATCTCTCGATACTCTTCAAAACGGGTCACCGTCCGGGTCAAATTCTGAACCTTGAAAACCATATCGATCCGACCCGAAAATGCCTTCGGCGACCAACTCGTATGGAAGATAATTTCCACCACATTCCTGGAAGGATGCCCTTCAGGAAGCTCCGAAAGTGCCGGAAAGAACGACTCCGCCGACAGTGACCGTCGACCGGAATTGCTCGTATTAGCCCTTGCGTTGGCGGTCTGCTGTGAAATTGATGAAACGGGATCGGGTTTAATCGAAACGGATCGTCTAGTAAATTTCTCCGGCGGCATTTCTGATCTATGTGGAGGCGACGGCAACTTTGATTTTCTAGGTTTGGTTTGTCTGGTATTTTCGACTACATCTTTGAGATTTTTAACGCCGTTTCTGCAACTGGCGCCGTTGGATTTAGGGTTGGTATGAAGGGGCTTGTGGTGGGTGTGTCGGACGACGTCGTCTAACGCCCTGGACTTGCATTGGAGAGACTTAACCCAACCTATGGCCATTCAAGGCTTTTGAGGGGGCCTTTCTTTCTCTCTCTGTTTCTGAATCAAACTCTGTGAAAAATATACGAGTTTATATATTTTTATATCTATATATACATATGAATAAAAATGTATTTATATATATTGTTAGTGTAGTCAAACTTGGAGGAGAAAAGGAGGAGAAGAAGAGGGGTTAAGAGTTATGGCATTTGGTATTTGAGCTGGAAGGAATGGAGTGGAAGAGACATGGCGGGATATTAAAAAGACAGTTTAATATACTTATTTCTACTATACTTGTAGCTATTCATGGAAGATATTTATTTGTTTTTTTTTTAAAAATATGAAATGAAATAAATACTATTACCTCAATCCCAAATTGTTTGCAAAATTTGAAGGGTTGTATTCAATTCGAATTTTAAAAGATTTTAACTTATTTTAAAAAGTCTATGGATTCTGCTAACTTCATGGAATGTTTTTAAATCTATGCAAATTCTACGCAGATTCTATAAATTTTATAGATTCAACTGTGTTAAATTTCCAGTCTTTGATTTTTTAGAAATCACGAAATTGCTACCTTTTTTATTTATCCGCTCAAGATTTGTATAATTTATTTAATGATTTTTTTTTTTTTTTGCTTAATTAAGGTATGTTTTGTGATGAGTTTTGTTTGAATTCTTTTTCCCTTTGATTTTCTCTTTTAAGAAAATGGAATTCATATTTGGAAAATAGAGATTTGTGGTTAGATAGAAAAGAAATTGTTTGCTTTCTTTAATTTCTATTTGAAGATAACCAGGAAGAAAAATGTTTGGATATTATGGCAATATATATTGTTGGGGGAAATAAACCTTTCATATTGAGTTTTATAACGATGTGAAACTTTTCCTCATATTTGAGTTTGGACATTTTTTTATTTTTCTTTTAATTTTAAAGAAATGAGATCTCTAAAAAAATTGTAATCTCAGATAAAATTATTAAAGACATTTAATTTTAATATTAATGAAAGAAATTCAGAATCTTGAGAAATAAAGAAGAGATTTCTCAATACAAATGTAGGCATAGGAAATCTATCAAAAACCTTCATTTAATGAAATCTATGAGAATCTATAGAGTTTTGAATACCAACATATTTCAACATATAATTTATAATCTGAATTGAATACCTCTAGATTTTAATGGACTTTTAAAATCTAAATTGAATAACTCTAAATTTTAATGGACTTTATAAAATCTAAATTAAATACCTATAAACTTTAAAACTCCTTAAAAATCCTATAGAATCTAAATTGAATACACATCTCTTAAATTTTTTAGACTTTCAAATTACATCTCAGAAATCAATGCATTCATCTTTATTGTTTTTTTCCAGTCATACCCCTAATTTATTATGGGAAAACAGCCCCAGACATTCCTCTATTATTTTCATTTAGCCTCGATAATCCTAGTATGTTTTTTTTGCCTAAAAATTCTTTAAAAAATTACGGTTAACCTAAAGAGTTTTTTTCATCAAAATGTAACAAAATCCGTCAATTTCAAAGGTAAAATAGTTAATAAACAAATACCCTCTTCTTTTTCCTTATCACATCAATACCTCCACCGGCACCACCTCCGTTTGGAACCACCTACGCATGGACCCTTTTCTGAAAGGGTCAATATTAATTCATTATTCTTTCTCTCTTTTTTCTATGTAAACTAATGGCAGCAATTGATAGGCAATTTTCTCGTCTTTTTTGTTTAAAATTAAAAACCCATATTTCCTAATTCATAGAACCCACCAAGATTGTTCTGTTTTCAATCATTATCCCCTCGCTGATCCACCCACAAAGCTTCTTGGCCCAAAGAATTGAACTTTTTCATCAATATTGGATTTTTATTGATGGGTTTTGCTTTTATTATCGAATTATTATATTTTTTCTATGTGGGCAATGGATAGATGTATTTGTTTATATGAAATGGGGAACGTGTAATTTTCTTGGGATGTTTATGTTGGAAAAATTAGATTTTCTCAATGAATTAAAGTGCAATTAAAGTGTCGTGAGTTGAGCTAATACAAATATATTATACACCGCTCGATTTTGAATGTTATCGAGTTTATCACGAAGTGGTTACGCAAAGCTTCGTGATAATATATATATATATATATATATATATATATATATATATATATATATATAACATGTGATAAAACCAATTCTTGGTGTGAATGATAAATTAGCTTGAACTTGTGTGCGGCGCGACATGCTACACGAATGCCGGGCAAAATAAGCGGGCCTGATCATCACGTTTTTGCTACAGGGTTTGAGTTTTGCATATTCAAACTTTGCTTTATGATATCTTTCTAAAACAAATTATGAACGTCTTGAATCGAGTGTAAACAAGCTGAGTTTTGATTTGCTATAACATTAGAAAAAAATGAGAAAATTCAACGTTCAAAGTTTGCTCTTTATGCAATTGTTTTAAATTTGTATTTGAGCTATTTTTTGCCTATAAAAGGAGAGAACTTCAGCAGTTTTGAAGTATAAAAAATAAGCATCAAATAGGATCAAAAGAGCATCCAAAATCTCAGCAAATTCTCCTCTTCCTTTGCATATTTTTCTGCATTGTTTTCCTCCACTTTGCACAAGCATTTTCTAAGAGTTCACACAGTTACAAATCGATTCGAAGGTTTCATTTCTTTTGCTTCAAAGAAACGGAAGTGTTTGGGCGTTGTACCTTGGGAGTTCATTGTTCTCGAAGGCCTGAAGCTGATAAAAGGCAGGACAAATTGAACTTAAGGGGAAGTGGCTTGCTGCTGCCTCGTCCAGGATTTAATCCAAACTGGTTGAGAATTTTTTCTGTCCAGTGCAGAATTCATAATTTTCAATGCAGAATTTCTGTCCAAAAATTATAAATCAGTGCAGTTTAATTCTCAGATTTTCTGTTCAATATTCTAGAAATATTTTCCAACAATCTTAAGTTCAATTTGTATATGTTATTTTTGTGTTGCTATTTCAACTATTATTACTAACTTGTGTTCTTGTTTTGAGTATAGAAATGGCAAACACTAAGAATAAATCTGCAACAGAAATTGGCACTTGTTCCGGTAATGTTCCGAATGGAGTTCCGACTAAGGCAGTTCCTCCGTCCGGTATTGAGACCGTTTTCCCTCCTTTTGAGGCTGCCATGCCAAACCGACCAATTCAGTTTGGTCAGTTTGACAAACCCGAGAAATTTAAGGGTGGTAGCAACTTTAAGTTGTGGAAGGAAAAAATTATGTTTTATCTAACCACTCAACATCTGATTCGGTTTATCACTGAGGATAAACCGGTGGAAGACAGTAATGATCCTCAATCTGAAACCACGATACGAGCATGGCTAAGTGCGGATTACCTATGTCGGCACAGTATATTAATGAACTTAGATGATTCCCTTTATCAGTTGTACTATGAAAAGAGTACGACAAAAGATTTATGGGAATCTCTACTGAAAAAATATACTGTGGACGACGCAAGGTCCAAAAAGTTTATAGCCGCTCGTTTCCATGATTTCAGAATGGTGGATGGAAAGTCTGTTCTTGAACAAAGTGAAGAGCTTCAAAAGATATATCATTATCTTGCCGCTGAGGGCATGGGAATCACCGACACTTTACAAGTGGCGTTGTTGATTGAGAAGTTTCCTCCTTCTTGGAATGATTTCAAGCACTACCTGAAACATAAGAAGAAGGAAATGACTCTGGAAGATCTGATGTTGAAACTAAGGATAGAACAGGACTCACGAAAGATGAGTAAGAAGCCTAGTGGCTATGTGGCTACGGCTAATGTAGTTGAAACTGAAAACTCAAGGAATAACGCTAAAAGAAAGCGTCCTAATGTGTTAAAGGGTTCAAACTCCAAGTTTACCGGAACTTGCTATGTGTGTGGTAAACCTAACCACAAAGCAAATGATTGCCGCAGTCGAGTTGCGGTAAATAACAAGTACAAGAAAAATCCTGATACTGGGAATAAGAACCGAAATCAGAAGACTGCCCGAGTTAATGTGGCGGAAGATGGAAGATTGGGCTCTGGAATAGTGGACATGCATCTGGTAGCTGTCGTTTCAGAGGTTTACTTGGTTGTAGGCAACCAAAAGGAGTGGTTCGTTGATACGGGGGCCACTCGTCATATATGTACAAACAAGTGGATGTTTAAAACATACCAACCTGTTGATGATGAAGTCTGCTATATGGGGAACTCTGCGGTCTCCAAAGTAGAGGGAAAGGGCACTGTGGTCCTAAAGATGACATCGGGAAAGGAAGTGACTCTAACCAATGTATGTCATGTGCTAGAGATTCGGAAGAACCTCATTTCGGGAATAGTACTGAACAACAAAGGTTTTAGACTTGTCTTTGAAGCAAACAAGTTTATTCTTACCAAGAGTGGTGCCTTTGTGGGAAAGGGGTATTTAGCTAAAAAATTATTTAAAATGACTGTAATGACAGTACTACTAGGTACTGAGCCAATAGGCGTTGATGTAACTGAGGCTTCCACTAGCTCAGCTGGAACAATTGCCCAAGAGGCTAATAAAGATGTTAAATTTGCTTATTCTGTTGAATCTTTTAATTTATGGCATGATAGACTTGGTCATGTAAATATTAAAAGCATAAAGAAGTTAGTTTCATTAAACTTACTTCCAAAATTTAACATTGATAAAAATTACAAGTGCGAGACTTGTATTGAGGCAAAGCAAGCTAAATCCTCTTTCCATTCAATTGAAAGAAGTTCAGAACCATTAGACTTAATTCACACTGATATTTGTGATTTAAAATATGTGCAATCTAGAGGCGGTAAAAGTTAGTTCATCACTTTTATTGACGATTGCACAAGATATTGCTATGTTTACTTAATGAGAAGTAAAGACGAAACAATAACTATGTTTAGCCATTATAAAGCTGAAGTTGAAAATCAACTTGGCAAGAAAATTAAAAGGCTAAGAAGTGATAGGGTGGAGAATATGAATCTCCATTTGCACAGTTATGTGCTGTAAGTGGAATAATTCATCAAACAGCTGCGCCTTATACTCCAGAACAAAATGGAATAGCAGAACACAAAAACAGAACTCTTAAGGAGATGATAAATGCAATGCTAATAAGTTCTGGCTCGCCCCAGAATTTGTGGGGGAAAGCTTTGCTTTCCGCAAATCATATCCTAAACAGACTACCACATAAAAGACTAGATAAAACTCCTTATGAATTATGGAAAGGTCACACCTTCTTATAAGTTCATAAAAGTTTGGGGATATCTAGCAAAGGTTCCAATTCCTCCTCCTAAGCGGACGAGAATAGAACCTAAAACGGTAGATTGCGTGTTTATAGGATATGCACATGATAGTAGTGCTTACAGATTTTTAGTGCATAAATCAGACAACTCTGAAATGCATATAAATACAATTATTGAGGCTAGAGATGCTTCCTTCTTTGAAGGAATTTTTCCTTATTTGAAGCATTCTAGCGAAGACCCTAAAAACAATCAAGTTGAGAGGATTGTGGGGGAAAATGAACTTAAAGAGGAAGTTGAAGATCCCAGACGTAGCAAAAGAGCTAGAAGGGTGGGTAAAGTCATTTGGTCCAGATTTCCTAACTTATTTGTTAGAAAATGATCCTTTGACTTATAGAGAAGCAATTACTTCTCCAGATTCTGACTTATGGAAAGAAGCAATTGATAGTGAAATAAATTCAATTCTTCAAAACCATACATGGGAACTTGTGGAACTTCCACCAGGTTGTAAAACATTAGGTCACAAATGGATCTTTAAAAGAAAGATGAGACCTGATGGTACTATTGACAAGTACAAGGTAAGACTTGTAATTAAAGGATACAGACAAACTGAGGGTGTCGATTATTTTGACACTTATGCTCCTATATCTAGAAAAACATCAATCAGGCTGATTATCGCTTTTGCAACCTTGCTTGATTTGGAGATCCATCAAATGGATGTGAAAACAGTTTTCCTTAACGGAGAACTGGAAGAAGAAATATATATGGAACAACCTGAAGGGTATGTTGTTCCAGGCCAAGAGAAAAATGTGTGTAGACTTGTGAAATCATTGTATGGATTAAAACAAGCACCTAAACAATGACATGAGAAATTTGATAGTGTAATGCTATCAATTGGTTTTAAAACAAACCAGAGTGATAAATGTGTCTACGTGAAAGGAAGCAAAGACGATTATGTAATAGTCTGTCTCTACGTAGATGACATGATAATTATTGGTAACAAAGAAAATATTAAAGTTACCAAAAGATTGTTGTCGCAAAACTTCGATATGAAGGATATGGGACATGCTGACGTAATACTTGGAATGAAGATTACCAAAACATCAGATGGATATTCACTTTCTCAAAGTCATTATATTGAAAAAAATTAGACAAATTTGATAAAGGAAGTGATTTAATTAAAACACCTATGGAAGTAGATGCTAATCTTCACAAGAATCGTGGAGAATGTGTGCGACAACTTGAATACTCTAGGATCATAGGCAGTCTAATGTATCTCATGGACTGCATTAGACCAGATATTGCAAACTCATTCAATAGACTGGCGAGGTATACAAGTAATCCCAGTTATAAGCACTGGAAAGCGTTAGTTAGAGTACTTAGATATATAAGGTACACTGCTAACTATAGATTATTTTATACTAGATATCCAGCTGTACTTGAAGGGTACACTGATGCAAATTGGATAGCAGATTCTAAAAATATAAAATTCACAAGCGGATACATTTTTGTAATTGGAGGAGTAGTGGTTTCATGGAAATCATGCAAACAAACTTGTATTGCGAGATCAACTATGGAATCAGAATTCATAGCTATGGATCTAGCAGGCGAAGAGGCCGAATAGTTACGTGGATTTTTGGAAGATGTTCCAATATTTTCAAAACCAATGCCACCTGTTAGCTCACATTGTGATAGCATGTCAGCTATTGGTAGAGCAAAAAATAATGAGTATAATGGGAAGTCTAGACATATACGTCGTAGACATAAATCCGTAAAGAAACTTTTGAAAACCGGTGTTATAGCTTTGGACTTTGTGAGATCCAAAGAAAATATAGCAGATCCATTAACAAAAAGTCTAACGAGAGATCTTGTTGAGATTTCATCGAGGGGAATGGGTCTGAAGCCCATTAAATTGATTACCACTCATGATGGCAACACTACCTGAATTGTAAAGCCCAATTTGCAGGTTCAAAGGGACAACCGAATTGTGGGGGGGGAGTCGAACAAAGCACTCGGGAAAAAGAGTTCCCAGCTCATTCCTAAGGTGAAAGAGTGATAGACCTGTCCATTGGAGGAAAAACAAAAGTTTTCAATAATCCTTATACGTATTACGTGAAGTATGACAATATACTTCTTATAAGAGATCACATATATCGAATGTGAAGGGGCCACTTCTATGAGATGACATCAGGGCTAAATCTCTAGAGCATTCGATGAATTTTACCAAGGCAGTCCAGGGCCGAAATGGACAACAACGAAAGAATCGATTAACAGTATAAAGAAATCGTTGTGTGAGTATCGTTGTCTTGGTACACACAAAATGCTGAATAGTTCAAGGCATCGCGTCCACTGGTTAGCAAGTGTATGTTAGTAGTGCCCTAGGACCATTAGCACATGTTGTGCGTTTTATTATCTTTTGAGCATGTAATTGAATAGTTAATTTTGCTTTTGATTATCAAATGTGTGATTTGATAGTAAAACTCATTAGCTTATGTAATTACTATTCTAGAAGTCCCTAGTTTTATGTAATGCTTAATTACTATGAAATAAAACTAGTATGATTGTTGATTGATGATCTTGTTTTATTGATCATGTGTAATGGATACAAATCACATCATAGATGCAATATATAGGGATACATTGTATTGGACGTGATCCGTCAGAGAAGTAATACTTCATGGTCTTAAGTCATAAATATTACTTCCTCAATACTATTTTAGAATCCTTTAGACCTTATGTCTTCATTGATTCTAGTATGAATGGAGCCACGTTTTGACTCAGTCGGACGTTACTTGTAACAGAGTAATCAATACGACTGATGATCGGATGTAGTGTCCTATCATAGCTTGAATGTGAGAGACATTGTAAGGAATTTGTCCCTCTCTTATTAGAGAGAGATATCCATGGGCCCCTCGATAGGGAAAGACTGTTTAAATGCATGGCCGTACTCAAATGTATTTGATAAAGTGGTTATCAAATGCTATTTGTCGAAACAGTCTACCTGGAGATCGAGCATAAATACAATTAAGCTTAATAAGGGTGACGACCACCATGCCTTATGCTTAATTAGGATATCGCGAGAGAAAGGGATTAAATAGTAGATTGATATTAGGTTCCGTTGTATATTCATTCACTTTGGGTAGTCACAATGTCCTGCTAGGGACCGCTTGTGATTTATGAACTCACACTACTACTAAGTGTGTTTTTATTGCCATTGTGATATGAACCTACAGGGTCACACGCATAGACGAGCTAACGAGCTTCATGTCCAGATTCAATGAATCTAGAATGTGTCTAGGGTCATTGTATCTGACATTCACTTTTCTGAGGATAATAAAGCGTTATTATTCGAATTAGAGATAAGGGGCATTATCGGTATATCTAGGATTATGTGGGAGTTATTACCCGATAAGGACTCCCACTACCAGCTGAAGTCTAGGGGACGTGGGAGTTAAAGACTCCCACTGCCAGAAGATGTTGATAGACATGGGAGTTGTTCTGGAAACAACCTCTCACTCCCTATAAAAGCCTCTCTTGGCCGAAACCCTAGTGTCAGACAATTTCAGCCGAAATACTAAGAAATCCAGAAAACAGTTTTCTGCCTCTCCCTTTTCTCTCTAATTCCCGAAACTCAGAAAAACGAAGAGCTAGCAATCGCTGGCCGTTTCGTCGCGTGGATACCGGTAGAGAGACTTTCCGCAAAGGAAGATCAATCGGTGGAAGCATCCGATCCAAGAAACAGCTTCTTCCATTCAAGAATCTGATTCTTGAACCCAAAAAGTAAGTCTTTTATTGCTGTTTTTCGATTCGTCTTGTATGAGCGGATCCTTCAGGGGAGGACTCATGGGTGTTTGGAACGAGTTTCCGCCCATGAATCCCTTCAGTGTATCCGATGGTATTTCACTAGGGAAGGTTCAAAGCTAACAACTACCTATTCCGATGCAACGAATTCTCGCCGAACTCTTGCATTGCATTTCATGTGCATTTGGTTTTTTTTAAAAAAATTTCATTCATGTGAGGGATTGTTGGAGAAATTGGATTTTCTCAATGAATTAAAGTGCAATTAAAGTGTCGTGAGGACATATTTGAGCTAATACAAATATATTATACACCGCTCGGTTTTGAATGTTATTGAGTTTATCACGAAGTGGGTTGCACAAGGTTCGTGATGATATATATATATAACATGTGAGAAAACCAATTCTTGGTGTGAATGATAAATTAGCTTGAACTTGTGTGCGGCGCGACATGCTACACGAATGCCGGACAAAAATACGCGGGTCTGATCAGCCACGTTTTTTCTACCGGTTTGAGTTTTGCATATTCAAACTTTGCTGCAATATGCTGCTGAAAACAGCTATAAACGCTGCTGTAACAGATGTAAACAGCTGCAGTTTGGCTGCTGTAACAGCCGGAAAAATGAGAAAATTCAACGTTCAAAGTTTGCTGCTGTAACAGCTGTATTAGAGCTGTTTTCAGCTGTATTTGAGCTATTTTTTTGCCTATAAAATGAGAGAACTTCAGCAGTTTTGAAGTATAAAAAATAAGCATCAAATAGGATCAAAAGAGCATCCAAAATCTTAGCAAATTCTCCTCTTCCTTTGCATATTTTTCTGCATTGCTTTCCTCCATTTTGCACAAGCATTTTCTAAGAGTTCACACAGTTACAAATCGATTCGAAGGTTTCATTTCTTTCGCTTCAAAGAAACGGAAGTGTTTGGGCGTTGTACCTTGGGAGTTTATTGTTCTCGAAGGCCTGAAGCTGATAAAAGGCAGGACAAATTGAACTTAAGGGGAAGCGGCTTGTTGCTGCCTCGTTCAGGGTTTAATCCAAACCGGTTGAGAATTTTTTCTGTCCAGTGCAGAATTTCTGTCCAAAAATTATAAAATCAGTGCAGTTTAATTCTCAGATTTTCTGTTCAATATTCTAGAAATATTTTCCAACAGTTTATGATATCAAGTTGTGAATTTTGTTTGGTTCTATGTACTTGGAGTTGAAAAGTGGTGGTGGTGGATGAGGCATAGGCAGATGTGGAGGTCGGTGGAGGTGGATGTGGAGGTGGTGGGAAGTGGTGGCCAGTGGAGGAGGTGGTTGTGATGAGGAAGAAGAAGAGTGTATTTGTTTAATGTCTATTTTATCCCTGAAATTGACGGATTTCATCACATTTTGACGGAAAAAGACTTTTTAGGCTAACCGTAAATTTTTAGAGAATTCTTTAGGCAGAAAAAACATACTAGGACTATCGAGGCTAAATGAAAATAATAGAGGGATGTCTGGGGGTGTTTTCCCTTATTATTCAACTAACCAATAATAATACTCCCTCCATTCCAAAATAACATTAACATTTCAATTTTCACATATATTAAGAAATTTCTTAAAAACAATGAGAGTCAAAGGAAAAAGACTAATATATCCTCATTAATTACTTATTGGAAATGGAAATTGAAATTAAAAGAAAAGTAATAAGAGGGTAAAAATGGTAAAAATTCATTAAATGTTCATTGATAGTCCAAATGTTAATCTTATTTTGGAAAAAATTTGAAGTTCAAATGTTAACCTTATTTTGGAATTGAGGGAGTAATTTTTTAGACATTAAATGAGAGCATTTAAGACTTTTTTGTCATATTAAGTGTTCAATCATTTTTTAAATCTTGGAGAAAACCCTAAATATAGTAAACAATTTGGGTCGGGGGTAGTAGTATTCATGGCATGTTTACATTGGGTCAAGTATCGGGCTGGACTGACTCAGACCTAAGACTGCAATGAAACTCTCAAACAAAGTTATTTTGAAATATTAATTTTAATCTTAGACTAGTTTAAGACTAAAATCATAAAATTTAGTTCAATTCAATAAGATTCTCACAAATTATTAGTCCGAATAATTTGGTATAAATTTTGAAAGCACCATCGTCATACCCGAATAGGACATGTATGAATTGTTGCTTTCTGTTATACACGTCGTCAAACTCTTAATCTTTAGCTGAGAAATCTCAACTCTTACTAGTACGACAATACTTAATTTTAGTAAGGTATAAATAGTGCAGTACTTGAAATTTAGTTCTGGATACAATAATTTTGTTTCTTTAACAAAAAACTATACTGCTAGCTAGACTGGTAGGCTAATATACTAATCATATATAATATTTTGTTTATAAAACATCATATATATTTTTTTGATTTGCAAATTCAGGTCAAACCATCACTTCTGCGGTAGTTTATGGCCAGAAAATTCACGTGCAGAGGTCGTGCGTGTTTCCTGAAGAGGAAAAAAATATATTTCAGAGAAAAATTAATCGAAAATACATTTTTACCCTTTAGAAAACACTCACGGCTAGGAATGGCAATGGGGCAGATCGGGGCGGGTATCTGAAATACCACGCCCTGCCCCGCCCTGTTGATCTGTGCCCCGATCCCGCCCCTGATTAAAAAATGTCGCCTCGCGCCCGCCACATGCAGGGCGATCCCGACCCGCTCCCGCCCCATTCTATTTTTTTTATAAAAAAAATCATTATTTTTTTTAAATTATAAAAATCATTAATTTTATCAAAAAAATTAAAATCATAAAAATCATTAATTTTTTAAAAAAATATTTAATTTTTTTTAAAAATAATTAATTTTATCCCAAATCAATTCTCAAACAAGTACAATTAGTATATTAAAATGAAAATTAAACATGATTATGTTTAATAATAACAATATTATAATAATTTAATATAAATGGGGCGGTCGGGGCGGGGCGGGGTGGGGCAGGGCGGAAAAAAATACCATGCCCCGATCTGCCCCGTTCGCGGGGCGGGGCGATCTGCCCCGTTCTCTCTACGGGGCGGGGCGGGGCTGCCCCAAAAGGCATCGGGGCAGGGCGGATCAGCGGGTCACGGGTCAAATTGCCATCCCTACTCACGGCTTGTGCACGTGAGCATCCAGGCCGGAAATCACCGCATAAGTGGTGGTTTGTCCTGAAGTTTCCAAGTCGAAACAATATATAAGACATTTTATATAAAAATAAAAATAAAAAATCATATAAGACCAATTTTGTAACTCGAAAATACATATAAGACAAAAAATCAGAATATTAGTCTAGACTTTAATACATGATATGTAATTACAGAAATACCCCGCAGGAGTAGGTGGGAGATGAAAGACCACGTGGACTCAGTGCGTCTGATTAAATGGTTTAAGTGAGAACAAAAAATTCATTTATTGACTGGGGAAGGAAAACAAGAATTCATCAATGGCATTGTCAAAGGTTAAGGGGGGAAATGATGGAAGGAGTCACAAATTTACAGATTTAGACAAATCCTAGACTGGTCCTACTTTCTTGTGTATTTGCACTGGTTTTGGCCATTTTTCTTATTACTCCCTCCAATCATATTTAATTGTTGGTTAGGAGATACATATATCTAAATTAATTGTCATTTATATATCTTTTATTATGTGTCAACAATTTATTCCAATTATACTCTCAACATATCTTTAATTAGAAAAGTGAAAGAGATGGAGGAAGGAAGGTGTATTATTAGAATTGTGGTGGAAAGATTACTGTTTGTTTGAATTCCTTACTTTTTTCCAAGTGTTATAAACGTCTTATATTTAGGAATGGAGGGAGTACTTGTTTGTTGCTTGGTCAGGTTTGGATTATTTTTTTGGATAGTGTTAGGTGGCTTAAATAATTGTCTATAATTGGTTATTATTTGGGATAAAAATATAAAACATAAAATATCGTGAAATTCTTTATAAAAACAGGGGGTCAAAGATATTTTATAGCCTATTACAACGTAAATGTAAAAAATACCGTGAAATTCTTTAAAAAAAATAGTGGTCAATGGTATTTTATAACCAATTATTTGAGCCATTAATCATTTTTTTTTTACCTTGATCATCAATGGATTCAATGCCATCAATTTTTTTCTTTTCTTTTTTAAATAACATTGTTTAAGTATTTTATTCCACTCTTTTAAAAAAAAAAATATTTTATTCCACTAATTGATTTAGAAGATATCTTGGTTAACATAACAAAAATTATTACAATAATTATCGCTTTCCGGTATCGAATTGAGACGCTGCTTGAATTAGGTCTGAAATCTAAATCGGATTTTAGATGATTTAATAATTTAGTTTTTATTTTCAAATACAGTTTGGACTCCAGTTTGAATTTCAAGCTAAATCAAACTCAAAGCAGACTCAATCCAAATACATATCATGGTCTCAGTACTTCTCTGACGAATGATTTCTACCACTCAGAGAATAACACCGTCTTTTTAGGGTGAATTTCATTTTTGGTCCCTATAAATGGCTCGCAATGTCAAGTTCGTCATTTCAATTTTAGAAATGTCAACCTCGACCCTAGAAATGGCTCGCAGTGTCAAGTTCGTCCCTGTAAATATCTTGTAGTATCAAGTTCATCCCTGAAATTACAGAAATGTCAACCTCGTCCCTAGAAATGGCTCATAATGTCAAGTTCGTCTCTGAAATTTCAGAAATGTTATCCTCCATACCAAGTGATGTTATAATATGTAGAAGTTTTTGTATATATATTTTTGCAGTTTGATTCTGGTTTAATTATAATCGGTTTTGAATTTGGTTTACGGAAATTTTCAATTTTCTAGATTTCTTTCAGCTCTAATATATTCTTAAGAAAAAGGAGTAGTTTTATCTTGGTAGACTACTAAGTTTAAAACTTACATCCAAGACAATCAATACAGTACACGTAGGAAAGAGAATTGAACTTATATCAATTCTCTTTCTTAGGTGTACTGCACTCATTGGTTTGGATGTAACTTATAAACTTAGTAGCCTACCATGATAAAAAAATTTCAAGAAAAAGAGGCAAATACTGATACTTTTTGAGCAACTTTTTGTTTATTTATAATTATAAGTGATTTAGTTTTGTTGCTAATATTCATTTATCTCAGTAAGTGTTTATACAATCTGAATTGTCAAGTCAATTTGATTTGACGATTTTAAAAATAAATAATTTTTTAATTATAGATTAAAAACTATCGATCGGCCTTTGAGGCCTTCCATAGTATGCAGGTGGGATTGCATGGGGCTGATCGACATTGTGCTCTTAAGCTAGATATGCGCAAGGCGTTCGACAGGGTGGAGTGGCGTTATTTGGAGTTAATGATGCAGGCTATGAAGTTTCCTCCTCGCTTTCGCACTTTGATCATGGCTTGTGTGCAAACGGTTAGCTACCGGGTTCTTATTAATGGTAAGCCCTCGCGGACGATCACGCCCACTCGTGGTCTCCGCCAAGGTGATCCGTTATCTCCATTTCTCTTTATTTTGTGTGCTGAAGGGTTTTCGGCAATGCTCAGGAAAGCTGAGAGCGAGTCCCTATTGTCTGGTCTGAAATTTGGTCGCGCGGGGCCCAAATTATCTCATCTTTTATTTGCAGATGACTCATTATTATTTCTTGAAGGATCTATGTCGAATGCTCTGGTGGTGAAACAGATTCTTTTGGATTATGAGGCCTATTCTGGCCAATCTATTAATTTTGATAAATCCTCTATTTTCTATAGCAAGGGCTTTGATCCAATTCTAGGCAATGATATTCGTAGTGTCTTGGGAGTCCGCATTGGTAGTGGTGACGGTAAGTACTTGGGGCTTCCGTTTTTGATTGGTCGCAATCGTCGCCAGATTTTTGCTTATATCAAGGATAGGGTGTGGAAGAAATTAAATGGTCGGAAGGAGAAATATCCGTCTCCTACTGGTAAAGAAGTGCTTATTAAATCGACTCATTCGTGCAATTCCAACGTACATTATGCAAAGCTTTTTATATCACACGTTCCATACTTGATGACATCATGATTATGATCAGAAATTTATTTGGGGGCAAGAAAGGGAGGGTGAAGCACGGCATACATTGGTTGTCTTGGGAAAAATTGTGTATGCCTAAGAATAGGGGGTGGTCTTGGCCTTAGAGATATGCATCAATTTAATTTGGCATTATTAGCAAAGCAAGGGGTGGAGAATTATGCAAAATCCCTCATCTCTCTTAGCTCGGATTCTTGGCGCAAAGTACTTTCGCAATAGCACCTTTCTTGATGCTAATAGAGGTGCAAAGTCCTCTTGTGTGTGGCAAAGTCTTTTGAAGGGCAGGGAGGTTCTTCGGCTCGGACTTCGATGGCGAGTGGGCACTGGCTCTAATATCCGCATTTGGCGTGATCCGTGGCTACCTCGACCACATTCTTTTTCGGACTTCAATTTTAATGAATTTCTTCTTCCGGGAGGGAAAGTGGTCCGTGACCTTATCCTTCACCATCCCCGCCGCTGGAATTTGGGGATGCTCAGTTCGCTATTTTTGCCTCATGAAGTGGAATCAATAATAACTATACCTATAAGTGAGCTTCCCACTGAAGATAGTTTTGTTTGGCATTTTGCAGGAAATGGGGTGTACTGCTCTGCTCTAGGGTTACCAAATAGCTATGGCAGAGCAACGTCGGTTAAATCATGCCTCAGAGTCTTCTTCATCAGTTTTGGAGGAAAATTTCTGGACTCGGCTGTGGCACCTCCCAGTTCCGCCTAGGCTACTGCACTTCCTCTGGCGGGCTGCTCTTGAGAATTTGGCCACGGCATCGAATTTGGCTAAAAGAATATCTCGCTTTTGATTACTCGTGCCTCTTGTGGAGCCCACCCGCTGAGTCTACGATTCACTGTCTCCTTTTGTGTCCTTGCTCGCAGCTAATTTGGTCCTTTTGGGACAAGGCTGCCTCTTTTGTGCGTTTGGAGTTAAACTCCTTTAAGGACTATCTAGCTCACATTATGTTGCAGGGGTCGCAGGAGGATATTACTTTGTTTGCTTTTTTGGCTTGGTACATTTGGAAGGATCGTAATAGATTTGTTTTTGAGTCGCAGCGGAGGCCTCCTCCTTTGGTTTTTAATGATGCTCTAGCTGCTGCGGTAGAGTTTGGAGTGTTGGTTACGGATTCTGGTCATCTGGGCAGTGAATCTGTGCCGCTTCCGGTATGTTGGTCTCCCCCACCCTTGGCCCTTGTGAAGATCAATACAGATGGTTCATGGCGAAATGGTCTTGCTTCCTATGGCTGTCTTGGACGTGACCATTTAGGGAGGCCGATTCGCGGCAACTGCGGTCACTGGTTCCTTGCACTGGCGCCCGACCATTGCGAGGTTTTGGCGGTCATTGAGGGTGCGAGTTAGCTTCACTCTTGGGTCTCCGCTCCTTTTCGTTGGAGAGTGACAGTCTCATCACTATATCTCATCTGGGCTGCCCGGGTACGGATCTTTCTGTGTTAGGCCCTGTTTATGAGTATGCTAAGGCAATTATTGCATCATTTGATAGTGTCTCGTTGTTGTTTGTCAAGCGTAGTGGGAATTCCGTAGCTCATTGTTTGGCACGACATGGTCATTGTTTTTCTTCCAAATTATGGGACTCCCATTTTCCCTCTGATGTAATGACTACGATCTCTTATGATCGCCATCGATTCTAATGTTATCTTCACCCTTTTGGGTTTCAAAAACTTACACCAACTGCATCGAGTTATATTTAAGTTGTTATCATTCACCTTTGGCAATTGAATTCAGTGGACATTAAATATGTGTAAATGTTGGGTTGGTGGGGTTACTTAATTACTTATTTAAAGTCATATTGTGATGGAAGTCTTTTCTTTTCATTCTTAACTAACTTAAGTGCTTCCCACTGTGCCTTTCTTTTTTGCTCCCGGCTCCTATGCAGGATAGCTTTTTGTTCCGCACGTGCGGGACAAGCTACCATCTGTCAGATGAGATTTTTTAACGGTCCAAATTTGGAGAGAATTGTTTTAATATTTTAAGTTCAGTCGCAACTTTTCTCTCTAGATTTGGGCCATTTAAAATCCTATCCGACGGCTGGAATTGTTCCGCACATGCGGAACAATCCCTATTCTGCATAGGAGCCGGACTGTTCTTTTTTCCGTAGACGAAAAGCAAATTATGCTTGTCACAGTATCCTTGGTGTGACTGAGATTTCAGATGAACAAGAAATCCTATGAATGCACAGGTCAATCAATTATAAAACCGTTTTTATGAGATCGATCTCATAATTTCTTCACATAAATTGAACGAAATTCATATTTGTAAATAGACCTTATCCAATTCATATAAAAAATCTGTGGGAGGCCAATTCCACAAAAAAAAAACGGACATATAATTGAAGTTTCCATAAATGCACATAATATATTAGGTTTTCAACATTAGTTTGTTGGGTATGTCTGGCATGGGGTGGACCTTGTAGATACGGCCCCACACTTTTCTCATATAATTTGAGACAGGACCCACCTGCATGGTAGATTCCACATGCCTTCATGTCTCACAGGTACCCACAAGGACCGTCCCATAGGGAATTTTTCCTAGTTTGTACCTGTCTTAGAAATTTGGTTATTAATCTTTTTTTGTTTCTAAAAATCTTCCATGCATGAGTTGAATTTTCTGTCTCTAAAAGAATGATTTTTTTATCCAACATTGTACAACCATTTTAATCTGACAAAGTTATACTCCCTCCGATTCAAAATATTATTAAGTATTTTTAAGAGTTATTTTTTATTATAAAATATAGGTCTTTTTATAAGAATATTGTGTTTATTAACTAATTTATCCCTATATTATTTTCTCTATATTTATTTTGGTTAAAATATATAGTTCTCATGCAACTCTTTATTAGTTTATTTATTCTTTTGAGTATTAATAGAGAGGGTGCTTCAGTCATCTTGATTAATGTCTTAATTGGTGTAAAAATTTCTAAAAGAAACATATATTTTAAATCAGATGAAGTATCTTCTCTTATCACTTCCTTTAAGATATTCCTTAGTTCAGAAATACATGACTTAACTCCCCCCTCCCCCCTTTTTTCTCAAAGATATGTAAGTACATGACTTAAGGGACAATGTCGCAAAAGAAGCAAGGGTAGTTTGGACATATTGTGAAAAGGAAATCTCCCTTACCAATTACCATCATTTGACAAGAAAAAAATAAGGGAAAAAAGGGAAAAGCTTACCAATCAAATTATATCCAAAACCCTAAAAAAAAGGTCAAGGTAGAATATTTTATAGAAGTTTGAAATGGAAGAGGTGGGAATAGAAGAATAAAATGAGATGGAAGCTGGCAAATATAGAGCATCTTATTTATAAAAAAACACTGAAATTTAAACTACTACTAGTTATATTTGTGATAGTAAAACAAAACAAGATCTTTCTCTTATGTATTTTATTTCAAATAATTTGGATCGAATAGACCTCGAGGAAACATGTCACTATTCACAAAATTTAGTGTTTTATTGGGACAGTGTCCTAGGAGACAATGTTAATGAAACATGAAATACCTATCAATGCTCTAAATAATTTTTTAAAGCAATTCTAACATCCAAATTCAAATTCTATGAAATGCCCAGCAAAGCACGGAATGAGAAACACCACTCTAGTGCTTGTAATGCAGAATAAAAAAATATAAATATATATTGATATATTTTTTACGTGCTTTGAAGATTTTAAACAGATATTATATATATCTTAAACAATATGTGTTTTTTCCGATGAACACATGTTCTAAGGAATGTAACATTTATTTATGGGTTTGATTCTTTCAAGAATTTTATGGACAATCAAATATTTCATTCATGGGTAGCATCTTGTTAATCAAACGCTTATTATTGATGACTACCAAGAACTATAATGTTTTATTAATCCATATCCAAAATTAATAAATAAAAAAACAATGCAGACATGCCCGGTTGTAATCTGCCCATACCCACATGACCCATTACCCACACAGATATACCTGTTGATACCCGCATTTAAATGGGTATGAAATTTATAACCTCATACCTGCTCATTAATTTCACAAGGCAAGCATATCCCTATTTTAACAGCTCTAGTTGTAATGGTGCAAAAAAAATGGAGAGATAGGAGTTATAGTGGGTGCGGGGGGGCCGAGGACTTTGCCAGTCTTTGGCTCTCACGCATGAAGAATCTATCGGAATTCCTCCGGGAATGGTGTTAAAATATACCCGGGCGTGCTCTAATTTCCTACCTCCCAAATTCGTAGTTTATATATATATTTTAGGGCAAATTTTTTTTTGTATTTCGTTCATTGTCCCACATAAAATGTTTGGCACGAGTTTACTTTAACTCTACGAGTTTCAGTATTTTTTTTAAATTATATTTTTTTAATTAAAAAATTAATAAATATCAATGTTTTATTAGTGAATAGGATGAGACACCGAATAGGGATATAATATTCCTTGCCATCTTTTAGGGCCTTTATTTCTTTCATCTTCTTTTTGTTGGTCTATGTTTTCTCAAGTTTCTGAATCTTTAAATCATTGACAAATGTGTCCCAGACATGATTTTGGAAACCCTAGAACTTGGCTTTGTGGAAACTCAAATATGGGCATGTCCTAAAATAGGCCAAATTAAAGATCCCCTCATGCTATCATGAATTTGCATACAAATTCTGCTGCAGATACTTAAAAGGGATATGAAAAAGTTCTTTTTGCATACTGATAATTGAATATATTTTAAACTTTTTTTATAAAAAAAAAAACCAGAAAATACCTTGAAGCGATAATCGTCTATAACATTTTCAAAATTATTTTATTATTATTTTTTTTAGATATTTAATCACTTATTTCCTAAATTAGCCCATTTTATATATATATTTTCCATAACTCCATTTACAAATCTTCTTCCCCAATGGCAAGATTTTAGACCCGTCTATTGTTCGAACCATTTCCTCTTGTCGATGTATTACTCCCTTCATTTCATAATAAATGTTTTTATAGGTATTTTAGCATAGATTAAGAGAGAGGAGACAAAATATTTTTTTTTTTTACTATTTTACCTGACTTAAAACCTATCTATTTTTATCTTATTCCATAATATGGAACAGGAAAATTTTAAAAAAAACATTCTTAAAAATTGAAAAAAAATATATATTTAAGAAAGATTAAGAGTCTAAAAATATTTTTTTATGAAATTGAGAGAATAAAAAACAAAAAATAACAAGAAAAGAAGTCAACAGGTGCTCTTCAAACTTCATTTTGTTACCATATGCCAGTATGTGGCCAAAGGATCATTTTATATCTATGAGAAATGATCTGGCATTCTAGGCATAGTCCTCCATTATATTCCTGAACAAAATGCTAGCTATAATTCGCATTTGTTTTCAAATATATATCCTCCATTCTTGACATATACTCCCTCCGTGCCCAATTATCTGTTGCTTAAATATACTTTATCATTTTCTAATTATTTGTTACTTAAAGAAATAAAGAGAGTATTAAATGTATTTTTTTCTAAACTCTCTTATCTTTTATTAATTCAGTCAACAACCAATTTTAATTGTCTAAACATTAATTTTTTAATTGAAGGATAAAAATTTCTATCTATCTTCAAACTAATACTCTATCCGTCCCAAATTAATTGTCCACTTTCTAAATTAAGTATGTATTAATAATATATTTTCCAATTTTACCCTTCTTCTAACTCCTCATTGAATACTATTAATTAATTAAAATTATCACTTTCCAACACATATTTAAGAGGTAGTTGAATGTTGTAGGTGAGGAAAGAGAGAGAAAGGCATAAATCTTGAATGAGATTAATAAATTAATGAGGGGCATCTTAGACATTTGCTTATATTTTATCATCAAAATGATCAAAATCTTAATACACGTGTATTTGTCAAAGTGAACAGATAATTTAGAACAGAGGAAGTATATCTCAATCATTTTTTAATTCGAGTGCACTGTGGGTGTACTTGGATAAGGTTTGATTTGGGTTTGGTTTGGTTTGATCTCACTGTTGGCGGGAGAAATTCAATTTTTGGCCTTTAAAATTTTGAATTTTAATTTCTCCTGCCAATTTTAGAGGCCAAAAATTAAATTTCTCCCGTCAAAAGTGAGACCAAACCAAGCCAAGTCAAACCCAAACCAAACCTTATCCAAATGCACCCTGTATTAAAGTGACAGATAAATGGAACGAAGAGAGTATCATCCTATACTAAGAGTTACACTGTACAACTATAAAATCTCGCACTCTTGGTTAATTTGGTTTGTGATCGTTATGTGTTTTGGGGGCGGCCACTAAGTTACGCGAGGACCTGTGTGAACGTGATACTCCTATACCACATGTAATAAGTTTGAAAAATTTGAATGACATATAAGAATTAATTTAAACATTTATGATCACCTCAAAATATTAATTTTATCATATTTAAACGAGTTTCCAAGTAAACATTTTTAATTGCTGCTATACTTACGAATCGCACTCTTGACACCAAGAGTAATATAATTAAATCCAAAAAGTGGAGAAAAATCAAGATAAAAGAAAGATGGAGAGAGTGTTCATCATGTTAGGTTAAGCTCTCTCTCTCTCTCTCTCATACAATTGAAGTTGACACAACAACATCAATTCTGGTCTAAAATACAAAGATGATGAGTAAAGCATTTATTTTCCTTTGTTGTTATTCCACCTTACAGTGGGTCATTAAAATTTCAATTTTTTCCCCATTTTTTTCAATTTTTTTGTAGCCCGGTTGGGCGGTTGCCCATGAAGGTAGATAAAAGTGCCTCACAAGAGGAGGAGAGAACCCTAAAATGAAAAATTTAAAACATGCCCCATTTATGAAGAGGGTATCGAACCCACGAGACCTCACGAGTCGTGGGCAGGTCATAGTCCCACTGGGCTATGAATCTTGTGATCATTGTTCATTAATATTCAGAAACAAAAGGGTTAAAGTTTTTAAAGCTTCTCTTGGCAGCATTATTAAATAATGTTAAAATTCATCATTTTTTATGGACCCATTTTTTCCATCAAATCGAATAAGATACAAAACTATAATTTTATTCTGTTATATTCTCTCTTTACAAATGATGTTTCCCATCTTTCATTTTCCCATGCATTTGGACAGTGCAAATGTGCAATCATTAATTTCTTGACTTTGTCTTAAATTTTTTAATTTTTTTTTTACTATTTTTGGTTTCATTTGGACTTTCTAGGGGACAGAAGTCATGGTGCATAAAACTCCACCAGAGTTCAAACTTGAGCCCCTTTCTTTCTTCTATAATTCTTTTCCCATGGATAATGCTATAAAAAACTAGTATCATATAAAATTTTCAACTTTGAATTTATCACAATTGGCTAAATAGTAATTTACTATTTTATTTAGCCAAAATTAGATAATTTATTTACCGATCACAATCAAATGTGAAAATGATGCTTTCGTACTAGTTCGCCTCATTTTCAAGCTCTCGGCTCCTATGCGGGACAGCTTTTTGTTCCGCACATGCGGGACAAGCTACCAGCTGTCGGATGAGATTTTTTAACGGTACAGATTTGAAGAGAGAATTTTTTTTTAAAATATTTTAAGTTCAACTTTTCTCTCTCCAGATCTGAGCCGTTTAAAATTCCATCCGACGACTGGGATTGTTCCGTACTCCGCATAGGAGCCAATGCGATGTAGGTTGTAGAGATTTTATCAATTCAAATGTCAGGTTGAAAGCTACTAATAGTTATTAATATAGTGATTGTAAGAATGGTCTGTCCCCTTCCTTGTCCAATCAATAAGAAATTGACATATGTTAAGATTTTTATTATAAAAACTATAAGATAAGGGAAAAAAATTAATACATGACAATTTTTTATTGATGAGACAAAAAACGAGATACAAAATTGGGAATGGGCTTTTTGTGCAAATTTGAAAATGATGCTTTCGTACTAGTTTGCCTATTTTTTAATAATTTAAATCATGTAGAGGTCACCAATGTGATTTAGATTGAAGAGATTTTGTCAATTTAGATGTTAATAATTATTAATATATTGTCATGCTATCGAGAATTGATAATATCTACATTATCTAATTTGCATCGGAGAATCAAATACATTAGAAAGAATACAATTCCCTTTAAGACTGCAAAAATATAAAATAGATACTTTTAATACTCCCTCCCCCATACAAAATTGAATATCCATTTTCTGTACAAAATTAATAGAAAATGGAATATTCATCCGGAAGGAAGAATGTATCAGAAGAAATTAGTTACTACCTACATTCCTAAATATAAGATTTTTATTACTTGTTGCGAAAATTAAGGAAGCAAAAATTAAGATGTTTTTGTAATCAAAATATCAATATTACTCTCTTAAATAGAATTAGTGGTATACATGTCATATTTGAGAGAGTAAAAAAAGTATTTTAATTACAATAAATATTTTAATTTTTACTTTCTTAATTTTCGTAACATGTAATGAAAGTCTTATATTTAGAAATGGAGGGAGTACTTGAATAAAGCTCTAAGTTCTCTTTTTAATAGGTTCTGTTTTTTTTTCCTTCTCTTTTCCATGTCACATTTAAACTGACTGGCTTATTTTTATTTTACAATTTTCTGATAACTCATTAAAAATTATATTTGGGCAAAAAAATATTCAGACAACCTTAGAGATATGGAGTCTCTTGAATAAGGGGTTGGACTGGAATTCAAAGCCGACTTAAATGTGTTGAAGCGTCCAAGATTTGATCCAATTTTATACTAGGATGGATCAGTCCATGGTGTACTTTGCTTCGAAAAATATAGTATTCAATTTAAAAAGCTTTTAATTCAATTAAATGAAAGTTCCAGTGAGCAGCAGCCATCATTAGTAGTAGTATTTAATTAAGGGTATGATTGGATTTCATATCAAACTGAGATTTTTTGTCTTACTCCTAAATTTATACTAAACTCAAATCATTTTTTTTATATAATTTTGTGCTTCAGTTTCATTCACAGATTCAATACAAAGAAAATTTAAATTTTTAGTTTGAATTTCAAATAAGGAAAATATTTTTTTAACTAAAATTGATTGGTTAAAATTGGGTAAAAACCCAAATTCCCCTAAATTTTTAAAAATTTCAACAGATTAATTATAATAATGACACAAATTATTTACAATTTTACTACAATTTATCCAATTAATTTTATCCACCTAACATTATCCTTCAAATAAACCCTAAGTAGAGTTGAGAATTCGACCTTTCCCTGCCATAAAATTCAATTTCACACAGGGCAGTGGCCTTTATCATCTTTATAACTTGCATGTTCGTGGAAGAATCCATCCCATTTTGTGTGGTAAGTAGCGTGTATGGATTTGATTCATTGGTCTTTATGTTATTTTTATAATTATCAAAATTTTCGTTCATTTATACTTGTATAAGTAAAATTTCCATAATGATATAAATTCATGATTAATAGGTCAGGTCAAAAGCTCAATTTTCAATTTCATTTGAGGAAGGATTGAATTCTAAATCTCTTTACATTGCTAGTTACATACAATCAATTAATGCTTACTACACTATTAGTTTGATGTATTCCATAGCTTAAACCTAGTTTTAGCGAGAATTTTAGTAAGACCATATATGAATTAGATGCAATACGAGTTACACTTGGATTGTGACTGTTACTCAAACAAAGGTTTAAGTTAAGATTTCTTTCAACACTATGTCACAAATAATAAGAACTGACAATACATTTGATACATTAGAACAAAATTCCTTTTTAGGCATAATCTAATTTATAAATTAGATACGATACGAGTTACACTTGGATTGTGACGGTTACTCAAAGGAAGGTTTAAGTTAAGACTTCTTTGAACACTATGTCACAAATAATAAGATCTGACAATACATTTGATACATTAGAATAAAATTCCTTTTCATGCAGAATTTAATTTACTTGAAATGGACTCGAAATTCTCTTTTTATTCAAGTGATTGGAAAACAAAGCCAGAATGAAATATTGATCCTTTTTTCTATGTTTGCTGAAGCTATATATTTCAATGTCAAAATTGAATGGAATTAAACATAATATGAAATACATGCCTTAGTAGCATATACTGGATAAAAATGCCTAATAACATTGATATTATATATCATATATATATATATATATATATAATATATAGCTTAATTGTAGAAAATAATTTATATAAAATTGTCGACATAGTCACAAAAATAACTCTGTTTAAAAATAAAACAATAAAAACTACTAGAAAAAATAAATAAATAATTTATATGTGAAATTTTGCCAAGAGAAATAAAATATTACTGACAAAGTACGAAAATACAGTTGTGTAGTTTGAGCATTATAATTAATTAATTAAATAGGGATATAATATAATCACCTTTTACTATTAATAGAAGATTTCAGCTTCTTCTGAAAATATCATTTTATGAGTTTTGGTGTAGAATGACGTTTTTTGCTTCTTCCCGGAATCCCCATTTATGTTGAATGATATTTCAAACTTAAATTTTGCCAACTAAACATTGGAATAAAAAAATAAATTGAAAAAATTATTTCATTCCATTTCGACGTATCAAACGTGCTGTGAATATGTGAATGCGTGATCCGTTTTGACATTAGTAATTTGTTTTAACCATATTTGAATTTTGTTATTAAAGAATTGCTAGAAAAACATGTAATAAAAGCAGGAGCAAACACTTCCACTTCTTAAAAGATGAAAAACATCATTGGAAGCACATGTTTAGCTTGAAATTGGTCAACACTGTATCATCATTAACGAAATTCAATTATCAATAATTTTTAGGAAAATGCTTTACTACTAGAATTTTGGGGATAGAAACCCTAAACCCCCAAATTGAGGGTGTTAAATGATTATCTTACCCCCTGCTGGTATAAGGGATTCACCCAACTATAAGGGCAAAAAGGTCCGAAAAAATATTTTAGTCAATGTTTTAGCAAATAATTCTACTAGCCTAGCAAGATCCTAATTTTTATTCTTAGTGGGAGATCTAGACCCATAGCTAAAATCATTTCAGGATATTATAGATGGTCTTTGATTATAGTTTTCTTGCGGGAAATAGTAGCACTTGTAGGAAGATTGAGAGAGATGAAGAAGGAAGGGGAGGGGGTTGGATTGAAGGAGGAATGTAGACTTCTCAAAAAATGCTCTTGAAATTTTTTTTTTTTTTTTTTTTTTTTTTGTTGATTTGGTAAAAAATTTGGTTAAATACTTTACTGCCGATTTTTTGGACGAAAGAATTTTATAACACGTTCAAAATTATTTGTTGGACAATAACGTTTAAAAACAATAATTAAGGACATTGTGTACAAATCGTGAATTTTTTAAGGTTAAATTCGACAAATTTGTCAAAAACAAAAGAAGAACTTGTTAATGTATATATATTATCTCTGTTGTCAAGGAGGTCGTAGCCTAGTGGGGCAAGCCTCTACCCGTGACCAATAGATTCCGGGTTCGACACCCTCCCCCTACGTGAGGCAATAAAAAATTCTCCTCCTCTTGTGAGGGAGAATTTAAGGTTGCTGACAAAAATAAAAAATAAAAAAATATTCTCTCTGTTGCCAAAGAGATTTCAACATTAATCCTATCCATCCATTTCTCGTCATTGTCATATAGATTTTCCACGAAAAAGAAAAAAGATTTTATGTTACGCAACTTACGCCCCATGCTTCGAGTCATGAATGCTGACACACTGAATATCTCAAAATGATAATAAATATTTATGTTATTTTTATATATCGATCAAATATTTCATTCTTATCCCATATGGTTTTACATTTTACTTTTAAAAAATAACAGGATTTTAAGAAAGTAACAAAAGTTCTTGAATGCCATAGTTTATTATTTATTTTCTTAAATAGTGCAGCAAAACGAAGAAATGCCCAATTGGAAATTGGAACATTTAATTTGGGCCATTATCCTATCAGCTAAGCCTTTGAGTGTCTTGTTTTTTGATCCATATCTACTAGTAAATTTTATTCACGTTCAGAATGTGATGGGCCCAAAGATTACTCGAAATTATAGTTCAAATATATTGCCCAATAACACGCTAAAGTTGGGCTTTTACGCGAAATGATTCGCTCATTACCGTCAACTACTCCCTCCATTCCCTATTAATTGTCGTTTAGGAGATATCTAGATATCCAAATTAATTGTCGTTTAAGGTTGTTTTATTAGTTGTCAACAATTTATTCCAATTATACCCTCAACATTTTCTTTTTTTTAATGATAAAGAAGTGAGAGAGAGGGAGGGTGGGGGATAATATTGGAAGTTTAGGTGAAAATGACAACTTCCTTAATTTTCTCAAATTGTCTAAAGAGTCTTATATTTAGGAATGGAGGGAGTATAATTTTACAAAGAAAAAAAAATGTTAGTATGTATATACTGTTTTTTTATAGCTGTTACAATTTGTTAGACCAGTATTACATCTTATACCATAAGTATTTTCTCGTAATTAATATTTTTAATAAAGCATTTAACGTATTTTTACGCAATATGTGTAACAATATTACAATAGGTACTCACTTTAAACAAATGATAGTTCTGATATTGACCAGATACATTGGACCATGTGATCCAGAATTGACCACATCACTACAGAATGAGGGGATAGACAATTCTGTGATGACGTGGCTAATTCGGAACCACAATGTCCATATCAGAAAAATCCTTAAACAAATGTGTACCGTCAATTTTTTATTAATCGATAATAAATATTCATTACCAGAAAATTTTAGAAGGCAAAAACACCGATTTCGTCCAAAAAGTTATTCTAAATTGAGGTTTTTGTCCTGTATGTAAAATTTTATCTATTTAGATTCACTATGATTTTACGAAATGCCGTTATTGTCCTTCCGTCCCATTTTCTGTTAAAAAATCGCCAAGTCAGTCATGTGTCTCACATGTGAGACACTTTTTAAGGTTATTTCAGACATTTCAACCCAATTCTCACAAAAAAACCTGGGTACTCAATTGTTAAAAAAAATAACTATGAATACTCAATTCATAATCTCATCTTCATCTTCATCCATCATCCCCACCATTCTCCACCACCACCACTACCTCCTACAAGAAAAATCATGGATAGCCAATTTTAATTAACCACTATGGAAACCCATTTTAAATAAACCAAAAAAATCCCTCAAACCCATTCATTTCTCTCCATCTTTATAAATTGAAATATGAATTTATAAAATTCATAAACTTTATCTTCTATCCTTCCATCTTCATTTTCATCCACCCCCACTACCCCTCCCCCTCAATAGGTGTTGGAAGTTGAATAAGAATCAATAAAAAAAAAAAAAAAATGAGAAAGTTTCAAAATTAAAATTCCTTAGAGAACCCATTCCATGAAAGGGCATTTATGACACACAAAAAATTAGATTTTTGGTATAAGCCATTCGGAAATGGAGATGAAGCTTTTGTTTGGGCTTTGTTGTTAATTTCACTCATTCAAGTACACAAATCTCCATTAGACCCAGATAAAATTTTCTAGGGCTACTTTCGCCATCAAAAATTGAAACAAGAACACAATTCAAAATTAAAACAAAAATCCATGAAACAAAAACTGTAGATACCAATTTAATTAATCCAAAGAAATCCCTAAATTCATCCGCCGAAGCTATGGCAAAAATGAACAAATGAATTTCAGTAATTTACAGATCTATGTTATTCTATGGATGAACTTAAAAAATGGGCTTTACCTGATTGAGATAATGTTTAATAATTCAATGCGTTTTTTAATGATGATAAATTTTGATGGGTCTAAAGATTTCTCGAATTGCATTGCTATGAATTACAGGTTATTTGCTGTAAATGTGAAATTTTCAAGGCCCACAATCAATGTGACTACTAATTATTGTGACTACTAATTACAATGTTTGTAAGGAACAAATTAGATGAAGACCTCCTTATGCATTCGTAGGAAACTTTTATGGTTTTGATTTTATGCATTAGTGGTGGAGAAGGGTGGGGGTGGTGGATGAAGATGAAGATGGAGGGTTAGAAGATAAGTTTACGAATTCTTTGAATTTTATAAATTCACATTTGAATTTATAAAGATGGAGAGAAATGAATGAGTTTAAGGAATTTCTTTGGTCGATTTAAATTGGGTTTCCTTCTAGTTTTGGTGGTGGTGGTGGTGGAGAAGAGTGAAGATGGAGACGGAGGGGAACGGGTGAGTTTTGGGAATTTTTTGGATAAATTAAATTGGGTATTCATAGTTATTTTATTTAACAATTGAGTACACAATTGTTTCTTGTAAGAAATAATTTTAAATGTCCTAAATAACCCTAAAAATTACTCCCTCAATATCTAAATACTCATAACATTTAGAATATCAATAGATAATAAAGATTTTTTTTCCAATATTACCCTTATACAATCACAACTCCCTTTGTCCAAATTCCAAAATTGAAGTGAAGACCATTAACTACAGGAATTGAAGACCATTAATTACGGGCAAAATAGCCTATTTGGTCCTAAATGTATTTACGAATTGAGGATAAGGTCTTAATTGTATAATTTCTACTTTTAAGATCCTAAATGTATTTACGACCTGCCAATAAAGGACATCCGTCCAATTTTCTGTCTATTTTCCGTCAACCCAGTCAAAAGGTCATCACATAAGACACTTTTAAGGGTATTTCAGACATTTCAACCTATTTCTCACAAGAAAAATATGTGGACTTAATTGTTAAACAAAATATCTATGAATACTTAATTTAAACTAACAAAAAAATTTAAACCCATCTTCAACCTCCACACTCTTCTCCACCACCACATCTTTTCATTTTGTGCTACTTTGTTCTTTTCAATCAATTCAAAAATTCAATCCAATTCAATTAATGTTTCGCAAATACAATGATAATGCTTGTTAGATGAAGAGTCGAGATTGGATACTTGTTTCTCTCGCTTGTGCTCTTCCTCCTATAGTATATATATATATATATATATATATATATATATATATATATATATATTAAAATGTTTCCATTTCCATTTTTAAGAATCATCCCAAGATTTTCCTTTATTTTATTTTCAATTTTGCTTAAGATTTACTGTCTAAAAATCCAAAAATAACAGCCCACTTGAGATACATTTTGTCTAACATTTTTTAACTTTTTTTATTGGGTTTATGTTGATGCCTTGTGTTCTTGATTTGGTTATGGTTTTTTTAAAGAGAATGTGGTGGTAGTGGTTATGTTTATGGTTTTTTTAAAGAGAATGTGATGTCTTGGGTTCTTGATTTGATTTGGTTCTTGATTTGGTTATGCTTGGATATCGTAGATTGATATGATGCACATGCCTTTGGAGCTGATTTATTGGTGGCGGTGGGTGGCGGTGGGGTGGTGGTAGGTGTTGTATGTGGTGGTGGAGAAGAGTGTGGAGGATGAAGATGGGTTTAAATTTTTTTGTTAGTTTAAATTAAGTATTCATAGATATTTTGTTTAACAATTAAGTCCACATATTTTTCTTGTGAGAAATAGGTTGAAATGTCTGAAATACCCTTAAAAGTGTCTTATGTGATGACCTTTTGACTGGGTTGACGGAAAATAGACAGAAAATTGGACGGATGTCCTTTATTGGCAGGTCGTAAATACATTTAGGATCTTAAAAGTAGAAATTATACAATTAGGACCTTATCCTCAATTCGTAAATACATTTAGGACCAAATAGGCTATTTTGCCTTAATTACGTGAAGACCAAAATTCATTTTACTACTCCAACCACTGCTCAAAGGTTTATGGAAAATGAATAAGATTACCAATCCTTTTATCTTCTCAGCTATGTGTGTGCATATAAGAAGATTACCAAATCGACATCACTCCAAATTCCAGTGAAATCAAATTGTGTATATGGTTCAAAACAAAATTGGTGAATAGAATTTGTATATTTCCAATAAGTGTGATAACTAAGAGGAAATTATAGTAATTTAATAGGAGAGTTGTAAAATTGATAACTACTCTTTGATAGGATAAATAAAGGGTAGAATAGACATTTTGTTTCAATTTTGATTGACTTCAATAATTTCTTAATCTTAGTGAAAAGTCCAAATGTTAGGAGTATTTAGATTTGGAGGGAGTATCTCACATGAGCGACTTGACGGAAAATTGACAGAAAATGGGACAGAATGACAATAACGGCAGGTCGTAAAAACATAGTGTATCTAAAAAGATAAAATTTTACATACAAGACAAAAACCTCAATTTAGAATAACTTTTTGAACGAAATCGGCGTTTTTGTCAAATTTAGACAGCCAATTTTTTTATTCGACGAATTCTTTTTTCAGTATATACAAGGGGTGTGTATTCAATTCAGATTTTAAAAGATTTTCAAAAGTCAGTAGATTCTGCTTACTGTATGTATTGTTTTAATTATATGCAGATTCTATCAGATTTTATTAGATTGATTTATCAGGATTTCTTTTGATTTATAAAGTCTATAGATTATTTGAATAACACCAAAAAATAAAGAAAATACTGATTCAGTGGTGTATTATACAGATACAGCGGTGTTGAATTTTCAAAGTCAACATATGTTTGTCAATCTATATTTTTGAATTAAATCATTTTATTCAAAATTTAAAAAGTTTTGTGATAGTCTTTGATTTTTTTTTGGAGATCACGTAACTGTTGCCTTCTTTGATTTATTTGTTCAAGGTTTGTATAATTTATCCACTGATATTTTTTTCTTTGGATATGTTTTGTGAAGGATTTTGTTTGAACTCTTTTTTTCCCTTTGATTTTTTCTTTCAGGGAAATGAAATTCATATTTGGAAAATAAATAAAAATTTGTGGTTAAATAGAGAAGAAATTGTTTGCTTTCTTTAATTTCTTTTTAAGGATGATCATGAAGAAAATTGTTTGGATATTATGACAATATATCTTGTGTTTTGGAAAATAAACATTTCATATTGATTTTTCTAACTATGTTAAAAGATTTATCTTTTTTTTTTTAGTTTGGATATTTTTTTTTATTTTTCTTATAATTTTAAAGAAATAAGATCACTAAAAAATTTGTAATATAAGATAAAATTATCAAAGACATCCAATTTTAATCTTAATGAGAAAAAAATTAAAATTTGGACAAAAAAAAAAAGAAATTTCACAATTAATATTTAAGCGTAGAAAATTCATCAAAATCTTAAATTTTATGAAATCTACGTAAATCCATAAAATCCTATATTTGTTGGGGTGAAAATCCTCTGTCCCGGTCCGTTTATGTCCCCGTGTCCCTAACCAATCAGAATTTACTATATAAATATTTGTTTCAGTTATATATACACATGGTGAATTGTGATTGGTTGGGACACGGAGACATACACGGATGGGGACAGAGGATTTTTTGCCTATTTGTTGTGTTCCGGATCGGTTCACTACTTCACGACAAGTGCAAGGGGAGACACTCAAACTACCGCCGCAAAATGGAGACCGCAAAGCGTCCGCCACCATCGCCGCCGCCGTCTTATTTCCTCCTCCGCTACATAACTAATTTCGACACCGCCCTCTCCCTCCGTCTCTACACTCTTGCCACTCCCATTCTCCCATACTACCTCCTTAAATCTCTCGAAATCTCCGGCGACGGCCGGCTATTCTTCCCTGTACTCCTCTCCATCCTCCTCTTCCCCCTCTCCACAACCATTTCCGCCGCCCCCAATCCATTGCTCCTCAATTTTCTATTATGCGGAATCCTCGATCTACTCTTAATTGGCCTCCTCAAACATCTAATCTGTAGACCTCGTCCGGTTTACAATAAGAACATGTTCCTCTCCTTTGCCGTCGATCACTGGTCGTTTCCCAGTGGCCATTGCTCTAGGGTTTCCTTTATTGCCTCGCTATTTTACTTTTATTCTAATTCGGTACAGGATTTGTTGATACAACTGGAATTTAATCATTTTCTGGTGGATTATTTTGTTCCGATTGTCTCAATTTGGGCATTGATTACTTCGGTTTCTAGGGTTCTTCTTGGACGCCATTTCGTATTCGATGTTTTAGCTGGGATGTTTTTGGGGATTCTAGAAGCCTCCTTTGTCTTCCGGTCTTTCAATTATGAGAATTTGAGCTCATTTTTTATATGACAATCTGGAATTGTAAGTTTTTTCTTTTCCAAAAATTTCAATTTTTTTTTTGCTTGTGATATGCCATATTGTAGCAGTGACGGATTCAGGATCTGAAAGCAATTGGACACTTGTCGATTCATTCTATTTGTATGAGATTACTTACAAATCATTCATCTAAATTAGGCGAGAATATACTCTATCTATTTACAATTTTTATTTAGGGAGGCACGTGACTTCGATGACGGATCAAAGGACTACTGGGAAATACAAGTTTCTTTTTTTAATTGTTGAACTTTTTTTTTAACGATTGCACGAGAATTATTATGGAAATGTAATTATATGGTTATTGAAATTCTTATTATATTCTGGTATCTATACCAGGGACGAAGATAGAAATTTGGCATTGAGAGCGAAAACTGCAAAAATATGCCGAACTGCTGTAAAACAAAATGTTGGGGTGCGAATTTGATAAAATATTTCAAACTACATATAAAATTTACTATATTTAGTAGTATTTTTAAAAATCTCAGGGCGACTGCCACCCCGCCCCCTCTGTCTTCGTCCCTGATCTATACCAGTTTGGAAATTTGGCTTGTAATTTTGTTGCTGCTTTTCTTTGTTTACTTTCTATTTAGCTGAACTTACCTATCAAATAGGTTGTCTCCATCCATAATATAAGTCGTGTAAGACATGTAATAAAAAGTAAAGAAGTAGAAAACAAAATACTTTATTAGTCAAAATATCAATATTATTTTCTTAAATGAAATTGTAGTATACAAGTCCTATTTAAGAGAATAATATTGATATTTTGACTACTTCTTTAATTTTTGCCACATATCCTAAACAACTTATATAATATAATGTAAGTAGGTGTTTTATTACTACTGAATATGGATTCGTCGTTAGCATAGAAAATTCATGCTCTATCTAGATTCTAGAACCAGTTCTAATAGGCTTAGCATAAAAGGTCTTTGCTTTAAAAAAAATCTGTCCTGAAAACTGTTAGTACTGGTTGTGTATTTGTGATTCTTGTTCTTTAAAGTGATAGAACTGATTTTTCTTTCCATCAATTTGACCAAAAAAGACATTAAGGATTCGAGTACAACTATGGTGTATGAACACCTTTTTTTTCCAGTGCATAACAAGTAACTTTGGCCCTTTTTTACGTTCAGATACATGTTACGTAAAACATGTGTTACATGCCTAAGAACATATGTTGCAGTATTAGGACAATTGTCTGTAACGAGAGAACATCCGTTGCATAGATTGACACTTGTCCAAAAGTATGTGATAACTGTCTAAAACATGTTCCATATGTACTGAAAAACAACGTTTTGCATTATAGTAGTGAGTTAAGGATTCAATTCCATGAGCTACTGAACGAATTGTCCTTGTGAAATGGTCCCAATTAACTCTTAATAATACTCATAATCACCATCATAGTCTGTCACAATGACAGTGTTTATAACAATACCATGAAAGATCATATCACAAATTTGTAGTGAAAATTACATGGTATCCTGCAGAGTTTTGATATCAGGCCTCAAAGACCGAACTTATTGCAGAATGCCAGAATCTCCATTCTTGATCAAATTTTATGGCGTTATTTGATAAGAGTCGGTTACGCTGTTAAGGCTCACACTTTTTTTTATTATTTTTATTTTTAATATAACGTGAAACATGTATTTTATCTGCACATATAGAATACAGTCACGGTCTTTGATTCGACTGTTGAGCTCCAAGTAGACTGAACAGTTTCTCTCTTCAATAACGATAAACAGTTGTTCATAGTTATTCAAGGAACAACTATTCACTTCTTTTCTCAAATGTAGGATCGAGCATCAACAACCGAGATTGTGTTACGTGTGTACGTACATAATATTTGTTCATATCTATTGAAGAATAATTGTTCACTATTTTCTGAACTGTGGGCAGGGACAAAGACAGAGGGGGCGGGGGGTGACAATCGCCCCAGAGATTTCTAAAAATACTACTAGATGTAATAAATTTTATATGTAGTTCGGAATATTTTATCAAATTCGCCCATCCCAACATTTTTTTTTTGGTAGTTTTTATATGTAGTTCGGCATACTATTGCAGTTTTCACCCCCAACGCCAAATTCTTGACCACAGTTGATTGATTCACATCATTTGTGTAGTCGAGTTGTGGTCCGACCGGTCAGTCCGATCCAATTTTTAAAGATTTTTCTGATATGTACTAAGTTCACATGGAACTTGTGGTTCAGAATTAGCATGTCATCACATAATTGTCTCTCTCCTCAATCTGTAGTGATGTGACCAGTTCTATATCACATGTCCAATAGAGCTGGTTCATATCAGAACTATCCATTTTTAAAACACATCTAAAAAGAATATGACACACAGGACCGAATGTGAATTATAAAGTGAAAGAAATGTAATATGGTAGAGAGGGTTTAAATGTGTCATTTACGTTTATTTTTTACTTCCCCTTTATTTTTCCCTTCGCAATTCATCCCAATTGAATTTAGCAAGTGTGTCAATTTACTTTTCGATCTAAAAACTTTCATTTTAAAACTTGCGTATAATCAAAGGTTCCTTAGTCCAGTGGGGCAAGGGTATGTCCATGACTATACAATGGGACAATATTTAATTATCTCCTTTCTAGGGCTATCTTCTCCTCTTGTGAGGCGCTTCTCTCTCCCCTTATCAGGCAACCGCCCATCCGGGCTTCAAAAAAAAAAAAAAAATAACACTTACGTATATATCATTATGATTTCATAAGTATCAAAGTTTTCAAACTTCAAAACAAAAAATTTCAAACAAAAATTCAAGTGGACTGTATTTATCCTAGAGGGAAGCCTTAAAAAGTATACCACATGGAATGATCCTTGTCTTGTAGAAACAGAAAATGATAGAAAAGTAGATGAAATTATTTAAAACCCATACCAACTTTTCTCATAAGTGAAATGAAAGATTTGAAAAATAAATAAATTGTGATAGAGATAGGGAACAAGAGCAAGAAAAATTGTTGATCAAGGTATGGTATCAAAAGATTTAAACAAGCATGGGTTAGCACATGGTCTTGCTGGTGGGACACATACACCTAAAATTTAAATGATTTTCAGCCATTGATAAATACTTTTAACAAATTAAGTCTGATTTGATTTGAAATTTAAATTTAAATTTATACTCAAATTCTCTTTAGATTGAATATGGAAATAAAATCTCAAGCACTAGCTAATTAATGAAAATTTTAATTTTAATTTAAAATTAATCTGAAACTCAGACCAAAAATCTTAAAGTGAAACCCAGTCTAATCATACTTGTTGATAATAATAAAGGACAATTTAGCTCTTGAGGGCCCTCTTATTAGTGCTCTTTTGAGTTGTTTCCCAACTGGAATTTTTGTTTTTGGTCATAGTTACCCCATCTTAGATAAATAGTTTCCATGTTAAGTACTATTGAAACATTGATTTTTCATAGCCAGCTGTGGATTCTTTCTTCTCCTCTCAACCTCTCAATCTTCTTCTTCTTCTTCAGACTCTCCCACAGCTTGCAAAAAAAATATTTGTCTTAATTATGTATCTCGTTTTCTATTCTTATGAATATATTTATTTTATTTTTATAGATTTCACTATTTTTTTTATGTTATAAAATTTTTAATTAAAAAATTAACACAAATCAATTTCTTATTAATGGTATAGGAAAAAAAATACTGGATAGGGAGAGAAGATTCCTACTGCCCACAACTACTCCCTATAAGAAAATTATACTATAGTATTTTTTTGAGTAGGTATGATGCCCTCATTAATATCCAGCTATGAGTACTACAAATATTCTAGGAAATAAAAACTATATGGAGGTGATGCACCACTATGTGACATAAAATTTGTCTCCATTTACATTTAAAATACCTTAGATTACAGAATAGTATGTGCGTTAATTTAAATATGCATTTTCATTTAGGTAGTATTTATTTTGGCCTAGCAAAAATGAAAATCAAATAGCTAGGTGTGAATGTTGTTTAGCCGGAACCCACAAAATAAGGCATATCACCAATACATGTACGGCAGTGCACGAGTTGTCACATTCGGCGGGTACGAAATACGATTCATGGCCTATCACGACTGTAGTGCAGAATGAGAAAAATTTTGTACATGCAAAATTATTCGTTGGATTAATTTTTTGACGGTTAAGATTATTTTAAAAAAAAACACTTGTTCACGCGAACACCTGTTTTTAAGTCAAAAAACACATGTTTTAAAGCTAAAAACAACTGTTTTGAGGTGTTTCGTACATACTGAAAAAAATATGTTCCGCAAAGAAGCCGGACTATCATGGGTCTAACAACATTTACATTCATTTATAAGTAGCCGAACTCGTTATGCCAAAATAAATATTCTAATGTGACCGTTAATACTTAGAATCATTTATATATCAGCCCATCTTTTTAAATATGTCCCATATACAATAGGGCTCACGCACGTCCAAATGAATCTTGAACAAATTACGAATAGTATAATGTTCAATTTGGAATTCTGACACAAAAAAAAAAAAAAAAAAAAAATTCCAAATAAATATATAAAACCAATTTGGTTTGCTTGTTCATTGTTCGTATATATTAATAAAAAATGTGCAAATGCAATTTTTTTCACAAGAATAATTAACAGTTGAAATTGAAACAACATATTATAAGAAAATAGAATCTCAATCCGGATTGGTTGATATTTATTTCTACTGTTATATATATATTTTTTTTTAGCGCCCGAAGGCGATTGCCCCCGAAGGGGAAGAGCGGAGAGTACCCTAGATAGGGAAGATTAAAGCATGCCCCATGCCTGGGGAGGGAAGATAAGCCTCATAAGGAGGAGAAATATTATTTGCCCCATTGCGAGGAGAAGGTGTCGAACTTGAGACCTTCAGGTCTCAAGCCAGAGGCTGCCCCACTGGGCCAAACCCCTTGTTGACACTGTTATATTTACTCTATCACAAAACATCAAATTTCTATTCCTTATAAAGAAAAAGATTTGACATAGAAGGGAAAATAGTACAAGGTGATGAATTCACTTTTTTTTGGGTACTCAAAACTTTTTACAAAATATTGTTTTCGTTATAATAATAAATAAAAAAACTATATTTGTCCGTGACCTTTTTTTTTTTTATAATGTCCTACTAAATAACATTTCTAGCATGTCAAATTTTAACAATATATCATAATAAACCAATACATGTTGGGGGATAAAGTGGTGTGGACTTAATCCCCTTAGTCAGAAGTCTCAAGTTCGAGTCTGGAAAAATGAAAATTAAATTGGAAAAATCACTCTTGAATAAGTCTATGCAGTAATCGATTCACATTAGTCGATTTGTAAAATACAAGCTGAATACCGAGAGAGAGTCAAATACCAAAAAAATTATTAAAAAATTAATAAATAATTCGAAGGAAGACAGGAAGTGATACATCAGTTTCGTCCAAACATAAGACAATGGTAACCAACACAATTGACTCAGTTGGTAAGAATTTGACAGGTCTTTACAAATGTCAAGTGTTCAATTCCCGCTGTCGACGTGAGGGCTGTGTTGGTGGGTGATCTGTAAGTATCCCTTGTAAGCGACCTATGGTCCTTGGGGCCTGCCCTGACCCGTGGTGGTGACCGAAGTCGGAGCCGAACCCACCCAAACTTTTTTTCATAAAAAAAAAAAAGAAAAAAAAAAGAAAAAAAAGGCAATGGTCACATTCGAAAAACCAGCATTGTTGTTGCACGTAGATCTACAATTAAAGTTTGGTCTCTGTTTATCATATTTCCTATGCAAAAAGGAAAAAGACACAAGAAAAATTGTTTCTCTATTTCCTATGAAATGTCACATGAGGACTCACCTAAAATGGGTCTGTTAGGTTTTTTCTGTTGTTCGATGTTGATGTTATCTTCTGCTTCTAAGTTTGGTAATTTTGATGATCTCTAATTTATAAACCTAATCTTTTTCTTTTTATCGGATTCTGTTATGATGTTGAGACTTATTTATATTTTTCAGTACATGTTAATGCAATTTTCATATGCGTTGATTTTCTATTCAGAAATATCAATCTACTTAGTCAACATAGGTATCTAGGTTGAAAAATTAGGCAAATGGCTATCCACTTAATTTGAATAGCTATTCAAAAAAACTATTTATCTAGTTAATTTGAATCGATGTTCACTTTCTTAAAAACGCTACACCAAGTTCGTCTAATCGATTGATAATATAAAGTACCCTAACTTTTTCTCTTTTCGACTTACAAGTCAATTACTTGACTTAATTGAGTTATTACAATTATTTTTAGATTCTTAATGTTCGGTCTATGTTTTACATACTGACTAATTTGAGTTGAGTACTGCATAAACCTATTTCATAATGACTTTCCAACATATAATTTTTATTTTAAGAGCTCATATATCTGAGACCTCTAATTAAGAAAACCAAACAACATGATGTGTCGGTGAGTTATCACATTTATACGTACCATTAGAAAAGATTAATAGGAAGAAGAACAAGAAAAACAATTGAGGGGAGACAAGATCATTTGCATTAGTTGTCTTCCTGCCATATTGTGTCAAATCTATTTCGTATCATGGGACTAATTTTTGTTTATGATTCTTCTTCGGTCCAAGTCCTAGTCAAATGCTAAACCATGTTTGCAAAAAGCATATGATTTTAGTGCCCAAAATCCATTATCATCAGTGTAGCATTGTTTTTCCTAGATTTGATATCATTTCTAGTTGCATCAATAATTAACATTATCACAATAGTAAGTATGTATAGATGTTTCATAGGAAGTGAATGTTAAGTTCTGGTTAATCAGGTTCACTTGTTAGAAGTGAATTTTTCCCCGCTACGGCACATTGTTAGTCAAATTAAAATTTTAATGGGAAATTGTATAGACATTTTATCATTTGTCTACATATCATATAATATTTCTGTTAATTTTTTGGCAAATACGAAGACTAGGGTCTCAATTTAATGATTTGGAGATCCATCGAATTTTCTCATACTCATGTAATTTCTGATATCACTTAATGATAAGGGAATTTTGCTATTTAAAAAAAAGTAAATGTCTAAGCCAATTGTCCCAAATACATTTTAATTCTAAAAAACATATACAGACACCTAAAAATTATTTATGGAATGTTATTGTATGATAACCTTTTACTAACCCTCAATTGGTATCCACCTAAACTATCAGAATTCCAGCTGATTGATCAATCGAGCAAGACCGGTGGTGGGGAGGCGGTAAGGTGACTACTATCTTATAAATGACTCAATCAAATTAGATCAAAGTATAGATTTCTTGACAATAAATTATTATCAAGAAAAATAAAATATTCCTGGTCCTCCTTTTTGTAATAAAACTTTATGTGATAATTTACACTTTTTACTCATTTTTTTAATTTTTAATTTATTTATTGGGGGAGGGGACCTATCTATTACAAGAAATATGGGAACTCATGACCTCTACGTCATGAGGCACCAGCTTTAGCCACTAGACCAACGCCTCATTGGCTAGTTTACTCAATTTGAATTATGGATGGCAATTTGACCTGTGACCCGTTGACCCGCCTGTCCCAGCGACTTTTAGGGCAGATCAGACCCGCCATGTGAAGAGAACGTGTCAGATCAAGTCCGCCCCGCGAACGGGGCAGATCAAGGTTGGATTTCGTGTGAGACCCGCAATTCCCTGTCCCGCCCCGCCCCTCCCCATATATATTATATTATTATTATTATTTAGTTTTTATTTAATTGTTTGCTGACTTGTACAAGAATATATTTAATATTTAATTTATTATTATTATTTAATTATAGTTAAGTACAGTGCTAATATTAATATTTTTTAAAAAAAAATAGAAAAATGATATTTAGTGACGACGAAAGTCATCAATAAAAGGTCGATTTTAGGTCAATATTATCGCTTGTGATTATTTTTTGAAGTCGTGACTTGCCATCACAAATACCTCCGTCACTGATGAAATTGTGACGACATTTTATGATTGGTCACAATTACTTAATGCTTCTGTGACTAAATTCTCGACACAAAAAAATTACAATAAGTGAAAAAAAAAAATGGTCACAACAAATATAATGTGTGACAATAGTTTTGACACAAAAAGAAGTCAATTGTGACGAATTAAGTCGTCGCATATTTATATTTATACTGACGACATCGTTGACACAAAAATACTTGTTAATAGTGGAATGTTTGTCACACATACTACTCATATCAGTGACAACTACTTCGTAACACCTTTGAATAATGTAGAATAAAGCCTCTCCCTTAGCCGCCAAGTCAAACTACCTTTGAATAATCTGAATAAAGTATCTTCATTCTCAAAGGGATGAGAATTGAACCCGCGACCTCCCACATGTATGTCGTGCGCTTGGCCGCCGGGCTAGCTGGTAATTTGATAATAGTTGTTTCTCCTATTATATTTATGATAATGGAGTTTTTGATTTTGAACCTTTACTTATTTAAATTTCTCTTTGTTTTTTTATTTTCTTTTTTTCACGAATCAAAATTAATACACTCTCATTAAATTTAAATAATTAAATGTATTTAATTTTTCTTTCAAAATATATTTCAGAAACATAATCTATATATTTGTGTATAGAATTGTTATCAAAATATGAATAAATTTATTCTATATGGATACTATTTTTTAGTAATAAATTTAATATATTACTAAAAAAAAATATAAAAACTAAATTATATTCTAATTTATAGCTTGTATACCTGTATATTTATACTCATTCCCTTTTTACAAAAAAATAAAAAAATATTTATACTTTCCTTTAGTTTCCATTGCAATGCCACTTTCCCTTTTTCGTTTTAAAAGAAATATACTTTCAACATGAGAGGAGAATAACGCTATAACTACATCATATACAAACTATATATTATAAAAGAAAAAAAATACTTTTTAGGACGGAACTTTTCGTGACAAAGACATTTTCTTAACCAAAAGTCATACCTATCGTGATGAAAATTTGTCTTCGTCACAATTGGTCGACATTTTGTGACGATGAAACCACTTTTTTGTGACGAATCTAGATTTTCTCAGAAATTGTCATTTTTTGTGACGAAGTCGTTTTTGTCAGGAAAGGAAGACCTTTCGTCTAGAAAGTCATCACCACTATTACAAACAATAGTGACCATCCATGTTTTGTCAAAATAAACCTCTTATTTGTGACCACATTCAACTAACACTATCTGTATCAACTTTAGTGTCACAAATTTTCATCACAGAAAGACATACGTAGAGTGACAAAGCACTTTTTGTCACAATAAATTGGAATACTAGTGAGAAAATTAATTTGTGTCACAACTATGTTTCATCCCCGCAAAAAACAATTGGTGACAGAGTGCATATGCTATTAGTGACAAAACTTCAGTGATAAAAGAAATTACGACACTATTAATATAGTAATAGTGACAACTTACTTGTGAAAGACTTTAAATCATCACCATTAACACTACACCCGTGATAAAATGTAAGTTGTCACAATATCTATACTAGTGACAACAAAATATTTTGTCACAATAAATCTTTTATTTGTGACAAAATGGTATATGGTCACAAAATAGTTGTCACTGAATGTCTTCACTCTTGTAGTGTCGGCATGGGCGAGATTTTTTTATTCGCGGCAAGTCACTGAACAGAACGAGGCAATAGATCACGGGACAGGGCGGGACAATGAGTCACTTAAAATTGGGTATTGAAATACCCGCCCTAATCTGCCCCATTACCATCCTAGTTTGAATAGTCTATCACTTCTTTTTCTTCTTCTGAAAAATGAGAGAGATGTGTGGTGGTATCAAATCAATTGAATGAGGAAATGGGCTTGTGTGTCCTCTTCTCTTCTAACACATGGTAAGAACCACGTGATGCCCACCAACTCAATACCACCTCCGATTCAAATCTTTGCATATATAAGCATCGATGATCACTTTTACACCTAAAATTAGAAAATATCTATCCAATTGGTGACCTTGTTTTATTGCATAAAACAAATGTTATCCACATCTCATTGACAACAGGTAGGGCAGAAAAAAGATTGAATAGAAACACTAAATAATTGAGTGACTACTTGAATTGTGAAGTGAGATATTTTGTGTGATTTCTTAATATACACACATTGCGACTTCGATATGAACATGGTTATACCCTCGTCAAATTAAATATTTTACATTTGTCATAATTTACAATACTTGTCGTGTAGAACACTTATCCTCATTCGATTTGTATCTACGAATGCTATTCCGCATAGGATCTGGACTGATATATACAACATTTTTTACTAGTTACCTTTGCCATTTTAATTAGGTTGTTGCTTCGAAGAGACTCATTAAATAGACTAACTAACCTTTCATGTACCCAAATTTAATAGGGTTCTAGCTAACACTAAGTTAATATGGTCACATGGCAATGAAGATAAAAGAAGGAAGTTGGTCTCATAAAGGTCTAACACCATTATTGGTAGAAGTGAGTGTTTATGATTTGATTTGTTGCCCTAATTTGGAGTTTTGATATTGACATCAAATATCAATTTTTTGTTGACCCCTTTAAGCAAGCAGTTTGATTTAATCATTTTCCTTTATTTCAAATAAAAAACTCTAAACAACTTATAGTGGTGGTGGAATCATATAATAGGAGCCCTCTACTTAAGATCGAGATAGCTTTACAACGTGTTTGGGGAGCTCCTAATCGGTGGGAGAATGATAGAATAGAACAGATTAATAAGCTAGCCAATAGGGCAAAAAACCGTCTGTCTTCACGAATAGATATTTGTCACGTGTATATTTTTTCCCTGTGGGTTTCACTATTTCTTTTAGATTATAATTTTTTAATTAAAAATTTAATATATATCATTTTTTTATTAGTGGGACAGAAAATATGACACCAAATGGGAACAAATGATTCTTAACCAGCCAATATGGCTATTAAGTATTAACCCTATTCTTTTGCACACTAAATTGATAGGCTTTTGGTAGATCGGGTTGACACCCTTGTTTTGTAAGTATACCTTGTGTATATTTTTTTCTACACTTTAATCAATTCTTGAAATATCTAATTCGAGACGCATGATCTAATATTGAGAATGAATTTCCTACTAGAAAGACATCAACTTGATGAATATTTTGAGTAACCAAAAGAAGTGAAAATTCTATAGAGCAACTAGCTAATTAGCTAGATCCTTATATGGGAATCCTGGGCCGATAACGTTAATTAGAACAGAAAATTACGGTTGACGGCACTGTCAATTGAATTCTACCGCACCATTCAAGCAAGGAATCAGGTTTTAAAAAGAGAAAAAAAGAGCATTGTACACGTTAGTCTAGAGACGGATGCACATTGGAGTGAGACCCCACTTGAAATTTTTGTTTAATTCTAATTATATGCTAATGCATAATGATTAGGTTTATGTTATTAATTTAAGTTAGTAAGTCAGTGATCACGATAAGAATTTTGGTGACCTCAAACTCAAACATTTTCTTTATTATTTTTTATATTTATTTAAATTTTTTTTCTTCAATTAATATTCACCGGAGTTAAAGGTATTTTTGTCCCTTCAGAAGAGGAAAGTTGAGTGTCATATGTAATTTTAGCGTAAACCATTGTATTTTGTTAATTTGTTAAAACCGTCATAAAAAAGTAGTTATTGATACAAATATTATAAATAATGTTTTTTACTAGAAATATGAAATAGTTTATTGGGAAAAATTATCATAGGAAATGTAATGATTTTTAAAATAATGTGGGGCGGTCGCCCTCCAAATCCGCCAATGTACACGCCCCTCCTCTCCCCGACATTTCTGAAACGTCGAATTTTCTATACTGTCACTACGTCCTGGATCCGTCACTGCGTTAGTCTCCAACTTGATCGAATAAGGAAATTGTGTTTTGTACGCACATGTCGAACACATTTAAATATCAAATAAATTAATTTGACGGTTGAAATTTTCTTGTCAGATGAACACGTACGTGTTCTGCATGTGCATTAATATTCATTATTGTATGAAAGCACATGTGTTTTCAACTGTTAAATAAAATTAACAGCCAAAAAAAGTGTTATGGATGTGCAAAATGCCGAGAAAACATATTGGCAGTCCCTAACCTTTCTCCTATCTATGCTTTTTAGCCATTTATGAACCAAAAAAATGTATTTGTAGACCTCTTCCTGGAATCCTCAGCGATTATACCGAAACAGCCAGTCCTTGGCTATATATCAAAGTATTGGAGAGGACAGAGCCTGAATTTAGTTGTACATATAGGAAAATGTTTTTTTTTTTGTTAAAATTTATTGGTTAAAATTTGCTAAAAATTCAAATCTCCTGAGTTTCTAAATTTTTTAAAGGATTAATATAAGAATATAACGAATTATTTACAATTTGGTCACAATTTAGATAATTTATCCAATTAATTTTAGTCACTTAGTATCTATATATAGGGACGAAGCCATGACTTTTAGGTTAGGGGCGAAAAACTGCAACAATATATTGAACTACATATAAAAGCTAAAAAAAATGTTGGGGACGAATTTAATCAAATATTTAAACTACATATAAAATTTAATAAATCTAAGAATTTTTTAAAATCTCGGGCGATTGCCCAGGAAAATGTGTAGCACGGAGTTCCTCTAAGCTCTTAGCTCCTATGCGGGACAGCTTTTTGTTCCGCACGTGCGGGACAAGCTACCAGCCGTCGGATGAGATTTTTTAACGGTCCAGATCTGGAGAGAATTTTTTTTTAATATTTTAAGTCCAACCGCAACTTTTCTCTCTCCAGATTTGGGCCGTTCAAAATCCCATCCGATGACTGAGATTGTTCCGCACGTGCGAAACAATCCTTGTTCCGCATAGGAGCCGGACTGTTCCTCTAACCACACCACCTTGGGAACCTGATTTCTTTCACATTTGTTAAACTTAATTTTTTTGATGAAATATCCTACATACACATTAGTTAGTTTTGATGAAATATCCTCTAACCACGTGCGAAACAATCCTGTTCCGCATAGGAGCCGGACTGTTCCTCTAACCACACCACCTTGGGAACCTGATTTCTTTCACATTTGTTGAACTTAATTATTTTGATGAAATATCCTACATAGACATTAGTTTGGAATTCAACAACCACTTAATTCAAATTGAGGATTTCTGAAGATAAATGGGGCTTTTCGAGGGAACAAAACACTTGAGTGCGTTTGAAGCATGCAGTAGAGCAAGCAAAGCAAACCTCGAATATCCATACTTCAGTACTTTCTCCTAATTTGTACTAATTTAAAAAAGGAGAAAGTAACTTGTGCGCTTGTACTATGAGGAGATGCGCACAAGTTGCAAATACCTATATGCCATTGAACATTTTTTTTTCTGGGGAGGTGGAGGGGGTATCGAACAGTCCCAGGCAGAGTGCTCTCCCACTGGGGCTGCTAATCTCTTGACTACCATTGAACACTTTAAATTCAATATATATGGAACAATTTACTTAGCAAAAAAAATATATATATGGAACAATTTTTGGAAAGATGCTATATGTTTTTTGAAAGTTGTTAAATTTTAGGTAGTATGTGTCTTCTCTTTATAAATTTTTATCTTACATTTACAACACGTGTGTTATCATGATAAACACATGTCATTTGATATTTAACATCTTTCTTAATTAATAAATGTATACCAAAAAAATTGAACAGTTAAATTTTTTTTCTGACTATTAAAATGTTAAAAAAAAAATGATCAGTATATATATAAAATTTTGATTGTTATGAATCATATTCATGGCCTGACCGTTGCAAATGGGGCCACGAAGCGAGGATCAGAGGATCTCGCGGGGGAGCGTGGGATGTGGATAATCGTGTCACCATGTGTCACTTGTCTAACACCGACACGTGACAGAGTAAACCTCACTCTTTTCTTTGCTTACCTTTGGCCTTTCTCTTTCTCTTCTGCACAAAAGGCGTTATCCACACCCACGGATCACTTTGGCATAGATATTACCTCTGTAAAATTGGGCTAGCGCTTTCTCACATAAGTTGAAGTAGAGTATACTCAGTAAAGTAGGCCTCGCCACAACTCAAGTAAGAGGGTTGTGGGGACCACTCCCATGCGCCAAATCATATATTAGAATTTTCTCAAGCCCACATGGCTCCCACTCTCCGATCCGATAGAGAATTTAGAAAATGTAAATCAAGGTGATCCAGCGAACCGACCAGGTGGGGGTACTTGTCTTAATCCACCACAAGAAACAACCCCTACATTGGAGGGTTGAAACTTCCACACTGCAGCTGTCAAGATTCAATTATGCGTCATTGTGCACAATCTACCACTCGGAACCAACTGGAATGCTCTTGTGGAAAAGGCAAAGGAAAATGAAAATACTTGCATCAGTTTAAAGTGAGTTTGAGTCTCGATTTGAATTTTAAATTTGACTATTTTAAAAACTTTTTTGATAATAATGTTTAGATATTTAATTCTACTAATTTAATTGGGATATGAAATTCCTTTGGCTACTCAGACAAAAATTCATGCAAAATATGTGATATATTGCACTTTTACCATATTAAATAGTTGGAAGACCTAAACTCTTGCCTAAGTGCATGAATCGTCCTTATAAGTTGTTGGTGTACAAAAAGCTCTGTTGTGATAGGATTTAGTAGAGAAAAAAAGAGTGGACAGACAAATATGCCTATAGAGACCTATTATATGTGGTCGCTTAATCGTATGATCGCCCTTGTGGGACTAGTCCCACAATTCCTCACATCAATTAAACCAAACTCACATATACAAGTAGACCCCCTCCAATTCATGTGAAGGAGTTGTGACACCAATCTCACAAAGATGGTCCTAATATTGAATTTTTCCATGGCCATGTCTTATAAATATGCGTGTGTATAGTTTTTGGCTTGAAATAAATTGTGATTGTTTCAATTGCTTATAAATGATAGTTGAAGTACTACATCCATATTTTTTTATGAATAATTTTTTTTTTATTAATTACAAAATAGTCGAGATCATTACAATCAAAGGAAAATAAAAGTTATACAATGATTTAGAAAATTATAATAACAGACAAAAGTCACATCCAAGAAAACTTGGGTGGTTAGAGAGATACTAATATTAAAACTAGTAAGATAAAAAAATACATAATCTTTTTTTTTTCGCAACATCTTCATCGCAATCCTTGAGCCATAGAGGCAAGAGAAGACCAGTTTCAACATCTTCCTTAGTGATCAACAATTTATATGACCATGAGCGTATCAACTGTCCTACAAATTGCCTCGAAAAGATGTAGGAAGTTGAGAAAGGATCCAGATCAAGTCCGGATCAAACAATTTCTCTTTAGAACATAGAAAATAAGTTTAGATTTGTGAAGATTTTAGACAGATCTAGTCTTTGTGTCTCGAATCTTGAAAAAAACACTTTGAAAGAAGTCTCATATAATTTGTGGTACAAAATAGAGTTATAATATCCGAACAAAAATAGTAAATAAAGTTAACTGGCCAAGATCCGATCATTAGCCGGAGCCAATGGCCAGATCTAGCCAGTAGAATATGCAAGAAGAATGCTTACAAAGAGAGAAAATGGAGAAAAAAAGTTGCAGGTTTCTAGAAGGGGAAGTTGACTGCATATTCTCTTATTACAAATTACACGTAGTATTACATCCATTCATTCATTAATACAAGTCGTTTAAGGCATGTAACGAAAATTAAGAGTAAAAAACAAAGTATTTTGTTATATAAAATTTAAATATTTTCTCTTAAATATGACTTATATGTCACTAGTTCTTTTTAAAAGAATAATATTAATATTTTGATTAAAAAATATTTTACTTTTTGTTTCATTATTGTTTACTTTCTTAATTTTCACTAACATGCTCTCAATGACTTATATTAAGGAATGTAGGAAGTATCTTTTTGGTGGAAGATATTTGAAGCAATTTAAAACTTTGAATTCAATTTTGAAATTCTGTCCTCGTGTCGTTCTTTATTTCTCTCGATTTTGTTTACTCTTCAAATATTACTGTTTATTTCCTAACAATTTTTTATTCAAGTAAAAAAAGATTACTAGAAATCAGGGTGTCTACGATAGTATTTAATTGAAATACTTTATATTTATACTAAGTTTAGCTTGAGATTTTTTTTTTTTTGGTTCAAGGAAAAACAATAATCAAAACTAACTTTAAACTGAATTTGGTATCTAAAAACTCCAACTCTACAAATGAGTTATTACAACCTCAGTAAAGAAAATTAATAGTCAAAATTTTATCAATATGTATTAAAAAGATAGTCGCATCACCGTCGTTGAATTATTTCTACCTTAACAATCTAAAAAACAATTATATAATTAATTGTTTATAAATAACTATTAAACTGTCAAATTAAATTACTATGATAACAAAAATAATTAGTATAATATTAACCGAATAGTTGTAACACGTAAACCGATCACATATATAACACCAAACACTTATTATATAATTCGGGAAAATTTGACATGGGGTGACCGCATGTGCAGTCTGCCCACACTCCTCTCACATAATTTGAGGCATACGATCTACCCTGCAGGGGTCATTCCGTGGCGCCTTCATGCCTCATGCGCATCCACGAGGATTGTCACGGGGAATTTTTCTATATAATCCCCATAGTTTTATTCATTCTTTCTCTCACTTCCCCCAATATATTATTAATAAAATACTCCACTCCCCCCCCTTTTCCTATTTTCCCCCCCTCTCAGTTTCAGTGCTCTCTATTTCACTTTCTCTTTCAAGCCTCTTCCTCCTTTTTTTTTGCATGCATTTTTTTCAATTAGACCCAATTTAGGGTTTTTTCTTTTCAATGGCGGATCAATTTTTGAATTCTGCTGTCATATTCATACGATTAATTTGAACTGGTTGTTAGATTCAATTTATTAATTAATTTTTAAAAAAATGCGAGTGATCAAAGAAATGCATCCGATATGTTGTATAACATTGGAGAGTAGTAGTCCATCATCGCCGGCGTCGATCGAAGTTTGTTGGCCGGAGCCGGTTCCGGCGGCACTGTTGAGAACCGGTTCGGCCGTTGTTCACGGATCTGATTTGAATGTTGGAGGATCCGATTCGAGCGTTAGCTTTGCCGGTTTGATTTATAAGTGGACTAATTATCATAAAGGATGGAGATCTCGTTGGTTTACTCTCCGGAATGGAGTCCTTTCCTATTCAAAGACTCGAAATCGGCCTGATAATCTCGGCGGTGATGATATCAGGCTAATTGGAGATGCTAAACTCTCCTCCTCCGGCAGCCGGAGAAAACACGGCAGTAAACCCGCCGGCATTGTTCATCTGAAGGTATTGTAGAAATCGTTGGTCGTTGTTGTAGTTTTAGATTATATTAATGGCAGCGTGTGAGAGGTCAATGCTAGGACCATACAGGTAGAACTGACCCAACATCTATTCACATTAAGTAAGCTGAGCCCATATCTATAGGTAAACCCATTAAGGGAAAAATTCGGCATGAGACGGACTCAATAGGTACGGTCCCACACTCCTCTCACATAAAGTAGGGAGGACCCACCTGATTGACCTGCGGGGACCTATAGTGGTCCTGTCTAAATTTATGTGAGAGGAGTGTGAGGCCGGACCCATTGGCTCCCCCATGCCAGACTTACCCCATTAAGGTATGTAACAAATTCTACAAGTGCGGTCATATATTGAATTTTCCGTGTGAGAGAGAAGATAACAGTAAGGAAAATGATCCCAATATAACCACGAGGTATTGAGCAGTGGTTGCTCAACGCGTCCCTTATCCAATGAGTCAGGATGGACTCTGACTTGTGGGGTTGTAACATTTTTTGTAGCAAAAGGAATTAGAACTCTTTTTAGCTGTGGTTTTCCACAAGGAAAAAAAATGACGACAATATCAGGGGTTATTTTAGAGAGTGGTGGTGATATTTATTCAGGGCTTTCCAATTGGGAGAAAAAAAAGTCTTGGCTTGTCCTATTGGGCGGTGCTGGTTGGTGTGTGGGACTGTACTTATATATGAACGAAAAGTTTCTACTAAAGGGAAAGAATTAAAAGGGGAAATTTCAAATTAAACTTCTTTTACCAGTTTTACTGGCAAAATTCCCAAATAGGGAGCTTTGATGTCTGAGCCAATTGAATATTATGTATTTCAATTCTGGATTTTAAGTTTAATCTCTGGTTTTTTTTTTTGAGTTTGTTTCAATAATGGGATCAATTTTAAGTTCTGGTTTAGTACTTGGTGATGTTTTTTTATGATGAAAATAGTACTTGGTGATGTTAGTGAATATTTTGTTTATTACTTTCATGTCTTTTATAAAAGTAGCCTTTAACTGATTGTTAATCTACAGTGTGTCACATCAGCAGGTGAATTCAGGGACCAAAAATAGGGTTAACATTATGCAGGGATACATTGGCTTTGAGTTTGCTCTGGATTAAGTTTCAAATTGAGATTCTAACCTCAATCGAAACCAGTCTCAAACCAAAACTATATTATATACTTGATTTAATCCTTCTGATTTCATTTTGAGAATCAATCCAAAGATATTTTTGACTTCACTTTGACTTTCAAGCTAAACTAAACCCAATTCAGACAAATCCAAATACACACTTTATATATTTAGCAAAAAAAAAAATACACACTTTATACAATTTCTTTGATTTTTTAACTGATGGGTCACATCAATTTTCTTACGTCCACGAACTATTGGTGGATTTGGTCTTCCGGATAAGGAAGACCCATTTCTCCATTTCTAGGTTATTATTTTTAACAATTTCAAGTGGTTACTGAGCTTTTTTTTGAAGCCATTTATAATCAAATCAAGTGAATAGACTATGTGGGTTTTCTTTTTCCTTGTTTTTTACTTTGGGGAATCCATTTGTGAGAAGTCTTTTCATTCTTTTTGCTGTTTGGCATAAAATAATACTACTCCTTATGTAAGTGGCAAAGGGGAAAGCTTTTTCTTTTTTCCTATATCAAACTAGGGAGAAGAAATAGTATGAACATAGAACGGTCGCTTTAGCTTGTCTTTCTTTGATACCATTAAGTATTTTTTTCTGTCGTTGGGGTAAAATTAAAGATGGGTGCGTAAATTTCCAAATGAAGGATATTCTGGCATCAAAGATCCAGTCTTTTGAGTGGGTTCGAGGTCTAGTGTTTAATATTACCCATTTAATTTTCTTAGGCTACCTATATGATCGGTGAATTTTCCGTGTGCAGTAGAAGTAGAAGTAAAGTTGATCGGTTTATGGGCTTGCTCAGATATTCTTGTTCTTGGTATGCTTTCTGTGTGCAGTAGAAGTACGGTTTGTAAAGTTCCTTTCATTTCTTTTTTTTTTTTTTTGATCTTCTAATTTGTATTGCTATCTGGGCTTCTGCAGTATATGTCTTTGCTGGTAGTTTCAAGCTGTGCGCTTTATTATGTTAGCTCAAACTGTCTTTTTTTCATTCTTTCATTAGCTGTATAGTACTCCCTCCATTTCATAAAACAAGGTCTCGTAGCTAGTTTAATATAGATTAATGAAGAGAGATACGGTGGGTATTTTTTCTATTATAATCTTAAGAAATTTAATTTCTCCCCATTAAGGCTCAACCACCATCCTATCTCCCGTTATCTCTTTACCTCTGTATGAGTAAGTGTAATTTTAGAAACATATTGGGAAATGTCTTATATTTTGGGAAGAGATGGACGAGTTAAAAGGACTTGTACTATGAATCGGAGGGAGTATTATTTTTTCCTTCTATTGAGATTAAAGTGTAGACGTATTACTGCTTCTTGTGCAATTTAGGAGCTCAATTTAATAACTATATCATAATGCCTGTTTTTTTTTTGTCGACAGATCTCTTCATTTCGTGAGAGCAAATCAGATGACCGGCGCTTCTACATATTTACAGCTACAAAGACTCTTCATCTGAGGACGAATTCAAAAAAAGAGAGGGCAGCCTGGATAGAAGCTTTGACGTCCACACGAAGTCATTTTTCATTTAAACCACTGAATGATACTCTCTCCGTTTTAACAGATACATATATATCAACTGAGCGGCTCAAGAAACACTTGCTTGATGAAGGAATTAGTGAGGGACTTGTCAAGGACTGCGAGCAGATCATGCTCTCAGAATTTTCTGATGTCCAAGGACAACTAAAATTTCTCTGCGAGGAGCGTTCAAACTTGCTAGATACATTAAGGCAGTTTGAGGTAACATTTCTGAGCTCAGCTAGTGTAACTCAATATTGAAACCTACTATTGATTTCGAATTAGTTAATTCTCTATCATGCAACTTTATGGGACAGGACAAGGATATAGGAATTTTTATACTTATGGTGAACAGCGATAGCTAGCATTCTGATGATTGAAAGAATAAGTTTACCATTGTTGCCTTTTGCTGATATGGAAATTTGAAGTGCCTTTTCATCTAAAATGTAGTGAAGTTAAAGCCACAAGTAAACTGAATGCTTGGCGCTGCAGTAGAGAGGTTCTTTGTGATCTTCCCTTACCAAAAAGGGAAAATAAAAAGAAACGAAAAGAAAAAGCATATTGTGAACCTTATCATCTAAAAAATTAACCTGAACAAGCGATTTTCCACCTTGACTCCTGTTACTTTGTAGCTGCCATGAACAAATGATGAATGGGAACTTCTTGCTATTGTAATATGAATTGCACGAGTGGAGCAATAACCTTGTAAGGGTGTTGCACTGGTTCTTTTCCTGGTTTCATTAGATTTTGTAAGTTGAATATCAATAAAAAATTGCTGTTTTCTAATTTCAAATACATTTTTATTACTATTATTTTTTTTCTGGTTTCCTCAACTTTACGATGATGCAACTCTATTATGATTATTATTATTTGCTAGCTAGTAGATGATGCAACTTACTAGTTACTGTATCTAGTAGTCTGGTTGGTAACATTTCTTCGTTCCTCTAGTTAGCAAACCTTTCTTCATACCCGATTAATTATGTAATTTTTCCTTTTCAGGCAACAAATGTTGAAGTTGAAGGCTCAGGGGTTCACGATGGAGACTACCAATTGATGAAGCACGAGTACTCAAATTTAGGGCGTGGAAAATACTGTGGTAATTACAATTTTGATGCTCCCTACCCATTCCCTCCCCTCAGATGTAATGAATGCACATGCAATGGAACTTTTACAAAAGATCCATGTAATTTGTCTAAATACCTGTCTACTGTTTCTGTTTATGGTCAATCTATGTGCAAAATGGGTTTTCCCTTCAAAAGAATATACTTTAAGCTGTTCTTTCACTGACTTCTTGTGTGTTCATCTTGTTTTTTTATTTTATATAGCAACACTGAATATGTAATACGATGATGAAGAAGCACAAGCCAAACTCTCCTAACATATCATTCTAGACTTCAGTGTCTTCAAACAAATTTATCTTATCTAGCTCTAATGAACGTTTATATACTTTAACTGTTATCTTTCTCGCTTGTTGTCCATTTTCTCTCAACACTTCATTACTGGAGATGCTATAGTTGTGTATTTTTGTTTGTTGTGCTCATTATTCTACTCTACCCTTTTCTTTCTTTGGGTCTCTGATTTGAGATCTTCAAATGTTGTCCCTTGATTAATTAGCCTTCTATAAGCACCGTTATAAGTTACAAAACTAGCTGCTTTTATGAGGTTGTAGCAGCTGTAAAAATATTATTGCCATCTTATGATTTAATACTTGTGTCGTTACTTGGAAGGAAGTAATGCGATATTTGTAATGTACTCTTGTCATTACTGGTTAATTTTTCTGTTCTAGACTGCATTCTGCACACATAGTTTATCACTGCCACGTAAAATTGTGCTAAGCAGAATGGATTTCAATACGACTTGAATTTATGGCCTTTTGCTCTGATTCAATGTCAGAAACGAGTGCCATCAATACATTTTATAATTTAGTAAAACTATTCCTATTACCTTAAAGTCATCAAATATTTGCTTGCATCAGTAAACATAGAAAACATTGACTGCTCTTTTTCCAATTTAAAGAATTCTTTTTCAGCCTGCTTATCTGGACAAAGTGATGAAAGGTTTTATAGCCATATGTGCTAAATACTTCGTGAAACTGTTGATCTTGGAATATTGTTTATCCGAAAATTGGAATAGTACATGATAAATTGTTTAGGACAGAGTACCTTATTTTGACCAATGTTGATGAATGGTTCTCAGAATGGAGCACCACTGAATCGTCTGATGATGTGGAGAAACAAGAGCTTGAGGAAGCATCTGATGAAGAGGAAACCAACTTCTTTGATACAAATGAATATTTCTCAGAGCCGACAAATAATTGTGGATCAATAGGGAGACATCATATGGCTGAATTTCAAGAACTGAGAAACCATACTAATTCTGTCAACATGTCAAATATCGAGAAAGAAATATGTGATTCTAGATTGTTAAAGTTTGAAAGGCGAAAGAAGCTACCTGATCCAGTTGAGAAAGAGAAAGGTGTTAGTCTTTGGTCTATGATCAAAGACAACGTAGGAAAAGATCTCACACGAGTTTGTCTACCTGTGTACTTTAATGAGCCTCTGTCCACTTTGCAGAAGAGTTTTGAGGATTTAGAATACTCGTATCTTTTAGATAGAGCATATGAGCATGGAAAAAAGGTACGAACCATCCAAGTTACCTTCATTTTGTTACTGTTACTTACAAATGGCATGATTAATATATGTATCATAGATAATTCTTTTTCCTTTTACTGGTTTGGTTCTATTTCCTGCATCGCTTTTCTTTTAGAAAATTATATTTGGTGTCTGCATTAGTTATAGCAACAGTTCCTATACTACTGCTATAAATGTTTTTGACGATTCATTACTCGATTTCTGCTTCATAATACTAAGGATTCTTGTAAAATAAAGGGAGGCGGGAATTAGGATTTGTATTTTGCATTCTACTTTGTGTGTGTGTGTGTGTGTGTGTGTATATATATATATATATATATATATATATATATATATATATATATATATTCGTTTGGTTTAAGATTACTTTACCCCAGCGGGAGTTGATATTCCTGTATCTGCTTTACCATTTTAAGTGCTAGAGACAATTTTGCATTCCTTTGATGTTTACTGTTGTGTGAAATACTTCAGTTGTACGCTTTTGCCATCATAGTGGCTCCACTCTTCTATGGCCTAGTGATGGTAGTCAATTAGTTATTGATCCATAATTTCCTTGGTATTTTATCAAAGCTGATTAATTTGTATTCTTGATATGATTTTATTGAATCACGTGTCATCTTTAGAGTAAATAATATTTGTGTTTCAGATCTGCAAGTTGATTCAGTGAGTTGTTCTGTTATTTGTATAGGGGAATAGCCTCCTAAGAATTTTGAATGTTGCCGCATTTGCTGTATCTGGATATTCTTCATCTGAAGGTCGGCATTGCAAACCATTCAATCCGATGTTGGGTGAAACTTATGAAGCTGATTATCCTGAGAAAGGAGTTCGATTTTTCTCTGAAAAGGTGAGCGCATTTAAGCTACTTGTCATGTTAAATGATATTGTGATCCATTAATTGGTGACATACATGAAGTTGCACCTCGCTTGTCTAGGTCAAGATCACCAAACTTGCATGCGTACCATTCTTTTCAAAGATTGCTATCGACATGGCTAATGTCCTAATTTTAATGTGGCAAGAAAATTGAGGACCGGCGAGTCCTCTGCTTATCGTTGCTGCACTTGGTTCTAGCTTTATGGCTATGAAAAATGCTACATAGTTTCATTGTCACAGCACTGGGCTAAAACTGGTTAACCTCATCAAATTTCTTTCCACTGCTCAGCAGCTAATGCGTACCATTCTTTTCAAAGATTTCTATTGACATGGCTAATGTCCTAATTTTAATGTGGCAAGAAAATTGAGGACCGGCGAGTCCTCTGCTTATCGCTGCACTTGGTTCTAGCTTTATGGCTATGAAGAATGCTACAGAGTTTCATTGTCACAGCACTGGGCTAAAACTGGTTAACCTAATCAAATTTCTTTCCACTGCTCAGCAGCTAATGCTGTAGTAAATGATGCTTGAGTTATCATAGAACTAGTGAGTTTTTGAGCTATGAAGAATTTAATCACTGTTCTTTATGCTTCCTGCTTCTCTTAGTTGTTTTATTTATGTTTTTGTGAATTGAACATTGTATTTCTTTCCCATGCATTTACTTGTTTTAGAAGACATTCTTTATTGTAGTTCTTTATATTCTTCAAAACAGGTAAGTCACCACCCAACACTCATTGCCTGTCACTGTGAAGGCAGAGGCTGGAAGTTCTTGGGGGGATAGCAACATTAAATCAAAATTTTGGGGTAGATCCATCCAACTTGATCCTGTTGGAACTCTAACTCTAGAATTTGATGATGGGGAGATTTTCCAGTGGGGCAAGGTATGTGGATGTGTTTTCTTTACAATAGATGATTATTTCGATTTATTAGTACTTTCTTATGAAGCATAAAACTTTTGAGCATGTCCCTACTTTCAGGTCACCACAAGCATTTATAATCTTATACTTGGCAAAATATATTGTGACCACCACGGGACAATGCATATACGTGGTAATCGCCAATATTCATGCAAACTCAAGTTTAAGGAGCAATCCATTCTTGAACGCAATCCTCATCAGGTAAATTAGAAAGTATACTTTGTTTTTTTTATATATTATTACTTATTATCGGGGCAGGGGGTGTCGAACCCGGGACCTATTGGTCCGAGTTAGAAGTTTTGCACCAACTGCGCTAACCTTCTTCATCAGAAAGTGTACTTTGATTCTTTTGCTTATTCCCCTGTTTTATATATTAATTCCATTTGAAAGCCATGTAAATTACCATGTTATTGATTGATAACGTTTAAGTCGGACTACCTTAACAGGTTCATGGGTTTGTTGAAGACTGCAACGGAAAGAAGGTTGCGACTTTATTTGGAAAGTGGGATGAAAGCATGTATTATATGAGGGGAGAAGTGAATGGCCGGCCTAAAGATACAACCGATGCAACTCTACTGTGGCAAAGGAATCTGCCTCCTGTAAATGTCACCCGATACAACTTAACTTCTTTTGCCATTACTCTAAATGAATTAACACCTGGATTGGAGGTATACTACGCATTGCATATCTTTTGTGTATGCGTTCCCATTTTCTCCTATGTTTATCTAATTATATTTTATAGCCATGTCTGATCCGGGTATTTAATGACGGATAAAGGAGAAGCTCCCACCTACTGATTCTAGGCTTAGACCAGACCAGCGACATCTGGAAAATGGAGAGTATGACAAAGCAAATGAAGAAAAATTACGATTGGAAATGCGACAGAGAATGGTATATTTGACCTAATTTTATTTTGGTTTGAAAAATTTGTGCTTGAAAAAGATAATGGATTTTTGCCTTGGGAGCTGTATATTCTGAACTTAGTGCCTTAACAGAGAAAATATTATGATTTCATTTCCGTAACACAGTGTTCTTGATATGTAAGAATCAAACATCTTCCTTTCTTTACTGTTTCTGGAGACACAAATATGATATTCAGTTGGTTGGAGAGGGAAAATTTGCCAATCAAATATGTTTCCTTCCTTTAACTAAGGAAATAGAGTGTAAGAAGTGAAAGTTGCAGATTATACATGAAATATCTTCTAGTTTTGCTTGATGCTCCAGGATCTTCAGTGGTAGTTGTAGTGTGTAAGAGTTTGAACTTTTGCTTGATGCTCGATCCAGTTCCCATCGATTATAGATTTTGTATCCTTGAGCACTTTATGGTCACCGATCTTAAGGGTCTGAAGATGAAATAAATTCATTTCAACTGAAGGAAAAACCTTCTACGTCATGTGTTCTTTATCAGCTATTAGAATTGTTATTGTATGTTAATGCCAAGAGGTGAGCATTTCTTGTGCTCAAGTAAGAGCTATCAAATTCTTCTCATCTCATTTTTCCTTGTCTCTCATATTCTTGAATTTGAAGTTCCATAATGATTGTTTGCAGTCAAGGCAATTACAAGAACATGGTTGGAAACCAAGATGGTTCATCCGAGATGGTGAAGACGGGCCATTTCGGTATACAGGTGGATACTGGGAAGCGCGGGAGCGTGGAAACTGGGATGGATGCCCAAATATATTTGGTGAAATTAGTGAAGACCTTGTGAAATTCTTCAATGGCTCCTGATTTCAAGAAGGTATGCAACATTATCAAAGTTTTAGTATCTGTCCTTGTACTGAAACTTTTATTGACTCCATTTAATACAATTTCATCAGTAGCTAATATAGATAGATACATTTGGGGTTTCACATAGATTAAGGAAATGATTGGGTAGTCATTATTGTGACGAAGAAAATCTAGATTACCCTTCACTAATGATTAGATGTTGAAGTTAGTGGTGTTCAAGAAAAATCGAAACCGACCAATCGAAACCGATCCAAACCAATCCAAACCGAATTTTCGGTTTGAGCAGTGCATTAGTCGGTTTCGGTTTGAGCTAAATTAAAACCGAATTTTTGGTTTGGATTAAAAAAAATTATAAACCAAACCGAACCAAACCGAATATATATAATATATAATATAATATATATTAAATGACTTTTTTGCAATAAAATATATTTTTCCTTAAAATGATTTATAGTATAATTGCTAACTTTTGTATCTCATTCTAGAATTTTTCAAGTGCAAGTTCTTTTAAGTGTTAAACCAAGAGATTAAAAAGTCATCATTTGGTATGCGATTTTAGATTTACCAAAAGATTTGATTGTATTTCACTATTTTGAACTAATAATTATGTAATTTTTGTGTTTTTCTTTTCTCTTATATGATGATTTTGAAGTGCAAGGATCAAGACCAAGAATTTATGTTTTATTATTTTGTTTTCTTTATTGTGTTTACCTTGAGAAAATAATAGACATATTTTTTTTTTTTAAAATATTTTTAGCAACTAACTAATTAAATAAAGTTTTTTTAAAACTTTATAATAAATATTTTTGTGTCTCGCAAAATCGAGCAACCAAACCAATCCAAACCAAACTGAATGCATCGGTTTGAGATTTTAAATGGTTTGGATTGGTTTCAAAATTTTCAAACCGAATATTTCGGTTTGGTTTAAAAAATGTATAAAACCGAACCAAACCGTACCATGAACACCCCTAGTTGAAGTGATACTTTGTTGATCAATTAATCACGGGGTAAGATTGGAAAAAGTACAATGAACTTGTTGATTTTTACAGTATCAAATATTTCGGAACTAAGAAATTTTGGCAAAGTTTCTATTATCATATAATAGGGATGGATAGTATATACTATCAGTACCAAGCATATTTCTTTCTTTCAACCTAATTTAAATGGCCACGATGGACCCTTAATTAGCCTTGACTTGATTGGAACCGACTTATCTTCCAAAATTTTGCTTATGCTGCTTTTTGATGCTCTACATTAGGGCTCAACAAGACTGTTTTACATGGTAAATTTGTCGCAGCTTCACTCTGTTTTTGCATGGAAGCTACTTCAGGATGAGGAGACGACTTTTGCGCCTTTAAAGGAGTGTCACATCAAAATTTGATCAGCACCAAAGCCCATTTGTTCTTTGAAAATGACACAACTCGGATCTTGTAAGGATAGAGGAGACATAAATATTTTGTTGTTGTTGCCCTTGATTGTTTAGAGCAGAGAAAAGTTTTCATCAATTTTCTTTTCTAGGCATTTTCTTTCAGGGGCTGTAATTTTTTTTTTTTTTTCATTTTGTAATTTCTCTATCGATCTATTCATTGTACACACCATCCTCTTTGCAAAGCATTATTTAGGCAACCATTGTATTTTCCTTGTTGAAATTAAATGAAAAGAAAGCATGTATTACATCAAATAGGAAAGCAGTTTTATTTAAGGGTATATTGTATTTTACTTTGCATGTTGACTCTACTCCAACTCATGTGAGAGGGCCGTGGGCCAGTCCCAAAAGGTCGTATCTATGCCAGAGTGACCCGCTCTAGATGGTCATACCAGTCTAGTAGCAAAAGTTCTCTTCATAGTGGTCATGTGTTGGACCTTTTTTAATTTTTAATTTTTAATTTTTTTGGTAGAACAAGTGTTGGATATTTACTAATGACCTTTTTATCCCCTACCCTCGTTATTGTTTAGGACTTCTTAGAAGGAAAATACTATTCTCTCACCAAAAATCAATGCTCCATTTTGGTTTTCACTTGGAAGAACATTAACTTCACATAGACTAGTTACCATGCATTTCAACATTATCAACTTGAGTGGTTAATTATAATAAATACATATTTATTAATTAGGTGTAAAATATATAGTATTTGTTTAGAAAAAAAAAGAACTATTCATTTTCTTTTAGATGTCAAAATATTGAAATGTGGACATGTAGTGAGTAATTTTAAAATTAAACTAGAACCGGAAAACCCCCAAATATTGGACACATTAAATAACTTTCAAATTCGAAATAAGGGAAACAAAAAATGATTTCTTAGAAGAGTTAATAGCTATTTATAGCACTAAACTATTTACGAATTTCTCTTTATAATACTAAACTATTTTTTTTATCTAAATATGTCACTCAACTATTTACGTTTATCTAAATATGTCACTCAACTATTTACGTTTATAAAAAAATATACAACCATCCATTTTTTGGGTGTTTTCCGGCCAGTGATGTCACGTGAGTTGCTTCAGAACATGAATAAAGGCGAAAAGGAAAAGAAATATTGGAAACGTCGGGCCATAACTGCTTAATTTGACAAACCCGTTTGCCCTTGCAACAACCAATTAAGCAGTTATCGCCCGACGTTTACAAGATTTCTTTTCCTTTTACATCGTTGTTCATGTTCGAAGTAACTCACGTGACATCGCTTCGCTGGAAAAACACCCAAAAAATGGGTGGTGTATATTTTTTTATAAAGCGTAAATAATTGAGAGACATATTTAGATAAAAAAAATAGTTTAGTACTTATAATGAGAAATTCGTAAATAATTTAGTGTTATATATAGTTATTAACTCTTTCTTAGAAACCACATTTGATTTTCCTTCACCAAAATTAAAATTCCAAACTAGGGAGCTTCTAAAGTAATCCCTCTAGTAGACATTGCCATTTACATTATTGTGACATTTTACACGGGGAAAAAAAAAGAAACATAAAAACACACACAAAAAAGAGAACCAAGCCATTTCTTTGCCATATTCTCGACTCTCTTTCATGATCTTTTGTACTCTACATAGAAAAGAAGATCAAATCTATATACATAGTTAAAGGTATAATTAAAAAAAAAGTTGCAGCCCCTTTGACGAAAGGAATTGGATATTCTCCAGTGCAGTTCATTAGTGACAAACAAGTTCAGTTGACTCTTCTAATTCAAGCCCTTCATCAGCAAGCCTCTTCTCCTTGTAAACATACCATTTAGCACAAACCAAGAAAAACATCAAATTCAAAGCACTCAAAACTGCCAAAAGCCAATAGAAATCATAAAGCCTTCCTTTGTTAAGATTATCAGCTATCCATGGCTTTTTACCAGTCACCATATGAACTACAGTAACCAAAATCGAACTAAAAAAGAACCCTAATGATAGCGTGCTCAAAAACAACCCGGTACTCATCGTTTTCATCCCTTTCGGACACTCTTTCAGAAAGAAATCAAGTTGTCCAACGTATATAAACGCTTCCCCACACCCTACTATTATAAACTGTGGTAATAACCAGAACACAGTAAGTGGGACCGGAGTCGCAACATTATCCACCAAGCCATGCAACCTTGCCGCGTGTAACCTCTTGGTTTCGCATAACGCGGCCCCAATCATACCTAGTATAGACAAAAAGAGGCCAATGCCGATTCGCTGTAGTGGGGCCAACCCATTAGGGTTGTTAAGTACCCTTTTGCAAATCGGCATTATGAACCGGTCGTAGATTGGGACAGTTACAAGTATACTTAAGACGAAAAACCCGGTCATTGCAGCTGAAGGGATCTTGAATGACTTGATTTTCCGATGCATCGTGGAGGCTTGCGCGACGGAGAATGTGGTCATTTGGGCATGGACGGACCAAAACATTATTGTTGTTGCCCAAATTGGTAGCATTCGGATAACCATTTTGACTTCTTCGACGTCTGTTAAGGTTGTAAGGTTCCATTTGTTGTTCTTTACGGACATTTCAGTTGGGGTCTTCAAGTCTTTGATTGCTGCTTTGTCCAAGAAACTGTGAAATAAGTAGAAAAGTAGTGCGCTAATTAGGAAATAAACCCTAAATAAATTAAGTTGATTATACTCGTATATTTCATGCTCCTGTCTTCCTAAATTTATTTACTCTCACGAACTGGCCATGTAATATTTTGTTCTGTTCTGTGTCTCATTCTCCATGCACTGTTATTCAGTTGTCATGTACTCCCTTCATTCCTTAATATAAGACTTTTATTACATGTTGAAAAAAATTAATGAAAAAAAAACAAGATACTTTGTTATAGTTAAAATAGAAATATTATTATCTTAAATATGACTTGTATACCACTACTTTTATTTTTTATTTTTTTTTGAAGCCCAGATGGGCGGTTGCCCCATAAGGGGAGAAGATAAGCACCTCACAAGAGGAGAAGATAACCCTAGAAAGGGAGACAATTAAAGTTTGCCCCATGTATGAGGAGGGTATCGAACCCACAACATCTTGGTCGTGGGCAGGCCCTTACCCCACTGGGTTAAGAGACCTTTGATCACTACTTTTATTTAAGAGAGTAATATTGATATTTTGATTCAAAAAAATCTTAAATTTTGCAACATGTAATGGAAGTCTTATATTAAGGAATTGAGGTAGTATAAGACTTTCTGGACAAATAGCAAAAATTAAGTAAGCAAATATTAAGATGTTTTCTTAAACAAAATATTATTATTATTATCTTAAATAAAATTAGTGGCATACAAGTTCTATTTAAGATAATAATATTAGTAATTTGAATAAAAAAATATTGAATTTTGCTTCCTTATTTTTTACTACTTGTACTGAAAATCTTATATTTAGGAATGAAGGTAGTATTATTTTTCTATTTAAGATATAAAACCTATAGTAAAACATCTTATGGACAATATGGACCAACACATGCAACATGTGAAAGAGAGATCTAAAGGTAGAAAGAGTTTAGAGAACTTCAATAAAAGGGCAATCTCTACTAGTTGTATGTGAAAGTTGAAAGTTGGAAAGCTTTTTAATACACAAGACAAGGGACGTGAGGATAACGGAAAATTCAATCATAAGATCGTTCTTATGGAATTGACCCATCATTTCCTTCACATCAATTGGACATAATCTATTTGTAGATTTAGACTCCACTCAATTCATCTGAGGGGGTTGTGAGTCTAGTCTAACAAGGATGGTATTAGGCAACAAACACAGAGAGAGAGAACAGTGGCTCGTGATCTTTGAAAAATGAACACATTCAACCGACAAACATTTTACTGCATCAAATTGTCTTATTTTGCAGGGTGACAGAACATAGTGTTTGGCATCACAACTGATTAAAGAAAAGAGAGGATTCAGGAATATTCATCACGAAAAAAAAAATAAAAAAATAATATTCAAAGACACACTTCTTGTGTATGTACAAAGAAATATGTGGTCTTATCCAAAATAGCACTATTTTTAGGATTCAAAGTATTTGTATCAATAATGTTTGACGTTGGTGGAACAGAACCTTTAACCCTCCTAGATTTTACATCATGGGTCATAAATGGAGCACTTGGATTGTGTTTGACGTACGTTTAGTTTTTTTAAAATTTAAAATGAGGTTAAATCTGTCTTTGTATTATGTTTGGAAATGAAACTTATGACATTAAATTATTTAGAATTGGGTTTCAAATTTGAAATTGAGAATAGAATCTCAATTTGAGATTCAATTCAAATAGACTCTAATCAAGACTATTATGATTAATGATAATAACTTGTGGAGGACCATTTATGCCCCCCACAAATTTGGTTGGCATGTGTCAATTATTCTACTAAATGTAGTATCTTCCTAGCCAGTTGCAAAATGGTAAATTGGTGAATTTTGTCCCTAAACAATTTCGAATTTAATATAAGGTTCTTAAACAACGTTTTTTAATTATTTTATACTGAAATAATTTATATTTGTACTTGAGAGGTCCTTTAGTCAAAAAAATAGTTAGTCAACTGTGAATTGAAAATATTAATCGGGTAAAACTAAAACTTGAAACTTCATTTTAGGCACCTTGTATCAAATTATTTAGGGACAAAATCCACAATTTGCCGTTGCAAAATTCATAAAGATTATTTGTCTCAATTATTCTTGTGTGTTTGGATGATTCTCACATGATCAGAATCGATCCCTAATTCTATATATCTATCATATCAAGAAATGGCCTTATCTATCACAAAACTGTAGTCACTATTAATCAATTGACACTTACCCGCCAATGAAGCATTAATCTAGTGACAAAAAATGAGACCTCACCTCATGATTTCAAATTTCCTTCCGCTTCTTACATTCTCATAATTATTGTAATAGATAATTCTCTCCTCCAATAAATAATATTTTTTAAAATATTGACACCCACCCCCAATCATGCAAGCTAATTAACAACTAATATTTCTTTGATCACTCTTCAATTATATCCAAATTAACCATCTAAGACAGGAACTCTCTCCACCATAGAAATTAAAAATTACAATTTTCCTTTCGCCCTACCAAGCAAGATGAAAGTAAATTGCATTTACTTCCACCGCAAGTAAGGTGTCATTCCACCTCCCCTCCCCTCCCTTCCCTTCCCTTTTGGTAAACCTACCGAAGCATAATTAGTAACCAATAACTCCATAAATCAAATTTTACTCGCTGGCCCTACTTACAAATAGGTAGGGCCCTTGGAAATAAGACAGATGTAGAGCAAGGACCAATAAATCGTTTCAAGATTTAAATTTTTTACGGAAAAGAATATCAAATTAAAAATGAGGCGGCGAAAAAAAGAAGAAGGAAACTAACCGGAACTCTTTGGTGTGGGGCATCTTTTGCTTATTTTTCTTCTTACTACCTTGTAAAGAAACATCATCAAAATTAAAAAGAAGTGTAGAATCAGAAGGTGGCTCTAAGTGTCTCTTCTTCCAAGCAGCCAAAAAAACCGAAGCAATTTGGGTTAACGGACTACCCAAAAGTTTCTTGAACCGGTATCTTCGGGTACCCGCCAAAAAAGTAATCAACCCGAAAACAATAGCAAAAGCACAAATTCCATAACCCCATCTTCTTCCAACATTATCTTGAATATAAACCATAACCGTAACCGCGCAAAGGGACCCCAGACTAATAAAGAAAAAGAACCAATTAAAGAATTTTATCATTCTTTTTCTTTCTTTCTTCTCCGAATCATCAAACTGGTCCGACCCAAACCCGGATACGCTCGATTTTAGGCCCCCGGTTCCTAATGCCGTGAGGTACAGTCCTATGTAAAGGACTAGTAATTGTTTGCTGTTTGCTTGAATACATGAACTACTGCCTTTGTCGCATTTCGGAGGGTGCAGGCTTGGAATTATTGTCGAGATTGTTAATATAGTCACGCCCTGAATATATAGAAATTGAAAATAACTTATTAGTCGATTATTTTTTTTCTTTTTTCCTTCACTGACTCATTTAATATACACAACAAATTACTGAGGTTATTTATACATTTATTATTTAAATATAGTAAAATATATCATATATAATTAAAACAATTTTTGACCCCAGTGAACTATTAAATCCGTCACTGTGTGAAGTGGAGAATTGAAAAGGAAAGTCAAAAGTGAATAAAAATATTCTAAAACGGAGGGAGTAAATTTTTTCAATTCTCCACTTCATAGAATAGATTTAGGAATTGCCTTAAAAGGACTTACCGTGGCTTGAACAGCGGCGAAAATGGCAATGGTAAGATACCTACAGAATTATTTGACGAAATGATGCCATAACAAAAATTAACAGAACTTTTATAAATAGAAAAGATGACGTTCAATTATTAACAGATGTACGTAGTAGCAAAATTATGAAATGTGACAAACAAACCTTCCTAGGAAAGTGTCAGCAATGAAACCACCGAGCAAACAAAGCATGAAAGAGGTACCAAGGAAATTAGTGACGGTGTTGGCAGATGTCGCATTTCCTAAATGCATTGTCCCCGTCAAGTAAGTCACTAGGTTAACAGCTATACCCAAAGTTGTCAACCTCTCAAAAGCCTCAACCACTAAACACACCAAAAACAAAAAAAAAATCAGAGATAAAACAAACACTCTTTGATATTTACTACAAACAAAAATGACTTTTTAAGCAAGGTTAGCGTATCTAAAGCAATACTCAATTATACGTGAATAGGGTTTCTTAATCATTTTAAGGGCCCTGTACTAAACGTAAAATAATTATATAATAAAAAAATATATGAACTTTCATGTAAATATAACGCAAAATAAATAAATCAAAACAATTGTATAATAATTGATATTCTCCAAAATCTACTTAAAAGTTCTGCAATATGGAAAAGGAGAAGAAAGTAACGATATTTGACTGGTAATAGCTATGAAAAGAGGAGAAAATAATTAAGTAAATAAGATGAACCGTCGGAATTAGATTCTGATAATTTAGTTGAAAAAGATATAGTATACATCACAATATTGACTATTGAGCCCGAAAAGGCCTAAATCCAAAAAGATTACTTAAGTTGTTTTTAAAATATATATAATTAACAAAATTTTGGGCCCTCCAATTTTTGAAGGCTTTGTTCGGTCGAGCCCTATAAGTAACAAGTTCGACACTCTCTCTCATTATAATAATAAAAAAGAACAGAATAAAAATGGAATTAAGAGTGTGTATATGAGACCTAGAATCATGGCAGCGCTGGTCCAACCGCCAGTGGTGGATCTAACGGCGGGGCGGCCTTTGTAGTCCAAGGCATCTGTGAGGGTTTTAGCATCATCTTGAATTTGTGGAAGAGACATTTTTTTTGGGGGTGTTATTTATGAAGTTAAGAAATAAATGAAAGCTTGGATTGGAGGTAAGCTAGAGAGACATTAAGAGACATAAATGAAATGACTAAAGTGTGTGAATGGATATTTGAGTTGATTCTGGGGTCGCTTTTATAGTAGTATCATTGAGGACTATTTTGGGGGAAATTTAATCTTAGAACCGTTTTTATGGGACTGGTTCCATAGTTATTTCACATGAATTGCCTGTAGATGTGGGCTTCCCAGTCCCATAAAGACGGTTCTAGGATTAAGTGATCGCTATTTTAGCTTGTCTTTTCTCTTTAAACATTTATTATATTATTAATGCCAAAACTTCAATAAGTGACCCAATGGAATATCTATAATTTTTGTCACTCTTCTCAAATTTCTTGGTCCATTCATTAATCCTACCTTTTCCCCCCAAGAAACAATAATGGTAGTGGAACCTTCAAGATAAAAGGAAGTAAACACCAGTAGGATATGGGATGAGATAAGAATTTTGGACGTAAATTTACTAAATATAGATCAAACTAGACTTAATGGAGTAATTTCTTTACGTAAAATTAATACTCCAAGATTTGGTACTTTCCTAATCAGAACTCGTATTCTCGTTCCTTAAGAAATCAACCGACTTACATGTCCAGGGTATTGGTTAAACCCTGAACTCTCTCCCAAACCGGTCTGGTCCAGATGCAAAACACTTTAAATTTTATCATTCATTTAACTCTTTTGAATATCTATTAAACAAAGCAGACGTACAACGTATGAGAATGCATCTTGTAAGAAAGCCTAAAAAATATTCTCATTCATTGAACATCTATTTTGTCTAACCGATATTTCGAATGAGTTTTTTTTTTTTATAAAATAATATCAATCGTTAAATTTTATATCTGACACTAAAAATATTTATTTTCGCAAAATTTGTTCCGCATTAGACATAACGCTCCCAAACACTATTGGGCGGGCTACCTGATCTGGCATGTTCGTTATTCCAGCTCGAGAGTACTGAGCTACGACACCAAGTGTCGTGGGGTGAAAATAGTCTTGTACCCGTTTGTATACTCATTTTTGTGCCCAATCAATAAGAATTTTTCATGTAATTATTTTTTTAATTATATATACACATGGTGAATTGTGATTGGTTGGACACATTAATAGGTAGACAGACGGGTATAGACGATTATTTGCCGTGTCGTGGAGCCATCTCCATCTCTGTATTTAAGTGTCGGGTATTTAAATATTTAAAATAAAATATCCGATCGGTATTGAGCAAATTCAGTAAATATCTCATATTCATATTCATATCATGTCGTGTCGCGTCGCGTCGACACGAATACGACATAAATAAACGAATGATCCGATTAGTTTTTAATGTACTTTTCTTGACTTTCATGTGAAATCAAAGGTAGAACACAACAAAAAATGTCCATTCATTTTCTCTATTTTTTTTTCTTTTTCATTTTTCACTATGTTAAAGATTTTCAAGGCAATGCATAGCTCGTGGTTTTTCAATTTTTATCCGTGCGTAAATAAGAGACTGCCGACATGGAAATTGTCCGACTGGATTTTCCGCAAAAATCTCTGTTTTGTATTAGTAATTCATTCCCTATCTCATTAGTAAATAATGAGTTATTCAATTCTATAACCGTTCTTATGTGATTGGTCTAACAGTCTCCTCATATGAATTAATGAGAGCCCAGATATGCAGGTAGACTCCGTCCAATTCATGTGAGAGAATTGTGAGACCAGTCTCACAATGACGGTCCTATGATTGAATTTTTCGTAAATGATTGTCACGTGTTCAATATTTTCTGTGAATTTCATCATATCTTTTAGATTATATAATTTTTTAATAAAAATATTCGACACAACTTTTTATTAATAAGATAAGTAATAAGATACACAATAAGATAGAAAATTTTCGGTAAGAATCATTTGTCTTCATTTTGTATTTTCCTCTCTATCTCATTAATAAAAAATTGTCATGTATTAATTTCTAATAAAAATAGTGAAACGAAAAAAATTAACTCGTACAATTGTCATCAAACGGATTACCGAATAGGGACCTGCTATTTTCCCCCGAAAATCCTTGCCTTTTTCCTTTGCAGATAAGAGTAGTTTTATCTTGGTAGGCTACTAAGTTTAAAACTTACATTCAATTAAATTAATACAGTACACGTAGGAAAGAGAATTGAACTTATATCAATTCTCTTTCCTACGTGTATTGCACTCATTGGTTTAGATGTAACTTATAAACTTAGTAGCCAGATAAATTTTTTCTGCGGATAATTGATGACCTTAAGTTTCTTGATAATTTAGTTCCAACTTCCAAGGATAAACTTTCCCATTTTGTGATTTGAAATTGCCAAGTAATAATTGATGGAGACAACGTATAAGTATCCTCCTCGTGAATTCATTCACATTAATCATGTACAATTATCACAAGGTTCTTAGCCCAGACCATCAATCACAAGGTTTTCAGTTCAGTGGGGCGACGGCCTGCCCATGACCTTGAGGTCGTGGGTTCGATACCCTCCCGATGCATGGGGTATGCTTTAATTGTCTCCCTTTCTAGTGTTATCTCTGCCTCCTCTTATGATGTGCTACTCTCTCTCCTCTTAGGGTGTACGCCCACTTGGGCTTCAAAAAAAAAAAAAAATGCATGTACAATTGGTTGGCTGTGATCTCTTTTCGCTTTTTCTTTAATTTGTATTTAAATGTTAAATTTTATCAAAATATTTAAGAAATTACTATAGTTCCGATCTTATACATTTCTCACATGTCTATAGACAGTTATACTAGTAAAAATTTCTGTAATTTATTACCCCTCAGACAGGGATTCCTGATTTTTCCTTGCCTATTATTGCCACAAATATAATGGAAATTCAATCCATAATAATAATTTTCTTAATTGTCAAAAGCTAAAAAGAAAAAGAGGGGAAAGAATGATGAATTATTTCAGATGATATTATTAATTTTCTTTTCTTTTCCCTTTCTGAGTATAGACGGAGCTATCGAACAATCCCCCTCCAGATTATCATCTATTATTTGTTAGTTTCACTTGAACAAATTTTTTATTTTTTTTCCAAAATTTATGACGTTATTATCTATTATTGGTTAATTGCTTGTTTTTAATTTTGAGTCTCTTAATTAATTCCTCCCCTGCTCTCGTACGTACATAATATTTTGTAAAATTACATGTTCTCTAATAGTTTACTTGAATGAGTTATGGATTACAATGTAGATAATATGATAAACGGAATTAAAAATAGCCATGCAGCTAAGAAGGTTGGGTCGGTTGTAAAATACTTCTAAATAATTCTTTGTTTGATGCAAAGGGGAAGAAGATAACGAGGGAAGTAAATTTAGAGATAAATGACTCATTTACTTTATTTAGTTAGAGTATTTGAAGGAGTGGAAGTAAATTAAGAGCGTAATGAACCCCTTCAGCATTAGCAAAATAACCTCTTTAATTTTGGAGGGTTTGAAATGTTTATCAAATATGACAAAATAACTCTCTTCAAATTTTCCATTACCGCCCCACCCCATTCATATGTATGTCTAAGAGACCAAATTTGCTGTCACATTCTTATGTATGTCTCTTATCTCATTAATAATAAGTTGTCAAGTGTCATTTTTTTTATTTGATAATTATTTACAAATTAGACAAAAAAAGATAGACGAAGTTGAGACAACAAATGATCTATTCCTAAATAAGCAGTAAGCATATGCTGTCCCCCCCCCCACCCCACCCCCTCCCCCTTTTTTTTTTTTTTTTTCTCATTTTTGATTATTAGAGAAAGGGATACGATTCGAACTAAAAAAAAAATTACAGATAAAAAGTGTTTTACAAATTAAGCTACTATCGTGCTATGACTCCTTCATTCTTTGTACCCTAAAAGGAAATTGAAACAAAAATTCAAATGTTTAAATGCATAATGTATTAGATAATTAATAACATAATTTCTCTATATTCTAAATATTATAATTAGTTGTAATCCCCCAATATCCTAGTAGTTAGTTGTAATCCCTTAATTCTAGGATAGTTTTAGCCTATATATAGTCACTCTAATGAATGGAAATTTCAAGCCATTATTTTCTCATCATCTTTCTCTACTTCTACATGGTATCAAGAGCCTAATCTTCCTAGGCATACTTTCTTCTTCTTCTTATTTTTCCCCCAGCAACACCATAAACCAATCTCTTCAATGGCTTCCGATGCGACCTTCTCTTCCACCAACGATCCTATCACTATTCAAAATACACAGGATCCTCAACATCCTCTCCTTACAATCAATCTCTTCAATATCACCAAATTATCATCCACCAATTATCTCACATGGAGCCTTCAAATCCAATCTCTTCTTGAGGGTTATGATCTTCATCACTTCATTGATGACACACACACTCCACCACCGCACACAGTTCCCGTCAATGGTGTCGCCTCTCAAAATTCAACGCACACAACATGGAAGCGTCAGGATCGTTTAATCTTTAGCGCTCTACTTGGTGCTATCTCTGTTTCACTGCAATCGCTTATTGCCCTCACCACGACTTCCCTCGATGCATGGTAAACCTTAGCTAATACCTATGCCAAACCATCTCGTGGTCATATTAAACAATTGAAGGAATAATTAAAGCGGTGTAACAAGGGCTCAAAATCAATTAGTTAATATATGCAGGCGATAAAGACTCGTGTCGATGAACTTGCTCTTCCTGGGAAGCCACTTGATGACGAAGATCTTACTGATCAGTTTCTTTACGGACTCGGTGATGAGTATAAATCTGTCATTGACGCCATTAATGCTCGTGACACACCAATTTCTTTTGCTGAGCTCCATTAGAAACTTCTCAACAAAGAAGCATCTCTTCAGATTGCTCAACCATCTTCTCTATCACTACCAGCCACGGAAAATCTCACGGCCTTTTGGAATCGTCCAAATTGGCGTCCACCGGCCACAAAATCCGCAACAACCAGGGCCTAACACTTCGTTTTCTCCTCATGATCAACGCCAATCCAAACCTTATTTGGGTCGTTGTCAAGCATGAAGTACTCAAGGAAACACTACCAAACAATGCCAGATGTTTCAGCTTGTTACTAATCAATAATTTTCGACACCGCATCCTCAAGGCTCTCGGGGATATCGTCCATCCACACTTTGTCAACCACGAGTCATTCATGCTGTTCTTGGCAACAACAATACACCTACTTGGCTGCTGAATAGTGGAACATCTCACCACGTTACATCTGACTTGAGAAATCTCTCTCTTCATAACTGATACCAGGGATATGAAGATGTCATGATCGGCGATGGATCCCCCTTCAAATAACACATACCGATTTTACCACCATACCTACTTTCTCTCGCACATTTACTTTGCTGAGTGTCCTTTGTTTTTTCTTTCCATGAAAAAGAACTTAATTTCGATTTATCAATTTTGCACTCATAACCATGTTTCTATTAAATTCTCACCATCTCCTTTTCAGGTGAAGGATCTAAACACAGAGGCAATATTTTTTATGGGTGAACCTAAGGATGCCGTATACGAGTGGCCGACTACATCTCCTTCCGTTCCCTCTCCACCGTTGCTTGCATTTTCCAGTGTCAAGACCACTTCGTCCAAGTGGCACTCTAGACTAGGTCATCCATCATTTCCTATTATGAAAAATATTGTTTCCAAATTTTATTTACCATTGTCTAGTTCGTTATCCCCTTCTCTACCTTGTAATGCTTGTTCATGCAATAAAAGTCATAAAATTCCATTTTCTTCTTCTACCTTAACCTCATCCCATCCACTCGAACTTCTCTTTTCTGTTGTATGAACATTTCCTATTTCTTTTGTTGATGGTTTTAAGTACTATGTTGGTTTTGTTGATCATTATACACGATATATTTGGTATTATCCCCTTAAACAGAAATATAATGTGTATGATGTCTTTGTGCGTTTCAAAGCGTTAATCAAAAACCAATTTAAACACCACATCGTTACTTTATATTCCGATAATGGTGGTGAATATCAAGCACTTGATAGTTTTCTCTCCACCAATGGTATATCCCATCTTACTACACCACTCCATACACCAGAACACAATGGTTTTTTCGAAAGACGTCATTGTCATATTGTTGAAACCATCGTATCTTTTCTTACTCATGCATCGACGCCTCTAACTTATTGGACTTACGCATTTGCCACTACTGTATATCTCAATAACCGTATTCCCATACCCACACTACATCTTTCATCTGCTTTTGAAAAACTCTTTGAGTCTCAACCCAACTATACTAAACTTCAGGTGTTTGGTTGCTTATGTTATCTGTGCATATGTCTATCTTGCTCTATCAACTTCTAAAACATATATTTCTCGCCATGTCAAATTTCTTGAAAATTCTTTTCCCTTTACCACTCACCAATCTCAACTAGCTCGTCCAACACCAGAGATCATTTCCAACTGGCTTCATTTGATCCAACCTCTACCAATTTCAAGTGGCTCACTCCATACGCCTCCACAAAGGCATTATTCATTTCAACATCCGTCACAAAATGCTCAACCAGTCAATTGCCCCTCCTTACCAATAGACCATCGACCCCTATCCACAGACCACACTTTACTCGAATACAGTTCAGTTAACCGCTAAGAAACCATACTCAACAATTTACCACAAGAATCACACAACTATGAGACCTTTTCTTCTTAAACCATAGCGCAATCCATTCATCAAAATACCCATCCCATGACCACTAGAGCAAAAAATAACATCCACAAACCCCTGACCAAGATGAATCTAACTGTTATAGTTTCTCAACCATCAGACACTAAACCTCGTACTGTAACCCAAGCCCTAAAAGATCCCAAATTGAGACAAGTTATGAATGGTGAATTTGATGCTCTTGTTCAGAATGAAACCTGGGAGCTAATTTCATCTATTTATTTGCAGAATCTTGTTGGATGTAAGTCGGTTTTTCGTATTAAACGGCTTCCTGATGGTTCTATTGACAGGTACAAAGCCAGACTGGTTGCCAAAGGTTTTCATCAGCGTCCTGTGGTAGATTATCATGACACATTTAGTGCGGTTGTCAAGTTGATAACAATATAGCTCGTTCTCAGCTTGGCAGTCAGTATAGGCGGGCAATTGTGACAAATGGATGTTAATAATGTCTTTCTTCAAGGCCATATCTTTTTGAAGATGTCTTCATGGCCTACCCTCTAGGGTTTGATGATAGAGACAATCCAACACATGTATGCAAACTAAATAAGGCTATATATGGACTCAAGCAGACCTCGCGGGCTTGGTACCTTGAACTTTGCCAATTCTTCATTGAGTCTGGGTTCACAAACTCTCATGTAGACACTTCCCTATTCATTCTGCACTCTGGTGATATTACTATATATCTACTTGTTTATGTGGATGACATTATTATCACGGACACATACCAATATTATTCATCGTCACATTGGCCTTATGGCATAAATATTTTTAATCAAGGATCTTGACAACTTGTCTTATTTTCTCGGCATTGAGGTTGTAACCACTATATCCAGCAAGTTTCTCTCTCAAAGACGCTACATCACTGATCTTCTTGCCCGAACCAAAATGATTGGTGCAAATCCTGTTGCTACAGATGGAAATCTCACCCTTCGTTTAGGTACAATTATGATTGACTGCACAGAATATATAACAATTGTTGGCAGTCTACAGTATCTTTGCCTCACTGGCCCAGACATAGCATATGTTGTCAATACGCTTTCTCAATTCATGCATCGGCAAACATTTGAACATTGGAATGCTGCAAAACGACTGCCTCGATATCTACGTGGCACATTAAACCATGGATTATTTATACATAAGGCAAATCCACTTTTCCTTCATACCTTCTCGGATGTTGATTGGGCTGGCAATCAAGATGACTACACCTCAACAAGTGCTTATATTGTTTATCTTGGTCGTCATCCTATTTCTTAGTCATCCAAGAAACAGTGTACAGTTGCCCAGTCATCCACAGAAGTTGAGTATAGATCCGTTGCTGCTACTATTTCAGAAATCAATTGGATTTGTTCCCTTCTCATAGAACTTGGCATGACCCTTCCTGCACCGCCTATTGTGGCAATGTTGGTGCCACATACCTATGTTCTAATCCATTTTTCCATTCGCGCATGAAACATGTGGCAATTGACTATCACTTTATTCGGGAATCAAGTTCAGTCAGGTGCTCTTCGTGTTACTCTAGTGTTTCCTCAACATATCAAATTGCCGACGCTTTTACCAAACCGCTTCCAAGATTAAGGGTCAAGATTGGTGTCTATTCCGGAGCTCCATCTTGAGGCGGCATATTAGAGAATTAATAACATAATTTCTCTATATTCTAAATATTATAATTAGTTGTAATTCCCCAATATCCTTGTAGTTAGTTGCAATCCCCAATATCCTAGTACAATAAAACATCTATACGGTAATACTCTCGGGACCTGAGAAAAATATTACTATAGGGAGGTTATTCTTAAATAGAGACTTACATATAAAAATTATAATTTTAAAAAATAACTAATATACATCATACGGCCCCTGAAATGTGTCCCTTCGTATTTTAAAAACATGAATTTAAAATATATATAAGATTTATGAGTTTTAAAAAATAAATGTACGTACATCATGCATTTACATTATGTATATTAGATTTAGAAGATTCATTCATATAAATACAATATCTAGAAAATGTATTAAAAAAAATACGTACATCATGTATGCATTTAAAATATTCACTCATGTATGCTGTATTTTTTCATTTGTTTTCTTTTTATTATACATATATAAATACTAGCATAATCATAAATTTCATTAAATTCATTTTCAATAATACATTTTCTACGTCAAGCAAGTCATGACACCTAAAAACAAATGAACTCAATTCACTGAAAGTATTCGTGTCGAGTTGCTCAAAATGAAAGAAACCAACCCAAATTGGAAGCAAAAAATATCTTGCAAAATGGTTAAAAGATACCCATAAGTTTAAGTTGTAACTTTATATAGATATATAAATATATTTAAAATTTAATATTATTTTATTACTATATGGAGGTAAATTTCTTAAAGATGGTCCTCAAAAAAATATGGAATATTACAATGTAGAGTTTATTCTTATTTATAACTGGTCTCGAGTTGGGACCAAGATTTTTTTTATTACTATAAGGGATTATTCATATATAGAGTATTACTATATAGAGGTTTTACTGTAGTTAGTTGTAATCCCCCAATATCCTTATAGTTAGTTGTAATTTCTCAATTTTAAGATAGCTTTACCCTATATATAGTCACTCTAATAATGAACGGAAATGTCAAGCCATTATTTTCTCATTATCTTTCTCTACTTCTACATAATGCCACTACATATCATCCAAACAATTTTTTGCAAACTTGTATTTAACTTGAAACCCTCAGAAAACATTTAAATATAAAGACAATCCTATATACCTTTTTTTTCTTCTTAAATCCTATATATACTCTAAAATGGCTTGAGATTAGCAGAATGAACTTCAACACTGCACATGATTTAGAATGAAATTAATACTTTAATTACTCTCATTATAGAGAACGTCCACGATTCGCGAAAGTCAACACTCTTGTGATACCCTTCCAAGCATTCTTAGGGGCATCCACTCTCTATTTTATACAAGCAAAGGAAGAGTAGTTTTAATATAATTTTTCCAACCCATTTTTTCAGATAACGTTTTATCACGAACACTCTACAATTCTTATGATGAAATTATTGTAAAGGAGATAAATACTAATATATAGTTAGATATCGAACCCGTGAGAACATGGGAAACTGTCCTCTACAGGCTCGTCGACACATGCCCTGGGGCATTCCACGCCACTATTGACTTCAATAATCAATCGCAGCGGGTTCACAAAATTTTCCTAGTTAAATTAGTTTATTTATAGTTATGTATTTTTCATTTTCATAAAACAATTATAATGCTATGAGAAAAGTAAAATGCATAAAAATGGACGGAAATATATAGAATAATTGAAAAGAAAAACTAGCACTTGTGTGGGTAGGGAAAAAGGTAGTCAATATTGGAATGAAGATATAGGAAAAATACTATAATCAACATTTTTTTTTACCCTTTTTAATTAAGAAATTCAACCTCAATCCTTTGGTGTGTGATGAAAACTAAAGAATTACAACAAAATTTGTGGCCAAAATAATAAAAAAAAATTGTTCCAACACCTTTGGGCATTCCAAAATTATTGTGATTATTTTGTCCGCACATGCATGAATAACTTTTACAAATATAGAGGGAAAAGTTATTATTCTCTTGTTTAAGACAATTTTACCTCTCAATTGAGTCACATATGCTCCAAATTGTTACTCAACAAACATTTTCATTTTTTTTTAAAAGCAATGGCTTTCTAGGGGTTTCAAAGTAATCCTAATTTAGTCATTTTCGATCAAGAATAACACCTCATCATCTTACACCTACATCGATGACTCGAATTTTCTAATCTCCCTCTCTCTCTCTCTCTCTCTCTCTCTCTCTCTCTCTCATCCATTATACTATGTGTTAAAAATGGGTGAAAATGGTATATACATGTATATTCTCATTTCTTTATCCAACCACTCAGAATTTGTCATTTGAATTATTTACCGTTAAAAATGGACTTTGATCTACCTCAATCCTTCAAAAGATATCTCAAGAGGGGTAAGATTCTTCAAGCTCTACATATCGCAAATATTCTCACAAGCTAGCCGATGTGGGATCGAGGATCAAGGGTGGGCAATTAATCAAAAATAAATTCATTTTATGTACATCTAAAATATTTTTTGTTTATAGGAAATTGAAGATAAAAGTTCAGATACCTTTTTCTATAATAAACTAATTTAAAATATTTTATTTTTAAAATCTTCACAAGTGTTTGGTATATATATAGGCTCTTGTAAATGATCTTAAAAGAATTATGAAGAACATGAGTTAAAGAACAAGTTGCATTTCTATGGCTCCACGTTTGATTACAAAACAAAAATTACCAAGTTGATTGATCACAAGACTTCATTGAACTTAATGCCCACATAAATTTCAAGTTTAGATCCTATCACACCCAGTGGTGGAGCCAGAAATTTTTTTTTTGGCACAATTAACATTGACAAAATAAATTCATAAAAACATATAAATATTGGCGGAGGTAAATTTTTTTTTTTAATAAAATCTTATAGACTAGATTTATTCACATTTTGTTCACCCTTTTCACTCTACTGATCAGTGCTTCATAAACCTCCAAGTCCCCTGGCTTCATATTGTGAACTTTTTATAGTTTACAAGAGAGCTCATTGTGGATTTTTTTTTATTAGTAATTTTATTTTTTAGTCTCTTACACACTTAAGTTTGTTACCAAATCAAGAGAAAAATTGTTAAAATATAAGTGGTGTCATTCCTATAATTCACAAACTAAATAATTTAATTTTAAATCGTAAAGTGATTCAAAATGGGTACAATAAACAATATTCACAAGACGAGGTGTTACAAAAACAAAACTAAAACTAAAAAAAATAAAAAATTTAATTTTAAATTGTAAAGTGATTCAAAATGGGTACAAATACAATAAACAATGTTCACGAGACGAGGTGTTGCAAAAACAAAAGTAAAACTAAAAAAAAAATTTGGTGGGGCAAGTACTGTGGCTCCGCCACTGATCACACCTTTCAAATTCATTGAACTTAATGCCCACAAACATATACTCCTTCCGTTTCCCATTTATCTGTCACTTTAAGACAATGCATTCGAATTAAAAAAAATGATTGTGATACATTAATTTAAAGATAGATAGACACTTTTAACCTTCAATTAATACATTTATGTTGGGAAAATTCAAATTAATTGTTGATTGAATTAATTAAAGACAAAGGTAAGTTTGGAAAAAATATATTTAATACTCTCTTGATTTCGTAGAGTGACAGATAATTAAAAAATTGATAAAATATGTCTAAGAGACATATAATTGGGAACGGAGGAAGTACTACATGTTTGCCAAGTACAATCGTTATGTTCAAGTTACATTTGTCTCTGTAGGACTTCAACGGCCCAGTGGAAACGGCCACTGAACGCAGGGCTTCGGTCCGCGTTCGAATCCTGCACCCCCGCCCCGCCCCGCCCCATAAAAAAAAAAAATTTACATTTGTCTGCTCTATGTTCCTTTTAGGCTCCCTCGTTACTTACCAAAAAAAAAAGAATTAGGCCCCTTGTTTTATTACAGTTCGGATCTTATGCGGAATATTTTTTTTCAGTACATACGAAATATCTCATAATGTTTCGCGCGGTAAAAATAAAACATGTGTTCTGAGACTTATAATAAGTGTTCGTTTTAAATCAATCTTAACCTTAAAAAATTTAATCTAACGGGCGAAAAAAGTTTCACACGTGCAGAATTACCCCGTTCCGCATTAGAGTCAGCGTCGTTTTATTACGTGTCGTTCGTATGAATAACCAATATTCTGCTTAAGAAATCAATTATTCTATTATTCTGTATAATTATCAATAATATATCCATTAGCAATAATTCATCAGAAATTCATTTAACAATCATTTAACGGTTAGAGCAATAACTTGCCAGAGATAAGTTTGAGGAATTAGTTTTAGTTTAAAATACCAATATCCTTTCTCCAAAAGTAAATATAAATGAAGGGTAAAGAAATCAGTTTTAATAATAAAAAAATTACCGTCACTAAATTATTCTTATTTTAAAATGCTTATCTTCACAAATTCTCGATTTAAATGTGTAAGCTATGATGATTTTTGACGCCCTGAGGCGGTGCCCCCGAGGGGGAAGAGAGGAGTACCCTAGATCAGGGAGATTGTAGCGTGCCCCATGCCTGGGGAGGGAGCTTAGCCTCACCAGAGGAGGAAGAGAACGCCTCACCAGAGGAGGAGATTTATTATTGCCCCATAGTGCGGGGAGAAGGTGTCGAACTTGGGACCTTTCGGTCCCAAGCCAAAGACTTACCCACTTGGGCAAGCCTTTTGTTGACAGCTATGATGATTAAGGGTGGATTTGTGCACAAAATTTTCAATTTTTCCAACATGAAATTTTCAATTTTGACCTCATATCTCTTTTACAAATAATTTACTTTTCAATCTTCGAGGCAGAAATTCTCAAACAAACAACAAATTCAAATATGCCCTAGGATCCTTGAATATGATAGAATCAAGTAGGTTTATATCTAGATTTATCCCTTAAAAAAATAAAGAACAAGAAAATACTAACATAAAAAGACATAACGTAGTATGGGTGTTCATGGTTCGGGTTGGTTCGATTTTACACATTGTTTAAAGCAAATTGAAATATTCAGTTTGAAAATTTTGAAACCAATCCAAACCATACAAAATCTCAAACCGATGCATTCGATTTGTATCGGTTTGGTTTTGGTTTGGTTGTTCGGTTTTCGGGAGATACAAAATATATTGATTAAAAAGTAAAAATTAAAACAAATTTTATTTATATAATTACTTAGCTGCTAAATATATAAAGAAATAAGACTATTTTTTTCACAAGTTAAACATAAATTCTTGTTTTCTCAAAAAAAAAAAAAAATATAAATTCTTGAAATTCGATATAAAGTAAAAATATATATATTTTTTTTATATAATTACCTAACTACTGAGATTATAAAGAAATATGTATATTATTTTTCACAAGTTAAACACAACAAAAAAACAAATTAATGAAACATAAATTCTTGATCTTGATCCTTGAATTTCAAACAAATTACTGAAAAATTATCCTACGAGAAAAAAAAACAAAAATTACACCATTATTAGTTTCAAAGTAAAACAAAAACTTCAGGTGAATCTAAAACTACATACAAAAGATGCTTTTCAGTCTCTTACTCTAGCACTTGAAGTGCTTGCTTATCATGGTATAAATAAGAAGTTCAATATGTTTTATTACAAAAGATTTATTTAATATATATAGCAGTTTCAACCCTCCAATGTGGGATAACTTTTTGTGGTGGGTTAAGACAAGCACTCTCACCTGGATGGGCTACTGGATCACCTTGTTTTACATCATTCAAATTCTTTATCGGATTGAAGAGTGGGGCATATGAGCATAAGTAACGCCTTTTAGTACACATGGTAGGTCTCTAGGTCCTTCGTATATGGTCAGATTGGAACTCCTTATATAGGATTCCCTAAGAAGTCTTATGGGCCAAGTCTCCTGAATTTCATGACTAACCCTAAAATAACTTGGACACAGCCCATGGGCTGAGCAGTGATTGGAGTTGGGCAGGCCCAAAACTTTTGAACCGGCTACATTAAGTTCATCTCTGTTAGTAGCTTTTAATTTAAGATTACAAGTTACTACTACTTAATATGATTTTATAATTACTCTATTTTTTTTTTTAATTTTATGATTTTATAATTTATTGACTTAACTTATATTTAAAATAAGTAACGTAAATCTAATTCGAGAGAGCACCGCGTGAGTACTTTTTTTGAATAGCATATGTTGAAACTGAATTTTGACTAACAAATATGCAGGGACGATTCTAGGGGTGAAGTAGTTGCTCCCGAGATTTTTACATATTCTACTAGATATAGTAATTTTATATGTACTTTGGAATATTTGATCAAGTTCGCCCCAACATTTATTTTGCAGTTTTTTTATGTAGTTCGACATACTGTTACAATTTTTCGCCCTAATATACAATTCCTGGCTTCGTCCCATGTATACGAGATATTATATACAAAATAATTACTAGATGAATATCTTTTCCATTTTTTTTTCTTCATTGATTGTATTTTGAAAGATAGACTTTTTTTTTTTAACACTGTTAGCGATTAATCTCTCATCTCCTGAATTACAATTTAAACATTCGACCACTAGTCTATTAATCTTTATAGAATTAATTTTTTTCTTTTTTTCAGTTTATTTGTTCTTTTTTGGGAGGGAAGGGAGAATGGGGAAGAGGGTAGACATAATTTAATGGGAAGCCCAACAATGGAAATAAACCCTTAATAAAGCGGCCTAGCTACGGTGCTAAACGCCTCTGGGTTCAGCACCTGCTGAACAGAAATTTAGTCATTGGTTTAAATTGGTGCTGATCCAAAGGCAAGGAAAGAGGAGATGGCCATCTGTTGTTACTAAAGCGCATCACACTGGATCGATATCTATTAAACAAAGCCTTGTTTTCATCGTCATTCCAACATACGATTTTTTCAGAAATTCTCTCCCAAAATTGAAATCGTAAATCGCGATAATTTCTTCCACCATATCATAAACAAGATCTCCGGCACGATTTCATCAATTGCTTCAAAATTGGACGAATTTTCTAATTTCGGAAACCCAGATAGTTGATTTTAAGAATTTCTTCAGAGATTAATCTCCAAAACCAGTATTTGGAGATTGATTAATTTTGCAGGATTTGATCAATCCCAAACGCGATTTGAAGATTTGATTTTTGTCCGAAATTATTTTTATATTTCCTTAATTTCATCTCAGATTGAGATTTTCCTTTATTTTCTCCATCCTTAATTTCATCTCAGGTTGAGATTTACCTCAATTTTCTCCATCATAATCGTGATTTTTGTCCGAAATTATCATTATATTTCCTTAATTTTATCTCAGATTGAGTTTTCCCTTTATTTTCTCCATCATTAATTTCATCTCAGATTGAGATTTACCTCAATTTTCTCCATCACAATCGTTATTTTTCTCCGGAATTATCATTATATTTCCTTTATTTCATCTCAGATTCAGATTCTTTTCAAATTCCTTAATTTTCACTATGGAAATAACTATTAACACCAGTTGATATATTAATTTTGGAAATCTGTCTTTTACATACTCAATTGTTTGCAACAAAATTTAGTTCTATATTATATTAGATATTGATGCAGCAGTTGGGAATGTGAACCCATAAAAGAGTTATAAAACATAAGGGAATAGCCGTAAGTCATGTTCGCAATAGCTATAACATATATACATAATAACTATAATAAATGTACACAATAGCTATTATCTAAAATCGGAAACTAATTACAATTGTTACAACTATAATTCAAAAATACTTATTAAAACTATAATCTGAATAGAATGCCACTGTTAAAATTTTATTACATTAGAGAAGAAGCAATCAACTATGAAACGTCTTCGAATAATATTGGACTTCGACCTCTGAGTCTATTCGGATGGGGAATCTTACAGTAGAGAAATCCACCTTCTTATAAAAAACATCATCCCCAGAATGGTAACATTTCTGACATTTATTAACATCTAAATAACGTAAAACAGTTGTTATGTTCAGCCCACTAGCCGGATCCGTCTGTCTCACCAGAAAATCCTTCAAAATCTGTTCAAAAAATGAAATATTAGATATAATCTCTCAAAACTCTTATAAATAGCTATTAGATAAAAACTTCATAGCTCTGTTACACATACATAATAACAGTAAACAATCTGACAGATATCTATAACCAACAAAATATACAGTTCACCAAAAAATAACTATATACTTAATATGGAACAGAGATATGATGTACTTCATCACTATGTTCTACCTAAAATTAAAAGGACAAACACAAAATCAAAAACATATTAAAAATGTATAAACAATGTAATATAATTAAAAACACAATAGTTATTATACCGCGATAAAATTAACATCGTCATTAAAGTTTGGAATTGAATCAAAACCACCGTGATTTGCCAACGAAATAACCATGTAATCAGAAATAGGAATCGATTGAGTAACAATCAATTAGGTGAAGGACATTGGTAGTTTCAAACAATAGACAATTAATGGAATTATCCATTGAATCAATCAGGAAAAAAAACACAGAGAAGAAAAGAGATGAGCAAGAGGAATTGAGTCTTTTTGTGTGTATTAATCTAATATTCCGTGATTGTGAAGATAAGAATGAATGTTTTCGAAATTAATCCAATATTCCGTGATTGTAGAAAGAGAAACGCGTGAAAATCATGATCAAATCGCGCCGAAATCGCGATATAAAAGAACAGAGAATTTTTCAAATTAATCACATCTCCCGTGATTGTAGGCAATAAACGCGTAAAGAAATAATGATAAGATCGCGGAGAAACCGCGATCTCAGCCAACTGGCGCTGAAAATGCGCGCAATAGCAGGAAACTCAAAAAATAATCCACTGTGATGCGCAACTTGGACAACAAAAACAACACAGACCGCTGGATGAAAAAGGAGACAATCCAAAGGCCTCGCCGACGTGTTGGCTGTGCTGAAAACAGCCCTACATCAGCACTGTAGCCGCGGACTTAATAAAGATAGTCGAAATATTCGTACTTGATGATTGGGTAATATATTTTTTTGAGTAATATTCAAGGATATTTTGTCTCGCTTTGGGTCTTATTAAGTCTCATTAATATGGTGGAACTCGTAGAAATAAATGAGTACATATATATATTTTTAATTAAAAAATTTATAATCTAAAAAAATGGTGGAACTCGTAGAAATAAATGAGTACATGATAATTATTTATTAGTGTGGAACGAGACAAGAATGCAGGACATAAGATTTTTTTCTCCAAACAGTGTAATTACTTCTTTGACCACAAAAATAGAAATTGACAGGAAAAGAAAGTAAGATTTAAAACAAAAAAATTGAACATCCCCCTAAGGCTCAACACCTCTTTTCAAAGGGTAGGGAATCTTTCGGAATTTCACATCCCTCATGTAATTTCTGATATCAATTAATGATATTTCATTTTCCTTAAAAATTTGTAAGTAGAGAAGGAAGTAAGATTTAAATGAAAGTTTTGCATTATTTTTCATAATGAAAAAGAATAACCAAATGCATGCATCCTTCAATCTTGCCTCATTTCAGAATTTTGTTTTCGGTTAAAGAGCATTTCAATGCTTTTTTTAGTTAAAACGAGATGGTTTTTCCTTTTAACTATTAGAACAATTAAAAATGTAAAAAAATGTTTGGAGATCGCTTTACTGTTTGTCTAGATGATTTATAATTATAATTTTGTTTTAAAGTTTCCGATGAATATTAAGGAGAAAAAGAAAAGAAAAAAAAGAACTAAAAACCAACGAAAATCCACTATTTATTTTTAATTCAAAGACAATTTTATTTCTGCACACATGAGTTTTATTTCTATACTACATAATAGCATGCAAAATATTTCAACACTGAAATTCCCAATATTCTTAAAATTTAGATCCTGAAATCATCATCAATAGCATCACAGCCGTTCAAATCACCAGGATCAATAACCTCACCACCATCATCTGCCTGATCAATCTCATCTTCTTCCTCTAACATCTCCTCCTCCTCATCAAACCTAAAGTTTGCATCATGTTCGCGCCAATTAATTCTCCACCAATCCTCATCAAGCTTAACCTGGTAACGATTGGTCGGAGCATTACCAGGTGGAAAAGTGTCCATAAACAGGCTCCGAACGGGGAATTCAAAAGCCGGCCCGCGAAAATTAGGATTGCGATTCTCTGAGATCCGATAATTGACCAGATCCTTCAGATCTGAACCTCTAGAGTTGCGATTAAGACCAATTGTTGCAAACTTCTCGATTTCAGGATTAGGAGGTGGCAGATCCGGTGCCGAGGAAGTTGAACCGCCGGCGGTGGTGGAATACTTCTTCTGGAGAGCAGAAGTCTTAGCACGATCTGAAATTTGATTAGCAGGAAAATCCTTGCTACTATTAATGTCTTCGACGCCATTAATTTTAGCATCCTCAGATGGAGGGGAAGTTAAATGGGCGGGAATGGGAAATAGCTGATGGATACGGAATTCCATCGTATTTTCAGTAGATGTTTTAGTTAGTGATTGAAAATGAGAAGAGCGAATGCATTTCTATAGTAGGGAAACCGCTTGATCAACCGCTAAGATGGTATTCGATGATTATAGATACTTTTTACTTAGTATTTTGCACGAGAATTAAAGTTTTATACAATTATTATGGTGGGATGTGATAAAATTTCAATATAACCATATTTAATATTACTTTTAATTTAATTATAACTTTTTTTTCGCTCTATTCTTCTCTCTCCAATATGTATGATTATAAAAAAATTATTATTAATAAGCTATTTATTTAAAAAGTGGACAAATTAAGAAAGAAATATGGACAAATAATTTAAGATAAATAAAGTAACACATACTAACAACAAGAATCGAGAGCTACCGCTTCCGTTACGTGTGTACAATTAATTTGAAACCGTTCAACCACTAGGATATTGATGATCCTAGTTGTTTAAGAAACGTGTATGTTATCACAAGGTCCATAGTATAGTGAGATTATGGCCTGCGTTCGATACCTTCCTCACACAAAAGGGTATGATTTAATTTTCAATTCTTTGGTTCTCTTTGTGTGAGACATTTATATTTTCCTCTTGGGGCAACTAGTTTTCTAATTTACCTCATTTGTGAGGCACTTATATTCTCCTCACACAGAGGGGAATGATTTAATTTCCAATTCTTTGGTTCTCTTTGCGTGAGACATTTATATTCCACTATTAGGGTAGCCGGTCTACCGGTCTTCTAATTTACCTCTCTGTGAGGTACTTATATTCCCCTTTTGGGGCAATCGGCTTGTCGGTCTTCTATCTGCCCTACTTGGGCTCCTCCTCCGGTTAGGTCCAAAAAAAAATAAAAAAATAAAAAAAAGAAACGTGTATGTTTTTTGAAATGATTAAGAAAGAGAAAAAAAAGTTAACACGTCTCTATATATATGTTAGAGGCCGCTTCATCATCACAGATAAGATGGTTCTCGACGATCTTTGATAATACATACTGACAACAGGAACCGAAGGCCACCGTTATAATTATAGAGAATGTGAAATCGCTCAACCACAACTGTAACAGGATATTGATGATTCTAACTGTTTCAGAAATGTGTATATTATTCGCAGTAACTGAGAAATAAACGGAAAAGCTAATACATTGCTATAGGTTGAGAATCACTTAATCACAACTCAGAAGGATTTCGACGATTCTAGATAATACATACAATGGATACCAAAAGCCACCGTTATCATTATGCGCATATACATCTAAAACAACTCAACCATTTTTATAACATGATATTCATGTGTTTAGCTGTTTTAGAGGGCAAAAAATACTATGTCCCTCTTCCTATCTCATCCCTATTCCCAACTAATCATAATTTACCATGTGTATATATAATTAAAAAAAATATTTATATAGTAAATTCTGATTGGTTGGTAACAGGGATGGGGATAAGAATGGGGACAGTGGATTTTCACCCCTGTTTTAGAGGGCAAAAAATCCTCTGCCCCTTTTCCTGTCTCATCCCTATCCCCAGCCAATCACAATTCACCATGTGTATATATAATTGAAAAAAATATTTATATAGTAAATTCTGATTGGTTGGGGACATGAATGGAGACAGAAATAGAGACAGGATTTTCACCCGTTTCAACGAGAAGGAAAAGAAAAAGCTAATGCATTTCTATAGGTAGGGTGATTCTAAAATCGTCAAAGCATATGTACATCATTATGACGATTCTAAAACTGCTGAATCACTAAGGTAGGATATCGGTGATTCTAGATGTTACAAAAATGTGTTTGTTATTCACATCGTTTTAGATGACTATGACAACTAGTTAGAACGTTTTTTTATTCATTTTCAACCGCGAATGTACGATAAAAATGATTCTACCCGTTTCAAAAACATATTAGTTATTTTTTTGATGAAATAAAAAACGTGGTCAATTATTTATACTGGTTTATATGACTAGTTACACCTAGTTAAAATGTATTCACACTCATTATTACTTTTTATACAATGGGTTACTTTTCTAGTATTTAGACTAAGTGTGTGTTTGGATTGAGTCTGGTTTGAGTTTGATCTGGTTTAATACTCAAACTCAGGCCCAAATTAATTTTGTATTGAGTCTAGAATTTGATCTAGGGATGATTTAACACTTCAGATTTCATTCTCACGCTCAATCCAAAGCTGGTTTGAGTCTGAGTTTGAGTCTCAAAGCAGATCAAACCCAAACCAGACTCAATCCAAACACACCCGTTTAGGTGTGCAATTTTTTTCCATTAATAACTTTGTTCATGATTGAGATTTCAATTTGAGAGCCATTGCCATAATGACATGCATACAATTAATCTGAAACCAGTCAATCACTGTTGTAATAGGATAATGATGATTCTAATTGTTACAGAAACATGTATGTTTTTCGAAGAGATTGACAAGGAAAAAAAAAAGGATAATGCATTTCTATAGGTTTGAGACCGCTAAGATTAATTTCGACTATTCTAGATGATAGATACTGGCAATGGAAACCGAAAATCACCACTCTCTACATACATACTGACAACGGAAACCGAAAGCCATTGCTATAGTTATGTATAGACAATTTGAAATCACTCAACCAACATCGTAAAATATTGTTTTTTTTTTGTGGGAAAGACGATAATATATTAATAAATAATAAGTAGAGTACAGAAAATATAGGAAATATAGGAAATACATGGAATAGAGTGCGACAGATAAAGGAAAAAAAACATAAAAGTCGAATTATAATATAGTATTTCTGGGAAAGCTTTGCCCATCCTTGTCTTGCTGCCATACTTCATAAGCAAAGTGAGGTGGAGAGGTGAAAGTTTGGCTAGCCGTCCAAGGCGTCGAAACAGCTTGGCAAGTACATAAGCTACCCGATTCATTTTCCCGTAGGAGTGACGAAGATGGTATCTCTGTAGTCGTGAGAGGAGGAATTTGCAATCACTAACAATGTTAGCGTAAAGTCTATTAGAATTTAAATGAGTCATGTTGATTACAAATTCAGAGTCTAAATTGATTTCCAAGTGTAGAAAGTTATGGTCGATGGCCATAGAAAGACCTTTCCTTAATGCAAGTAATTCTGCCTCTATGTTAATGGTTTGTTGAAGGTGAAGGGAAAACCCTATTTCCCAGTCTAGATGCTTCCCTATAACTCCCCTTGCACCTTCTGTTTGGGACTTAACAAGATAAGAACCATCAATATTAAGTTTGTGGAAAGAGTGGCACGGTGGTTCCCATTTAAAATAAGAAGTAAGAATACTAGCCTATTTAGCAAAAGAGTTATGAGCATAGAAGTATTCAATACTTCTTTGAATTGCTGCATGGTGTGTTTGAGAAACATGAGTACTCGAGAAAGTGCGATTATTACGATTTAGCTATAGGATCCAACATGCAAACGTGAAAGTGGTATGCCAATCGATAAAACTATGGTGAACATGAGTGCTCTTACAGTTACTCATAAACCACACGTCAAAGTTATCACTGATGAAAAGTAGGCTTCTGATATCTATAGGGAGGGACCCTGAGAGATGATACCAGAAGATGCGTGCATGCAAACAGTAGCGTAGAATATGTTCGGCCTTTTCGAAGTCAGAAGAATAGTGATGACAGGTATCCGTTGGTGAGATATGCCTAGAAAAAAGAAGTTTAGCATGTTGTAATCGGTCTTTGAAATAGAGCAAAATGAAGAATTTAATTTTGGGTAGAATTTTAATTTTGCAAATCCATTTCCCTTTGAAGCTAGTAGATAAAGAGGAATTTGGGATAAGGGAGTGATAAGTCGATTTAATCGAGAAAAGACCATTTGGAGTAATGGACCATGACACATGGTCACTGGATGATGAATAAATAGGAAAATGTATAGAAATGATGGTATTATGAATAAGAGGGGGGAAACGAAGGACAATTTATCAAGAGAGACAACAAAATATTTTGTCACAATAAATTTTTTATTTGAAATAAAATGGTATATCGTCACAAAACAGTCGTCACTGAATGCTTTCACTATTGTAGTGAAAATAAATTAAAATTTTTGTGATAAAAAATTCGACTTTTTGAAAATATTGCAGTGAGACCACCCGTACAATATTTTAAAAAAAGAACATTTTCTATAAGATTTTTTTTAATAAACTATTTATATTTTAAGTAGAAACTTTAAATTATAATATTTCTATCAATGAACTAATTTTTTATGACCGTTTTGACAAATTAACAAACATGAAGATTTTAGACTAAAACTAAAATGGGAGGGAATGAAGTGAAGGGACAAAAATATCTACGAGTCCGGTGAAAATTAGTTAGTAAATATAAATATTTTGAACGGATTTCTCAAAAAAATGTCACATTATGAGCAAGACAAGTAAAATTTTAGAACAAAAAAATTAAAAAGATTTCAAATAAATAGAAAAATTATAAAGAAAGCGATTTGACCCACATGAAGCCACGTCATTGATTTCTGCGTTTGGTATTGTTTGAGTATGTGGTTGCCAAAGTTTATGGTGGGATCACTAATTTAATAATATAAATCTTATCATTATATAAGTATATATGATTAGAAATAAAAAAATTCAATTAAATGTAAAAAAAAAAATGCTAACACCTTGCATCTGTCCCTGATTTCTGCCCATGAGAATGGAGCGCATTTCATGTCCATCCATTTACCTATTTAGAGAGCTTCCGTGGCGAGGGGATTAGTCACTATTGTCGGCAGTAGACACCCTCAGTCTCGACAAAAAAAAAAAAAAATTAACTTGTCTCCTCGTTAGTTAATCATAGTGATACACAATTTAAAAACTATTAAGTATATTAAGTGTATTAGGTCAATGATGGAATAAATAAGGTCGATTCCCACAGAAAATAATAATTACTATTAATAAGTGAACAATTCTACAATGATCAAGAACAATTAAAAAAAAATTAAGTAACTCAAACAAATAATAATCTTTCCACCGCAATTCCAATAATATCCATTCCTCCTTCTCTTTCACTGTTTCAATTAAAGATATGTTGATGGTATAATTGGAATAAATTATTGACACCTAATAAAAGAAATGTAAATGACAATTAATTTGGATACAATAAATATATCTCCTAAACGACAATTAAATGGGAATGGAGGAACTATAAGGTCACGAGCCAATTATATATTTTTTGAATTATAAGTCGTCTGCCCTAGGGGTGTTCAAGAAAAATTGAAACCAACCAATCCAAACCGATCCAAATCAAACCGAATTTTCGGTTTGAGCGGTGCATTGGATTGGTTTCGGGAAATGTAAATGACAATTAATTTGGATACAATAAATATATCTCCTAAATGACAATTAAATGGGAATGGAGGAAGTATAAGGTCACGAGCCAATTATATATTTTTTGAATTATAAGTCGTCTGCCCTAGGGGTGTTCAAGAAAAATTGAAACCAACCAATCCAAACCGATTCAAATCAAACCGAATTTTCGGTTTGAGCGGTGCATTGAATTGGTTTCGGTTTGAGCTAAATTAAAACCGAATTTTTGGTTTGGTTTAAAAAAATTATAAACCAAACCGAATATATATAATATATAATATAATATATATTAAAGGAGTTTTTTGCAATAAAATATATTTTTCCTTAAAATGATTTCTAGCTAGTATAATTGCTAACTTTTGTATCTCATTCTAGAATTTTCAAGTGCAAGTTCTTCAAGTGTTAAACCAAGAGATTAAAAAGTCATCATTTGGTATGCGATTTTAGATTTACCAAAAGATTTTATTGTATTTCACTATTTTGAACTAATAATTATGTAATTTTTGTGTTTTTCTTTTTTCTTGTAGGATGATTTTGAAGTAATTTGTTTGAAGTGCAAGGATCAAGACCAAGAATTTATGTTTTATTATTTTGTTTTCTTTATTGTGTTTACCTTGAGAAAATAATAGGCATATTTTTTAAAAAATATTTTTAGCAACTAACTAATTAAAAATTTTTTTTTTTTAAACTTTATAATCAATATTTTTGTGTCTCGCAAAATCGAGCAACCAAACCAAACCAAACCGAATGCATCGGTTTGAGATTTTAAATGGTTTGGATTGGTTTCAAAATTTTCAAACCGAATATTTCGGTTTGGTTTGAAAAATGTATAAAATCGAACCATGAACACCCCTAGTCCGCCCCAAAGAAAAAATAAAGACAAAAAGAATATGGAGATGCGGGGTATCGATCCCCGTACCTCTCGCATGCTAAGCGAGCGCTCTACCATCTGAGCTACATCCCCACAATGCCTTTTCTTTCGTGATATGTACAATGAACTAGCTAGAATATAATATTTTTTAAAAAAAAACATATCCAAATATGATGGTTATTGAGAATGAGTGCCTCACGATTTTGTTTCACAACATTATTATTATTATTATTATTATTTCTTCTATGAATAAAATGATGTTTCCCAATCCCAACTAATGAGGAGAATTGTTTGTGGAACAAGTTGTAATTATATATATTTATTTATAATTATGCAGAAAAGATCCAGCCAGAAGAGGACACAAATACACACATGTATGAAGAGAAATGCCTGATCACAACTCACGGGCGAAACCAGCAAAGCCAACAGTAATAATCTCTTATAGCCAGACATATACAAACTTTCTTTTTCGTCAATAAGTTTTTGGACGAACGTAAATGAGGCATTGGTCTAATTGTTAAAGTTGAGGAGGTCTCATAACGTAGAGGTTATGAATTTGAATCCCTCTTTACTTCTTGATTCACCATATTTCTTGTAATAATAGATAGGTCCTCTCCCTTAATAAAAAGTAAAAAGATAACCGAACGAATTCTTAATACTAAATAATTATAGTTAGTCACATTATTTTAACCGAACGAATTCTACGTGATTGTTAATTTTCGTCATTTGTTTTCTCTATTCAATAACATGTCTTCTCTCATTAAAGTTTAACAAATTTATATCAGTCTACCACCGGATTAATTCAACTAATTTAATGTAAGGTGGCGTGGAGTGATTCTTACAACTAGTCCAAACAGAAATATGTCGGTGTCTAAGACTCTTTGTACAGGTAAACAAATACATGCAACCCTTAATCTTTAAACTAAAGAAATCTCTATTTTTTTTTTTAAAAAAAAGATGTTATTTTTTTATATAAAAAAAATTATGTTAATTTTAAATGCTTTCCATGTAGCTTATTGGTTGTCAAAGGTTTTGTTTCAGTGGAGAGAGCAAATGCCATCACACTCGGAAAAAAAATCTTTTGTCATGAATTCTCTTATAATCCTTTGTCGTACAAATAGATGGTTGTCGTATTTCCACTTTTTATACAAGTTTCAAATTTTTTTTAATAAAAATAGACATGTGATATTTTTTATTAATGGGATACAAAATAAATACAAAATGAGATAGAAGATCTTTACCGCCTCAGACTTACTTATTCAGGGAGAATAGCATTACTGTTCAGAAAACATTCCTCATTGCCTCAAAGAAAAATTGAAAAATGTACGCCATTGGCTGTAAAAAAATTCTAATTGTACTTATATAAATGGAATCTGTTACAAATTTTCATAAATAAAGTTAGAAATTTATTAATTGTACCTAGAGGCTTGATACAAGTATGGCAAACATGCGGGAAAGTTTTGATGCATAATAGTTGACCATCTTTCATTTTTAAACCGGGTAGAAAAAAAATTGTTTCCACTTGTATGTGATTTTTTAAGATACTTCCTCTGTCAGGAATTAAATGTCCACTAATCTATTAATTTTGTATAAAAATGAAATATTCAATTTCGAATGGAATCTCTGATGCCTTTTGGCTTTGATTTGAGGGCATGATTCTGTAGCAAACGCGACGGCATAGGGGACCATTGTTACATGTGTATTATATGAGCAACCACTTTGTGCACTTGTTGCCAAAGTAGGTTAGTCTCCAATACATCTGTTTCAGTGGTATTTTGGGATCAGCCACTTTGTTTGACAAAGGTTAGGTCTGTATCCCGTCCATCCCCGCCCATACCCCCAGTTATTGGGGACTAAATGGGTTATGCTATTGTTGTATTCAATTTCGAATGGAAGAAGTATTATTTTTCTTGCTGTTGCTTGATTACATAAAATTTTCAACTACTTCCGCCAATGGAATGGTAAGTTGCATGGCAGCCATGCGGGATTAGTTTGTAGAGTTGCATGGCAGCCATGCGGGATTAGTTTGTAGAGTTGCATGGCAGCCATGCGGGATTAGTTTGTAGAATTATATGTATATATTTTTTTTAATTATTATTATTTGGGAAGAGTAGTTTGAAACATAAAATTTATTATTCCTGAATCGAAAGTGTTAGTAAGATAGTAGATTTAATAAGTTTTATATCAACAATTAAAAGAAAAAAAAATGGACAAGGTTACGAAATATTACAAATTAATCAAACATTCATAACAAAATCCAATAAAAATCTTGCCACAAATAAGAAACATTTGAAAATTACAATAAGAAGAAATATCTCAATGTAGAAATCATTCAAGAAAACATCCTAGCTAGCTACTAAAGAAAATCAGAACTCAACTTAAAAAGTTAAAAAGATCCCAACAATGCACCTACCAAACAAGACAAACCTAGTACAAAACAGACAACCTAGGCACAAATGAAATCAGAGGGGAGATTTTTCCCACAAGTGTTGATCAATAAACTAAGTGAAATGGGAATGTTAAGGTTGATTCCAAGAATGTTGGCTCTCAAAGCAGTGCAAAGGCAGATAGCAGCTTCAAGGTCAAGAAGTCCTCCAAGAACTGAGCAACAAGGATGGTCTGGAGGGTTCCCAATGACTGTCCCAATACTCCCATTTAGCAATTTGGCACACACCCCTAACTTCAAGGCATCCCTAGGGCAACTTCCCTTGGAGGGAGTTGGATTAGGGTTGGGCTTTGGGATAGTGGGATTTGGTGGACAAGTGTAGCAACCACTCACAAGTGCAAAGAAGAGAAGGTTAACCAATAGGAAAAGAAGTGAGGATTCTGAACCCATTGCTCAAATGAAAATCTCAAAGAAAAAAGGCAATTATGCAAAATTGATACTTTTCTTGTTGATGTGTTTTTTTTTATGGATTCAAGGCTTTGATATTTATAGGGGGGAAATGGTGAATCCAACAAAGTTTGGGACATTAGAAAATGATTGAATGTAGATTTTGAATCCAATGCGGAACATGTGTTCCTTCTGCATATGCATAATACATCGTAGTCATTAGATGAGTTGATTCGATGACTAATTAAATCTTTTTACATATCAGATGAATACTTGTTTTGTACGTGCAAATATTGTTTACACTACAACAAAAATGGTCTATTGCGTCGTTTGACATATGTCGTAATAAGGCAAAAAAACGTCGATATAGATATATATCAACATTTATTACAAATGTCGAATGAATGTCGCATTTGCCTGTGTCGTTATAGTTTCTTACGACATTTGTTACAAGCGCCGATACCTATCTATTAGGCGTTTGTTACGTCATTTTCGAGAGTATCAAAAGGTCTTTTTTCCGCCATTTGTAAATAATAGCAACAAGTCACCTATTACGACATTTGTAAATAGTGTGAATATTATAGTTATTGCAACATTTGTTACGACATTCGTAAATTATGAAGTCAGGCTAACCGAGCCGAGCTGAGCCCGTGCCAGAGCCTATACAAGCCGAGCTGAGCTGGAGCTCGAGCCTATACAAGTAGAGCCGAAGCATAGACAAGCCGAGCTGCCGAGTATAGTCACCTTTCAAATAATGTAGAATAAAGTTTCTCCCAACTCATAGGGATGAGAATTGAACCCCGCGACCTCCCGCATGTATGTCGTGCGGTGGGCCGGTGTGCTAACTTATATTTGTTCCTCATATTATATTTATTATAACGGATTTTTGAATTTTGTACCTTTACTTAATTTAATTTCTCTTTGTGTTTTGAAAATTTTCATGAATCAAATTAAAATTAATACACTCATGAAATTTTGAATACTTAAATGTCTTTATTCTACATGATATAAATGTATCTATAAGAGTTGCAAAAGTAACCATTTATAGCAACGTTTAATGTAAATGTCGATATCTAACATCAAAATGTCGTATGAACACCATTATTACAAACGTCGTTCAAAAATAGCGACATTTGTATGAAATGTCACGATCTAACTATATAGTATATAAATATCGCTACATGAGTCACAAAAGTAAAATTTATAACAACATTTGATGTAAATATTGCTAACGAAAATCAAAATGTTGATTTGAACAACAATTATTATAAATGTCGCTATGAAGTGTTGTATAAAATTCAAATATAGCGATATTTGTCTGAAAATGTCACAAGATCTAATGACAACATATAAATGTCGCTATATGAGTTGCAAAACTAACAATTTATAACAACATTTAATGTAAATGTCGCTAAATAACATCAAAATGTCGGTATGAACAACGATTGCTATAATTGTCGTTATAAAACGTCGTATAAAATTCAGATATAGCGACGTTTGTAAAAATGTTCATTTAACTTACCCCGTTCGATTTTAAGCGACGTTTAAATAAAACGTTGATACAAAAATATCGCGATAGAGTATTTTTGTTGTAACGTTATAACCGCACATAGTACGAATATTCTCAACCATAAGATCAAATGTCAACAACTGAGATGATGCATTGATGTATAAAAAAACACATATTTTGTACTGAAATCGGAATGATTAGATATATAGATCACACGTGAATCAAGGTTGGCCAATGGCAACCACAACAGAATCTGCAAGAATTGAGAAGGATTTTTAAAAGATCAAAATCTTAAATAGTATATGTATAAATAAATTTGTGGATAACAAGACCGACCAATAGTGGTACAATGTAAGCCCGTGACTATATCATAGTCTAGAAAACTGTGTCAATTCTTTACAGTATTATTTAGGATATTAATTAAGGAAAATGATTTACTCCTAGAATTTTGGGGATAGAAACCCTAAACCCCCAAATTGAGGGTGTTAAATAACTATCTTACCCCCTGCTGGTATAAGGGATTCACCCAACTATAAGGGCAAAAAGGTCCAAAAAACTATTTTAGTTAATCTTTTAGCCAATAATTCTAGTAGCTTAGCAATGTCCATTAATTAATTCACAATGAACCAATGAATAATAAGGCTCTGTAATTCCACAAAGGTTCCTAGCAAAGACACTGTTCTTTTAGTCCATTGATTCAATTGTGGCTACAAGTAGTTCAGTGATAATGTGTTAAGAAAAATATAGGAAACATAAGACATCAATAGATAGCACATAAGATTAACGTGATTCAATTGATATTAATGTGCAAAAAATTGAACTTTTTAATTTTATGATTTCTATTAGAATTATTAATTTATTATTTGTGCATCTCATAAATTGCTCTAAATGCTAAATGAAAGAAGTATGATAATATGCACATAAATAAAAGAAAATAGTTAATGAGTCTGCCTTTTCTGATGTTTTTTAGCTTTGATTTGAGAGTATAATTCCGCAATAAACATGACGATATAAATGAAGACTATTGTTTCAGTGGTATTCTATGAGCAGCCACTTTATTTCATTATCCGATTAGGGTTTAAGCAACTTAACACATTTTTTATATGTAGACCAAGGACAGTCAGATGAGTATATCACTAGTTTGCATAGTATGGAATGGAAAACTATGGTATAGACCTGTCCGTTTCCTTATAAATGGACTTGTAATTCAGAAATTTTCATAAAATAATGAAAGACACGGAAATTAATAATTGTTTTTATTCTTATCCTATAATGATACGAAGAATTTCAGACCATCATGGTACAAATATTCGTATAGGATGGACGTTCTTTTAATTTATTTATTTATTTCTATTCACAAGGTGTTTTAACTTGCTACGACATTTGAGAAGTAATATCAAACTAATTTCTACTCGCATCGAATCGACTTCAAAAGAGTAAAATGCTCGTCAAAATAGAAACTTCAAACGTAAGCAGAAATTGATCATTCACATCTTTTAAGGAGCGAAGAAAATTTTGTTTGATGGACGATCTTTTAGTTCTCCTCTTTCTTCTTTGTTTACTTATTATTTGTTTTCCCTAGAAGAAAGCAAATGGACTTGAACTGGCATAGGATAAGCGGTCCGGCTCCTATGCGGAACAGGGATTATTCTGCATGTACGGAACAATCTCAGCCGTTGGATAGGATTTTGAACGGTCCAGATCTGGAGAGAGAAAAGTTGCGGCTGGACTTAGAATATTAAAAAAAAAAATTCTCTCTCCAGATCTGAACCGTTAAAAAATCTCATCCGATGGCTGGTAGCTTGTCCCGCACATGCGGAATAAAAAGTTATCCCGCATAGGAGCCGGGGCGATATGATCGGATAAGCATGTAGACATACAGAAGCAAAATGGGGTCCATACGTCATTTAAATCCACCAAATTAGAAAGATAGGCCCAGCCTAACCCTTAATTTGGGCTAATGGTTTCCTAGGTTTTACGATGGCAATGGTTTGAGGAAGAATTTCAGGGTTAAAGGACCAAATAACCGATATATGGGCCCTAACTCTTCACACCTACAGTTCTACTTTTTATTTTTATTTTTTTTTAGCTATGTTACTTTATTGAAGATAAAGAATTAAAATACACGGGGAAGAATTCTTCCCTCCAATATAAGATGGAAACAAATTCACTATTATATCGGAGAAATGATTCGGCGTAATCTATAAGAAGCCCCATCAGGGGCCGGATATCATTATAAATCTAAGGTCTCTTAAAAGACTTATAACGAGTCTCCATTTGGTGTTCAATAGGAGGCTTTTTGACTTTCTATTTGCTCTTACGTGAGCGGACATGAGTAAAATTATCGTACTTGTTCATTCTTCTGTCTCATCTTCTACACAATTTGTATATGGTTGTCAAGTTTCTACTTGTTCATTCATTTTCTGTCTCATCTTCTACACAATTTGTATATGATTGTCACGTTTTTTTTTTAAGATTTTACTATTTTTAAGTTATAATTTTTTTTTTTTAAAAAGAAAGTTATTACTGTGAAACAGACAATGTGACAAATAATGTGACATATAAAAAAGGCTAAAAATACTTCTATTATTAAACGGAAGGATAGAGGGGAAAACTATTAGTTCGGATCTTATGCAGAACAGTTTTTTTTCCAATATATACGGAACACTTCAGAACAGGTATTCTGAGATAAAAAAAAAAACAGGTGTGTTAGCTTAAAACAGGTTTTCAGCGCGATAAAACAGAACATGTGTTATGAATATTAGAATAAGTGTTTTTTAAAATTAATCTTAATCGTCAAAATTTTAATCAAACGGACGAGAAAAATTCGGTATATACGGAACTTACCCCGTTCCGCATTGGAGTCGTGGTGGAAAACTATGTGCCAATCGAACGTTGTAAAGGAACAGCCGCGAATCAGCACGACTTAGTAATCAGGAAATCCCCAGAAAGAATTTTAGGAAAGCGACTATTTTGCTTACTGTAAACAAGGTGTTTAAGGTATTTAATAAGCAATGCCTGTGTGAAAAGAATAAAAGATTAGTGCTAATACGGACAACATTTGACATGGATCATATGCTAAACAATATCCTTTGCCACATAATTTGGTACGCAGTAGGTTGTAATACAACCCGTGACACTCCCAGACAATAAACAACTAACAATCACAAGATTACAACATTATTCATAAATAATAATAATAAAACAAGACTACAGAATTATTAAAGATTTCTCCAAGCACTTAGTTTTGTTTCTTTCTATCATAATAATTACTTTTACTTCAATCATGGAACAAAACAAGGGGTCTGATTGAATTGGATTGTATCTCGATTTAAGGTTTTTGGTCTCAATCTTACATTAATTTCAACACAAACCCACTTCTACATGATTTAAAGCTTAAGATTTTATTCATGGACTCAATCTCTAAAAAGAGTTTAGATCTCAGTTTGAATTACAAATTCATATCAGAATCAATCCAAATACATCTAAGAAATTTAGCTCGTGGGGAAGGTATATTATAGTTTCATCAACTTTTAATTCTTTCGAAAGATAATGTACACATCTTTGAATCATTATTCAATATATTGTTATAATCATGCTTATTGAGATAAGAAATTACATATACAACACGAATAATGTAAAATACAAACTTAATTGCAAATGGACTACTAATTAAAATTCATGTGAAATTGGTTTTAAAATGAAACATACTACAAAACTTTCACGGGTTCAAAAGTAATTTTCTTTAGGGAATAAAAAAAAACAGCATTTGAAATGGAATAAAATCCCAATTTTAATAGATAATTACTTGTTTGTGGATTCAATAGGAATGGGATAATGTCGTTGTTGCTGATTTTGCAAGCATTTTCGAGGTTGACTTCTCTACACTACTTAAAACATTACATAGGTTTTCTATACGATGTAAAGTGTGCATTTTTCCAATTCATGATGGACCAATTGATAATATCTACAATGTATAATTTGTTTTGAAGGATCAATAACACTAGAAAGGATCTAATTTCGAAATATAGCATTCCAAGTCAAACTCATGATCATCACAAATATAGACATGATGGTCACCATGCGGGGGGTGACCTACACTATTGAATTTGATGACTTTGTAAAAAAACATTTACTACATTCCGCCGGTCGTGAGAGTGATTCTAACACTATGAATTCGGGTCCCATATATATATATATATATATATATATATATATATATATATATATATATATATATATATGTGTGTGTGTGTGTGTGTGTGTGTGTGTGTGTGTGTGTTTATGTTTATATGGTCATTTATAAGAACGTTCTTTTAGGTTTAAATCGAGAAGAAAAAATTACTTGGAGAAGAATGAAACCTTACCTCGAATATAAGGTAGAAACAAATCCACTACTATATCGGACAATCGAGTTCTAATAGTCTATTAGAAAAGCACCAAAGGAAAACTAGTTACTATTTTAAAAGTTAACGTCTCTTAAAAGACTTATATATGGTCTCCATATGGTGTTCAGTATGAGCCTTTACGGTTTTCTTTTTACCCTTACGTGAGCGGATATGAATAAAATCATCTTCCTGTTCTTCTAGAAGAAATGCATCAGAGGGTTCCGTATCCGGGACTTCGGTATTTTCTGGTTCAAGAAGCTCATTGTGATCTTGCACAATTGACATATTATGTGTAATATCAGTGCGATCTCGTGATAGGCTTCTAACCCGACCTCGCAAATAATAAAAGATATCAAATAAAAGACATTTAAGAAAGTGGAACAAATAAAAGATATTGACCCCATAGTTCTACATTGCATACTACTCCATCCATTCCCATTTAATTGTCATTTAGGAGATATATATGTATTCAAATTAATTGTCATTTATATATTTTTTATTAGGTGTCAACAATTTATTCTAATTATACCCTTAACATATCTTTTATTAAAAAAGTGAAAGAGAGAAAGGAATGAAGGAGTATTATTAGAATTGTGGTGAAAATATTACTATTTATTTAAATTTCTTAATTTTTTTAAAGTGTCATGAACGTTCTATTTTGAAAAATAGAAGGAGCAGTAATTTATTTATCTGGGGAAGCTAAACCTTGATATTCCCAAGTTCACATGTTTCCAAAAACTGGCAAGAATGTTGCTTATTTTGCCAGCTAAACTACCCATGAGACAACACATGCCCACCAAAAATATTTTTTCTATTCTTTTCTTGGCCTATCATTTAGGAACAATTGTAATTATAGGTATGACTGTTCCTCGAGAAGTTAAAGTCTTTGGGAACAATTATAATTTGCCGTTCAAATGAGGGAAATTAACATGCATTATCCTCAAACTATTTAGTAAGACACAATAAGATTTTACAAGTTTTTTTTTTTTTTTTACTTTCTGATAGGTCTCAGAACAAATTTTGTTGCTGTTAAGTAATCATACCATCATTGTCCGAGGTGATTTTCGGTCAAAATTAGCCAGAGTGTAGCTACTTTTGGCCGGAAACCACTGTGGGCAATGATGGTGGAACGACTTAACAGACGCGAAATTTGTTTTAGAACCTACCAAGAAGTAAAAAACATGAAGGATCTTATCGTGTCTTGGTAAATACTTTGAGGATGATGGGAGTAATTTTTCCTTCAAATAATCCAACAATCCAATGCTAATTGTACGCAAAAATAATAATTGTTCTCATTTTGTGTCCCGTTCTCTGTTCATATGAATAGATGATTGATATGTGTTCAAATTTTTCCTGCGGGTTCTACTATTTCTTTTAGATATAATTTTTTTAATTAAAAAATTAATACATATTAATTTATTATTAATAGCATAGAAAAAGGACACCGGGGAAAGATGAGTACTAATAAAAATCCCTATCAACTAACTCTTTTGAAGAAGATCAACATCCCAATGCACACTATAAAACCCCAACTCACTCCCACTCCTCCACCACCACCCGTGGAAGAAAATCCCTAACTAATCAATTTCCCTTGGAGTATAGTTTTACCAAAATGGGTTCCAAGAAAACTTCAGCAATTGCCCTTTTCCTCCTCATAAACATTCTATTTTTCACTTTTACCACTGCATGTGGAGGCAGTTGCCCTAGCCCTAGCCCAAAACCTAAGCCAAAGCCAAAGCCAAAGCCTGGAAAGTGCCCTAAAGATGCACTTAAATTAGGTGTATGTGCAAATGTGCTTCAAGGATTGCTTAATATTACCATCGGTACCCCTCCGGTGGCTCCATGCTGCACTCTCATTCAAGGCCTCGCCGACTTAGAAGCCGCAGTTTGTCTTTGCACTGCCCTTAAAGCTAACATCCTCGGTATTAAACTTAATATCCCAATTTCCCTAAGCTTGCTCCTTAATGTTTGTAGCAAGAAGGCTCCAAAGGGTTTCCAATGCCCCTAGAGGACCGGTCTGTCTCATTTTTATGTCTCATATACTGTCTCACTAATAACAAGTTGTTGTTGCATGTGTTAGTTTTTCCCGTTTAAAAAAACAGAAAACTAAAAAAAAAAAAAAAAGATGTAAAGTTCTGAAGAAAAAATATGACACTCAACAATCATCTACAAATCGGACAGTGTGTGGACAAGAAATGGGACAGCAATGTTATCAGCTCTGATATTCCTTGAAATCCTCTTTGAAGCTTCATTTTAATGGTGGGGTTGTAGTCTTTCTGCATATTGGGAAGGGAACTCCTTGTTTCTTATATGTTGTTTATGGTTCTTTGATTTTGTGGAGTGGCATTAAGTTTCCTATATGTAAATTCCCTTTTTTGAGTTTTTATTTCTTTTACTACATTGTGACTTGTGAGTAAGGCAATGAATTTCAACTAAATTATGTTGTTATGTACCTTGTCATCAACAGGTTTGTGTTCCCTTGCACCCTTTTTTATATGCAGTTTGGAATAATATATCTTAACATTTCTTGTCCCATTCTCTAATCTATTTATAAAAATTATCATGTTTCCCTCTTAGGTTCTACGTTTACTTAAGGTTTCAAAATATTTTCTATTTTAAAAAAAAAAAATTGTTATGCCGAATTATATGATCCTTATCTACAATTGATCTCATTGCTATCTCTACTTCCAAATATATGTAAGTTTAATTGAACAAATGTTGTAAGTAAACTGAAACTAGGACTAATAAATCGGTGCACACACAACATTCAATTTTTCTCATACAATAGGCACGGAATATGTTGGGCAGTTTGGCAAGTAAGAAGCCCATTTGACATCCTAATATTTAATGTAAAGGGTAGAATTGAAAATTCATCATTAATGAACCATTTATTTAAAAAGTGGACAAATAATTTGGGACACATTAAAAAAAAATTTGTTGACAGATAATTTGGGACGAGAAAGTATATGTTAAGAAAAAAAAAAGGAATAGCTAGACTCGTTCAGATGGTTCCGCACCTAGTTCCTAAGAGTTTTTCTTATGGCAAGGTTTGAAGTTTGGTTTCCCGTAGTCTCATGCTCTAAGAGACAACTCTTTACTGATTACTCTACACCAAATAGAGAGAAAGAGAATAATGTTTGATGGTAGTAGATGGACTTGTACATTTGAAGAAAATAAAATTAATAATAGCTTAAATTGACAAAATCCATAATTTCTGAAATTGAAAAATTTAATAGATAAGTGATTACAAAACAAACAAAATTATTCCCTGACAACATGTCTATCAAAAGAAGAGAAAAGGAGAAAAATATCCACAATGGACGAAAATAAATGTGTACTTATATTGTGTCTGATTTAGACTTCAGTATGTATATGAAACTTCAAATATTTTATATATATAGAATCTGATTTTTATTTAAAAACTTATTTGAAATTAAAAAAAAAAATTGTCAAACTAGAACAATCCTAGTAGACACTAAAATTGATATGGTCATCGCTGGCGACCACAATCATTCTAATAAGCCCGTAGTACATTTAAAGCCCGTGTCTAAAGTTAGGCTTCTCAACTGCAAGCACACACTGCTCACATGCAATGGAGAATTTTAGTCGCCTATTCTTTTAAAATAACTCGAGAAAACGTTTAATTATTTAATAATCTCTTTATAAATAATCATTAATTAAGTTAAACAAGAATTACACATAGATACTTAAGATAAAATAAATAAGCTGGCATATCGATTACTAGTATCTGCTAAATAATCGATTTCTCCATTTATTTAATTTGGATTTACTAGTATATATTGTATTGCAATTTGTGCACTGGTCTTTCCCTTAGTAAATTTGATTTTTTTAAATTTCTTTTTACTAATCAGATGATCATTTTTATAATCGATAAATTTGACAAATTAAAAACAAAGAAGAGTTCTTAAAGCATGGGTTTGACTAATGTGTATGTGTCAGCATTGCTAGAAAGGGCAAAAAAAAAATCATTTGTCTCCATATATGTCCCTCTTTTTGTACCCAACAAATCACAATTCGTCATGTATCAGTACAACAAAAATAAACATATTATGACGTTTGTCATATGCTGCAAATATGGAGAAAAAAACGTCGGTATAGATCTATACCGACGTTTGTAACGCACCTCGAATAAATGACGCATTTGCATGTGTCCTTACGATTTTTTACGACATTTGTTACAAACGCCGATACCTGTCTCTTACAACGTTTGTTACGTCATTTAAAAATGTCTCAAAAGATTTTTTCCGACGCTTATAAATAGACACTATAAGAGATATTACGTAATTTTTAAATAGTTTGAATAAAGAATTATTATGACATTTGCTTTGTCATTTTAAAATGTTACAAAAGGTGACACATATTCCGACATTTGTAAATAGTTGGATAAATAGTTATTACGACATTTGTTACGTTATTTTAATAAGTGTCAAATGATTTTTTCACGGCACCTATACATAGCCATACCAAGACATCTCTTTCGACATGTATAAAGAGTTAGAACAACGTTTGTGACTAGTTATAATAGTGATTTTTAAATATATAATTTGAATATTTTTAATCATATATACTAATATAGTGTGAGGTAATATATAAATAAATATAGACTATTCAAGACAATATAACAAATGATTAATCCTTTAAATGTAAAATATTGAATTACCAAAACACATGTGATACATGAGGGTGCATTTGTGCATCATTTTTGAATTTCTGGGACAATTTTTTTTAAAAAAAAAGAACAAATCCAAATACATATCATTCTAAAACTTGAGGAAGAGTAAAAAATTGAGGTTGAATTCCTTCAATTTGTTTATAGCGTCAAATCTGGGGGGAGGGAGAACAAGTCAATCAATAGATATTAGATTAATATTAAAGTCTCATATTTAGAATTGTAGAAGTGCTATTAACATTATAGTTAATATCTGAGATTGGTGAGGGGGTGAGTACAGAGGCTCCTTTTAGCATTTGCCACGTTCAAAACAAATCGAATAAATTAGAACTATAATAATAATTTCATAAGTAGGATTAGATCGATAAACTTATGAAATAGATTCATCAATTAAAACATGAATCAATTTAGATGGAGGCACAAGAAGCCCAAAGGGTTCTTCGTTTGTTGGAGTGCCAGAGAAAGAGAGAATCTTTTGATTAGTCTATTGCAATTTAGGTGTTTTTCATCATTAGATTTCAAAATTCAAAGACAGTGTGACATTTGCCTAAAAATGTCACATGATATAATGACATAATATATAAATGTCATTATAAGAGTCGCACTAAAGTAACCATTTATAACAACGAACAACATCTATTATAATCGCTGCTATGAAAATGTCACATGATATAACGAAATAATATATAAATGTCAGAAAACGTAACAATTTTTAACAACGTTTAATAAAAATGTCGGTATGGACAACGTTTATTATAAACGTTGTTATGAAACGCCGTATAAAATTCAAAGACAATGATGCTTGTTTGGAAATGTCACATGATATAACGACGACATAATATATAAATGTCACTATAAAAGTCGCAAAAATTAACATTTTATAACAACGTTTAATATAAATATCGGTAAGAACGACGTTTATTATAAATGTTGTTATGAAACGTCGTATAAAACTTAAACATAACGTCGTTTGTGTAAAACGTCATTATAGTTGACTCCGTTTGATTTTAAGCGACGTTGGAGAAAAATGTTGATAAAAAATGACGTGATAGACTATTATTGTTGTAGTGTATATATATATAATTGAAAGAAATATCCAAATAGCAAATTCTAATTGGTTGGTATAGAAATAGAAATATACACGGGAACAGACGATTTTCACCTACTAGAAAGCATGGACATGATCTCATCCCGAATTAATATACACTATCTATTTCATATAATAAAGTCTTTATGTTATTGTTTTTTTCCTTTTCAAATATATGACATTCTATCCTTTGTAAGGATTATATTTCTGAAATTTCGGTTATATGTTTATATAATCATTGTATGAGCTTTCTTAACGTGTGCTCTGAAGTATGTGTTAATTCATATAAAGTTAATTATACATAATAATTTAAGTATATTAAAATATAACATTCTATCAAAAATGGGGGAACCGGGAGGAATAAAGAAGTTAAACTACTATATACATATTAATATGTGTCCGACCCAGGAGCACTCGCTAGAAAACTCCTTAATTAGCTCTTATGTTAGTCAAATTAGTATATGGTAAAACAGAAAAAATACTCTTTATATTTTGTTCGACATTAATCTATCCAAAAATGAGTAAAATAAAGTCTTAACTCTTTGTCCGTTTCTATCATATTTTTGAGACGTTTTATAACTCTTATTACCTCCATTCCTAAATATATATATATATATATATATATATATATATATATATATATATATATATATATATATATATATATATATATATAGACTTTCATTACATGTTACGAAAATTAAAGAAAATAAAAAAATTAAGATGTTGTAAACAATTTTTTTTTAAACTAAAGTTCTTTTATTAAAATAAAATTTAGAACCAACAAAGAGGAGACGTTGCCCTACCCTCAAATAAAAGGTGAAACAAATCCACTATTACATAGGGGAATATCGTTCCTAGTAATGGAGGGAGTATCTTAATTTTCATGATATATAATAAAAGTTGTATATTTAGGAATGGAGGGAGTATCTTATTACTCCCTCCATTCTCATTTAATTGTCGTTTAGGAGATTTATATGTATCCAAATTAATTGTCACATGTCTTTTATTAGATGTTAATAATTTATTCCAATTATACCCTCAACATATCTTTTGTTGGAAAAGTGAAAGAGAAGGAGGAAGGGAGGGGTATTATTGGAATTGTAGTAGAAAGATTATTGTATGTTTTGAGTTTCTTAATTTTTTTAAAGTGTTATAAACGACCTATATTGATGAATGGTGGAGTACTAAAGAACATGGCAATTTGCTTTATAATTTCCACCCCACATGCACATATATCCAAAGTTTCCCTTCACTTCCAGCTAAAACCCTTTGGCACTATTCTTTAAAATATTTTTCTTCTAAAATCAATCTGATAAGCTCCATCTTTGCTCACTATAAAATCCCACAACCTTTTACAAACCAAAGCATCCCAAAAACACATTTTTTCTCTATCCTAAGTTATAATAAAAAGCTAAAACTAGGGTTTGAGAAGAAAAAAATGGCTTCCAAAACCACCGCAACCCTAACTCTTTTTCTTGCTCTAAACCTTCTTTTCTTTTCTCTAGTCAGTGCCTGTGGCGATTGCCCGAAACCAAAGCCCAAACCCAAGCCCAAGCCCGCAGCCTGTCCTCCACCTCCCTACGTTCCTAAGGCAACTTGCCCTAGGGATACCCTAAAATTGGGTGTATGTGCCAATGTGCTTAGCGGTTTGATTGGAGCCGTGATCGGAAAGCCTCCGATTAAGCCGTGCTGCTCCCTCATTGAAGGCCTTGTCGATTTAGAAGCCGCCGTTTGTCTTTGCACTGCCATTAGAGCTAATGTTTTGGGCATTAACCTTAATGTTCCCGTCTCTTTAAGCTTGCTCCTTAATGTCTGTGGGAAGAAGGTTCCAGAAGGGTTCAAATGCTCCTAATCAATTTTTGCTCTTAATTTTCTTTATTATAATTGTGATATTATTATTCGTATTTTGTTTCAAGAAAATTGTACTTTCTTGTACTTGAGAGTGTGGAAATAATTACTCATTCTTCCCACTTTCATAGTTCGTGATGAATTAATTTTTGATAATAATCTTTAATGTTCATGTCATAGTGCGCAGGATAGTATATATGTGCATGGGGAAATTAGTTTTTTTTCTTTTATATTTTTATGGAAGTGGGAAATGAGTATTGATTCCCATGTAAGAGACGGAAATAAATCGTAGGAAAATGTTAAAAAATAAAAATAAAAAATAAGCGGCACGTTCTACTTTCCCACCACATGCAATAGACGGCAAAAAATCTTCAGGCTCATATATGTCAATCGTATATCCAACCATTTATAATTCACCATTTGTATATATATAATTTGAAAAAAATATCTACGTAATAAATTCTGATTGGTTGGGTATATGAATAAGAATATACATGGGGACAAACGATTTTCACCCGCAATAGACCTACGACTAAAATTATAAATATCCATTAATTCTTGATCTTATAGACCAAATCAATGATTTCAAATTGAGGGATAAAGTTAAAATTTTAAATAATGCGTAAGGGAATGAGAATTATTTTTTTTAATAACATTTATATTAAGAACTGATGCTTATAAGAGAAAAAAAATAAGTGCTTTTAAAATAGTATCAAGTAGGGGTGGAAATGAGCTGAGCTGAGCTAAGGCTCAACTCACACTAATTTTTGTGGCATGTTCTTACACTTGAAAAGATAAAAATATAGTATTGTCATAAAAGAATTATTTTGTAGACTAATAATTAATTATCATCAATAATAAAAGACAAGTAGTAATATACTTTAGGTTTCTTCTTAATGTCATAAATGACTTGAGCCAATCTCCTTCACAATTTAATGCTTGAACTTTTTCAGGCAAAGAAGCTCGATATGAATCAATAACTCTTCCACTTTGAGAAGATGAGGAGATTATAAGAGATTTCTAGAGTTTTCTTGGTTTATTTTCGTTGAGAAGATGCTATTTTTAGGGGGTATGAGGCTATTTTGTTATATATATATATATATATATATATATATATATATATATATATATATATATATATTGAGCTTCATTAGCTTTATATGAGTCGAACTCTATTTAGTTCAAGCTCAACTCATATTTTAGATGAGCCACAAATTTTTGGCTCATATATCGCTCATTTAGCTAATGAGCTAGGCTCAGTCAAAAAAAAATAAGTTCAACAATATATTTTGGTAACTTATGATCAAAGTAAAACTCTGCTTAACTTTTCTACCAAATTAAAATAAGACAGTTAATTTTGAACAAAATAAATAATCTATCTGTATCACAGTTATGATCAAGCTTCTCGTATTCTACTATCCACTTTCATAATACATGGTAAGATAATCATGATTTTTTTTTTATCGAAGGCATGGTAGCCCAGTGGGTAAGATTCACTACCTGTGACCGAGAGGTCCAGGTTCGATACCTCCCTCACACAAGGGGAATGATTTAATTGTCATTTATTTGGGTTCCCTTGTGTGAGGTCTTATACACCCCTCACGGGCAGCCGCTCAACAGGACTTCTACGACATCCGCTCAACGAGGTCATCTACTTCTCCCCTCACGGGGTCTTCTACTTCTCCTCCTCTGGTGAAGTCTCATAATAATAATTGTAATAAAACTAGACCATACTTATAAATGGTCTAGTTTAAAAAATCATGATTTTTTGGCGAGGAACCAAATCAACGCAACGCTCAATTAATTACATATCATAGTAATTCCAATAATTGATGGAATGCTAGATCGAAGTTTTTTTTTTTTTTTTTTTGCTAAGTAATGCTAGATCGAAGTTAATGCAATAACATTTGACATTTTATATAAGGAGGGCCAGAATATGTAAATTTAAATTGTATTAAACTAGCATAAAGTTTTGGAAATTTTAGCATTGAACCTAACCTTCACAAAAATTTATTTTCTCTTACTTTTTTAAAAGTTCTTGGTAGTATATTGCAATTAACTCTAAGTTTCATTAAATATTTATCGCTCAGTAAGAAGTATTTTCAGTCAAGTAACAACTGCCATCTTATCAATTAATCTAGGGTAAGAATTGTTTATCCTCATTCTGTGTATCGTTTCATATCTCCATCAATAAGAAATTGTTTTGTTATTTTTTTACTTAAAAAAACTACTACATTCGTCTCAAATTGTTTGCAGCGTTTCACCTTTTTACACAGACCTATGCAATCATTAGAAGACATTAATTATGAAGTATAAAGTCTAAATTACCCCTAATTAATGACTAAAATATTATTATTAGTGGTTAGTTGAATAATAAATTAGGGGTATAATTAGAAAAATAATAATAAAGATGCATTAATTTCTTAAACGTGGCAAACAATTTGAAATGTCTAAAATATGTGAAATATTGCAAACAATTTGGGACGGAGATAGTATAACCTAACAAATATTGGAACACTAAGGAAAAAAAGCTAACACATAACAATTTTTTTATTAATGAAATAAGTATGTAAACAGGACACAGAATATGGACATACGTTTTTTTGGCCATCAGGGAGCGATAGATTCTGTTGAAATTCCATGCTGGAAAGCAATGATCATTTTGCTGAGGAGCCCATGATACATTTCTAATTCCCGTGATATGTCAACCACGAGATCTGCAACCACATATGTTCTCATGAAATTCAACAGTTTTTTTGCCCTAAAAAATCTCGCATACCTATAAGAATTAATAGCAATTCCCCATTGGCCATCCAACATGACTTAAATTTTCGATTTACGAATTGAAAATAAAGACAATTTACCACTTGTTCGTTATAAATTCAACCGTTAATCACTATTCACTAATCAAGTTCCTTTAGTTAGTAAAATATAAGTATCTACATTAATTATAAATAAAAAATAAAATAAAAACAAGCTGCCTTTGCATTAGGTGTCAAATATATATATTTTTTTTTAACATTTTTCCCCCCCTTCCTAAGAGGATTAATAGTGGTTTTCCACTTTTCTTCCAGCATAATTCGAATTCTCGACTTACCGGTTGAAAATAAAACGTATTATCCATTTGAAGTATCAAATAAGTAATAATCAACTTTACAACTATTGAAAAAGACGGCTTTTCTTTTTGTTTTTTTATTCCGTGTAATCATCATGAGTATTTTGACTGATGAAATGTATAATGTGTCACATTTCCTTAAATCAGGTTTCAACTCATGCAATTGGCCAATAAAAGTATAGGCCTTGATTTAAGATATGGAATTAATATAACTTCTTTTCTCAATTTTATAAGTCCTTAAGATTAAAAATTGAGCTTAGAAGAAAAATAAGCTATGATTCATGTGGTTTAGGGATTTGAGCTTAGAAGAAGAAATTTGGCAATATATTGGATACGTAGGGAATATTTGAATTGCACATTGCCATGGTCTAGACTGAATTTTTTAATCTTAGGGACTTATAAAACTTATCTCATGTAAGTTATAAAACTCAGAAATGTGAAATCAAGGGAATTCTTTCTTGGCCGATTGCATGTGCTGAAACCGGATTCGAGGAAATATGACAAATTATACATTTCATTAGTCGAAGTATTCATGCTAAATATTAATAAAGAAAAAAAGAAAATTCGTCTTCTTTAATTGTAAAGTTGATAAATTATTAGAGGGAAAGATTAATTATTACTTATTTGGCGTGTAATGCTTGGCAACAATTGTTTACTAATCGATCAGTGGAACTTGATTAGTGAATAGTGATTAAGTGTAGAAATTTTATGAGCAAATGTGAGGTTGCAGACGGGTGGAAATCGTCTGTAGCTATACGTTCTCATATATGTTTTTTACTTACCGAAATTTATCATATAAATATTTCTTCCAATTTTATATACACGTGACGAATTGTGAGTGGTTAAAAATAATAATAGGAACATGTACGGGACAGACGATTTTTTATCGGCGGTAGCTAGTAAGACGGTCTAGGCAGTCGCCTAAAGCACCATGGTTAAAAAAGCCCTATGAATCTATGTTGCTCGAATGTCCATCGTACTCGTGTCCATCGAAATGAGTATGAGTATGACATATATACTGGATCTAATTAACACCGATTAAACACTTTATTTTAGATGTTTAAATCAGGGACGAAGCCAGGAATTTAGCTTTGGAAGGGGAGGGGCAAACTGCAACAGTATGTCAAACTACATATAAAAAAGGTATAAAAAAAATCTTGGGGGGGAGGGGGGCGAAATTGATAAAATATTTTGAACTACATATAAAATTTACTATACCCGACACTTAAATACATACACGTACGCGACACCTAAATACACACACGTATCTGACACTCATACCCGAGTGCGAGTAACATAGACAAGAACCCGAGGTGGAACTTGCAGATCTCATGCATGGTAGCGACGGACGTAGGGTAGGCGCCACTGAGGTCAAATGACCCCAGTGAATTTAAAGTATATATGATATATTTTTACTCAATTTAGATAATAAATGACCCCCACAAAAAAATTTAATGACCCCACTAATAAATTCTCAAAATTTTGATCAAACAGATAAGAATCCGTTCCACACGTACCGAACAATTCTCGTTCCGCACTGGAGCAGTGGTGTTAACCATTCTTATTGTTTCTAGAAGATATTTCACAAGCAGCTTTAAATATTGTAAAGATTTAAAAATACTTTTTGTTTCTAATCTTTTAGAAGATATTTAACAAGTTGCTTTCTAAATAAAAAAATAGTCTTGTCTCTCAGCTCTCAAGTCTCAATTTCTTCCCGCTTCGCGAGATATTTAACAAGTTGCTTTCAATAAAAAATAGTCTTGTCTCTCAACTCTCAAGTCTCAATTCCTTCCCACTTCGCGGGATATTTAACGAGTTGCTCTCAATAAAAAAAAATAGTCTTGTCTCTCAGCTCTCAAGTCTCAATTCCTTCCCGCTTCGCGGGATATTTAACAAGTTGCTCTCAACTTGGGGAGGGGTGCGAACTTGATAAAATACTCCAAATTACATATAAAATTTACCATATTTAGTAGTATTTTTAAAAATTTTGGGCACCCCTAGAATCGTCCCTGACCCCACTGATCTCAAGTCCTGGATCCGTCACTGTGCATGGTTGATATATCACGGTCATTAGAAGGTATTATTATGTGCTCCTCAGCCGAATGATCATTACTTTTCAGCATGCAATTTTAACAGAATTTAGCGCTCCCTAGATTGATTAATGAGAAAAGGAAGGAAAAATAAGAAGGTATAAGGGGGAGGGAAAATTTTAATATGGGGACTGGCCTCACAGAAATCTTACATAAGTTGAGGCAAGACCTACTTTGCAAGTAGATTCTACCTCAACTCATATGAGATGGTTGTGGTGTCAGTCTGACCAGGACCGCCCAATGCCAAAGTGATCCGGGGAGAGTTTGGTGAAAAATAAAGGGAGAAAAAGAAAAGGAAAATGCATATTAAGGTAAATCAAAATAGGGAAAGTTATTAAAGGAGGGTAAAAAGAGGAAAAACCTTCAATTGGATCATCCTCCTTTATAATATACTACCTCCATTCCTAAATATAAGACTTTCATTACATGTTACGAAAATTAAGGAAGCAAAAATTACGATGTTTTTGTAATTAAAATATCAATATTACTCTCTTAAATAATACTTGTATATCACTAATTCTATTTAATAGAGTAATATTAATATTTTAATTACAAAAATATCTTAATTTATGATTCCTTAATTTTCGTAAAATGTATTAAAAGTCTTATATTTGGGAATGGAGGGAGTAGAAAAGAAGACGAATCATTAAAAAAGAAAAGTAAAACATGCAACAACATACAAACAGAAATGGATGATAAAGCAGTGGATGATAAAGCCTATTTGATAATTCAACTGTTGGAGAATTAATTAATTAAAGTGGACTAATTTGATCAAATTTAATTGTGTGTTCCACCGCTTAGTTTTAAAGTGTTTTAAATTCATCGCGTAGTGGGTTGCGCAAGCTTCGCGATGATATATAACACGTGAGGAAACTAATTCTCGGTGTGAATGATAAATTTGGTTAAAGTGGAGAGGTTATTGATGGAGGTGTGATGGTATATCCCACATCGGTTGTGAGAATCGATTAAAACTAGTTTATAAGCACTAGCTAGACTAGTGATCTTAAATAAGTGGGTAAGGGGGTACCCCTTGCGCGCCGTCCGTCCGACTCGACTCGCCTCGTCACGCCACTCCACGCCTCGTCGCGCGTGTCCCTGCCGGGAAGGCAGGGATATTTTTTGGACAAAATTACCGTAATAGTCCCTAAAGTATTGAGTAACTGCAAATGAGACACATAACCTTTGTGTAATTGCAGAATGGTCCTGCCACGATTTCTCCAGCAGTTTTGAGAACTGCCACATTACCCCACTACGGGAAGTGGGAGTTACCCACGTTCTCCACTACGAGGTGAGGGAGTAAGGGCTACCTTGCAGTTTTCGACTGTTATAAAAGGCAGTCTCCCCTCTCATAATTTGCTACTACGAAAATTATTCTCCCTTCTTCATTTCTGCATTCCATAATAGTTAAGAGAGTTCTGACACAGAAAGGTTCAAAGCTCTGCTTCTAAGCTTCTGCTAAGCAGAGTGATTGGGCGTTGTACCTTGGGAACTCGTTGCTCTTGTAGGCCTGAAGCAAATAGGCGAGCAAATAGAGTTTACGGGCAATTGGTTTACTACTGCCTCGTCCAGGATTAAATCCGAATTCTTTTCTGTTTATATTCTGGTTCTGTTTAATTTCATATTCGTAACAGAAGGACTAACAATTTTAAACTCTATTTCTTTTTTCTTACATTTCGATTTAATAAATTAAAAGCAGAAACTTAAAGCAACGATCTTGGAAAATCGGAGTATATATTCGAGTTTATTTTCCTTTCTGGTTTTTGTTTTATATTGCTACTAACTGTTTGTTTTGCAATATATAGAGAAATAAAAATGGTCAGCAAATGATTCAAACGCTACTGAGTGCTTTGGGCTAGAGCTGTTCCTCCAGTCGAGACTCAGTCAAACGGAGTTAATCGAATCTTTGGTCATACAAGCGGTATTGAGGCTGATATGTCTAGGATGCTCGCCTTTGTGCCTCAATGGCTTCTCGTCCCTATTCAGTTTGGACAATTTGCACAACTCGAGAAGTTAAAAGGGGGTTGCAGACTTCAAAATGTGGAAGGAGAAAATGATGTTCTACCTTACCACGCTAAATTTAATTCGATATGTAAATGAGGAAACTCCCGTAGAGGATAAAAGCTGATCCTCGATACTGCAATAGCATATAATGCTTGGATTAGTAATGCTTATATGTGTCGTCATACTATACTTACCAGTTTAGATGATTCATTGTACCAGATTTACTATCAAAAGAATAGTGCAAAAGAACTGTGGGAATCACTAACTAAGAAATATACAGTAGATGATGCAGGTGCTAAAAAGTTCATTGCTGCTCGCTTCCACGACTTTAAGATGGTCGATGGAAAATCGTCCCTCGAGCAGTGAAGAGCTACAAAAAATTTATCACGAACTTGCCGCTGAGGGCATGGGAATCAACGACTCGCTGCAGGTGGCGTTGATGATTGAGAAATTACCCCCTTCTTGGGATAACTTCAAGCACTACCTTAAGCATAAGAAGAAGGAAATGACACTTGAGGACCTGATTTTGAAGTTGAGAATTGAACAGGATGTGAGGAAGACTTCAAAAAGGCACTTATACACTCATTGCTGAAAGGCAAATGTTGTCGAAGGCTGCTTTGGAAAGAGAAAGCGCCCTAGCTCGACTCGAAGGCGATGAACTCCAATAAGAAGTTCACGGGAAGGCTGCCTCAGTATGTGGTAAGCAAAACCACAAAGCAAAAGACGCATGCGTAGTCGTGTGGGACGGTCAAAGTAATAACTATAATAAGAACAAGAGGTTGATAGGGAATGGGAGCAGGGAACAAGTATCAAAAGGATGGCCGAGGCTCATGTATACGAAGTGCGTTAAGCTGAACTCTGGAACGGAGGATATGCACATTGTTGATGTCGTTTCAGAGGTGAATATGATAGGGGAAACCCAAAGGAATGGTTTGTGGACACGGGGGCTACTCGCCATATCTGTATCAACAAATGGATGTTCAGGACTTATCAAACTGTAAAAGATGAAGTCTGTTACATGGGGAACTCTTCATTCTCCAAAGTTGAAGGAAAGGGCAATATTGTCCTAAAGATGACTTCTGGGAAGGAGCTAACTCTCACTGATGTGCTACATGTGCCTGAAATTCGAAGGAATCTCATTTACGGAATTGTCTTTGAACAACAAAGGATTCGAGGCTTGTGTTTGAGGCAAACAAATTCATTCGACAAAGAATGGAATGTATGTAGGAAAGGGGTACCTAGCTGATACTCTTTTTAAAGTTAATGTAATGACGGTACTCCCGAGGCCAAGCTCTACAGGCGTGTATGTAACTAAGGCTTCTATTAGCTCAGTTGGAAACAATGTTGCCCAATAGGCTAATGAATTCAAACAAGTTGCTTATTTGGCTGAGTCTTTTAATTTATGGCATGATAGACTAGGTCATGTGAATATTAAAAGTATACAAAAATTAATTTCACTAAACCTACTACCAAAATTTAAAGTTGACAAAAACTACAAGTGTGAGACTTGTGTAGAAGCTAAGTTATCTAAGTCATCTTTCCGATCAATTGAGAGAAGCTCGGAACCTTTAGATTTAATACACAGCTGATGTATGTGATCTTAAATATATACAATCAAGAGGCGGTAAAAGTATTTTATTACTTTTATCGATGATTGCAAGAGATTTGCTATGTCTACTTAATGGGAAGTAAAGATGAAGCAATAAACATGTTCGTTCATTATAAAAATGAAGTTGAAAACCAACATGGTAAGAAAATAAAAAGGTTAAGGAGTGACAGAGGTGGAGAATATGAATATCCATTCGCTCAATTGTGTGCTGAAAGTGGCATTATACATGAAACAACTACAACCTATACTCCATAACAAAATGGAATTGCGGAGCGGAAAAAGCAGAACATTAAAAGAAATGATGAATGTCATGTTAATTAGTTCAGTTCACCTCAAAATTTGTGGGGAAGCTTTGCTTTCGGCAAATCACGTTCTAATAATACCCAGCTTCAAACAAATCGAAATTATAAGAAAAATAAAATTTCGATAATAGGATTGTCTTTGTGGGGATATGCTCATGACACTCAGCATTAAGTAGGCGAGAACTCACTATAAATGTGAAGCTCATACTCGATTCAGTAGTAAGAAGAGTATGAGCCAGTACCATAAGAATGTTTTTAAGATTGAGGTACCTACATAGTCATCCAATCATCCTTCCCTGCTACCAAACCAGCGGGACCCATACTCCAAGGCCTTGAATCTCGGTGATCTAATATAAGAGTATAGTACCAAACAAACAGACCAACCAAACTGTGGATATTCTTTGATGAATAAAAGATTCAGTAAGGACGATATTTTTTGTAGCTGATGCAAAATCATTCTGAGCCTGGGGTTGAGGAGGAGGTGGAGCCCATAGTACATTCTAATGGATGCCCGTGAAGCTTCAATCTAAGAATCTTTCAAACATATAATGCCAATTTGCAAAGGGATGAAAGGTTTAGTTGCAATTTGCGCGTAAAGTATTTTGATTGAATATGAAAGGCGACGACCGGAGATGGCCCAGTAAAGAATTTCTGATTCGACGTTTTTGGTCCTAAGATTTTGTCACTCTGGCTCCTATGCGGAAACCGGAAAGTTCCGCACCGTGCGAAACAATTTGGGCCGTCAGATGATAGTTTTGAACGGTCCAAATTTGGAGAGAGAAAAATTTTTATTTTTTAATTTTTAAGTCCAGCAGCTACTTCAACTTTTCTCTCTACAAATCTGGGCCGTTTAAATTATCATCCGACGGCACAAATTGTTCCGCACGATGAGGAATTTTCCCTGTTCCGCATAGGAGCCGGACTGATATTTTGTTGGCATGGTTAACTATAATTCTTCTTTTTTAAAAAAAGAGGATTGACAGTAGTTTCAAATTCCCTCCAATATGATTTCGAGCTCGATCAACCGATTGGAATTGAAGAGTCTTACCTCCTGAGTTACGACTTCGTTATCATTGAGGTGGGCCTGGCAAGGACAATATTGCAAAGTCCAAGCGACCGCAAGAGCCCGAATAGCAAGCTACATATTGAACTCTCCCTTAAAAGAATTGAGTTAATATCTTTAGGGATATTAGGCCATATATCAAATATTAAACTGATAAAAACAGATATTATACTTGATCTTAGCCAAAAGGCCGATAAAGGTTTGGTTAACAATAATTAAGCTCTAATTATTCCTTCATCTCATAATTGAACTTCTTCCTCTTGTACCTTTAGCACATATTAAGCGATGAAAAATAAAAGGAATGGTTACTGGTATATCCTTAAACAATATAATTTATTTCCATTAAGTCTCTCTATCACCTCTGTTTTATAACATAAGTGTTTCTAAGTATTTTTTGCATAAATTAATAAACGTTAGACATGAGACATTTTTACTATTATATTCTAAAATAATTTAATTTATTCTTATTAAATCTCATCACTGGATTATCTCTCTTTTCTTTATTCCGTAATATGATTAAGGGTAATTTTAAAATACAGTATTAAAAGTTAAAAAGTGACATATTTCAAAAAGAGACAGAGAGGCTATAATTTTTTTTTTATTATAATATACAAAGAACATAAATTTCTATCAAGTCAATTAAAGTGTCATTCATACCGAAACTTTTCCTAATCAAATCAAGATTAGGTATGAAAACGATTATATTTTAAGGTGATGGTAATTGACAAATGAAGGTAAAGACATTTTAGCATTGACTGACTGATATGTAACTAGGCATATTAGGCTGAATTTGTCACTTTCAATCCACGCCCACTACAACAAAAAGTGCTATTGCGGCGTTTATCGTATGTCGAAATAAATAAAAAAAAAAACGTTGACATAGATCTATACCAACATTTATTACAAATGTCGACTTAAAGCGTCGCATTTGCTCGTAGTCGTTGTGATTTTTTACGACATTTGTTACAAGCGTCGGTACCTATCTATTACGACGATTGTTGCGTCGTTTTAAAGTGTTTCAAAAGGTATTTTTGCCGACATTCGTAAATAATCGCAATAGGTCACATATCCTGACGTTTGTAAATATCGTGAATAAGTAGTTATTCCGACATTTGTTACGTCATTTTATTGTGTATCAAAAAATATTTTTTTCCGGCATTTTTAAATAGACGCAACTAGATATCTATTCGACATTCGTAAATTTTGAAACAAGGTTGGCGGTGTCGAGTCGGATCCGGAGCCTATATAAGCCGAGTCGTCGAGTCTAGCCACCTTTGAATAATGGAAGACAGAGCCTAAGCATAGACAAACTGAGTCATCGAGTCAAGCCACCTTTCAATAATCGGAGCTGGAGCATAGGCAATCTGAGCCGTCGAGTCTAGATACCTCTAAGTAATGTAGAATAAAATATTCCACTACTCAAAGGTACGAGAATCGAACCCACGACCTCCTGCATGTATTTCATGCAATTGATGATTGAGCTAATTGATCATTTGTTATTTGTTTGCCTTCATATTATATTTATTATAATGTAATTTTGTATATTAAACCTTTACTTAATTTAATTTATTTTTGTGTTTTAATTTATTTTTATGAATCGGATTAAAATTAATACACTCTCATTAAATTTTTAATAATTAATGTCTTTAATTTTTCGTTAAAAAAATATATTTGAAACTTAATCTCCGTATTTGTGTTTGTTTGAAAATGTCACAAGATCTAACGACATAGTATATAAATGTCGCAATATGAATCGAAAAAAGTAACAATTTATAACAATATGTAATGTAAATGTCACTAACTAACATCAAATTGTCGGTAAGAATAAGAATTACTATAAGCGTCGTTATGAAACGTCAGTATAAAATCGAAATATAACAACGTTTGTTCGAAATGTCAAATGATTTAACGACGTTGTATATAAATGTCGCTATATGAGTCGCAAAAAGTAACAATTAATAACAAGATTTAATGTACACGTCGCTAACTACCATCAAAATGTTGATTTTATCAACAAATATTAAAACCGAGCGCTACAAAAGCGTCGTATAAAATTCAAATATAGTGAGCGTTTATCGAAAAATGACAAGATCTAATGACATATTATATAAATATCGCTATATGAGTCACAAAAAGTAACAATTTATAACAACATTTCTTTGTAAATGTCAGCTAACCAACATCAAAAGCGTCGGTATGAGCGACAATTACTATAACCCAGTCACTATGAAACGTCGTATAAAATTCAAATATAGGGGACGTTTGCAAAAAGTGTTGCTTTAACTTACTCTTTTTTATTTTAAGCGACATTTGAAAAAAACGTTGGTAGAAAAACGTCGCAAAAGACATATTTTTTTGTAGTGGCGGTGGACACCCATTACAAAGAGCAGACTTTTTTTTTGTTAGACCGAAGGTGTCCACCGCCAATAGCAGTGGCTAATCTCCTCACCACAGGGGCTCTCCGAATAAGTAAATAGTGGCCATAAAATGTGCTTTCCATTCCCATAGGCAGAAATCGAGGAATCGGACTCTTGACCTCATGATTAAGGGACAAAGAGCAGCCTTGAAATCGTATGTTTGGATTTGAATATCTATTTTTATTCATTATATAAAAAAGGAAATAAATATTTACCTTCGAACTAATGTTGCAATACATATTGATGCGTTTAAAGTGCTGAAGGTCCAATTCTACAGTACCAACTACCATTAAACATTCACATCCGTTCATGTTGAATTTGACAGTCGAAACTAATTTATTTTAAACACCTATTTTTCAGACAAAATATATAACTATTTCGTAATATTTTATTAAAATAGCTATTTTAGCCTGTTCAATCTCGACCATCATAGGAATCGGGTAGCTCAAGTGGTAAAGAGCTCTGCCACTGCGGGACGGAGGTCCCGTGGTCGATTCTATATCTCCCCTATGGGAGCAATAAATTCTCCTCCTTGTGAGGCCAAGTTCCCTCTCCGGTTTGGGACATGCTACAATCTCCCGATCTAGGGTATTCTCCGCTCTTCCCCTTCAGGGGCAATTGCCTTCGGGCGTAAAAAAAAAAAAAAAAATATCTCGACCGTAAGTCTTTAATCCGACGGCCCAAAAATCCTCTGCACCTGCGAAAGAACCCCCAAATCAATATATTCGCAATACATATAAGTAATGAGGAGAAACTTGGTTAAAATCATGCAAGTTTTCCTTAGAGAATTCATCAATTTTCTCGAGGGCAAAGAGAAACAAAATACTAAAATACCGCCACAACTAACTTAATTCATCAAATCATGATGTCTGCTCCCATGAGAGAAGTTTTCCGACTGGGAGCCATAGTTGTTGCATTATGCCTATTTACAAGAAATTTATCAAGTTGTAGGTCATGTTAAAATATTGTTCAGATCTCAATTAAATTAGTCGAAAAAATAACATCAGACACTGCAAAAACATCTAGTAGCATAAAAAAGAAAATAAAATTCAAGAGACAAAGATAAACTTTTAAGAAGATTAGAACTTACAGAGATGAACATGGGCACCTTGCAATCACCACTTCACATGCATGTTAGGTTTTTTGCCAAATTCTCTTTTGTTTGTAAGAAAAAAGTTTGGGTGGGTTGATTTCTGGTCACCACCACGAGTCGAGCGAGGGTTACAGTGATCATAGGGTCGCTTACAGCAGTACTTTACAAATCACTGCACCAATACAAATGACTCACATCGAGCAGAGGAATTGAACACTGAACATTTATAAAAATATGCCAAATTCTTACCAACTAAGTCAACTTGTGTTGGTTTTGCCAAATTCTCTGCTTGTGGTGCCAGCTAAAATTCCTAGGGCACATGGGACCAACCTCTTTCTTTAATATATCTTCAAAAAATCAATCAAAAAAATTTGCCCTCATTGCTCCCTATAAAACCCCACTTCTTACTACAAATCTAAGCATCCCAAGAAAGAAAAAAAAAAAAAAACCCTTACCTCTTAGATCCCAAAAAATCATTACATTTTTTTCTTAGGGTTTTGAGAAAAATGGCTTCCAAGACCACCTCAAATTTGGCTCTTTTTCTTGCAATAAACCTTATTTTCTTCACTATGGTAAGTGCTTGTGGAGATTGTCCTAAACCAAAGCCTAAACCAAAGCCAAAGCCAAAGCCAAAGCCAGCTTGCCCTCCACCTCCCTATGCTCCTACTCCTAAGGCAAGTTGCCCAAGCGATACCCTAAAATTGGGCGTTTGCGCCGATTTGCTAGGCGGTTTGATCAGTGCCGTCATTGGAACACCTCCAAAAACTCCATGCTGCTCTCTCATTCAAGGCCTTGCCGACCTCGAAGCCGCAGTTTGCCTTTGCACTGCAATTAAGGCCAATGTTTTGGGAATTAACCTTAATATCCCACTTTCACTTAGCTTGCTCCTTAATGTCTGTGAGAAGAAGGTTCCAAAAGGATTCCAATGTGCTTAAAGCTTGATCTTAATTTCTTCTATGAATGTCTTTTTTTAATTTATATCTAGTATTGTTCATTAAGAGTGTGGAAACTCCTTGTTTATTTTCAGATCGAATTGGTGGATTGGTCTTAAATAAACTTTTTACATGTACAAGTTATAAGTTATAAGCATTGAGCTCTTTGATTGTATTTCTTTAAAAAAAAGTTGGAAATGATAAGTTCTTGCATATGTAATTTATCTTTACAAAATCTAAAACTAAAATCTCAAATAAAAATTCTATCCATCAATTTGCTCAAATAGCCATCATAGGAAAGAACAGTACTCCCTCCGTTAGATAATATAAATCATTTAAAACATGTAGCGAAAATTAGGGAAGTAAAAAAATAAAATATTTTGGTAATCAAAATATTAATGTTACATCTTTCTCTTAAATAAGACTTAGTATATCACTAATTCTATTTAAGAGTAATATTGATATTTTAACTAACAAAATATTAATTTTTTAGTATATGTTATAAATGATTTATGGAATGGAATGGAGGTAATACAGTACTATAAAGTATGGAATAGTTGTATGTGACATTAATCGATGGAATTTAAATTAAAAGGATCTTCCAAGCGTTATTTATCCACCACATGCAATTCATATAGGGTCAATTAGTCTCCCATCATTATCATCAAAACTTTTGACCCTTATGAAGAAAAACAAGAGGAACAAAACGTTTATTTATTACCAGTGTGGTCCATCTTAACGTGACCATTTTTTATTTATATCGTGAAAAGGAATAAGAGAATTCGAAATTTGTAATATTCATTCGGACAAAAAATGGATTACAATTTTTTTTTTAAATAAACTTTTTTATTGAAGTTAAAATAAAATAGCAAACATGGAGGGGCCGTAGCCTTACCTCAAATAAAATGTAGAAACAAATACACTACTACATTGTGAGCATCGTTCCTAATAGTCTTAAAAAAATTGAATTTTTTTTCTTTTTAACCTAACATCTATTAAAATGTTTATATCTAGTCTCCATGTGGTGTTCAGTAGGAGCTTTTATGTTTCCCTTTTTACCATTGCGAAAGAGAACATGAGTAAAATCTTCGTAGTACTCTTCCAGCTGAAGGTCAGCCAATTCTTCAAAAGAACCCGTATCCGAAACCTCAGTAATTTCTGGTTCAAAAGACTCACTTTCCTCTTGCGCAGTTGTATTAGCATACCTACTGACAATTGACCCCTTAATTCTTTTGTTGAAGTCTTGAAAACTTGCAAATATTTTGTGTCTATCTTCGAAAGGAGGTGCCGTTAGTGCATTTAGTTTGCTAGCAAAAAAAGTAAGGGGGTTGTGCATCCTGTATGTTTGTTCAGATCGGCTAGAATTTTTATCGTTCCGCATCCGGGCTATGTGAGCCTATCGCTATCTCCGGATCCGTTGAGGGAGGATCTCGATTATCCTCAGCTACTGGTAACGAAATCGGTGTTGAAGCAGACATGACCGGACTTAAGTCTGAAAAGTCAAAAGAAGCAGCTCCTTCTGCTCCAACCGCTTCCTTTGCGCGGGTCGGTGACGTTGAACAGATTGGGGCAGGCGGCTGGGTGGGTCAACAGCTTGGAGCCCCGTAACTACCTCCTCACCAGCCAGAATTCTTGGCTCCACCTCACCATCTATGATTCTTGGCTCCACATAGAGATCTTTTTTCCTTGATTCACTTGCTTCCACTATGTTGCTTCAAATGGATTACTATGTTGCTTTACACTTCATTGCTGTATAGCAGACAAATACGTTTTGAACGAACCGAGTTGGAGCTATTCAGTGCAATTATTCGAAGAATCTTATAAAAGTGTATTATTGATAATTAAATCTTATGTATTAAAAGTGTTTCTATAACTAAATCTTATAAGATTTTAGTTATTGAAACACTTTTCATATACATAGCTTTTTATCCCATGGGTTAGAAAGACCTTTTACTATAGTTAAAATAAGAAGGAAACTTCATTTCATTTCAGGTATGATTGGATTTAGTATGAATCTACTCTTCTCATTAGGTGTTTCATTCCATGTACTATTAATAATAAATTGACATGTGTTAAATTTTTAATTAAAAAATTTAAAATCTAAAAGAAATTGTGGAACCTGTAGGAAAAAAGTAAACACGTGACAATCATATATTTGTGGGAATAGAGAACGGGACACAGAATAAAGATAGATGATTTTTTGCCGATTGCATTAGGTCTTAGTTTTAGATTAGTTTCAAATTCAAATCAAATTCTTCATACATTATTGGTTGGAATTTCATTCTCATAATCAATCTAAAAAGAGTTCGAGTATCAGTTTGATTCTCAAACTCAATCTAAAAAAGCAAGAGATTCTTTCCTTCCTTGCCATCCTGATTGATTTGAGGTTTCAATAGACACGGCAAAGTTTCACAAAGATGACCACTCAATTCCATCCAAAATGAAAAATCACTTTGACCCCTTTAGGGAATGAACAGATGTTGAAAAGATCTAACTAAGTGCAAGTGGTATTGTAATCATTCATCAAAAAAAAAAAAAAAATTGGTATTGTAATCAATTAATAACAAAATAATCAAGTCTTATAGTTCCAGCGTGACAAGGGTATCTAGAACAAGAATTCCTGAATTGAAGCCTTAATATAAAAGAATTTGGAGTGGATTTAAAAATGCGCATGAAAGCCAACAATAAATCTTAGTGGAACTATATTCTAATTATAGTCTGATATATAAATCGAATTTAGAACTTATACCGTTGAAATTGAAGGGGGAATTTTATAGAACAACTATTACACCCGTGTTGTTTTATGGTATAGAGTGTTTGGCCGTGAAAATATGCCATAGCCAGAAAATGAATGTAACAGAGATGTGTATATTGCGATGAATGTGTGGGCATACCAGAAATGATAGAGTGAGAAAATGAGATTATCCGATAGAAAATGAGAGTTGCACCTATTAAAGAAAAGATGAGGGAAAATCACTTTTGGTGGTTTAGGACATATAAAAAGAATATCGAGTGACACTCCAGTTCGAAAACTTGAATGATGGAGACTTGAGATTGTAAAATGTTGTAAAATTTTGTTGTTGTTGTTTGTCAACTAAACTGTTGCTACACAGCCGTCTATTTAGGTTTAAGGTTATTCAACTCCTTGGTCTCAAAATATTAATTACAACTCATAATATATTTTTGGTTATATATTTATTACATGTATAAAGTCATATAATTATAACCAATGACCATGATTTCAACTGCTACTTGGTACTAACCGAAAAATCCAGGCAATATTGTGAATATTGTCCTTTTGCAACTCTTTTTTTTTCCTTTCTTTCTTTTGAGGAGACCTTCTGCTTAGTCAATATTTGGATTAAAAGTTAAAGCAAATTGGATGTCTCTAAAACTCTTTGTAACAATTCCTGCAACATTTTTAATTATGTATAATATTGTTAGCACTTAGATTTATGATCTTGTTTAATTAGAATATATATAAATTAAATTTTCATAATATGAATGTTACATCGAGTATTACATAAAATGGCATTGAAGATCTGAACTCAAATTAAAGTTTAAGAAAGGAACTAGTTAAAGTTGTATATTAATCCATTGTCATGATCATGACTTCCAACTAAATTATTGGCCTAGTTGCTCTTCTAAGTCATTGGCTCTGGTCCTTTCTACCCCCAATTTGTAAATCCAGAACCAGCCCGTGAACCATTTTTGGCGTTTTCAAAATAGAATAGAAGATTTTCATCCGTTTTTTTTATTATTCGGGGAGGGGAGGGGGCATAGGCGGATCTATGACCCCAGAATTTTTTTTTTTTTTCTCTTTTTATTGCCCCTCCAAGAATTTTATCAGTTTCGCCCCAGATTTGCACCACTAAATTTCGACTCCTGCGTCCGCCTATGGGAGGGGGGTGTCGAACCTGGGACCTTACAGTCTCAGGCAGAGTGCTCCCACTGGGGCTGCCAATCTCTTGTTTTCATGGTTTTTCTATTAAATATTTCCACAGCTGCTTTTTTTTTTCTTTTCTTTTTTCTTTTACAGCTGACCTCAAAGATCTTTTCTAGTTCGCCGTATTGTGAACTATAGATTCCTGGTCCATGAAGAGGACAACTTTGAAATATTTAAGGGCATGCTGACATAAACAAAATCGGAAACTTCACATTATAAACAGCACTGCATTTAGAATTTATATGATGAAGTAATTTATAAAGAAACATGTAACATAATCAGAAATTTCACATTATAAATATCGGTAAATTTAGAATTTATAGGATGAAGTAATTTATAAAGAAACATATAAAGTAGTAAAAATTTATAAAATCATAGTGGGGTGAAATCTAATATTTGCAAATATATTATAGAAAAAAATCCTAACTCTATTTCTGGTTTAGTCTTTCATTGTGAGGGACAATCGCTTTGAACAATAGCTATTAGTTATATGAACAATAACTATTAGTTATAAATTACAACTGTCATAGCTATTACACTATTTCGTTACTATTTTAAAATTATTCACTAACATTCGTTCAATGTATAAAATTTACATTTTTACATTCTAGTCTGTAGCAATGATCACTACTGGTTTATCACAATTGACATGAAAAGGGGTAGACAGTGGTGTTTAAGCAGCCTAAATGTGGAAAATTCTGTTATCCAGACCAATTATAAACCGATTGCAGATTCTATTTTTGCATTTCTTGAACCATGGATGAGAGATCCTTTACCACATGATGAGATACCTATGTTTCTGCCAAGTTTTGAGTGGGGCTCAGTTCCAGAACAACAAAACGACTATCCTAACAGTTGTGGTGTCTTCTTAGTGAGTATGATGGAACACTGGAAGGCCGCATCGCAGTAAATTGGTTTAACACATGGTCGGTTGCGAAAAAGCATTACTTCACAACTGATCGATCAGCCAGAGAACAAAGTTCTAGTATGGAACAAATCACAAGCAATATATTTCCCTAGGAATTAGGAATTTATTATTGTAATGCTTTTTTATGAGATTCTGGCAATATGAATGATTTTATAAATAATATGTGAAATGCTTTTACCGTATTTTGAATTTTCTGTGATTAAAGTCTATAAATAATATGTGAAATGAAAGGAACATATCAAGTGTTATGTTCATAATAACACTTTGTCATGAATATAATAACCATAAGTTATATGAACAATAGCTATTAATTTATATTAAAATCTACGTAAACTTGACCCTTGGTGAAAATTGAAAGGCTAATAACCGTAAGATGTGACACTAATAGTTGTAAGATATTACACTAATAACTATTACAAATGATATTTACAATTGTCATCATTAACATTCCTAAAGTTTATTAACATTTAAATAACTCCTAATATACAGAAGTGTTTAGCACCCTAGTCGGGTTGGTCGAATCTCGTACAACAATTCCATCAGAGAATATAAGATGTCCATAATCACTATTTTCGACCTACAATTGAAAAAACAAAGACAACATCACAAACATATTAAATGTAAATACTATGTCATATAATTACAAGCACAATGGTTATTATACCGCGATAACATTACCATCATCATTACTGCTTGGAATTGAATCAAAATCACTGTGATTTGCCAACAAACTATCTATTGAATCAGAAACAGAATTTGATTGACTAGCAAGTAATTCGGTGAAAGAAATTGGTAGTTTCCAACTATCGGTAATTGAATTATCCAGTGAAGGAATCGAAAAAAATTGAAAAAAATAATAAAAGGAAGATCAAGAGAATTTAGGGTTTTTTTGGTGTATTGAAAATCACGATTATCATGATTGTGAGGATTAAAGGGCATGTTGCCGAATTTGAATCAGAATTCCAAGATTTTCGGACCCAAAACGCGTTTGGGATTGCTCAAATCGCGCAAAAATCGATCAACAAACGAATTCTGAGCTGGAACAGGGGGAGTTTAAAAGCAGATCCAGTGTGGCTCGCTTCCTTTGACAGCAGACTGCTTGGTGTCTACTAGATCTAAAAGGCGTAGATCCAATGGCCATCAAGCAGTGCTGAACTTGCTAAAAATCTCCTTTATCAGCACTGTAGCCAAATGCATAATAGTGTGTGTATATATATATTCTAATTTTCTATCATCATTTCTTCTCATATTCCTCAGTCTTATTTTATAGATGATTGACATGTGTTCAATTACCTATTATGATTTCACCAATATTTCTAATAGTTTATATAAAAAAAAAATTAAAAGAAAATTAGAGACTTGGTAACTTGTTTATAATGAAATTACGACAGAAGATCTGAATCGCACTTTATCTCTTAGAATTTACACTTTTTTAGTTTATTTTTTTTTAAATAATACATAACAATTTGTTGATAATAAGACATGAAATAGGATAAATAAAGCATGACAAAATATCCAAAACAGCGTTATTTCCTATCTTTTTCTCCATTATTTCTCTCTCCTAATTTCTTCTTGCTGCTCCCTCTCTCTCTTTCTGAGAGCAATTTTTTTTTTTTATTACAATTATTTATTGGACCTCACCAGAGGAGGAGTAGTAGAAGTCCGGCTGAGCGGGTGCTCCGTGAGGGGAGTAGTAGAAGCCCGTTGAGCGGGTGTCGTAGAAACCCGTTGAGCGGGTGCCCCGTGAAGGGAGTAGTAGAAGTCCCGTTGAGCGGGTGAGGGGAGTAGTAGAAAATTTTGAGAGCAATTATTTATGGTGTTTCTGCATGAAAATTTTGGCACTGAGTCGTAGTCTCTGTTGGGATTCAGAGTTTGCTAGGGTTTCTAGTGGTCATGATAAGATCCAGGGACGAAGTCAGGAATTTGGTGTTGGGGGCGAAACTGGTAAAAAGAATTTCAAAATTCTTGGGGGGGAGGGGGCAAAATTGATAAATTTTTTCAAAATACACATATAATTTTGATAAATAGTAGTATTTTTAAAAATCTCGGGGGGCGCCTGCCCCCTCCCGCTCCCCCTGTAATCGTCCCTGATAAGATCTGCATGTGAACGTTTGTCTTTTACTATTAAAATAAAACTAATTTGCGAAACATTTATTTGTTTATTTGTACATATGGAATATAATCTCAACCTTTAGATTAGTTTATCAGAAGTTGAATTTTAAGTAGAATAAAAAATAATTCTTCAAATAGCATAAATAGGTTTTTATTCTATTTGAGAAGCAATTGTTTGATCTTTTTTCTCAAGCTCGGAAATCAATGAACGAAATTGTGTTTACACGTGGAGAAAAACACATGTTTCGAATCATATCTGACCTGAGAATAAATAAGAATTTTAATTTTTCTATTTTTTTCTCTAGGATTAAGTTGAAGATGTTGTATACAATAACGTATCTAGTTTGTTAGCATAGGCTCAAACCCCTCTATATATCTTTTGAGGTGGATTTTTCTTGAAACGCGGCTTTTGATGGGTAGCTGCAGGTCTCATATTAGTTTTTATTGTATTTTAACACTCCAGAACTTGGTGTACTCTTGTCGTAAGTCCACCTCAAGTTTTTAGTGCTTCCAAGTTGTTTTACAGTTTATTCCAGATACCTCTAGGATGTTTTTCTTCTCATCTTAATTAGTAGTAGATTTTTTTTCTTTTACATTTGTCGATGTTCGACCTCTGTTCTCCTCAGACGGATATTCGACAGCTAACTATCCAGGGACGAAGACAGGGCGGAGTGTCAGTCGCACTCCAAATTTTTAAAAATACTATTAGATATAGTAAATTTTATATATAGTTCGAAATATTTGATCAAATTCGCCCTCAATATTTTTTTTACAATTTTATATATAATTCGGTATACGGTTGCAGTTTTCGCCCCAAATTCCTAACTTCATCCCTGTAATTACCTAATAATGGAAAAAGGGTGGTGGCGCGTTGGCTAACGCAAGTCTTTTATATATATATTGAGTGATTCTGAGATCAAGAGTTACCTAATGATGGCATGAGAAATATGTACTTGAACCATATAACAATTAATTCTAACATTGGAATGAAAATATAGACTGTTTCACTACATTTTATTATGAAGATTTGAATGTTAGAATTAACCTTTTGTATGACAAGAAAATATTAAGAAATAATTTTTAATAAAGGATATTTGCAATAAACATTTCTTAACGGGTGAAAATCGTCTGTTCTCATATATGTCCATATTCCTGTATCCAACAAATCAGAATTCGATATGTGAATATTTTTTTCCAATTATATATACACGTAATAAATTATAATTGATTAGGTAGAAAAATATGAACATACACGGGAACATAAAAAATTTTACTTTTCTTGACATGAATGTAACTAAAAGTGTATGAATGTAGTTAGCAATTAAAATTTTACACGTGGTACGAATATAAACATATACACTGATAATACCTTTCTATGAATAATCATGCATGAAATATATAGCAAGGACTTCAACGGCCCAGTGGAAACGGCCACTGAACGCAGGGCTTCGGTCCGCGTTCGAATCCTGCATCCTCCCCCGCCCAATAAAAAAAAATGCATGAAATATATAAATTTCTCTAATTTAACCCCAAAAAAAAAGGTATACTACCTCTATTTCATAATATAAATCTTTTAAGACATATTGTAAAAAATGATCAAAGTTAAACACAAAGTATTTTGTTAGTCAAGATAGCAATAGTACTCTCCTAAATATAATTTGTATATCACTAATTTTATTTAAAAAATTAATATTAATATTTTGATTAAAAAAATCTTATTTTTGCTTCCTTAATTTTCGATACATGTTTTAAACGAATTATATTAAGGAATTGAAGGTATTAAAATCCTCCAAGGAAATAAAATTAATAGCAAGATCAATCCTTTTCTTTCTTAATTTCTTCTCCTCATACGTACCACGACTTGACTTCACACTTCACAACTCATAAATCAAAATCCCATTTTGTAACATTTTTTCTTTATTAATAAGAGATCCCAATTTCCTACGTAAAATATTATCCACAGACAACATCACGTCCATTTAGGCCGGGCAACCACTTATTTTTCCTCATTTTCATGTCTCGTCTTTTCCTTCCTTTCTTTCTCACCATTTTCCCTACCTACGAAGAACAAAAAACAAAAACAAAAAGTATATTTTACTTCCCTTCACCTCTATCTCCTAATCCTTCTTTATTAACATGAATGTTTATTCAATCCACATTATTGTCTAGAAACTCTCCATTTCATGTGAAAAAATAAAATAAAAAATGTATTTAATTTTGAATAATCGTCAACAATTGTTTTGCTACTAATCAATCGTCGATGTAAATTATCTAATTTTTAATATCAGAAGGGCGAAAAAAAGAGGTTTCGAGTAAGCAGATATGGCGGATATTACGGATATTACAACGTTAAATGAGTCAGATGTAGAAGGGGCAATAGTTTGTTATGCTCCAACAATGATAACAACAAATGGTATATGGCAAGGTGATAATCCTTTAGCTTATTCATTGCCACTCTTCATATTACAATTGACCATGATTGTGGTCGTTACTCGGATTCTTGTTTATCTCTTGAAACCCTTTCGCCAGCCTCGTGTTATATCCGAAGTCCTTGTAAGTCTTTTTTTTTTTTTTTTAATTCCTTTTTCAATTTCCAATATTTGTTTTAAATTGTGAAGTTTTGACATTCTTAGAAGAAAAAAACAAATTGTGTTATAATGCAAGATATATAACAATGTTAGTTGGACATGTACTAAATAATGAGAAATGCAACATATATATTGATCGTCTCCATTTCAAAATATAGCTCGTTTTAAAATAAGCAGATGGTTTTATCAAAATATAAATTATTACACACATATCTATAAGAATTTAATAGTTTTCTCTAAAGTTAAAGCTATTAATTTACTCTGAAACGGAGAGAATATGAAAGACTAGCAATATTAAGAAGCATTTAGCTTTCTTAATATATACTCTCTCCCTCCCTCCCAAAATATCTGTTCACTTTGAGTTTTACATAAAAATTAAGGTTTCATTAAATTCTATAGTATGATATGGTAAAATGTCAAACGTGAACTTATTCAATTTTACTCCCCATTTAATTCTACATTCTCTTCTCTCTATTCTTTTATCTCCAGCATTGAATGTAAAGGGTATGATTGAAAAAATCATCATTAATAAGTCATTTATTTAAAAAAAAAAAAATGGACACATAATTGGGACACATTAAAAAAGAAATGTGACAGATAATTTGATTTGGTACGGAGGGAGTATATATATGCATGTAGCTTTATATACATTAACTTACTTAATGATGTATTCCATGGTTGGCAGGGTGGTATAATACTTGGTCCATCAGTGCTAGGACAAAGCAACACATTTTCTCAAACAATATTCCCTTTAAGAAGTGTAATGGTTCTTGAGACTATGGCAAACATAGGACTTCTTTACTTTCTTTTTCTAGTTGGAGTTGAAATGGACCTTGCTGAAATTCGTCGAACCGGAAAAAAAGCCCTAATCATCGCCATAGCCGGCATGATTCTTCCTTTCCTCATAGGTGCCTTATTTTCGTTACTCATACGCGAACAAGGAGCTAGCGAAAGAGATGGCACTTTCATTCTATTTCTCGGAGTCGCCCTTTCAGTTACTGCATTCCCTGTTCTTGCAAGAATTCTAGCTGAGCTCAAGCTTCTAAACACCGAACTGGGACGCCTCGCGATGTCTTCGGCTCTCATTAACGATATGTGTGCTTGGATTCTACTTGTTTTGGCAATTGCATTAGCAGAAAATGATAGCACAACAATGGCTTCTGTTTGGGTGATTCTATCAACAATTGCCTTTGTGCTCTTTTGCATATTTGTTATAAGGCCATTGATATCTTGGGTAATAAGGCGAACACCGGAAGGCGAAAGCATAAGTGATTTCAACCTATGTTTGATTCTAACAGGAGTAATGATATGTGGTTTTATAACAGATGCAATTGGTACACATTCTGTTTTTGGTGCTTTTGTTTTTGGTTTGGTTATACCAAATGGACCTCTTGGGGTAACACTTATAGAAAGACTAGAGGATTTTGTTTCAGGGCTTTTGCTACCTCTTTTCTTTGCTATCAGTGGTCTTAAGACAGAAATTCAAGCTATTAAAGGACCACAAACTTGGGGTATTGTATTTGTTGTTACTATTCTTGCTTGTGCTGGTAAAATTGCTGGAACCCTACTTGTTTCTCTCTATTACCAAATGCCTTTTTCTGAAGGCCTTACTCTTGGCTTGTTTATGAACACTAAGGGCCTTGTTGAAATGATCATCCTCAATGTTGGTAAAGACCAAAAGGTACGTTGTCGTTCTCGACTTCTCTCTCCTCATTTCAAACTAGTCCATATATAAAGTACGTTGTTGTTCAGATCCTCTGTAACATCTTATTTTGTCGTACCCGAGATCTTCTAGTATATTGTCTGGTATACCAATGAGACCGTTCCATGTGTTACAAGGTAATTGGACTAAAGGCAATTCATGGGCTTTTGGACTAATCACATGTGCTGATTTCATGGCAAATAATCGTTTGTCCATGTACATGTTCTCAATCACTAACAATTCGCCACATGTATATAAAAGTAGAAGAAATGTACACATAGCAAATTCTAAGTGAAGGGGACATGTATGGAGAAGGACAATTTCTAGCCTGGTTTCATTGGTGTATAAACAGTGTACAATACGAGGTATTAGAAGATCCAGTGTCTAGCATAAGAGATGTCACACAATTCCGCATCTCCTATTAAACTTTCTTCTCCACAATAATCTTTTCTTATGAAAGTAAATTAGTTTGTACAAACGCATCAAAATCTTGAAAGTAAGGTCTAACAGAAAGTATACTAGAAGATCTGGAGCGATGAATATGATACTTTTCAACTTCCTCTCATGGTGACATGTTTTACCTTTTTTGCCACAGATCTTAGATGGCAAAGCATTTGCAATTATGATAATCGTATCATTAATTATGACCGCGATTATCATTCCTTCCGTGACAGTTATCTACAAACCGGCAAGAAAATTCGTACCATACAAAAGAAGAACAGTTCAAAGATCCAAACCAGATGGAGAATTTCGTGTATTAGTTTGTATTCACACTCCTAGAAATGTCCCAACAATAATAAACCTTATTGAAGCCTCTCACCCTTCCAAAAAATCACCTATTTGTATATATGTTCTCCATCTTGTTGAACTAACGGGTCGAGCCTCCGCCATGCTAATCGTTCACAACACTCGAAAATCTTCTCGTCCTGCTCATAATCGAACACAAGCACAATCCGATCACATCATCAACGCATTTGAAAACTTCGAACAACACTCGGGATCTGTGTCTGTTCAACCGCTCACTGCTATCTCCCCTTATTCAACAATGCATGAAGATATTTGTAGTTTGGCTGAAGATAAACGCGCCGCGTTTATCATAACCCCATTTCATAAACAACAAACGGTAGATGGCGGAATGGAATCGACGAATCCAGCTTTTAGGACAATCAATCAAAATCTGTTAGCAAACGCGCCTTGTTCGGTTGGGATACTAGTGGATAGAGGGTTAAGTGGCTCAACTAGGTTAGCAGCTGGCCAGGTTTCTCACCATGTTGCTGTCTTATTCTTTGGAGGACCGGATGATCGCGAAGCGTTAGCCTATGGATGGAGAATGAGTGAGCATCCAGGGATTAATCTGACCGTGATGAGATTCCTATCCGCGGAGGAGAATCTTGAATCTTTGACCGGGTCAAGACGTAGTCACGCTAGTGCTGAAACCGGAATGTTGACTATTGTGACTGAAAATGATCGCAATAAACAACTAGACGAAGATTATCTAAACGAATTCAGATCAAGAACTGCTAACGATGAATCGATAGTTTATATAGAAAAAGTAGTAAATAATGGCGAAGAAACGGTTGCATCAATTAGGGCTATAGATAATGTTCATGATTTATTTATAGTTGGGAGAGGACAAGGGATGATTTCGCCTCTAACCGCGGGGCTTACGGATTGGAGTGAGTGTCCAGAACTTGGTGCCATTGGAGATTTATTAGCTTCTTCAGATTTTGCAGCAACTGTTTCAGTTCTTGTGGTTCAACAATATGTGGGCATGGAGGTTCATGGTGATTATATTTCTACTCCAGATAGTCCCAATGATCAGCAACATGACCATTTTGCCCCTGTTAATCGACGAACACCACAGAGAGATCAACCTTTGTTTTCACAACCCTAATTTAGTAAATTCTTCTTCTTCCCTTTATTTATATTTTAACAGGCATTGTACAATTATGTTGTAACCATTTTAATTAACCTGGGAGTGGATTTGCCTCATAGTGTTTGATATTTTTCTTTGAAGAGATTGTCCTGAATTGTGAGTTGTTTGCCAGAGAAAATTGTAAATTCGAGATTTAAAATCATAAGTTTGTCGTACAAACTTATGATCACCTAATAAAAAATTGGAAAATTTTGATATATATCAAGTTCACGTGGTTCTCGTAGTATAGAATTAACCACATCACTACATAATCGTCTCTATGTGGTGAGTTCTGTAACAGAATGTCCAATAGACTTGATCCATATGGAAACTATCCTAAAAATTTATGGTATAATTTTATGATATGTAACTTACGAGAAGTTTTATATTAATTAGAAATAACTTCAAAACATGTACTCAAACTAATGGGAAAACACATGTAAGCCCAAAGTGTCAACTCACTAGAGAAATAATTAATTTTTTAACCTATGTGTATTGCACTAGTCTAGGTGCAAGTTTTATAGTTATTCTTGAATCAAGATATATAAAACTAGTCGTAACTAATTAGTCAAACTAAAAAGCTACTTTTTTTTCGTCTCAAATTAATAACCATATTCACTTTTTAGAATCTCCATAGTTGAATGCCCATTTTCTTAGTATATTAAATTTATTTATAAAAACAAATCCTTAATTTGAGCTTTACTAGCATATAGTAGTCGAATGCTAACCTCCTAACTTCTTTAATTTAAATAAATCTGAAACCATCATACCACTAATTTTCTTAATTAATAAGAGTAGATGTCTCTTAACAAGAATAGATTATATAATGATATGCAAGTAACCAGAACTTTTATTGACAAATCCATAACATCATAGAATTATTACAAAGCAAAAACAATGTAAAAAATAGTAGGTAAGAAGGCGTCGAGACACCTTCGTACAACAAGAAAAATATCAATGAAAATTAAACACAAAGCTAGACGAAACAAAAGAAATCTGGAAGGAAATTGAATTAATCTAGCGAATTCATGCGCATTGAAAGCCAGAAGGAAGATTCTTCCCACAGAAGTTCAGCAGCAAGCTCAAGGAAAGAGGAACATTAAGGTTAATTCCAAGAATATTGGCCTTAATAGCAGTGCAAAGGCAAATGGCGGCTTCAAGATCAACAAGGCCTTCAATGAGAGGGCAGCAAGGAGTTTTTGGTGGTGTTCCGACAACTAGGTGAACCAAATCGTTCAACAAGTTGGCGCAAACGCCCAATTTCAGTGTGTCCTTGGGGCAAGTGGCCTTAGCCGGGGGACTCGGCTTAGGGTGTTTGTGGTGGTGGTGATGGCTCTTTTTAGGTGCCGTTGGCGGACATGGGACGGAAGTAGAGCTCACCAATGTGAAGAAAAGGAGGTTGAGGGCGAGGAGAAGGGCAATGGATGCGAGGGACTTTGAAGCCATTGCTAAGGAAGGACACACAGAGAAATTTGAAGCTGCTAAATAAGGAAATGAAGAAGATTTGATATAGGAAATGGTAAAGGGTTTTAGGCTTTTTATAGGAGAATGATAATCAAAAAGCAGAACCCATGTAAGGAAAAAAAATAGCAAATACTAACTATTTTTGCCACAAAAATAGTTTCGTGTGCCATTTTTGTGACAAATAGTTTTTCGGTGTCTATCCTGCCATAAAAGTAGTTTTTTGTGTTATTTCTGCCACAAAAATAGTGTTGTGCGATATTTCTGCCACAAATAATTTTCCAGTGCCTCTGATATTTGTATATTGTGTTAATGGTCGGGTCGGATCGAGTTGGAGGGAATTGGTTAGAATTAGGTGATTTGTCAATTTTAACATCGAATTAGAATGCAGTGGAGAAGAGACTGTCGGGTTAATGGTTGAGTCGGTTCGAATCTGAATTGGATAGGTCGCATTATGGAACTTATAGCACGTGAAATGTTTTTGTGACAGAAAAGATACCGAAAAACTATTTGTGGTAGAAATAGTACACAAAACTACTTTTGTGGTAAAAAAGTTACCGAAAAACTATTTGTGGCAGAAACAACACAAAATTACTTTTATACTTTAAAGCTGGAAAAAATATTTCCCTCATGTGAGTCTATGAACTTCTTGGTTTAGTAAAAATATATGCAAAGTAGTGTGGTAGAAGACTCGAATTTCCCCAGAACCCTAAGTTTTTTGCCAATGTGATTACCATGCAGTAAATTTGAGTAAAGCCAAAAGATAAAACGTAAAAGAATGTGACAGTCGAATAATTACAAAAAGTAACATGCATTATATGACACAAACATATGTCTCAAATCAAGAGCTAAAAATTATTAAGATTATTATGGCAAATAGCAAATATAACCAACCAATAATAGATTATAATATTAATGGAATATCTGTAAAAAGCAAGATGACAAAATTCAAAAACTACCATTTTCTTGTTGTTTGCAAACTACTACAACCACCCAAAGGAACAATTTGAAATATTGGAAAACATTCTTATACAGATCAAGATCAAGAATGTACATTGTTCCTTTGTGTCTAAAATATGAGAGGAGCACATCATCTTGTAAATACATCAATATCGTTACAGTACTGAGACCTACTTTTCTCAGCACATACTGACGCAATCTCGACTAGTTGTTCTCGATTCAACAATTGGAATAGTTACTCGCTTATTTTGAATAGATATTCACATATTTAAACTAATATGATACCTAATAATGAATCAATGCGTGTTGAAAAAATAATGCATCAGCATCGTAACTTTTTCCAAAAATCCATCTCTCTTTTGGTTCTGTATTTATCCCTTCTGTCTACCTTATAAAAGCTGAAATATTGCATTTGTCTAAGGTTTGCTATAGCTGTAACCATTTTTGTCCATTTTGTTACATCCCTGTAACTATTTGTATTCTTCCTTGAATGTAGATCCATCTTGAGAAATACACGTCATGCTTAGAGCTCATTATGGCCAAAAATCAAGATAAAGCAACCAAGCATGCTAATGAAAACCAGTAATCTCCGCCTACCGCGGCACAGGCAAGTTGGCAAGTCCAGGTGTGATGTGGGTTTAGCGACCTCGACAACGCAGGTTCGAATTCCGTCTGGGATTGGTATTATGTTGGCTATCTCCCCTAGGTCTTTACCAATTCGTGCATATCCCGCGATTTAAATCCCATCCGGCTAAAAGGCCTCTGATTCGGGTGAGATATGACTATCGGGTCTTACCCTTTTAGAAGAAAACCAGTAATTCCCCATCAATCTTTCAACTTCTTATGCAACAGTACTCATCAATCAAAATCAGTCCTATCCTGGTCCCAGAATACTACTCTCGAACCTTAGTACTAGAATAGAAAGCGAAAGGGCGCGGTTCCAACATGAGGCCTTGAGAGAAGAGACCTAGATTTGTAGTACTAATTGGACAGAAATCTTAAACAGAAACTTTGTCGGGAGCAAATCATATATCCCAAACAGAAACTCGGAATAACGTGCAATCTGGACCTACCTATTAGAGGCCAAATTATACCTGTAAAAAGAACAAGATAAGCTTCGGAATATTCCTTCAAAATTCCAATCACATGACGGATTCAGGGTTTAGTCCTATTCAGATCTATCTATAATCTAATGAGACGTCGAATTTTCAAATGGAATAGTACATTTTAACACATTCCTCTCCCAGGGTAAACAATAATATAAAACTCCATTTATCTCTGCAAAAGAAAATAAAAATATCAGGGTAGCTTGAAAACGATCGGCTCATGAGTCATGATTTCGGCAACCCCTCCCTCCATGATGAGAATGTACAAAAACATTAAACAACAGTCTGCCAAACAGTATACAAAATTTACATCACACACTAAACCTCAGAACCCAGATCATCACCTTATCGCGAACCATTAAGGAACATCAAGGGGGAAATAAAATTAAGATCCATCACCAAGCAGAAACATTAAGGAACTCTGAGCTTCAGTCTCATTATGCAACGTACCCACAGAAACACTTCCATAATATCAGATTACCCTGAAGGGTAAAAGTCCTTTAGACAATAGATGATAAATGATAAAGATACTTCAGTCCTTTCTAAATCAGCTAATATATTTGAGTTAAGCATTTTGTTCAGGCCACAATAAATGGTCTTGTTTTGAATTGCTGTGCATTTGAATTTTAATTATAATTTACATCATAAGTAGCAGATGTAAACACGAAAGTCAACTATCCACTAAGTAATGCAAATTATTAGAATCCGACTGAAAAGTCGGAACAAAAGAAGTCCAAGAAATTGATAAAAGATAATCCAACATGTTGGCTTTGAGCGAATCAAAATGTAGATATTGCGTCAAGGATGCTACAGTTCCGGATCGAGTATTTCATACAATTTATTTGAAATACTGAAGGAACAACGAAGAAAACACATAAGCAACTCATCTGCTCATCTAGCGGGAACCAGACACCTATGATTCTCCACCAAGCTCCTCATTAAGGTTGTCATATGGAAAGACCTTTGGGACCTGGTAAAGGTCAAAAGATGACCAAATGAATTAATCGAGGTGAGAGAGAGAATTTATAGAACATTCGAAGAGTAGCAAGTTAAGCAACCATATCGATCACGCAACCCCACACGTGGATTGGCGGTCGAAATCATGTTTTCCAGTTTTTAATACATTTGACAGTAAGTCCATACAATTTTGACAGTACGTCTCATCTCACCTGCTCTAAAGAATCAGAGAACCAAAAATTAAAACTTCTTCTGGATTGCGAATGAAAGAGCAGAATGGTACTTAACAATATCATGTAAGAATCATTATTGAAATTATTATGAATCTCTAATCTATAATAAGAACCTCTATGGGCTGCGGCCTGGTTAAATGAGGTTTCGGTGTAAAACCTCTTTTCCAATCATTGAAAAAACTTTCCAGTTAAAAGACAGATCTAATCTTACCTTCTCATCATAATAAGGTTATATTGTCTCTCTTCCTCATACTCTTTATTCCTATAGAGTGCTCCATTGAACGGGCTCTCTCTCTCTCTCTCTCTCTCTCTCTCTCTCCCCCCCCCCCCCGCCACTTTTTTCCAATTCTTCTCTATATGCTCACCTCCCACTCTTCCTATCATCTCCCTACCCTGGCCCCAAAAAAATAGGAAAAAAAACAAGTATGCCCTCTGTTCTAATTCAACTTCGTCAACCAAAGTGGCAAGTCAAAAGATAAACAAACCATAAAGATATACAACAGCTAATAAGAACCCACAGGGTACATTAACTGATTCATAAATTACTTGAGGGTTGGCTTGAGTTTCATTGTGTGCAATATTACCCTCATTCTTGAGTAGCAATTCAGTCCTGGAGAAGTATTTGTTCAATTATTCTCTCGCATGCCTCTCATGGAAATTCACATGTTTAAAAGCCAAGAATAACAAGATGCTCCGTCTCAGCATATTAACCATAATTTATTAATGAAATTACAGATATCACTTCTCCAAATTTAAATTTTAAAATTACAGATATCGCTTGAAAGATGCTAACTTGAGAATCTGAGCTTTCTATTGGGAATGATGTACTCACTCGCTTTTGTTCAACAGGACTATGGAACTGGTTTCTTAACATAATCATGGCTATAAGGGTGCAAGCACGTAGCTGCCTAAATTAAACACCGCAAATACTTGCTCTATGGGCAGAAAAGCTTAATGGCATACTCGCTTTCAGCTCGTATGTCTTCCCTTTCTTTCGTAACCTGGAAAAGGAATTCATAGCAAACAAACCGCTTTCAACACAATACACTACTCTTGCAACTCACCTAAGCTTTGCTCGGTATTGGACTTGGAGGCGACTTAACCATCTATTCAAGCTACTTTTAGAGGCCCTATTTCCAGTGCGGTTCAATGAAGTACTACGTCCCCTCCCAACACAAATTAATTTACTGAAAAAAATGACTGTTGTTCGAGGTAGCTATTAGCTATGGAAAAGAAAGAGACTAGTAGCACTCATCCACCATGAGACACTTCTTACATTTCCTTCCAAGTGCACCATCAACTTACCATCTAAAATTGCATTAGCCACTAAGAACCTTGCTAGCCTGACGCTATTTCTTGTCTCACCAAATCAGCTAGAAATATTTATGGTTGAAGCTTCTAAAAAATGGTGTCTTTGATATGTCCAAGATCATAATCACATGATATCGGATCACTAACCTATGAAGTCCCTGAGATCTTTAAGATTGGTTACCAAAACTATAGGTGTTTGAGACATTGAAAGCATGTTCAGGAAACATAGGATTAGGTGGCATAGAAGCAGACTTCTACAAAAATAAGACTAGGCGAAGCTTATGACCTGCAAGACATGTGATGCTATAAACCGAAGCATACAACTGCAATATGCAAAATACAGTAAACCAAACAACATCCAAAGCAGCCAAAGATTTGTATATAAATTTCATAATTCAAACGGGAGAAAACTTTTTCAATCTTCTTTCCAAATCTATTTTTCCTTAATACTAAGTTACGAGCAGAAAATGCAGCTTCAAACAACTCGATCTTGCACCATCTTGACCTAATCTCAGCAAAGATCAGCAATTGAACAAATTTTTTTACCAGCGAACATCACATTCAATTATCAGCATCTCGCAATACAAGAAGTTCCACACAGAATCTTTAAAACTTCAATACTTACGTAAGGAATATTCGAAGCTTTGTCATTCCACACAGCTAAAAGTCCAAGTGTTGCGAAAAATCCTAATCCTCCAGCCCACCAGGCCAATGCTTCATACTGAAAGCAACAAAAAATATCAGCCTCGTATCCTATAACTAATCCCGAATCAGTCACAATTTACCAATTTCAAGGAATGCTGGAGCAATTGAAAAAATAAGTCACAAATCCAAGTTGTAAGTGGCGCGTTCGACACCTCTTCCTTCGGACAATTCAAAAAAACATCAAAATAGTCACATAAGACATGATAAAATATCAGAAATAAACAAAATACGGTTCGAAAAACTTCGAAATTATCATAAAATTTTCACCTTTCCAACAGTATCAGCAATTTGATCGATACAAGGTTCTGGAAATGGAGTCCCGTTGTCCCACACCAATTCATCATTCGCCGGCAGCTAAAACAGAATTCACAATCCTGTTTAAACATGGAATTTGTAGAAAGGAAATTACAGGTTTGTCGGGGACGATGTGTTTGCCAACAGGGAGGCCCATGCATGCGCGGTGACGAAGTGAAGAGCCGACGGAGAGGGAAACAACACCGTTGCCGCCCATTATACGCGACGACACGTGGCTCAATCGGCCGGCCATATTCACCGATCGGATTGTCTCCGATTAACCTGTAAGTTTTAATTCTTCGTTTGCTCCGGCAAGTATGTTTCAAGTGCTGCCTGGAAGTCTCAGTAGTGTTGAAGGAGCATTTGTTGAATCAACTTTTGATTAATAATTTTTTTTTTTTGAAGCTCGATGGGCTGTTGCCCCATATAGGGGAAAGAGAACTGACTAAGACGAAGAGAAATAGTCGGAAAGGGAGATTAAAACTTGACGCACGCAGATGGAAGGTATCAAACTCACGACCTCAAAGTCGTGGGCAGAGGCGCCTTCTCCACTGGGTTAGGACACCTTTGATGATTGATAATAATTTGAAACGAGGGACAATAGTATCTCAAGAAAAAATTAAAAAATGGATAAATACGAAAATAGCCTTCAGGTTTGAAGTAGTTTTATCCGACTCGGCTAGTGTTCAGCACCTACTGAACACAACAACAGTTATTGGATTAAGACTGATTACATCTAAGGGGCAGAAACATGTGGATCATTTACTAGTCACATTTAGGATTGACACACTGGATAAATGTTCATCTTCTTCCTCTTTCTTCCCGTCAGCAGCCCAAAATTATTCATAACATTCATCAATATGTAACCTTCCAAAAATTGCAAAATCCCACAGATTTAATAGCTATTTATATTTGATTTCTTCACAATTTCATACCAAATTGCCCCTAAAAACCAAATAGTCCAAATTTCTACAGGTTATAAACATGTAGTAGATATCAACAAAAAAAAAATTGTGGAAAATACATTTTCAAAAATGGCATCCAAGAATCAATTAGTGTAGATCTATTCCGGTTATAAACATTGGGTTGATATGAATAAAAATATTATAAAAAATAAAGTCACATTAAAAAACACATATCTAAAGACCATTTTTGTTTATTATGCATTTTTTGTTGGTAAGTTTTTTTATCGTTGTAATTTGTTTCTTAAAAGTTATATATTATGTGTCTAAAAGATGTTACATGTTTTTCTAACCACGCTAAAAGTGGAGCTTATAGATATTAGACACACATGTTACAGATGTAAGATGTGTGTCTAATAGCTGTAAGAAACATCTTCTCTAACAGTTGTAAGATACACAATTAACAGTTGTAAAAAACATAACTAATGGTGGTAAATGAACATTAAGTATTTCATCTCTCTTTTAGGGATTTATCCATGGTTGCAACCCATAAAACTTATGTTAAAAAAAATGTTTTAATTATGTTCTGAATCTTTCTGATTTGTTGTCGAAATCCCAATACAATCTTCAACTGGTATGTTCTTATTTTCAAGCAACTATGTGAATGAATATGGTGATTTTCAACTGTATATAATGGAATTATCCATGCTAAGAAACCATGAAAATTGAAAAAAAATAAAATAAAATAGGAAGAACGAATTTGGACAAAGAAATTTTGGGGATTTTTTTTGGATATGGAAGCTTCAAAATAGGATAATCACGCGACATGATAAGCATGATGCCGAATTTGATGGATGATTAAAAAAAATGGGCAAAAATCGCGGTTGGTGAGGGGAGAGAATTTCTGAAAATTCCCAAAATATTTACAGCCGGAAACAATGAATGAAAGAAAGGGGGGTTGTGTGTGGATGGCTATCTAAACCCTACGCATCTAACAGTTGTAACGGTGTTCAATATTGTGCTGAAAATAAACTTGTTCAGCACTGTAGCCAAATGCAGTTTTATCTTTGTAGATGAGTAAGTTTAAAATGTATACTCAAACCAGTGACTGCAATACACAGAAGACAAAAGGTCAATTCTATTTACGGTGAGTTTGCATTTTTGGCATGCGTGTATTATATACATTAGTCTGAATATAACTTTTAATTTTACTCATCTACTCAGACCAACCTTGTCGTTTGATAAAACTACAAAATAAACCTTATTACTAACTTGTGTTAATATGGAGTTACAAAGAAATTAAAATGACACAAATACCCATTGAACGAATAAACTATTCAAGATTAAGTAAAATTATTACGGTCACACGATTCATGATCGATTTGTAAATTATTATATTTGGGAACTTTGGAATGTTGATCTAAGATCTAATTAGATTGGATTTGAGTTTTAGTTTTTATTCTCAGTTTTAAACTCAAACCAAAATCTAAATGATTTAATGTCGATCAATGTTTTATTGGATTAGATATAAGTTTTAGATTTTGGTCTCAATCTTAATCTCAAACCTGAATTATTAAATGTTCAGGTTTCATTTTCAAATTCAATCCAAAACTGATTTGAGTCTGAATTGACACGAAAATGGATTAGTCACGAAAATAGCCTCAGGTTTGTGTCCAAACTGCAAGACCGAGTTTCATTTCTTAATTGATCCGATATATTTTTCCCCCTTTTCTCTCTCTTCCCCCTGCTCTTCCTGCTTTTTTTCTCCCCCTGCTGCTGGCCAGATTTGGCCATTGGCTCCGACCAATGGTCAAATCTTGATCATTTTGTTCCGTTTATATTACTCTATTTTGTACTACGAATCATATGAAACCTTTTTCAGAGTTTTTTTCTTCAAGATTCAAGACACAGTGGTTAGATGAATCTCATATCTTCACAGATCTAGACTTTTTTTCTATGTTCCTAGGAGGATTTGTTCAACCCGGAATAGATCTGGGCCCTTTATCAACTTTTTACATTATCCCCGAGGCAATTTGTAGGACGGTTGATACGCACATGGTCCTATAAATTGTCGACCCCTAAGGAAGATGTTGAAAGCGATATTCTCCTTTCCCTGTGGATCAAGGATTGCGATGAAAATGCTTTGAATGAGAAGATTATGCATTTGTTTAGTTGGCTAGTTTTTCTAGTTGTTTTTCCTAACCATCCAAGTTTTCTTGGGTGTGTCTTTTGTTTGTTATCGTGATTTTTTAAATCATTGTATAATTTTTACTTTCTATATTTTTAAATTTTCCTTTGATTGTAATGGCTTCGGCTATTTGTGATTATTGGAAACTAAATTTATTCAACAAACAAAAAAAAAAACCTTGTCGTTTAAGACATCAGGAAAATTTAGTAAAATAGTGAAATTACTGTCACAAAAATTACATGAACTAATGGAAATGCTAGTCAAAAGAGAACATATAAAAGATCTCTCCAAATTATTTTCAATTGCAAGTCACAGTTCCTCAAATGTCCAACTGCTTCTGCACCTCCAAAATGGCTGAAGCAGAGCTCTTAAGTTGTTGTGCTTCCCAATCAGTTAACTCCACATTAGTCACTCCCAAAACGCCGTTCCTTCCCAACTGGGCAGGCAAGCTCAGGAACACGTCTCCGTCGTCAATTCCATAAAAACCCTTTGCAAGAACTGAGACAGGGTGGATCCTTCTCTGATCTCTTAGGATAGTTCGAGCCAAGTTCGCGACAGAGTAGCCGATTGCCCAAGAGGTGTAACCTTTGAGACTAATCACCTCGTATGCACTTTGTACAACTTCTTTTCGAATCTGTTCTAATGTTTCTTTTTCGTATGCTATTTGTTGCCTGTCCAAAAAGCTTAGGACTGGAACTCCACCAACGTTAATGCTTGACCAGAGCGCCACTGAACTGTCGCCGTGCTCCCCGATTATGTATGCCTGGTACAATTTTCATGTTCAAAATCAATAAACTGATAAGGAATTGGCAAAATAACAATCTTTATTGGATGTTGAATAAATTAATGATGGTAAAGAGAATTTGGATTCTTAATCAGCTCTAGTTAAAAGAGATCAAGGACGAAGACAAGGGTGAAGCGGTGGCTGCCCCCTAGATTTTTAAATTTACAATTTTACTCTTACAAAATTTAAAAACGTTACTAACGACATTAGCGTCCGTCGCAAAAAAATATCTAAAAGTTTACCTTCGCCCCCACAACCAGTGACGAAGACAAGGGGGCAGTCACCCACGAAAATTTTAAAAATCCTAATAAATATAGTAAATTTTATATATAGTTCGGTATACTGTTGCAGTTTTTCGCCATCAAACATAAAAGTTTTGGCTTCGTCCCTACCCACAACAGGACTTTCTGGCTTCGTCCGTGAACAGTGTTGCAAAACTCGGCCTAGTTGGCCGATTATCCGGCGACTAGTCGGTAGTCGGCCGGTGGCCGACTAGAAATCCAAAAAATCGGGTCTTTGAAAAAAATTGGTCAAAAAGTCAGATCTAGTATCTAGTCGGTCAAAAATCGGGAGGAAAACCAAAGATATTGAGCGAAAACACATACCTGTAGAGAAGAAAGGCGGCGGCGATGCGCCGGAGAAGAAGAACCGCAGGCGGCGGTGATGGATCTGCTACACTGGAATATGGCGCGCCGGAGAAAAAATCGGAGAAGCTATTCTTTGCCACACGTTGAACAGAAAAAAGAATAGAGAGAGAAGAAAGGCGCCGGAGTAGTAGAAAGGCGCCGGAGAAGGAAAAAAGCGTCGAAGAAGGAGAAAAGCGACAGAGAAGAGAACGGCGCCGCTGGAAAGAGAAAAATGACTTTTCTTCTTCCTAGGGTTGGATTAAGAGGTTATATATACCTTGGACTAAAATGGCAATATAAATAATTATCACATAAATCCTATCAAATACTTATATTACAAAAAAGTCATAAATTTAGAAATAACTTGTAAAATAGTCCAAAATAACTTTCAAAAATTACGTTTTAGTCTCTATAATTTTATAGCGTTGTAATTTAGGGTCGCCGACTAATCCCGACTAGTCGCTAGTCCCCTGTCTGCCGACCGACTAGCGACTTTTGCAACACTGTCCGTGAATGAGATCCAATCACAACTAATATATTGGAGCAACAACAAAAGTGAACAACATTACAACAAAGAAGTAAAATTTTCTCATATTGACCCCAGTATTTTACCTGGGAAGGCCAAATAAAATGTCTGATCAGAAATCAGAATCATCATATTGAGAAGCAAAAAAATGTTGTGAATTTTGGAAATTAAACAAGAAAATAGAACGAAAATGCAATCCAAAAAAATAAACAATAAAAAATCAAAGGTAATTAGTGAGTAAGGAACTTGCCTGGACGTCTTGGGCATTAACATCAAGATGATCTGCTAACAAGGACCGAAACCTTGATGAGTCCAAGTTAGTACCCGACCCAATAACTCGGTTCACCGGAAACCCAGAAAGCTTCCAGGCAACATACGTCAGCACATCAACCGGATTCGACACGATCATAAGTATACATTCCGGCGAGTACTTTGTCAATGGTGGAATAATAGCCTTAAACAGACTCAAATTCCTCTCTATAAGATTCAACCTACTCTCTCCGGCAATTTGTCGAGCACCTATAAGGTAAAAATATGGAATTATTCATCATGTTCATAATATAAGTGGTTTAGGACATGTATCACAAATTATGTAGTAAAAATAAAAATAAAAATAAAAATTGACAGAAAAAATCAGTGTATATCATTAATTGGTACTCCCTTACATTTGGGTTTTCACAAACAATTAAGAATTTGATGAAGTCAACACAAATTGAAACAAAATGACTATTTATCATATTAAAGAGTAATTATCAATTTTCACAACTCTTCAATTTAATTATCCTCTTTTCCTCTTAGTTATCATACTCTATTGGAAATATACAAATTATCTTAATTACTAAGATTCATTTAATATTACAATTAAGAAAAAGTCCACCAAAAATTCATGGTCTTCATTTCAGTTTTAAAATTTGGATAAATTGAACAAGAGAATTGTGGTTGTAAAAGGGCAATCTTGGAAAAAAACATTTACTATCTATTGATATTCTAAATGTTAAGAGTATTTTGGACAAAAATGAAAAATCCAAATGTTAAAACTATTTAGATATGGAGGGAGTATTATGTAGTACATCTGGTAGGAGAAAACTTGGTGGGTCTCCAAACCATGCTAATCCTCATAATACTTTTAATTTGACTAACAAGGAAAGATCATGAAACCGGTTGACCAGTGTTTTATAGTCGCTCTCTATTAGTAAAAAATAAATTACTTTGGTAGTTAAAATATCAATATTACTTTCTTAAATATAATTAATGATATACAAGTTCTATTTAATAGAGTAACAGGTCCTTATTTTTGTTTTATTAATTTTCACTACATTCTTAAATATTACCGGAGGAGACTTATATTGTAGAATGGAAGTAGAAAGAGTATATAAATGCCCTAATTAATGGCTAAAACTTATGGTATAAAATTGGCTAAAAACTCAAATTAAACCTTATTCACCCAGGTTTGTATAAAGAATTCAACGAGATATTTACAATTTTGTCCCAAATTAGCCAATTAATTGACCGACTCACATATCATTACACATTCCCCAAATTTAGTTCTTGAAGCACTCTCTTTGAAGCGAATTCGCCTAACTCGTATTAATTCGCACATACAGACATAACACATTCAGCATATAATCCAAAATGAAAAATTACATGCTTGTTGAGATTCTAATCTACAAAACAAAAGAATCTGATGCACTTTTCAAATAGTTGTTTGAACATTTACCTGCAGTGACAATACAAAGATCGGAACCGGAAGTAACAGAATAGTCAACAGAAGCAAGAATTTTAGTCCTGGGAAGAAAGGCGGCGGCGTGTTGAAGATCAAGCATTTCGCCACGGAGTTTATCGGCCTTGGCATCAACAAGGGCGAGCTCATCGACGAGATCTTGGGTAAGGATAGTTTGAGCTATGGCCATTCCGACGTTGCCAACGCCGATGACGGAGATTTTGGTGTGGCGCTTTGTGATTGAAGGTGGAGCTGTATTGTGAATGGGCTTGAAGAAGGCTTTGGATATGTCCAGACCTCCTGGGCCTAGTGATGATGAAGATTCGGAGTTATGCATAGTTGGAATTGATGAACTATGGGAAAAATGGGTTGGGTTTTTCTTTGGATCTGGTGAAGATGGATTTTGGAGAGGTTTTATAAGAGAGGAGGTGGTGAACTGGTGGTGGAGTGGAGGAGGGGACAGAGTGATGAAGGAAATGGGAGGAGAAAGTCGGGATTTGGTATTTTTGGTTCTTTCAACGGTCACTGTTGTATGAAAGACTTTTTGTGTAAGAATGGTAATGTTTCCATTTTGTGCTCCGTCCCTGTTTAATCAATACGAAATTGTCATTTATTAATTTTTTTTAATTAAAAAATTATAATTTAAAATAAATAGTAGAACCTTAAAGATAAAATTTATACATGTTAAATTTTTTATTGATGAGTCTGGAAATAAAATATAAAATGAAGACACACGATTTTTTGCCGGACTTATTGGATGTGATGTTTTGAAAGAGGGAATAACCAATACTCTCTTTGTTTCAATTTAGATGTAATCGTTTAAGCGTCGATTATTTACTGTAGCTAATGGTTAATTTTATTGGTCAACGGTCACATATTTATAACCTTAACTTTAACCTTCACTAGAGGGTTTTTTTTAACCTCACAGGAGGAGGAGCTAAGAAGGGTGAAATTTATTAAATCCCACGTATGAGCCGGGTATCGAACTCTCGACCTTCACTAGAGGTTACGGTTAAGGTTTATGTTACTTCTTATTCGTCAACTGGCGGTTAACCGTCAATTAAAGATATTTTTAAGAGTAATTATTAATTAATTAAAATAAAGGTTATTTGGTAAGAGATTAAAATAACATTAATAATGAAAACTTAAAACCCCAACAAGTTTAAATTATTTAGCGATAAAAGTAATTCTACAATATTATTTAAAGTATTTGTTGGTCAAATGTCAATTTGTTTAAAGTAAGAAGTTTATAAAAAAAAAATGTGAGGATTTTGATTCCTTTGTACCTTTAAAGATACATAGCAGCTTCAATTTATGTACAAAAAACTAAGTTCAAGCCATTTTTATGATTAATAAAGGAAAATTTATTTATTTATGCATTTTTCTTTTAAAAATCATTTATTTAATTTTAATTTAAGACAATTAATAACTGTAACTATAACTTTAATTGGTGGTTAGTACCTGTAGCTTTAACTCTTTATAAGGATTAAGGTTAAAGTTATGGATAATCTGCAAACGTAACCATCTATTAACCAACTATTAACTTGTGAGTATATTTGTAATTGTAAAATGTGAGGCTTAAAAAATCCTCCCCTCTCAAGATAGCTTTTGCAGGATTGAGGTATACATATACCCATTTTTAACATGGTATTAGAGTCATCTAATTCGATGTTGGACCACATTAATGTTTACGTTTCAGATATCCAACTATGGATGTAAGCGTGTACGTTGATATATTTACAATATATAAAGTTTGGGTAATTCTTTACCTCTCGAAATATCTTTTGAGGAATTGAGGTATACCCAGATCCACTTTTAACCAATGTGTACTCTAAATACCGAATCCCTCTCGCTGTTTCTAGATAGAATTCCAATTGGCGAATGAATTCTCAAATTTGCTTGGAGAGCACTCTATGTACAGTCTATCACCATTCGCAAGTCTTTTTCTTTTCACGCAATAGGCAGTCTCTCCTAGTAGTATATTTTTTTATTATTATTATTTTTATTGGATAAACTATCCTTGCTAACCTGACAAATCCTTACTAGGAATTCTCTATCTCCATTCGGTGTCCTCTTCTCTCTCCCACCAATAAAAAAATAACATGTATTAAATTTTTAATTAAACAATTATAATCTAAAAGAAATAGTGGAATCCACAAGGGAAAAATATACACGTGACAAATATCTATTCATGGGAGACACAGAACGGGACACAGAACGGGGACAGACAATTCTTTACCGCTCTTTTTGTTTATATTCGTGATCAATAATAGAAAAGGAGATGAATATATGTTACAAAATGTTGAACTTGGGTGATAAGTGGATTGGATTTGTAGAAACAGATTTTTCGACTTACATAAAAGTTTAAAAAGAATTATGAGAAAATATACTGGTCTTACAAGTGTGATGAGTTCAGCCAACCTAATCCAAATATGAAATATATACTTCTTATTTAATTAATTAATGAAGAAAGCACTCCATTGGTAAGTATTAGGGTTTGTTTGAATTGAGATTCTGATGTCAATATTAGATTAATCTTAAACTCAAATTCAAACTAAATTCAATCCAAGCAAATAATATAAGGAATTCAATTATCAAGAAAAAAAAGTACCAAGAAAAGTATATATACCAAGAAAATGATATGCCATGGAGAAAAGTATATATCATGTGAGATAGGTCAATTTGACAATCTAGAACTCCTTTGAAGTTGTACCAAGGAGGAGAAAATGAGTTTTTTAAGTGACCATATATAGAAAGAATACAAGCATAGGAAGGTGGAAGGAAATGATTAAACAAAGTGGTAAATATTACTATTGAGTAACAATGTTGAAAAGGGAATATATATATGTGGCCGTTGATTAAAACAATCCCAGTTTTAGAAGACAAAACCAGGGGCAGCTATACCCCCAATTCGAGGGGTTCCAATTTCAACCTTCGTGTGTGAAATGGTGAAAATGTCTAAAAACTTTGCATGTTAGGCATCTAAAAATTATCAAGATCGCCCCGACCCTCCTAAGTAAAGATTGAGACTAAACGACGTGGTATTATTATTTGCGTTTGTGGTTATTTTTGAACAAATAATAATTATTTGCAATGGTATACGTTTGGCGTAAAATGTTTAGACGCAAAAACATATATTTCTAATAGTGAGAGTAATAATATGTACATAATAGGATTATAGGAATTTGTTTAGAGAAGACTTTCTTGGGGGAGTTTGGTAGGTGCATTCATACGAACTGGTTATGATCTTGAAAACTCAAAATTCAATATATATTGAATAATTTTTTATTATCGGATAAAAAAATTGACGATCATGATATAAGATATATGTTAATTAAAAGAGAACGCGTATTAAATATAATGTAACACCTGTCAACAAATGTTAAATATGTATTGAATTTTGGTGTTCTACGCTATAGTCTAGGACACATTCATAGATGGAATGGTGGGGTTTGATGTCGGGGTCACTATGGCATGGATCCGGCATTGTGGGACTGGCCCCACGATCCTCTCACATGAGTTGGAGTGGAGCCTACCTGCAAACTAAGGCCCGCCACAACTCATGTGAGAGGGTTGTGGGGTCAGGTCAGTCCCACAAGACAGACCCTATATTAGAATTTTACTGATGCTGGATATGTTTGCATGCGAATATGTCTTCTTAATATTTGAAGGCAAGTTTAAGAAGCCGTAAATGTTGGATAGTTCTGATATGTATCAGGTCCATTGTACCATATGGTTCAGAACTGGCCACATCACTACAGAATGAGGAGAGAAACAATTATGTGATGATGTGGTTAATTCTTGATCACATGATCATGTGAACCTGATCCATGTCAGAAAAATTCATAAATGTTACACGTTGAGGCATTAGCCTTTTATGAGGCTCCCGGCTCCTATGCGGAACAGGGGAATAATCCTAGCCGTCGGATGACAGCTTTGAACGGTCCAGATTTGGAGAGAGAAAATTTTTAAGTCCAGTCGCAACTTTTCTCTCTCCAAATCTGAACCGTTCAAAGCTGTCATCCGACGACTGTGATTGTTCCGCACCATGCGAAATTTTTCCTATTCCGCATAGGAGCCAGACTGTTTTATGAGGAGTGGTTAAGGATCTATTCGACTTGTCCAGTCCGGCAACATTGCCGAACTAGAAATGTAGAGGTCTGTTGGGAATAGCAATGGCAATTGGGTTGGCCGGCTAGCGACTCACTCTGACCTACCCAGTAAAAATTTCATTTCAGAACTCGTTGAAACTTAGGGGGTGTATTCGATCCGAATTTTAAAAGATTTTAACTGATTTTAAAAAATTTATGGATTCTACTGACTTTATAAGTTGTTTTAACTCTACGCATATTCTATTAGATTGATTTATTAGGATTTCTTTTGATTTATAAAGTGTATAGATTATTTAAATAACACCCAAAAATAAAGAAAATACTGATTCAGTGGTGTATTATACAGAATCAGAAGATATGTTTATCAATCTTTTTTTTCAAAATTAAATCATTTTGTTAAAAAAATTAAAAATTTGGTGATGGTCTTTGATTTTTTTTTGGAGATCACATAACTGCGACCTTTTTTGATTTATTTGTTCAAGGTTTGTATAATTTACTTACTTATATTTTTTCTTTGGCTTAATTAAGATATGTTTGGTTTGAACTCTTTTTTTTTCCTTTGATTTTCTCTTTTAGGGAAATGAAATCCATGTTTGAAAAATAGAAATTTGTGGTTAAATAGAGAAGAAAGTGGTTGCTTTCTTTAATTTCTGTTTGAATATGATCAGAAATAAAATTGTTTGGATATTATGATAATATATCTTGTTTTTTGGAAATAAATATTTCATATTGAGTTTTCTAACGATGTTTAAAAAAATCTCATTTTTTTTATAGTTTGGATATTTCTTTATTTTTCTTATAATTTTAAAGAAATGAGATCACTAAAAAATTTGTAATCTAAGATAAAATTATCAAAGACATTTAATTTTTATATTAATGAAAGAAAATCAAAATCTTGAAAAAAATAAGAGATTTCACAATACACATTTAAACCTAGCAAATCCATCAAAATTCTACATTTAATGAAATCTATAAGAATCCATAGAGGTTCATGGACTTTTTAAAATCTAAATTGAATACCTCCATATTTTAGTGGAATTTTTAAAATCTAAGTTGAATACCTATAAACTTTAAAACTCATTAAAAATTCTATAGAATCTAGATTGAATACATCCCCTTAGCCCGTCGTGCGATATAATGAGTTTTGGTGATGGGGTAGGCCGAGTTTAGATTTTTCAATTTTTAACCCACCGTGCCGCCCCGTGACAAATCTCTTACCCGCCCCGCCAAAACCCGCGACAAACTCGCCTGTAACCAGTTGAAACCCGGACCAACCCGTGGGTCCAACAACTATTTTTCTATTTTTTTATTTTTTATTTAAATACAAAGTTTCTTACAAATACCCCTCAAACTTCCTCTATCTTATATCTTACTCTATTTTCTCTAAATTATTATCTCTCTAATTTAAGTTGTACACAATTATTATCTCACTTAAACTTACTTTAAAAAAATTAAAATCCATCTAGCCCAGCCCGTCCTGGCCTGCGGGTTTCGAGTTTTCATGCAGGCTGGGTTTGAGAGATTGAGTTTTTTTACCCATACCCCCACTCTGCGACTTGGTCAAACCCATCTTGAACCCGCCGAGCCAACCCACTTTCCATTGCTAGTTAGAAGGCGTTGACTATCCGAGTTTGGAAACTAGATTTTGATGGGTCTTTCGGTAAGGGGAGGGGCTTGAGTGGTGATCCGAAAGTGTATGGGGCTCAGTGACGGATCTAGTATGGTGGCGGCGGATTCAAATGACCCTGCTAATTTATTTATTTTTAGTATATATGGTATATTTTGTTTCATTTAGATGATAAATGTATAAATGACTACTACACAAATCGTTGTGTGTCCCCAATATTATCTATTCTTGAATTCGTCACTGATAGAGCTGGTGGTAGTTATGGCGGCGACACGACCTTTGAAAATGTGTTTGGATTCAGAATAAACTAAACTAGTTGTTTCTTTTAAGCGAGATGAATCTAGTCTTAGCTCAACTCAGCATCAGCAGCACTCCACCCACCCCTGTTCTTATAGGCTTGCTTGTACTACTAGTAGGTGCAGAAAGAGAGAAACATAACAGAGTCCGAGAGCCAATGGAAGCCTTGGCGGATCTGGAGAGAATCCAAACCCGAATCCTCCAAAGAATAACGGATCTTGAACTCTCTCTTTTACCCGACCGTTTCTCCAACTCCCTTTCTCTCTCCTCCTCCTCCTCCGCCGACGACTCCACCACCGTAGGCCGCCTCTCCGCCATTCTCCGATCTAATGGGGTCAAAGACTTTATTTTTAAACGCGTCCCCACCGATTACTATGATTGGACCTTTGAAGCTCGTCGAGATGTCCTTGGAGCTTCCTCCATTGATCATCTCTGCAAAAGCATTGTTTTGGTATATATTATTTTTTTCGTCCATTTCTGTTAGTTGTACTAATAGTTAGATTACATTAGCTCATCTTAATTTGAAAATACTAACTCAATTTCATAGTATAAGTCGTTAAATATGACTTGTATAACACTAATTCTATTTAAGAGAGTAATATTGATATTTTGATTAAAAAATACATTATTTTTTGTTTACCTAATTTTCGCTACATGTTCTAAACGACTTATATTTGATTTTGTTTGATTATCATTGTTTAGCTAGATTATGTGTTGTTTGGATTGGAAATTTTGATGATAGTTTATAAGTTTTTCTAATTTGTTTCCCTGAAATGATTTGCAGTTACAGAAAATAAAGAAATAATTTTCACATAATTCTTACGCAGCGAAATATAAATTTTGGTACTAATCATTTTGGAATTTTCAAGTGTTATAGAAAAAAAATGTGATTTTAAAATTTTGGGGCGGCCGTACTTGCTTTGTCATTTATATATTACAGTTTATGGAATAGAACTTTTTATTCTGCTCCAGTTATTTCTGATGTGTAAACTAGTGTGAGTTGGACAGGTTAGAGAAAATGTGAATGTTAAGAGTTTCTGAAATTACATGCATATTAAATGCTTGATGTCTTTATTAACACAAGCGAGCTTGTAAAAAATGTAATTTGGAGCTTCATTATTTAGGGACATGAAGTTGACACATTGTTAAAGATAAAAGCTTTCTAAGTTAATGGAGGTTTTTAGCGATGGTGAAGAATACCTTAGCTGAAGGTTGAAAGTGGTGCGACCTATCATAAGCCCTAGCAGTAGGCTTCCTGTAGAGTCTGTGCTTGAGGCAGAGTGGGTACGAGCTTCCAATTCCCTTCTAGAGGATTCTTGTTATAGAAAAAGACCAGTAAACAGACTTTGATCCATAAAATGCAAAGTGAGCTAACTGTTCTGCACGTTCACATCCCTCATTCGTCATGACTTGCCTTAACCTTTTGCCCCTAACTAGGGAGAAGTTGAGCTCAGCTAAATGAGAATTGGTGTAGTCAACTTTGTTTCAACTGACTTGAACATTTTTTTAAAAGCTTTAGGTTATGGGTATGATATGACTTGGTGTTGAGAAATTGGATAAAAGAATTTCACCTGATGAATATCACATGTGAATCATAGATATGAAAGCTAAATCGATTTTCTGGTTTACTGAAGAACAAAAGCATCTATGGCCAACAAAAATTATAAACATTGATTAGAATATCTCCACCAGGTCTGTTATGGATGTTGACCACGAAAACAAAATCATCGTTTATGCTACACCAGGGCTTAATCTTATTGATGTAGTTAAGTTCCCAGGCTCAGTGCATTCAATTTGCAAACTAATTGGGCAGGAATATTGGGAACTAATCACGGAGGCGTAAATAGGAAATGAGGCATTGTCAGAGGTATTAGCTATTAGGCTTTGCAATTGATTTTGTTATCTGGATTGAAGCAAGTCTATTCTAGAAGACTATAGTATAGTAAAAATTAAGTTGAAATTTGTGAAGTATCAGAGAGGAGGGGGAGTCTTTTAGGATTTTAAGAAGGATGATTTCTCAACAATGTTGTCTTTATTGTTGCTTGAAGAGGTTCTAGTTTAGTAAATGAATAGATCCTCTCTACTTTCAGGGGGTTTGCATCAATTAGCCTTCCTTGATTGATGAAGCGTAACGAGAATTCATTTTCTGCTTTCAATAATTAGAGGTAATTTCATTTTCACCTTCACAAGGGCATATCCATTTAATGCTTTCCTTTGTCTCCCATTTAATGTAGGTGAATACTCAAGCTCCCTCAAACATAACTGACTGCAGTGATCCAAACAATTCGAAGTATTATGTCGTTGTCGTACAGGTGATTTTTTTTATTTTATATGAATAATTCTCTATTGTCTACATTCTAAATGGGCAGAATGATATAGCTTGCATGCGAATAACATTGAGATTGAACCACTTCATGCAGTACACAGCTCGATTTAATGCTGAAGCAGTGAAAAACTTTCTGTATACGCTCAACAATGGCAAGATACCAAAAAAGAAATTTAACAGTAAGTTGGCATTTACTCTATAGTGAGAAGAATTTAAAAAGTTAAAGCAATTTCTATTGCTCAAAGTTTATGATTTGTGTTAAAGAAAAATACACTTTGTTTTGCTCTTCCAATGTTTTAAAATTCTGAGTAAGCGTATTTGTGATCAAATATTTTGGTATTAGACTTCTATAGAAGGTTTCATGTCCCAATTAAGCTCAGTCTTTCTGGTCTTGATGAAATAAAATGGTACAATCTGGAAGAACAGCTTTATGCATGCTCAATTATAAGAGTTATACCAATTATTATTTGTTTCACTCCTGAATTTCTGATTAAGAATTCAAGAAAACATTTGACTGTTTTATCAATAAGTTCACTTATCATCTCTAACAGTTGAATTTGTTGATATATTTTTCTATTTTCCTCTTATCCCAGAAATAACTTCCTTTCCCCATCATATCAAATTGTCCTTCATCAGATGTTCTGCTTATAATGTTAAAGAGTGAATCATGTTTTTATTCCTTGGAGAAACATGATGCTATAAAAAATTGTGTCATCGGGTGTGTGCATTTAGAGAGACGGGTAATGATTTTTTGCTTGCGTATTTGCTGCAGTGCGACTTGCTCCTGAGGAGACGTCAGGGAAGCTGACTGGCTATGTACACAATGCAGTAACATGTATTGGAATGAAAACAGACATCCCGGTAACTAATTTTCTCTGTGATTTCAAACTCATTTTCTAGTATATTGATGTTCATTCTGTTAATATTTGGTAGGATGCTGCCACGCCAAGTTTAAAGCATCTTTCAATAGTATTCCATAGGTTATGAGGCATTCACTCATGTATGGATCTAGGGTTATGGTTCACTTTGTTGAATTAAATTCAAATTTTTTTGGGAAAAACAAAAAACAGGAACTTCTGCTCAAATTTTAATCATTTGCATAAACATATTAAATAGTATTAGTGCTTGCTGCATACCACTAAACAAGCCCCCCTCCCCCTCCCTGGGCCTTTTTTTCTGAATAATACCACTGAACAAGCATATCATCAGTGTCATCAGGCAGTACCACCATAGTGTTCTTTGCTGTTTGATAACGCGAAGCAAATTGGGTCCGAGGCTTGAATACCTGGCAAATTGTCTCTCTCCAGCTTACTATAATTGATATTGCAAGATATATTCTCAACACCCCCTCCCACCTTGATTCTGCATATAGATAGGAGATGGAAACATTAGGTGTGAACTTCATTTTTCTTTTTATAAATTGCCTTCTGCCATTAATTATTCTAGCCGTGGTGTTTTCCACTCACTTGAAATATCTAATCTTTCCAAATGTCCCCAAAAGGATCCGTTTGTAACTGATCTGCATTTGATTTGGTCCATTTGGATACCTGCTGCACCAATCACTATACAGTATCTTTTTTCATACCCTAGATCGAGAAATTCTTCCAATGTAGCTTTGCTGACTACAAAACTTTTGGCACTATTCCAGTTCTGTATACTATGATGCTGTTCCTTTGCTTAATTGTAATTAGCTCTCCGTTTATGTCAATCATTTTTTACCTGGTAGAGTTAGCTATTTATGCTTTTAGAAATATGTAATCCAGGAATCTCTAGTCTTGTTGTCCCTTAAGTATGAATGCAAAACTCGTGCTAGAAGTGAAAATTTAAATAAACCGTCTTTAAGTTTTAGAACAAAAGTAGCTTTTTAATTGATATCTGATCAATACGAAGCATCAAATAAAATTTGTAAAGGGAACATGCTTTTTCAATCTTTCACACCCTTTTCTTGTTTTCTTTCCCTTAAACATATTTTCGTCATTGTTTTAAATATAAACTTAAATTACGATATTGCTTGATTGTTTGCAAATTGTTTTCTCATCTAATATAACTGGTGACATGTCATGATAGTATCATAATTGTGATATGTGAAAATTAGTCCATGGGCCTCCATATCCTCTCAAAACTAATTGGAAAGGAGCTTATAAGTTATTCGGATCTTCCTTAGGCACTCAATTGGGACTTTATATTTCAACACTCCCCCTCACATCGAGGTGGGAGTCAAATTCAAGGTCCGGCGCCCTAATTGGGCCAAACGGGGACAAAGAGCCCACACATCCCGCCTAAGGGCCTACTCTGATACCATGTGAAAATTAGCTCATGTGCCTCCATATGCTCTGAAAATCGATTGGCAAGGAGAGGTGTTAACCATAAGCTTATAAGTTATTCGGATTTCCTTATGCACTCGATGTGAGACTTTATATTTCAACATGATAAAACCTGATATATGTCAGGTGATTCTGGATGAAGCAATCATAAAGCTGAATCCTGATTTCTTCTGGTTAGGCGGTGGAGAGGTTGACCTAAAACTTGGGATTCGGACCTCTGAATTCATCGACTCTGTAAAGCCGTTTATTGTTAACTGCAGCGGTAGTTAATTGTCGAAATTGGTGCTCGGAAGGAGAATACAGCCGTTTATTATTTAGCTGCAAGTCCTCTGGCCAACTTTCTGGTTTCGGTTTGGAGTTCCAGATGGGAAACACGCATTAATCTCCTTTACGGAAACTTATTTGATGATTTCTTCACTGGCTATTTCCAGTTTTGCCGAAACCTATTTGATAGATGGTCCGGTAACTTTCTTTTTACAATTCCCTATTCTTTTTAGAAGCAACCAAGCAGTATATAATGGTGGAATTTTGAAGTTGGTACAATATTTACTTTGTATTGTATGTTTCTATAAGTTGTCAATTCTCAAAACTGGATCAGAAGTTGCTGGTCTCTTGGCATTTTAGTCCCCTTTAATCCCTGAATTGACAATGCCAAGAGACCGGTTAATACTTAAAACACACCGGTGCAATTTAAGTATGGATATTTTGTCAACTCGGAGTTCAAGTTAAAAGTTAGTGGCCCATCATTTAATTTACACTGAAAGATGAACTGTACCAGTGGATTCCAAATCCTTTTTCATCACAAACAAACTAGAGAGTGAAATAGTTTTTATGTGTCTCCAGAATATTATGGATGCAGGTTTTCATCAACTAATCATATTTTTTTTCTCCTTTATTTGGTTGGCATTGGGGACACTTTGCATGGGATAAGCAATATAGATTGCTGCACTGCACAAGTTGTTGCTCCTTTTTTTTTTTTTTTTTTATTTGCCTCGTCTACAATGTAACTAATTTTTCGGTACAAATTTGATAGTGGAAATTCTATCACATGATGATAAAGTTCCGCTATAATAAAATTTAGGGTAAAAGGTGTCCACACCCCTTAAATTATTTGAGTTTTTGGTTTTTAACCCTTAATTAAAAAAATCAAGTTTTGCCCCCTAAACTGTTTAAATGTGTTAAATGTGACCCTTCCGTCCATTTTTTCCATTATACTGCGAAGTATGTTAAAACAAATGAGGGCATTTTGGACAAATCATTTTAAATCCTAAAATTCAAAAATAAATTCAAAACAACCCCTAAAATATAATTCTCTGTTGTTCCGATCATCTTTATAACTCGCTAACAACCTTTGCAGTTCCGACAACTTCGATTGTCGTCTATGAGTTAGATGACTATTTGTTTCAATCTTCATTTTGACAATTGTCGTCCATGAGTTAGGTAACAATTTAATATGGTTTATCCAAAATGCCCTAGTTTGTTTGAACTTCTGTCACGATGTAATGGAAAAAATGGACCAAATGGTCACGTTTAACGCGTCTGAACAGTTTAGGGGGCAAAACTTGACCTTTTTTTAATTAAATGTCAAAAAACAAAAACTCAAATAGTTTAAGGGTATGAACACTTTTTACCCTAAAATTTAACTTACCCCACGAAAAGAACATGGAGTTCGCGACTTTATTGGTTCTAAATCTCTTTAATACTTTGTGTGACACTTTTTGCAAAAGTACTCCTAGTTAAATAAACTTTTGTTCATATATTCTAAACTATATGCATCATGCATGTATATGTATACATAAGCTTTAAACTCTAAAGATTATAAACCATATGTATAACCACATAACATGAAAATATTGCACGTCTTACACATGTTACGGAGAATCCGGTGTCAATTTTACTAGAGGATTCTTAAGTGTTTTTAAGCATCGGAGAGGATCAAGTCTTTCTCAATTGCAAATACAATTGATACAAGCACAAATAATTGCAGATATCATCAAATTTATTGCTCTGGATCCTTGTATGATCCATAACTTGTAAGTAGTAATATATGCAGATGTATTTCATGGCATTTTTGTCATTATAAAACAAAGATTCTTTTTTTTTTTTAACTCCAAAAAATAAAATATACTACCTCCCTTGTATAATATAAATCGCTTAGGATATATAGTGAAAATTAAGGAAGTAAAATATAAAATATTTTGTTAGTCAAATGTATAAATATTACTCTCTTAAATATAATTAGTGGTATACAAGTCTTATTTAAGAAAGTAATATGTATATTTTGACTAACAAAGTAATTTTTTGTTTGTTTTCTTAATTTTCATTACAAACGATTTATATTATGAAATATAGGGATTATTCACATTTTTATAGTTTATCGGGGAAATACATTTGAAGAGACAATTATGGGTGGATTTAGGGGTTCATTGTTATGAATGGGTGGTTTACGATGAGGCTGTGCATAATCCATGACCACTATGTCTTCTCCCATATTGTCATTTTCTTTAGTTCCCACTTTTTCCTCTTCGTTATTGTTTGACGATGGTAGTGATCCAATACTGTTCTTGATTTCCTCCTCTCTCTCTTTTTTGTTAGATCGAAGGTGTACACCTCCGATAGCAATGACTAAATTTCCCTCGTCACGGGGCTCTCCAAAGAGGTAAATGGATGGCCATGAAATGCGCTCCATTCCTATGGGCAGGAATCGAACTCCTAATCTTATGGTTAAGGGACGAGGTGAGCCACCACATGTACTAAGGTTAGGTTATTTTTTACATGTACTTTTGTTAACACATGTCCAAACACAAGTTTTAAAAATTGGGGATTGAATAGTCATAATATAAATGCAAAAGGGTGACAACACAAGCTCTCTTTTAAAATAGACCAAGTAAAAATTAATAAGTAGGGTTGTATTCGGAGCGAATTCAATAATATTGGGGTGATTGTCAAACCCACCCCTAGATTCGTCATTGGGTCGCATTTTAGTAACTAATGAAATTATCACATATGTAACAATGTGATTAAACTAAATCCATAAATTCTCCTTAGTCTGATGAGGTTGGTATATGTGATCAATTTCATTTGTATATTAAATGGTATACTAAAAGATGCGAAATCAGGAAAATTTGGCAAGATTTTTACCTCGATTTTTATCGTTGCATGCATATTTTCTGCAGATAGCAGTACCATGGTACTTCCTGCATATTAATCAATATCAGTATATAAGAGTGAGAAACTATAGAATTAGTCATGCAAAACAAGTTGGGAGAAAACGAGAAAGAAACTATATACATGTCTCGTCCCTAATTTATGTTACCTTTAGAATTGAATATTCATTGTTTTGTTTATCTTACATAAAAAAGTGGACAACTAATTTTAAGAAAATATGAGTTTCTAATTATGATATTTTTATTCCACGTGCATAAGTTTGAAAAGTCTAACTAGTACATAGCATGGGTCTAGTATGTGTCAGATTCATGTATTGCACTCTCGGACCCGGGACAGGACAATACACTGATAGTGTGAAAGTGCAAAACAATTTGGGAGAAATCTTGACCTAACTAACTATAGAATGATATACTAACTATTGAAATTCTACTCTTTTTTTTTTGGTTGTAGAAGAATCATTTTTCTCAACCTTTTTGTTGTTGTAGAAGCTCCCAATTAAACATTGGAAAATCACTAAGGTAGAGTTTGAGTCGAATAATTTTCCTCCAAATCTTTTAAGCTATCTTGCAATTAGATGATTTATTTGGGGCATTGATTTTGAAACATTTGGACAAAAAATGTTTATCAATTAAATTCTTGTCTTGATTTATGGATTCAATTAGATAATTAGTACTTTTATATATTTTTATTTTTTTTCCTTGTGAAGATTTATTTTGTGCAACATTAGAGTCTTTTTAGCCTTGGTCCTTAGGTAGTGACATTTTTTTGTGGAATGTTCAAGTTTATCGATTCACCTCCAGATTTACCCATTTTAATTTAAGTTAAATAAATTAAACCTTCCATAATTAAAATGTCACAGAGGATCTGAACCCACCATTAGTCATAGTGGCATGTCTCCATAACATTATAAACTAGCTTCAATTGAGTTACAGCAACTTCTGGATGAAAAGCTTATTGAGCCCACTTCTTCCTCATGGGCTTCAAAAGCGAGGAATCTGAGGAGAGTCAACTGACAGGAATATGGATTCACCATTTTGTAACTGAGGTGGCAGAGGGAGATCAAAGGCATAAATTTCATCAGTTGGTTGGTAAAAGATTTTGAGGTGCATATAGGTATTCTCTTCTCTTAAAAAAGCTAGAGAAGATAACAGCTTTTCATTGATGGCAAAGAAAAACAAAGCATTATTCATCAAGACAAGAATCTGAGAAATAGAAAAGAAACATTGAATCCAAATTATTATAAAGTTCAAGGTAAAACTTATATACATCATTTGCTATAAACAATTATTATCACTTATGAGCTATAAAATGGGTGTTGTCAAAGCATAATCTTGTTTCCAAATGTGTTCTCTCCACTATAAGTAACATAGAGGAAGCCATCTTCATCCTTCTTCTCGTCGTAAATAGCAGACATAATTGCCCCTGCAGAAAAAAGCACGGGACTTTAAAAACAGAGCAGATTC